>JAFEMH010000817.1:0-610365 GCA_022495995.1 Adenophora triphylla var. japonica | reverse complement strand
GGGGTTGAAAGGGACAGAATGGTTAATCTGCTCAGAGAATACATGGACGTCTTTGCATGGTCGTACAAGGATATGTCGGGGCTAGATAGTTCGATAGTAGAGCACAGAATCCCTCTAGCACCAGATGCTAAGCCAGTAAAGCAGAAACTGAGAAAAATCAAGCCAGAGTGGTCTCTACAGGTCAAAGAAGAGATTGAGAAGCTACTGCGGGTAGGATTCATCAGAGTCATCGAATATCCGACATGGTTGTCCAATATTGTGACCAGAATCTCAAGGCCAATGGGAAGGTGCGCTGCTGTGTAGATTTTCGGGATCTGAACAAGGCCAGCCCCAAAGACGATTACCCCTTGCCAAACATAGACATCCTGGTGGACTCCACTGCCAACTACGAAGTCAAATCCTTCGTTGACGGCTTTTCAGGCTACAACCAGATCAAGATGGCTGAAGAAGACCAAGAAAAGACAGCCTTCACCACACCGTGGGGAACTTACTGCTATACAGTAATGCCATTAGGGCTTAAGAACGCCGGGCTACTTATCAAAGGGCAGCGGCCGTCGCTTTTTCATGACATGATCCACAAGGGGAGATTGAGGGATCTACGTCGACCGACATGATAAAATCCACTCCAAAGGCGAGGATGGGGCAACACTTTGTTGACCTGTGAAAGTTCTCTCTTTGAAAGGAATTTGAGACAACATTCCATGAGACTAAACCCTGCTTAAATGCACCTTCGGAGTGGACAAGGGGAAAAGTGCTTCGGAGTATATGGTCACGGAGCGAGGTATCAAAGTCGACCCCAGAAAGATCAAATCCATTATGGACATTGCAGGCCACCTCCCGAACCCAGACAGAAGTCAAAAGCTTTATGGGCAAAGCTGGCAGTACATCAAGTCGTTTCTGGTCAACCAGTTGACCACAACACGTGCCGAGCCCATTTTCAAGCTTATGAAGAAGAATGTAGACACAGAGTGGACCGAAGAATGCCAGGATGCCTTTGACCAGATCAAGGCGTTGTAAGTACCCCAATCTGGATCACCCTCTTTCAAGCACACGGGAAACACCGCAGACTCATCAACGCAGTCTCGACGACCTCTGGCACTCAAAACCCTCTCAAAACCCCCACCAAACCAAGGGAGGGGCCTTTCGGGACAAAAAGGGACAAAAGGACCTTTCGGGAATTTTCAGGAAATTGGAAAAGCAATAATGGTCCGTACGGACCTCTTTGCTTTAATAATTACTGAATCCTCTTAAAGTCCACAATATTCCCTCAAATCCCGGGGAAAATGATTACCCTCCTGCAGTTGGTCCAGTACGACCTCTTTCGCATGTCAACTTGGTCCGTACTGACCTTATTGCACAGGGAACATCATAATTGTAAAATATTCACCATCATCACAGCATTCCTCAAATCGAGGAAAACCAAAAGTCCGGATTACTGTGAGGTCCGTACGGACCTCTTGCACCAAATCTCGCACTATAAATAGAGGGCTCCCCTCCTCATTTTCACACACCTCCCACTTCTCTCTTCCTCCCTAGGCCTTCTGGCTTCCCTCTAAGTCCTCTCGAGGCATTCCCGCCCCTTTCGGATCCTTCCGAGGCCTTCCGAGCCCCTCGCGGTGCTCCGGCCTCCCCGAGCGCTCCCGCGACGCTCCCGCGCCGCCCGAGGCACTCTCGAGGTACTCGAGGCCCCTCGTGGTACTCCGAGGCCTTGCTCGGTCTTTCCACGCGTGTCCCGGCTCTTTCCGAGTCAAACCGGCGATCCCAAACCACGCCGAAACCCCGCCCGAGTGACTCCCGCCACCCTCTAACGCACGCCGAATCCTCCCGCCCGAGCGATCCCGACGAATCCCCACGCACGCCGAACCTTCGCCCGAACGCAGCCTCGCAACATCAACTCACGCCGAAACTCGTCCGTGTACAACCGGTCCCTCCCGGCAATCCCGATCCATACTGAACGCTACTCCGACCTCAAACACTATTCCTCACGGAAGACGACACGAACCAACATTGGTAAGGCTTCCTTCCATTACTATTTCAATACATTTCAATACATAGTATACAATGTAGACATCCGATACAAAGATGCATTTTTAAAAGCACACACACACACACACAACATTTAAAGGATATTAGGGGTATCCGAAAGACTCGTTTTACGAGGCGACTCTGGGTGAGCTCTAATATTCTAATATTCTCTTCCCGAGGAGTCATCTCGACCTCCGAACTCAAAATCTCATCACACAAAAACAGCTTTAAAATTATCTTTAAACCGATGCCCTTTTTCAATGTTTTGGGCTTAATAAAAACGGCGTGGCGACTCTACAAATGCGAAAACAAACGGCGAGACACCTCCAACCGAAAACCGCCGAAGCGCGAAAATGCCGATGCCGGGCGCGAACGCGCCGCTCTGGATCCGGTAATTTGGCTTGGCGACTACTGGGAATTTTTGTTTTAAAATCTTTTAAACAAAACAAAAGATTTTTAAAACGATGATGAGGGTCAAACTTTCATTTTACCCCTTCCTTTAATCAAGTTGTGTGTGTGTGCATCGTGCTTTACGTTTTTATTTTACAAAAAATAAAAATACAAAAAAAAAAATGCATCAATATACATCTCGTGCATACATTTAAAATTCTTCAAAAACTTCTCGTTTTACTCGTAAAAGAATTTTAGAGACCGCACACTACGCGCACCGCCGCCTCGGTTACACCGCACACTACTTCACACCGCCGCTCGGTTACACCGCACGCTACGCGCACCGCCGCTGGATACACCGCACACTACAACCCTCAACCCGGAGTGGTCTCGCCAGTCCGTTTGGTCTTCCTAGGCCTCTTGGACGCGCACGGGATCATTCCAAACATCCCATCCTAGCCAAGCGTCAACCCCGCACGTTTGAGTCTTGAGTCACACTCGTCTGCACTCTGCTGGTTTTTACCACCGTGTCATACAAACTCGGATACATATACCATGCCGGCCATTTTTCGAGTCAAGGCTCGGAACTCAAGATCCCTTGCGCAAGCAAAGCGATGAAAGGTCATGCTAAAATCTTGACCTCGATCTTGATTTCCGAAGCTACACCTGCACGATGTTCCGTCCCTGATATACATCCATGCTCACATGACACCATGTCATCACGCCTTTGATACGTCGCCCATGACAATATGACCCAGCCTAACGCCTAACGTCACAGCATCCCTTGCGCAAGCAAGGTAAAGCAGAGGTCATGCCGAACTCTCGACTCCGATCTTGACTTAGTGGCCGGCTCGGTTCACTATTCACATGGCTAATGCATCAAAACGAACATGACAGCTCGGTCCTTAGGTTCGATTTTTCTTTAGGCCGGTGGAAACCGCTTGCACTATAGGACCCTCGCCCGGGCCGTCCACCCCGGGATGTCGAAATACATGTGCAAAACGAGGGGCTTATAGCCGCACGTATGGTCTCCATCGACCTGTGATCTAGCATAGTTGCGAAAAAGAAGAGCAATCTTTTCCAACCTACCTAGGATTCTCGAGAAAACATGTTTTAAGTAAATTAAAACAACAAAAAAATCATAAATAAAAGAAACGGAAACCGCATGCCACGTGAGCTTTCCCCTTTTATCCCGTGAGGCCATTCCCGTGTCTAAACCTTGCCCATCACCCCTCCAGCCTACCGTAGAGTGGTCGAGAGTACCCGGAACCCGTCTCCCAGTGTCAAAACAAAGAAGGTCCTACCTCCTTCCCAGCTCTGTCACTCAGGACACCGTCCAACTCCCATGGCCAAATCGCTGGATAACAACGATGAGAACGGGACCTTACCCCCAAGAAATTTCCCCAACATTGGAAGAAGTTTCAAGGTGTCCTCATGGCTATTGAGAAACGTCAAGGTGAGCAACAAGCTCGATCGAAGGTGCCATGCACCACTTCTAACATTAGCCACCCAACTACCCGGGCTTCCTAAGTCATGATCGCTCCTACAGCCTCTAACATCTCTCATTGTTTCCCGAAGTCAACCTCGTTACCCTCATACGAGCCATGCAAGCTATGACGTAAGGCCACAAGACCTTCCAGAGGAAAGCCCGCCCATCCAGCCTCTCCCCTGAGGTCCCGGTACCACCGCCGAACAACGAACACATCTGTGGGACGTTGCGACAGCAGTGCTTTGTCCGGAAATGGAATTCCATGATGAAATGAACGAGGGCCGTCCTCGAAGAAAGAAGAAGCTATCTTCTCAACAAAAACCGAAAAAGAGGTATGAATCCTAAGTGATCCCACAGCCGGAACCCTTGGAGAACCCTCAGAAAGTTTGACTACTATGTCATCTACTCCAAAGAAGTCTAGCTCGCACAAGGCCATGGCAACGCTCGCTCCATGATCACTGGGACGAGCTTCGCACCGCCACCGAAGGCCCGAAGGTCCAGATAATCCAACCCCGTCTTGGGAAGATCTCAAAGCCACTATTGATGCTTCAAGAAAAGCCATGACAAAGTGAACGAATTGAAATGCGCAGCTCGGCCTTACGCCAATCGTGGTCCTCCCACTACGTAAATAGGAGAGACAAGCAAAACCATAAGTCCAGAGGTGAACGTTCGACACGTTCCTGGCCAAATCCCAAATAATCCTCCACGGACAGACAAAAGGCCAGCCATACCGAGCCACGAACCGAAAAGGGGCCCTACGCCAAAGAAGTCGAAACCTTGGACCCAAAGGTCAAGATCCCGTCTTAACACAAACTCAAGCGCACTCAGCTAACATCTCACTCGGTCCTTACTCACTTCATCTTACCCGCACAAGCTCAAGTTGGAAGAAAGCCCGGCCTGCACCATGGTTCCCATCACAAAGGACACCCGATGAAGCAGCTCGTATGATTGGCAACGTTAATTACAAAGAATATCATCACTTTCACGAGCTCGACCTTCCAAAATTTGGGGCCGACCACAATGAGCCTCTCTACATAACAGCTCAACCGGACGAGCGTCGTCTCCCACGGGTCTTCGTAGATGGGGGATCATCCATGAACGTCCTTCCAGCCAAAATGATGGATTTGCTAGGGATCAAAGCAACCGATCTAAAGCCCTCGACTCTGTGCAATCAAGGCATACGACTCAACATCCCGCCCGCCTCTGGGAATAGCCACCTTGAACTTGTGGTTCGGAAAACAAATGGTCCCGACGGATTTCCAAGTCATCGACATCCCGATCACATTCACGCCATTTTGGGACGCCCTTGGCTACACCCGCATCAATGGGGTGGCATCCACTCTCCATCGCTGCATAAAGTTCGCCCAAGGAACAGATCTAACCATCATCTACGGCGATAGCGTAGTCACCGAAAGGACCGACACAAACGGCGTCCCGGTCTTAGAGATCAAACCCGACGATGATGGCATGATGCTAACAGGTTCACCATCGAAAGCCCAAAGGCCCAAGTGTGCCACATAGACTCCGCCTTTGATTTGGGACAAGATCCCTCCCCGATGAAAATGATGAAGCACATGAACTACATCCCGGGCTTGGTTTGGGAAAACGCCATCGTGTGGCACCCAACGTATCATCAATATCAAAGAATGTAATACCCCGCACGGCCCGGGATACTCTCCTACTCCCGAACACATTGCGGAGGACAAGCGAGCCGCACGAAAACGCTCCACGTATAACAAAAGAGGCTTGCACGCAATCTCCGATCTTCGTCCTACATGCCTTCGACATGACCAAGTACTTCACAAAGAAGGCCGGCAACTTGGAAGAAGATCCAGAAAAGGGAACAGAGCCGATCGCCGCCAAACAAAGCCGGCCTACAACCATGGACAAGCTCCAGCAGAACCTCGGCAAGATTCAGCAGGCCTCAAGCCAAATCCCGTCCGAAGAGCATTTCGACACACCGCCTCCGCCGGATCCACAACCACCACTATTCACAATGAATTTTGGTTCGGAAAACTCCCTCTTTCGGCGTAAGAACTCGAAAAACTCTCGTCACAACACTCCCGCCTTCAACAAGCGGGACGAGTCCGCATTCGAGCTAGTAATGCCCAAGACAAAAGCAAAAGACTCCGCAGACGATGCTTGGGACGAGCCACCGCTCCACCTCGCTTCTTCAAAGAAGAAATCGAGATGCCAGCATCTAATCGATTTTGTTTCGATAACTCGTGATAGCAATGATCGGGAATGGTGACATAAAGCCCTTCAAGCCCCATCTCCTATCAAGCTCATTGCCACTCAATAACCGGGCCACCTTCTCCGACCCACCGCCAAAGAAAAGGACATGATCGAACAACTTGGTCTCGACCCTCGAGTCCTAGAGTCTAGTGTCAAAACTCATCCCGAGTCCATTAGCTTTGAATTTGAGTCTCTCGAGTCATCCGATGGCCTCACGCCGAAGATTACGAACTCATTGCCAATAATGTATTCCCGTATGCTCTTAATGAATGCTTCGATCTTTCCGAGTATCCTCTCATTGCATCTTTAACAACCGATAAATTAACTAACACACAAACAAGCTAATAACGATTCACTTGATAAAGAAGCGCATACATTAAACGAACAATACATTAAGCACATCTTTAAGCATGTCATTTGTCAAACGAGAGAAAACCGGGCCCAAGCCGCCGAGGAGGTTTTAACCAAAGTGAATTTGGGAACCGCCGAAGAGCCAAAAGAGACGCAAATCGGAAGTTTCTTCACCGGCACAGAGCAAGACGCATTGACCGCACCGCCAAAGAGTTCGTGGACGTGTTCGCTTGGTCTTACCGAGACATGCCCTGATTAGATCCTAACATTGTAGAACACCGGATTCCCTTGAATCCCGAGGCTAAGCCCATCAAGCAAAAGCTACGCCGAATCAAGCCGTAATGGTCTTTACAAGTCAAAGAGGAGATCGAAAAATGCTCCGATCGGCTTCATCGTGGTGATCGAGTACCCCACATGGCTCTCCAATATCGTCACGGTCACCAAGGCCAATGGAAAAGTACGCCGTTGCGTGGACTTCCGAGATCTCAACAAAGCAAGTCCCAAGGACGATTTTTCCACTACCCAACATCGACATGTTGGTAGACACTACACCAATTTCGAAGTCAAGTCCTTCGTGGACGGTTTTGCCGGCTACAATCAGATCAAGATGGCCGAAGAAGACCAAGAAAAGACAATTTTCACAACCCCTGGGGAACCTATCGCTACACGCAATGCCGTTCGGACTAAAGAACGCTCGGGCTACTCTACCAACGGGCAAAGAACCGCCCTCTTCCACGATATGATCCACAAAGAGATCGAAGTGTACGTCGATGACATGATCATCCACTCAAAGGGATCAGATGGACAACACCTCGCGTACCCGAGAAAATTCTTCAATCGCCTCCGAAAACACTCAATGAGGCTTAACCCCGCCAAATGCACATTTGGGGTTAGCCGAGGCAAGGTTTTGGGATACATGGTCACCGAGAGAGGCATCGAGGCTGATCCTCAAAAGATCAAGGCTATCATCGAAATGAGACCACCGCAAACTCGACAGAGGTGAAAAGCTTCATGGGCCGCCCGCAATATATCGCCCGGCTCACAACCAATTGACCTCTATGTGCGAGCCAATCTTCAAACCGATGAAGAAGAACGCCGACATCGAATGGAACTCGTAATGCCAAGATGCCTTTGAGAAAATAAAAGCATACCTTGTGAGTCCTCCGATTCTCTCGTCCTCCCCACGAGGAAAAGCCACCGTTGCTATACCTAACCGTGACCGACACCGCAGCTTGGAGCCATGCTCGTCAAGAAAAGAAGGAGTCACGAGTCGAAAACGCCATCTACTTCGTCGCCGAAAGTTTCAAGGCAGCGAACTCAATTACTCAGCCCTCGAGAAAACCTCGCGCAGCCTCCGGTATGGGTTGTCGGAAACTACGGCACTACATGCAATGCACACGCACACTTGGTTTCCAAAATGGACCCAGCCAAGTACCTCTTCGACAAACCATCTCTCACAATGAGGCTCGCCAAATGGTCTTTCTTCCTAGCGGAATTTGACATCAAGTACGTGAACCAAAAGTCAATCAAGGGACGGGCCATGGCCGAACAACCGGCCGATTTCCCAACCGACGAGGCTCGAGGCCCCGAACCACAATTTCAGACGAGGGAATCTTCGCAATCGAAAGCGAAAATCGATGGCAACTGTTCTTCGACGGAGCAGCCAACAAAAAGGGAAACGGCATTGGTATGCTCTTGGTAGATCCCAAGGACGAGCACACCCCAATTGCTATAAAGCTCAATTTCGAGGTAACCAACAACGCCGCCGAATATGAAGCCTGCGCTGCTGGACTACAAGCCGCACTCGAGAGGAATGTCCGTAAACTCGAAGTTTATGGGGACTCACTTGATCATCAACCAAGTCTCCAACAAGTGGAAAACCATAGACCTGTGCTTGCAAAAATACCATGCCCGCATGGAAGACCTCATCACACAATTCGAAGAGGTCACCTTCCACTACTTGCCAAGAGACCGAAACAGGTTTGCGCAGATGCCTTAGCCACCTTGGCTTCCCTTGTGGAAATCCCCGAAGGAAAAGCAATCAAACCCTTCAAAGTCGGACGAAAGGAAATTCCTCGCCTACCGTTGTGAGATCGAACCGTAACCTAAGCCCATCAATGAGCCATGGTATAACCAGATCTTCCAATACCTCAAGAACGGGGCAATCACCTTCATGAACACGGAAGGCCCACACACAGAAGGGGTCAAAACCAAGAGCATCATGGCCCTAAAACGCCTCGCCTCTCACTTCGTCATCCTCGGGACATGCTATACAAGAAACGCTACTACGGGCCACTCCTACGCCGCATCGCCCAAGAAGAAGCAAACAAGTTCATGAACGAAGTCCACAATGGGGCTTGCGGTCCCCACATGAACGCCAGAGCCCCGATGCAAATCATTCTCGTGGATGGGCTACTATCGGATCTCCATGGAGTGCGCATTGCATCCACTTTGTCCGAAGCCGCGACAAGTGTCAACGATTCTCCAACCTCAATCATCTCGCCACCCCACGATCTCTACCGCATGACTACACTCGGCCATTTGCCACTTGGGGAATTGACGTCATCGGGAAAATTGCTCCGCCAGCAAAGAACGGTCACGAGTTCATCTTAGTAGCCATCGACTACTTCACCAAATGGATCGAAGCCAAGTCCTACAAGGTACTCACCTCCAAGAAGGTCGCGCATTTCCTCAAGGAAAACATCATCTCGCCGATACGGCATCCCAAATGAGATCATATCGTACAATGGTTCACACTTCGAAGGGGGAATTCGACAGCATCAGCCGGGCTGAATTCAAGATCACACGCCACAAATCTTCTCCCTACCGGCCACAAACAAACGGCGTCGTGGAAGCAGCAAACAAAACCCTCGAACGGATCAACCGAAAATGACCACCCGAGGACGAGATTGGCCCGAGAAGCCGCACCTTGCACTTTGGGGCTACCGCACACCGCCGAATGTACCACGGGAGAAACCCCATTCGCCCGACATACGGGATGGAAGCAGCCCTTCCCATTGAATTGGAAATTCCCTCACTCCGAGTGCCGCTGAAAATGACATCAACGAAGTTGAATGGCTCCGGCCGACACGACGAATTGGCTCTACTAGATGAGCGACGACTAAAGGCCATGGAACACGTCCGAGCCTATCAAAGGTGGATGGCTAGAGCTTTCGACAAGAAAGTCAAGTCCCGAGACATCGTGGAAGGCGACCTTTGTACTCAAAGAAAAGCCTCCCACTCGAACCAACCCACTGGGAAAATGGGAACCCACATGGATTGGCCGTTTCGTGGTTCAAAAGATCTTCTCCGGAGGTGCCATGAAGCGGACCTAGACGGCAATCCCTTCATGAATCCGGTCAACGGAAGCAAACTTCGCGAGATACTTCGCCTAAGAAGAACAAGCTGTGGCATCTCTTGGCACTCCATGTAGTGTCGAACTACGCGGACACTGAGCCCTCTAGTCCGGGGGACGTAGGCAACCTTAATTGGTCCGGTCTAAAAATACACAAAAAGTCAAAAGTTTGAATGTCAATCAAGACCTCCATCAAGCTACGCACTTTTCAAGAACACGCCCCAACAGTCACCTTGACCATGTCAAACGACGGCGGCAACATCAAAGGACATCCGAGGGTCACTCAGCATCAAACGACTGACTCATGTCTGCTTCCAAGCCAGGGGCTTGTCTTTGCCTTCACGCGCTTCAAAACAAAAAAAAAAGAGAGCTCGAGCAAGGGCTCACACAAAAAAAAGAAAAGAAGAGAGCTCGAGCAAGGGCTCACAAAAAAAAGAGAGCTCGAGCAAGGGCTCACAAAAAAAAAACAATAAATAAAAGAAGCTCAAGCAGAAGCTACCAAAAGAGGTCAAGAGCCCGACGCCAACAAGAGGCAAGGAAGCTGCGAAAAAGACCGTCAAAATGACTTGTCAGGAGATCATTCAACCTCTCAGCCAAGCACAAAGCCTTAGCAAAGAGGATTGCCGTCATAGTGACCCTTCGGTCAAACGCATGTGAGAAAAGTTCAAGGACGGACGTCGAAAAAGTGCACAAAAGACATAAAGGCAAACAAGAGATCTTGCGTCTCAACAAAGCTTTAAAAGTAAATCACAAATCACTAACGGTTACAACATTTCTTGATGAGTTCAAGCACGGTCTACTCTCAAGTTCACAACATGCTAAAAGACAGCTTAATACATTTAACTAATAATGTGTTTGCAAATGCAATGAATGGATACCTAGGAGGTCATTCCGCGCCATCTGCGCTTGTCCCCTTGCCATTCTTTCCTTTCTTCCCTCGTCCCCGGCGAGTCTTCTTTCGCTCCACGTGAACCAACTCTGCGTCTCTCAGTCCGAGATCTGGGGTCCTCCCCGTAGAGTCAAACAATCCAGCAGCTCTCAGGACTTCATTCGCCCGTGCTTCGGCTCGGATCTCCTCCCTGCGAGTCCGCAAAGAGGACCTCTCCTGTCGGTCGGTCAACTCCTAGTCTCGTAGTCAAACAAAGTGTCTCCCGTCACATCCAAAGGGTCGACCGGGATTCGGCACTCCTAAGGCAATAGCTACTACGGCAACCGGGTCCCGAGAATCGGCTACACGCCGCTCTCCAAGGCCACTTGGGATCGCTTCAACACGCTGCTCATACTGGGCCAGGTGCGAGTCGTCTGAATACGACACTCCCCGACGTCTAAGGAGTACCACAGGAGGGAAAGCGGAATACTTCCATACCCTCAGAAAATACAAGAAGGCACCCGAAGCTGCCATACAAAGAGGAACTACCTCCGCAGTAGCAAGGTCATCCCAACCCAACAAAGGCTCCTACTTTATCCCAAACTACCGGGAAACAAGCGACGGAATATAGAAGGAGGACCAAGACAAACCTGGAACTCTGACGACATAGGACCCTTCCTGAAAGACCCTCCTAGTCTCAATCCTCCAGTGGGGAACCCACCAACGGATCGATGCGTACCAAGCCGTGCCATCCATCTCTCCTGTGCGGGTCGATCCATATCCAACACAAGAGGTCGGCGAGCAAATGACCACGGGCTAAACGACATCGGAGCCTCGGGCATGGCTCGAAGTCTCTCTCGCAGCCACAAGGTAAGCAAAGCGGGGCTTCCCCCTCTCATGAAACGATCCCCGGTCGCCCGGATCGGTCGATACCATGAAGAGTCTCCCCAAAGACCAACGGGACAATATCCTCTCCAGCTCTGCAGTGCCCTACCACATCTAGCAAAGCACCATCGCAAATGCCAAGGGAGCTGACCATGAAAAGCGTCGCCATCACGCACAAGGCAAATGCGTCCCAAGAGACATCACTCTCATCATCAACCATGAACCGCTCCGGCAGCTCAGAAATGTCGATATGACCCGAATCAAGGATCATGCCCTGTACTTCTTCCAGCGAAGTACGAAGAAAGCCTGCAAGCTTCACGCTCACAGCATCACCACCAATCAAAGGAAGCGAGATGGCCTCCACCTCCGGTCCTCCAATCAAAGCCCGAAAATCCTCAAAAGTGGGCACCATTTCATTGTAGGAGAAACAGTACACGTGCCTCCTAACATCCCAGGACTTCGCGGCAGCCCGCAACAAATCCCAATCAGGAACCAACTCCTTAAAAGACCAAATCGAGCAAAGACGAAACCTTACCTCAAAAGTCCGTCTCTGATGCCTCATACGGCGCCGCATCCACGTTTTCAGCTGCTCAAGGAAGTGTGCTTGCCTCTCCTGCGAAAGCCTCGGCAAAATTCTAGGAACATACGAAGAATCCATGGCAAAAATGGAGGTTCCTAAAGAAAATGGGAGAGAAAGCTCGAAAATGGCTGCAAATGGGGAAATGAGGAAGAACCAGACACTGGAAAGCATTTATCTCCTTCCCAAAAGCAAGGTTGGTCCGTACGGACCTCTTTGCATGCTAAGTATGTCCGTACGGACCTCCTTGCAACCAGAACCCATTTCCTCAAAGAAACAAGCATAACAACCACTTTGTTCTCGCAGACCTTGCTCCAAAGCCGCCCAAACACTGGCCAAAGCCATTTCCGGCAAACATACACTACCCACAAACGCACTCTCAGCTCACGTAGCATGCACAAAATAAAAAAAATACTAGCAACAATTTCTAGGACAATTCCCGGGAATCACAAAAATGACATTACATCTTAAAATAAAATGCGAGTGTTTTATTACAGGTACATCAAATGTCTGTTGCTAAACAAAAAAAAAGAGAGAAGATATGAAAAGAGGGAAAGCAAATGAATACTAATCAGACTCCTCAGCATCATCATCCTCGCCAAGGTCATCCAGAGAAAAGTCGGGCATCCCGGTGAACTCGCCCGTCATATCCTTGTCATCAGAGTACCGAGCCCCCTCCGGAGGCTGGTACTCAAAGTACTCAGAAGGATCAAATCCGGCGAAAGGATCAAAGAAAGAAGGCTCTGACGAACCCTCACCCTGTGCATCCTGCTGCGGGAAGAACTGATAAAAGGGCTGCTGCCTCGGAGCTCCCGAAGATGTCCCGGCATCCATGCTATGCCGCCCCCTCGAAGGTCCCTCCTGCTGTGGCTCCGGCGGCTCTCGGTGGAGGAACGTCTACAGAATGCCTCGAAGGCATAGGCTCGTACGCCGGCACGCATCGGGAAGACCGGCAAGACAGCTTCGACGCCATCTTCTTCGCAAACGACCTCATCACCACATAATGGCGAGTCAGCATATCATAGGCTCTCCCCGGGACCTGCACAAGCAAGCAGCCAAGGAAACGCTCAGCAATACAGTTATACTCAACAACAAAAAGAGAAAAAGACAGAAAAGATGCCAAGACGGAAAAGAGTAAGCACACTCACCGATCTATCGGGATCCACTCGGTATGCAGCAGGAGCCTGCTCAGAAACGGCATGAGACACCCTCCTCCTCGATCCGTCCCCACGGACATACGTGAAATCCGGCCCCGGCATCGGAACCTCTGGAGGAACCTGCGGGCCAGCCTCTCTCTCCCTCGCCAATACCTGCGGCGTCCTCAACTTCCTCCTCACGAAGGCCCCATACTCCTCTCCATACAAAATAAACTCCTCGGCACCCACACCGCCAAGGTACCTCTCAAAATCCAGCACATCCATGTCCCGGGAATCAAGCATCCCAAAAGGAGGGTCCCTCGGAGCCACGGGAAGCACACCTGGGCCATGCCCGGAAGACCCGCTCCCCGTGCATGACGCCGCAAGTCAGGCCCCTCAGCATCTTCCGCTGCGCTGTCACCTCAGGAGCCCCCTCAAACTCATCAGCCTCATACCGAGCCCACGGGAACAAAATAAACCCCTCCGGGCTACCTCTCTCCAGACGCTCCTGCACATCCCCGTAGGCGATGGTGAGCTTCCCCCTGCTGCTCCTCCTCTTCCTCGCCGTACGAGCCCAGCCCAGCATAGCAGGATACGCAGCAACAGCCCCCGGATCTCTATCCCACGGGAAACACCGAAAAATCTCATAGAACCACACTGTGACAAAAACGAAAAGGCTCGGTGCAAAGAAAACGGAGAAACGACAAGTTGCTAAATCAAAAACAAAGCAATAAACTCATACCTCCAAAGCAAAGTCAAAGCAGGCCAATGAGCTGGCCACACCCAGGCTAAACCGGTCCAAAAGAAAAGTAGAGCTCGGCCAAGCCCGCCTCGCCCCAAGCAATGTCACAACCTCTCTCCAGATCAATCAAGCTCTCCAACAGAGCAAAGGGAGCCTTGATCGCGTGGTTCGAGAACAAAGTCTCGGACAGTGCAAACCACAAAAAGGAGCGCACCAGCTGCTCCGCCGTCACCTGGCCGGTACCCCGAACATAGGCCCCAATGCTGGCCGTAATCCTCAGCTCCACATCGCTATACAGCATCCCCAGACCCCTGCGAGGACGAGGCTCAAAGCCCAGCAGCTCGGTCAATACAGCATCGGAGATCATATCTCTCCACCGCACTGGCCCTCCTTTGAAGGAAAGCCCGGTAATCGCAGCAAAGTCGGTAGGCGTCACCGTCGTCACCTCCCCCAGAGGCTCGGATGGAAGGTGTGGGTGGTATCCCACCAATACTCGTAAAGGCCAAGGAAGACGCTCTTGTTCTTCCTCGTGTCGAGACCCGACTGGGTTCTCTATGAACACACCCAAGCCGAAGCGTAGACCAGCCCTCAGGGACTCGGCCTACCATCCACAAATATCGGGCATCCGCCGCCACAACTCGACAATGGACCTCGAGCGATCCCCGAGTCTTCATCCTCTTGGCCTTCCCAGCCATAAGCCCCACATCCTGCAGGTAAACACAGCAAAGGTACGTCAATCACTGTACTTAATATAAAACAAAAAGCACTAAAGTCCGTCCCAACACGGAAAGCCATGAAAATAACCCGTCACAAAACACGGCACACATTGCACATAATTTTCACATGCAATTTTCACATATATCCCGTCACAAAACACGGCACATGTTGCACATAATTTTCACATACATTATGCATATAATTTTTCCCATGCAGTCCATCACAAAACACGGCACACACTGTACACATTTTCTCAAAAGAGGGATTAAGCTCTACACGACACATTTTCAAAAAAGTCCGTCCCAACACGGCAAAAGCACATATAACCCGTCACAAAAACACGGCACATATTGCACATATTTTCCCCACAAAGTCCGTCACCCAAAAACACGGCACACACTGCATAACAAAAATCCGTCCCTACACGGCACACACTTTCAGACAAAACCCGTCACAAAATACGGCACATGTCACATTTTTTTCACAAAATTTGTCACTACACGACAAACTTTTCTCATAATGTACATACATAAATAGCATTAGGTACAAAACACCAAAGCATGCATTTCATTAGAAAGGCGCTTTATTTTCACAAATAAAAGCTAATCTACACATTTCTGCACAAAATACACATACCCACAATTTTTACATGTCCATTTTCAACAATTCATCAAGAATTTCAGAAAAGGCATAAAAAATAACAAAAATTCAAAAATGCGAAAAACTAAAACCTAGTTCTAGCATTCAAAAAAAAAATTCGAGCAGGGAATCAAAACGGAACGGATTTCTTACCTCCCCGACGTTCCTAGAACGACGATTGTGCACCTCCGGATTTGGATACAAGACATCCAGGTTCTTTGAAGATGGAACAAACGAGATCCAATTTCTTTGGAGCTCCATCCGTTGCTCGACCACTTCTTGACTGCGTTGACGACGATTCCTTCGAGATCCTTCCGCCATTGCAAGCGATTCAAGCGAAAAATGGAAGATTTTGGTTAACAATGGAGGTTTCTTCCTCTCTCTCTCTCTCGGTTAGTGGCGGGAATGGGAAATGAAGGGGATGCCTTGGCTTTAACCCGGTCAAAACACAGGGAGCTGTAAAAAATCAAAGTGGTCCGTACGGACCTCTTTGCATCCCGGAGGTTGGTCCGTACGGACCTTCTTGCAAGGGAGGGCCAAATTACTTTCTGCCCTTATAATCTTTGCCCCCAGGCTGTCCTAAGACCTTTTTCGGCCAAATCCAAGTGCGGAATGGTCCCTAACCCTTCAACGCAAGCTCCGTAAGCCCGAACCTCGCCCACTCCAACGGCAACGCAAGCTCGGTGTAAGCCCGAACCTCGCCCACTCCAACGGCAACGCAAGCTCCGGCAGATCGGTAAGCCCGAACCTCGCCACTCCAACGGCAACGCAAGCTCCGGCGGTCGGTGTAAGCCGAACCTCGCCCCACTCCAACGGCAACACAAGCTCAGGCGGTCGGTGTAAGCCCGAACCTCGCCCACTCCAGCGGCAACGCAAGCTCCCGGCCATCGGTGTAAGCCCGAACCTCGCCCACTCCAACGGCAACGCAAGCTCCGGCAGTCAGTGTAAGCCCGAACCTCGCCCACTCCAACGGCAACGCAAGCTCCGGCAGTCAGTGTAAGCCCGAACCTCGCCCACTCCAACGGCAATTCAACCACCGGCAGTCAGTGTAAGCCCGAACCTCGCCCACTCCAACGGCAATTCAAGAACCGGCAGTCAGTGTAAGCCCGAACCTCGCCCACTCCAATGGCAATTCAAGAACCGGCAGTCAGTGTAAGCCCGAACCTCGCCCACTTCAACGGCAATTCAACCACCGGCCGTCAATGTAAGACCGGTCCTCGCCCACTTCAACGGCAATTCAACCACCGGCAGTCAGTGTAAGCCCGAACCTCGCCCACTCCAACGGCAACGCAAGCACCGGCCGTCAATGTAAGACCGGTCCTCGCCCACTCCAACGGCAATTCAACCACCGGCCGTCAATGTAAGACCGGTCCTCGCCCACTCAACGGCAATTCAAGAAGGAGCCAACACCTCCCAGCACGAATATCAAGGCACAAGACACCTTCAAAATGCTCAACGGCAATTCAAGAAGGAGCCAACACCTCCCAGCACGAATATCAAGGCACGAGATGCCTCCAAAACGCTCAACGGCAACTCAAGCACCGGCCCTCAAAACAGGTCCGAAGACACTTTCCCAGCAGAAAAAGCCCCTACAAGGTCACGCATCCTCAGCAATTCAAACACCGGCCATCAAAGTAAGCCCGAGCTCCTTCCCCAACAAGTCAAAGGGAAGTCGTACAAGACTACATATCCCCAGCACCGGCCGTCAATGTAAGCCCGAACTTCACCCACTCAACGGCAAAACAAGCGCAAGAAGGAGCCAACACCTCCGAGTACAAATCCCAAGGCAAGAAATGCCTCTAAAATGCCAAATGGTGAAGCAATCACCGGCCATCAAAGTAAGACCGACGTCACCCTCTCAACAGGAAAAGCCCCTACAAGGCCACGATAAATTCCCAACGGACGAACACCGGCAGCCATCGTAAGTCCAACCTTCTCCCCAACGGACAAAACACGAGACATCTAAACCTCTCAAAGCTCAAGGCAGCCATGCCCCCACCAACCGCCGCCGAAAGACGATTCAAAGTCCTCCCGCGTGGCACCAAAACCGCCGCCAGAAGACGATTCAAAGTCCTCCCGCGTGGCACCAACCGCCGCCAGAAGACGATTCAAAGTCCTCCCGCGTGGCACCAAAACCGCCGCCAGAAGACGATTCAAAGTCCTCCCGCGTGGCACCAACCGCCGCCAGAAGACGATTCAAAGTCCTCCCGCGTGGCACCAACCGCCGCCAGAAGACGATTCAAAGTCCTCCCATGTGGCACCAATCGCCGCCAGAAGACGATTCAAAGTCCTCCCGCGTGGCACCAACCGCCGCCGAAGACGATTCAAAGTCCTCCCGCGTGGCACCAACCGCCGCAACGAAGACGATTCAAAGTCCTCCCGCGTGGCACCAACCGCCGCGAAGATGATTCAAAGTCCTCCCGCGTGGCACCAGCCGCCGGCCGAAGACGATTCAAAGTCCTCCCGCGTGGCACCAACCGCCGCGAGAAGACGATTCAAAGTCCTCCCGCGTGGCACCAACCGCCGCCAGAAGACGATTCAAAGTCCTCCCGCGTGGCACCAAAACCGCCGCCAGAAGACGATTCAAAGTCCTCACGCGTGGCGCAACCACATTCAGAAGACGATTCAAGTCCTCACACTATCCCCAGCCCGGAAGGCTTTAAACCACTCGGTCCGGAAGACCGTATAAACCTCCCAAATCACTATCTCCGGCCCGGAAGGCCTTAAACCACCCGATTAGGAAAATCATAAAATTTCCATCCCAGGACACCACCACGTCCTCACAATTTGACCTCGGCGGTCACCACATCTTAGGACACCACCACGTCCTTACCATTGACCTCGGCGGTCACACAACACTTCAGGGCACCACCACGCCCGCACTCACAATTTTGCGACCTCTGAACTACGACCAGGCTTGATTCCCGCCAGAGATACGTAGGAATCCTATCACGGGTCCAAATGCCATCGACCTATGCGGTCACCCAGGACACCACCACGTCCTCACAACGGACCTCGGCGGTCACACAACACTTCGTGGTACCACCGCGCCCGCATTCACAAAACACTCACCCCACACCCGAACTACGACCGGGCTTGATTCCCGGGGATACGTAGGAATCCTATCACGGGGTCCAGACCCTACGACCCGACCTAAATGGTCACCCAATAGGACACCACCACGTCCTCACACTGACCTCCCCGGTCACTTTATCTCCTAGCACGCGATCCAGATTAGGACCCTTATCTTATCGGCGACCCCACTTCTTTCATAAGTGACGTCGTCGAGGGCTTACGTAAGTACCCCAACTGGATCACCCTCTTTCAAGCACACGGGAAACACCGCAGACTCATCAACGCAGTCTCGACGACCTCTGGCACTCAAAACCCTCTCAAAACCCCCAGCCAAACCAAGGGAGGGGCCTTTCTGGGACAAAAAGGGACAAAAGGACCTTTTGGGAATTTTCAGGAAATTGGAGAAGCACACATGGTCCGTACGGACCTCTTTGCCTTAATAATTACTGAATCCTCTTAAAGTCCACAATATTCCCTCAAATCCCGGGGAAAATGATTACCCTCCTGCAGAGTTGGTCCGTAAGGACCTCTTTGCATGTCAACTTGGTCCGTACGGACCTTATTGCACAGGGAACATCATAATTGCAAAATATTCAACATCATCACAGATTCCCTCAAATCGAGGAAAACCAAAAGTCTGGATTACCAGGGAGGTCCGTACGGACCTCTTTGCACCAAATCTGGCACTATAAATAGAGGGCTCCCCCTCCTCATTTTCACACACCTCCCACTTCTATCTTCCTCCCTAGGCCTTCTGGCTTCCCCTCTAAGTCCTCTCGAGGCACTCCCGGCCCCTTTCGGATCCTTCCGAGGCCTTCCGAGCCCCCTCGTGGTGCTCTGAAGCCTCCCCGAGCGCTCCCGCGATGCTCCCGCGCTGCCTTGAGGCACTCTCGAGGTACTCTGAGGCCCCTCGTGGTACTCCGAGGCCTTGCCTGGTCTTTCCACGGTGTCCCGGCTCTTTCCGAGTCAAACCGGCGATCCCAAACCACGCCGAAACTCTGCCCGAGTGACTCCTGCCACCCCAACGCACGCCGAACCTCTGCCCGAACGCAGCCTGCAACATCAACTCACGCCGAAACTCTGTCCGCAGACAACCGACCCCTCCCGAAGCAATCCCGATCCATACCGGAACGCTACTCCGACCTCAAACACTATTCCCCAGCGGAAGACAGACACGAACCAACATTGGTAAGGCTTCCTTCCATTACTATTTCAATACATTTCAATATATAGTATACAATGTAGACATCCGATACAGCATGCATTTTTAAAAGCACACACACACACACACAACATTTAAAGGATATTAGGGGTATCCGAAAGACTCGTTTTACGAGGCGACTCGGGTGAGCTCTAATATTCTAATATTCTCTTCCCGAGGAGTCATCTGACCTCCGAACTCAAAATCTCATCACACAAAAACAGTTTAAAATTATCTTTAAACTGATGCCCTTTTTCAATGTTTTGGGCTTAATAAAAACGGCGTGGCGACTCTACAAATGCGAAAACAAAACGGCGAGACACCGCTCCAACGCGAAAGATGCCAGATGCTGGGGCGCGAACGCACTGCCTCTCGGATCCGGGTAATTTCAGGCGTACTTAGTACATCCTCCGGTACTATGCCCCCCACATAGGCAGAAACCTCTTCTGCTCTATCTCACTGTCACTGATACGGCAGTTAGGGCTATGCTTGCTCAGGAGAAGAAAGACTCTCGGGTAGAAAATACCATTTACTTTGTCAGCCGGAAGCTGCAGGGAAGTGAGCTCAATTACTCAGCATGTGAAAAGACTTGTGCAGGACTGGTTTGGGTAATTGGTAAGCTGAAGCATTATATGCAAGCCCACCCTGTGAACTCGGTCTCGAAAATTGACCCCATCAAGTACATCTTCGATAAGCCTTCCCTCTCGATGCGTCTAGCAAAATGGTCCTTCTTCTTAGCTGAATACGACATCAACTACGTGACCAGAAAGGCCATCAAGGGTCAAGCATTGTCAGACCATCTGGCAAATTTTCCCAGTAATGAGGACCGTGGGCCTGAACCCCAATTCCCAGATGAAGGGATCTTTGTAGTCGAGCCTGAGAACCGATGGCAGCTTTTCTTTGATGGAGCCGCTAACAAAAGAGGAAATGGCGTACGGATGCTACTGGTTGATCCGAAAGATGAGCACACGCCCATTGCCCTTAAGTTGAACTTCCCTGCCACGAACAATGTTGCCGAGTACAAAGCCTGCATTGCTGGTTTAGAAGCTGCCTTAGAAAGGAATGTCAAGGAGCTCGAAGTTTATGGAGACTCAGCCCTGATCATCAACCAGGTCTCCAACAAATGGAAGACTGTGGACCCTAATCTTCAGTGGTATCATGCTCATATGGAGGAGTTGACTGGATAGTTCAGAAAAGTGACTTTCCACTACTTGCCAAGAGAAAAGAACAGATTCGCAGATGCCCTAGCTACTCTAGCCTTACTGGTAGAGATTCCCGAGGGAAAAGCCATAAAACCCTTCAGAGTGGGTAGAAGAGAAGCCCCAGCTTTCTGTTGTGAAGTAGACTTGGGACCTGAGCCTATCAAGGAACCCTGGTACAATCAAATTTACCAGTTCCTAAAAGATGAAGAGTCAGCTTTCAGAGACGAAGAAGGTAGACCAAAAGAAGGTGTCAAAGTCAAGAGCTTGCAAGCCCTGAAAAGGTTGGCCTCCCATTATGTCATTTTAGGAGGCAACCTGTACAAAAAGCAGTACCAAGGACCACTCATCTTGTGCGTCACTCAAGAAAGGGCCAGAGAGTTGATGACCGAAGTCCACAATGGTCCCTGCGGTCCTCATATGAATGCTAGAGCCCTGATGCAAGTGATCCTCAGAATGGGTTACTACTGAATTTCCATGGAGACAGACTGTGTCCAGCATGTCCGAGCTTGTGACAAATGCCAACGGTTTTCCAACCTCAACCATCTCCCGCCTCATAACCTGTACTGCATGACGACTCCTTGGCCGTTTGCAACTTGGGGTATTGACGTGATAGGGAAGATAGCCCCGGCATGAAGCAATGGGCATGAATTTGTGTTAGTAGCCATCGACTACTTAACCAAGTGGGTAGAGGCCAAGTCCTACAAGGTCCTCACTTCCAAGAAGGTGGCCCAGTTTATCAAGGAAAACATAATGTGTAGATATGGGGTGCCCAATGAGATCATTTCTGATAATGGGTCGCACTTTGAAGGAGACTACGATAGGTTACTGTCAGAATTCAGAATCACTCGCCACAAGTCGTCCCCGTACAGACCTCAGACTAACGGAGCTGTGGAAGCTGCTAATAAGATGCTCGAACGGATCATCCGGAAAACGGCCACCCGTGGTCGTGATTGGCCCGAAAAGCCGCACCTAGCACTCGGGGGCTGCGAACGTCTGTCGGAATGTGCCCATAGGAGAAACTCCTTTTGCCCTAACTTACGGGATGGAAGCAGTGTTACCAGTGGAGTTGGAAATCCCGTCATTAAGGGTCCTCTTGGAAAACGGTGTCAACGAAGTAGAATGGCTACGTAGCCGGCATGATGAGTTGGCCCTGCTCGATGAAAGAAGGCTAAAAGCCATGGAGCACACCCGAGCGTACCAGAGGCGAATGGCCAGAGCATTTGACAAAAAGGTCAAGGCCGGGGGACATCAAAGAGGGTGACTTAGTGTTGAAAGTGAAGCCCCTACCGGAGACAACCCCACAGGAAAATGGGAACCCGTTTGGATCGGCCCGTATGTGGTGCAGAAGATACTATCGGGAGGAGCCATGAAGCTTGCAGACCTGGACGGCAATCCCTTTGTCCACCCAGTCAACGGTGATAAGCTCCGAAGGTACTATGTCTAAAAAAAAAAATCTTAGTGCAAAAAGAGTAATACCCAGCTAGGCTGAAAACCCAAAAAAGGCGGTCTAGGCAAAAAACAGGGTTGCACATAAAAAAAGAAAGAAAAAATCTTAGTGCAAAAAGAGTAATGCCCAGCTAGGCTGAAAACCCAAAAGGGGCGGTCTAGGCAAAAAACAGGGCTGTACATAATTTTTTTTTTCAAAAGTTCACCTGAATGAACTACGAAGACCTGAGCCCCTTAGTCTTTCTTGTAAAAGGGGAACGTAGGCAGCCATTTATGGTTCGGTCTAAACAATAAAAAAAAGGGCGATTAAGTCTCCATGAAATGCGTCCTAAACAATAAATAAAGGGCATTCAAGTTTTCATAAAACGGGTCCTAATCAATAAGACATCTGAAATTTTCATGAAATTGTGTCTTGATTAATTTCTAAGATAATATCTCTTGTTCATTACAAGTTAAAAACTTCTTGATGAGTTCAAGCACGGTCTACTCTTGACTCTGCTAACCTGCTACAAAGATCTAAAATACAATAAAATGCCTAATAAACTATTGTGTTTGCAAAATGGCAATAAGGGAATCCTAAGAAAAGATCTGTCAGCTGTCATTCACTGAGTCTTCTTTGGTCTTCTTCCCTTTACCTCGACCCCATCGAGTTTTCTTTCTCTTCTTCTACATGATGTCGGTCTCCCTCATCCCGTTCTCCGGTATCCTCACTGGAACTTCCATTAAACCCGTGTCAATAAGTGCCCTCTCAACACGGGCACGAGTCCGCACTTCCTCCCTCTGAGCCTCAGTCAAGGGAGCGACTTCAGAAAGCCTCTTATATCGAGCCTCCATATCTTTGATAAGGTCACCCGACTGGTTATGGTGACTCGCCTTAGCTTCAGTCTCCCTCAGAGTCCTACTCGAGTCACAGTCAGCCCCCAATAAAGCCTGACGCCTCTCTCCCAATATGACCTGAGTCGCTCCCATCTCCCTCTCGTACCAATCCAAGTAGACCGTAGTCAAGATGGTACTCTTCCTGCTCCTGAGGATAGCCCTGGGTGGGAAAATGGTGTATGTCCAAGCCCTCGAGAAGAATGAGAAGCTGGCCGGATCCCTCATATCTAATGGCACCACCTCCATGGTACGGATGTCCTCCCAATCGCCCAACGGCTCCTGTAAGGCCCCGAACTGCCTGGATACCAAGCAGGGTATGTAGAAGGATGACCAGCAGAACCCTGGAACCCTCACTATATAGGACTCCTAAAATGTCCTCCTGGTCTGCAACCTCCAGTGAGGTACCCACCAGCGAATATCCGAAGTGGATAACCTAGCCATCATCAGCTCCCAGTCACCTTGGTCCTGCTGTCTAGGCAAACCCCTCCGAGAAATCACCCAAGGGCACTGAGTCGGTAAAGCCCCTGGCAAAGCCCCGAGCCTCTCCTGCAGCCACAAAGTCAACACGGCCGGACTCCCAAACCTCATGAAACGGTCTCCTCTAGCCATCCTATCGATGGCGTGCAGGGTCTCACCCAAAACCAATGGGACAATGTCCTTCCCAGCCCTGCAATCCCTAACCTTGTCCAAGAGACCACCATGACAGATCCCCACGGACTCAGCGGTGAATAGAGAAGAGAATATGCAGAGGATAAAGGCATCCATAGCCACCGTGGTCGTAGCCATATCCGGAGACCCGAACCTGCCCGGGATATCAGAAAGGTCAATCCTGTCCGGAGCTATCATCATCCCCTCAGCCTCTCCCAGAGATATGTGCAGAAAAGATACAAGCTTTGCCGCCACCGGCACATCTTCGATCAGAGGAATCGATATAGCCTCAATTTCTGGACCCCCAATCAAGGCTCGGAAGTCTTCATAGGTTGGGACAATCTCATTGTAAGAAAAGTAGTAAACGTGTCTCCGGACGTCCCAAAACCTTGCTGCTGCTCTCAAAAGGTCCCAATCGGGCGGGAGATCCCTCAAATGCCATAAAGATTTGATCTTGAAAGAAGAATCAAACAGCCCCTTGTGAGATTTAAAGTTATATCTCACCCAAGATTGAAGATTGGACAAAAAGCGGTCTCTTTTCCCCCTTTGCAATCTAACGGGCTTCTCCATTGCAAGATGATCAAAGTTGACGTCTTTAGACCAAATATGTGCTCTGGGAACAGTTGGGACAAGTCTAGAGTGAAAATGAAATGAAATGGCCAAGCCTTGATTTTATTTTGAAAAAGACCAGTCCAGACAGGCGTGAGCCGCACGGCCTCTTTTGCTCCGGAGACCCGGACCGCACGACTTCATTTGCCTGATGTGGAAAACAAATCTGCAGCAACCAAGTTGCTGCCCAAAGGGAGTTTTCACCCCACTTTTCCAACAAAAACCTGTACAAAAACATATCCAAACACTAACCATGCAGTTATGTGTCATCACAAATCATTTTGGCCCAGTTTCAGCCCCAATTCCAAGCAAAAAACTGCCCCGAGGCTCAAGTAATATGTAAATTCATAAAGCATAAATTTAAAAAGCAAATAAAACTTTAATACATTGTTTTCGCCCCATCGGCGCCCAAATAAAGCAAAAAATAAACAAAATGTGCATAAAACTGTTCATTGTTTGTTTTCCTCCTAAATCGATTCTAGAGACCTCCTAGGCCTCCGATTCCTCCTCATCACTTTGCTCGGCTCATAGAAGCTTGTCTCTCTCATCAAATCCTCACTTTGTCGCTTACATCGGAAAGATGAACATTCACATGTTCATACTCCGCCGAATGCTCCGGGATGCGGCATTGGGTCCCCGTCCCCGAGGCATGGCGCTAGAGGAGTACTCTGAAGCCGATGAGGTGGATGTCGTGCCCCTACATGCCTCCTTTTGCGCACGGGCTCACACGTTTGATGCGGCCTTTGAAGCGCAAGCCGGCTTCTTCAAAAGGGACCGGCATACATCTTTCCGGCCCTATTACGCACTTTGACCAAGCCGTCATAAGTGCGAGTGGAACACGAGAAAAAAAAAAAGAAGGAAATCTCAGAAAATCTTGAAATTGCAAAAAAGCAAAGAAGTCTAAAAAGGGAAAAGACCCTAAAGTGTACTTACAGTCTTTGTCCGCGGCAAAGTATCTTGGGGCTCCTAGTGTCGAGGGACAGGTATCCCGAACCTCCTCGGTACCCCGTTGACCACATAAGAGAGATGAGCGGGAGGCATCGGCGGGTCGGTAGGCTCGGCCTCCCCATACCCACGAGTGACGGCCCGGCTTCACTAGCACGTAGGCGTCCTCGATCATTGCTCCACAAAAGTAGCATAAGGGGTAGCCAGGTCAAAATACTCCTCAGCTGCTATGCCTGCCTGGTACCTAGCAATGTCATCCGTCGACCAATCCCTGGGCTGCAGCATCCGTGCAGGAGGATCATGGGGGGTAATGGCATCCAATGGAGGGATATGGCCATCTTTGCCCTAGAGAAACGGTCCCCGGATAGACGACATCACATGTCAGCCCGGTCAACCATCGCCTCTGCCTCGTCGCCTCCACGGCCTCTCCTAGCAAAATCTCTGGATACCTCCCCCAAGGATAAAAGTCCACTCCATCGTGCCCATCCCTGTTGATGACTGTTCTCACCATCTTGTAATCAAAGGTGATTCGGGTCTTCCCGGTGAACTTGTCTCTCGCATCTCCCCTCCAGCGGATCATAGCGGGAAAGATGGTAGCATCGCTCTGCTGGTTCCACGGAAAGAACCTGATCACCTTGCAAAACCAGACAAAACATCAAAAGGGTCATTTTCTCTCATAAAAGTCTCAAGACAAGAAAAGAGAAAGGAAAGAAGGTGAGAATACCTCAAGAGCAAAGGAGAAGCAGTCCATCGAGGCAGCCTTATTCCGGCTGTACATGTCCAGGGAGAAGTAAAGCTCCGCCAATCCGGCCTCGCCCCAAGAGACCGTCCCAATCCCATCTATATCCTCCAAGGAGTCTAGAAGGCAAGTCATAGCCAGCGTCCCAGAATTGGCAAAAATGGTGACTGACAGCATCAACCACACAAAAGCCCTCTCAAGTTGGTAGGCAGTCACCTCATTAGCAGCAAATCCCTGTATGCAGTTCTGGACTGCCACCTCCACATTCCTAGTCTCCATCCCGAGCCCCTTAGGAATAAGCTCAAACCCAGCCAAAGCTCTAAACTCCTCCGCCGTGATATGGTTCCTCCAGGTCACAGGCCTCCCGGTGAACTGTAAGCCAGTGATAGCAGTGAAATCTGCAGGCGTCACTGTCAGTTCCCCCCCAGCTAAGGTGAAAGCTGTGGGTGGTGTCCCACCAGAACTCTGAGAGGGCTGGATCGAAGCCCTTGCTCTTCGAGGTAATGTGAATACCTCTGCCGATAGCCTCAATAAATAAATCCAGGCCGGTAGCCCTCACTAGCTGCTTGGGGTTCACCCCATCCTTCTCAAAATTGGGCATCCTCTGCCACAGCCTCACTGCAATCTCGGAAGGCCCCCTAGACTTGTTCTCCTGTAGACAAGCACAGCAAAAGAAATGTGTCAGTCCTTCACCTCATTTCAAAAGCATGCATATATTCAAAAGTGCACATATTTTCAAAAGAAAAGCATTCATAAAGGATTTCTAGCATCCTATGCGTAGAAAAACATGTCTTTCATCACTTGAAACACATCATGCCAAGCACATTGCTATCCTAAGCACAAAATCACAATTTTCAAAATTATTTGCACATAAGCATTAATTTTTTCTCAAAAAAAAAAATGGCATGCATGAATCCTTTTCATCATCAAAAATCCCGTTTTAGCATCCATGATCAAAAATTGACCTAGTTCTAGCACATGCAAGGACTCCGTCACATTTTAGACAATTATTTTTACTCTATTTTCAAAAAATGGGTCATTCTCATTATTTCTTAAGAAAATTGCACATGCATGTTCGTTCATCTTCTCAGCCTCATAGGTTAATCATTAATATTCCAAAATCATCATCAAAAATCGTAGGAAAATTCGAGAAATTCCTAAAACTCGAGTCAAGCCCTAGAATCAATCAAAATTCAATCAAAATCGACGGAATTGAGCAAATTAAGAATGCTTACCCCAACCGATTGAGGATTCGTCGATTTGTGCTCCCTCCTGCTCGGATAGAGCTCCGATGGAAGAGTAAGGAAGTCATACTTCCTCTCCGTGCAGACGAGCTCTTTCCTCCTCCTTCGAGCGGCCTCGGAGATGTTCCTCCTTGCTTGCCTTGGCATAGGATTCCCCTCCGGATCCATTTAGATCAATAGAAGCAAGGGATTGAAGGATTTTTTGAAGAAATTCTCTCCCTCCTCTCTCTCTCTTCCTCGGCAACAGATGGGCGGCAACGATGCCCAATGCCCGTTCAAATCCGATTTTAAATAATCTGGAAAAATCAGACTTCTGGCCGTGCGGCCTCTTTTGCCCCCGTCTCATGCCGGGCGGCTTCTTTTGCCCTGATCAGAAATTACAGTTTTGCCCCTAGACTTCCCACTTGGACATATAATTCCTGTTATCCTTTAACTAGGATAACGTTGTCTTTCAAAAGATATCCGTTATCTCCTAAGCAAATAGACTTTCTTCCCCAGTTGCCTCCGTTACTTCCGTTATAACGGAATGATGCTAGGTGACAACCTCCGAATTGTCAGAACTCCAAACTTTAGCTACCTCTATCACAGATTGAGAAGTACGCTCAAGTTCTCCAAACTTTAGCTACCTCTATCACAGATTGAGAAGTACGCTCAAGTTTTCCAAACTTCAGCTACCTCTATCTCCTCGATAGTGACGTAAGCTTTAGTCACCTCAGGTGACAACCTCCATTAATTGTCAAAACCTCAAGGATCCTAGACATCGTTCCTAACTATCTAGTGATGCTTGAACTACGGTCAAGGCTTGATTCCTTCGGGATACGTAGGTAGCCTTTCATAAAGGTCCAGCCATCAGACCACATTGGTCACCCTTTTGTCATTCATCACTCCTCAGTAGTGAAGTAGCCCCTCATAGAGGTCCAGATATCCGACCACATCGGTCACTTCTAGCATATCCCCAGTAGGATCAATCGCCTGACCTCCTAGGTCACTTTCTCTTCTATTTTCCCAGCAAGAGACCAGTTTTCTCTTCACCATTCCCCTGCGGATCTTGTTCTGAACTACGGCCTGGCTTGATTCCCACTTGGGATACGTAGGTAGCCTTCCAAAGGTTCAGCCACTCGACCACCTTGGTCACCTAATCAGTCTCGGCATTCGCCAGATCGGATCCTTTTCTATCGACAACCCCACTCGCCCTGCAAGTGACGTTGCCGAGGGGCTTCTGTAAGTACCCAAATCTGGCTCATGCCTTTCGGTTAAGTTTTCTGGCAATTCCCCGGACTTTCCTAAAGTCCGAGAGCAATTCCGGAACTGTTCCGAACCTTCCAAGGGCTGAAGGGACTGCTTTAAAATAAAAGAGCACGTTTTCCTTAATATGAAAAACCTTCTAGAAGTGCTACCTTGCATGATTCTAGAAACATGCTGAGTCATACAGGATAATGCCGCACGGCTGCATTAGGAGGGAACTCCTGGCTGCATGGCTTCATTGGTCTTATCCAGACTGCCTATAAATAGAGCCCTCCTCTACCCATTTGATAAACGAATTTCTAGCACCAAAAACTCTATTCAAGCACTACTGCGAAAATCCAGGAAGTTGAAGAGTGCCAAGAAGCCACCTCCCTCCTCCTTGAAGCCTTCCAAGTTGGTCCATCCACTAGGCAAGATCCAAAGAAGAAGAGGTCACCACCAGTGGTAACCTCTCACCCCCTTACCTTGCATTATGCTTGTTTATGTGATATAATTGCTCTTTGCATTCATATATTGCTATTATCTTGCTTGGGACTTGGTATTTGTTGTTAAAGATCCTATATTTATTCATATAAATCATACCCCCTTTTCCCTTTGCATCCTTTGCATGAAATAAGCATCCTTTGCTCATAAAAATATAATCTTTGCATCAAAGGTGCATCCTTTGCACCTAAAATCTATTCTTGACATAAAAATGCATCCTTTGCACTAAAAATCATGTCTTTATAATCAAAGTAGCATCCTTTGCTTTCAAGATATAGTCTTTATGCATCCTTTGCATATAAAACACTACTTTTCCACATAAAAATGCATCCTTTGCATTAAAAATCTTTTCTTTACATATGAAGCATCCTTTGAAAATCAAAGAGCATCCTTTGCACCCAAAAATGTCATCTTTTCACTAAAAATGTCATTTTTATAAAACATGCATTCCCCTAATCCCCAATTGGTACTTGATGCAACCTTCAGAACGGACCGGTGTAAAGATCCTATCTTTACATCGTTTCTTCCATTAAAGGTGCCACAATCTCTTTAGAAAGGGATAAACCTTGAACCTATATCTCCGATTATCGCTTAAGACGAGCATTATAGCTCCAATATAAGCTCAATCGTCTCAAAGTGTAGGATTGATGGGCTAAGGACACTCCTTTTCTAAAGAACCCCATTTTGGACTATAAAAGAGAGTCCTTCTCTCGATCACGCAAGACCCAAGGTCAAATAGCGATGATCACAAGTCCAAGATGAGGACGGGATCAAAGTCTCGAATACATAAAAATCCAAGGAATCCCGAGCGACAACCAACTAAATGGTTTGTACATCCGGAAGACAACTTGGAACATTCTCCCCCCCCCTCTTTTCAACACATGCACACAAGAAAGCACACAAGCAAGCACGAAAAATGGAATCTAGGGAGACTTGCTACGGCAAGGAACCTTGGGTGACCGACGATCCGTTCTTCCCAAGGGGTAACTTAACCTCCGAACCCTAAAAACCTTTTTTTCAAAGTTTTGAGGAAATCAAAATGGCGTGGCGACTCCGTTTTTCAAATTAAACCGGATGTTTTCAAACTCGCGTGAATCCAATCTAAAAAATAAAAAATAGAATTTGGGCACACATTCACACCTGCCATGAATGATGTCGCCGAGTATGAAGCTTGCATTGCTGGTTTAGAGGCTGCCTTAGAAAGGAATGTCAAGGAGCTCGAGGTTTATGGAGACTCAGCCCTGATCATCAACCAGGTCTCTAACAAGTGGAAGACTGTTGATCCCAACCTTCAGAGGTATCATGCCTACATGGAGGAGTTGACTGAGCAGTTCAGAGAAGTGACCTTCCATTACCTGCCAAGGGATAAGAACAGATTTGCAGATGCCTTAGCTACTCTAGCCTCACTGGTAGAGATCCCTGAGGGAAAGGCAATAAAACCCTTCAGAGTGGGTAGAAGAGAAGCCCCGGCTTTATGTTGTGAAGTAGACTGGGGACCCGAGCGTGTCAAGGAACTCTGGTACAGTCAGGTTTACCAGTTCCTCAAAGATGGAGAGTTCGCTTTCAGAGACGAAGAAGGTAGACCAAGGGAAGGCATTAAGGCCAAGAGCTTGCAAGCCCTGAAATGGTTGGCCTCCCACTATGTCATCCTAGGGGGCGACCTGTACAAGAAACGGTACCAGGGACCACTCCTCCTATGTGTCACCCAAGAAAGGGCCAGAGAGTTGATGACCGAAGTCCATAATGGTCCCTGCGGTCCTCATATGAATGCCAGAGCATTAATGCAAGTGATCCTTAGAATGGGTTACTACTGGATCTCCATGGAAACAGACTGTGTCCAGCATGTTCGACAGTGCGACAAATGCCAACGGTTTGCAAACCTCAACCATCTTCCGCCTCTGACATGTACTGCATGACGACTCCTTGGCCGTTTGCAACTTGGGGTATTGACGTGATAGGAAAGATAGCCCCAACAGGAAGCAATGGGCACGAATTCGTGTTAGTGGCAGTCGACTACTTCACCAAGTGGGTAGAGGCCAAGTCCTACAAGGTCCTCACTTCCAGAAAAGTGGCCCAGTTCTTCAAAGAAAACATTATGTGCAGATATGGAGTGCCCAATGAGGTCATTTCAGATAACGGGTCGCACTTTGAAGGGGACTGCGATAGATTACTGTCAGAATTCAGAATCACTCGCCACAAGTCATCCCCATACAGACCTCAGACTAATGGATCTATGGAAGCTGCCAATAAGACACTCGAGTGGATTATCCGAAAAATGGCCACCCGTGGTCGTGACTGACCCGAAAAGCTACATCTGGCACTCTGGGGCTACAGAACGTCTGTCAGAACAACTACGGGAGAAACCCCCTTTGCCCTAACCTACGGGATGGAAGCAGTGTTGCCCGTGGAGTTGGAAATCCCGTCATTAAGGGTCCTCCTGGAGAACAGTGTCAACGAGGTAGAATGGCTGCACAGCCGGCATAATGAGCTGGCCCTGCTCGACGAAAGAAGGCTAAAAGCCATGGAGCACACCCGAGCCTACCAGAGGCGAATGGCCAGGGCATTCGACAAGAAAGTCAAGGCCAGGGACATCAAAGAGGGTGACTTAGTGTTGAAGGTGAAGCCCCCTACCAGAGACAACCCCTTGGGAAAGTGGGAATCCGTTTGGATCGGCCCGTATGTGGTGCAGAAGATACTATCGGGAGGAGCAATGAAGCTTGCGGACCTGGACGGCAATCCTTTTGTCCACCCAGTCAACGATAATAAGCTCCGCTGGTATTATGTCTAAAAAAAAAAAAAGAAGAAAAAGAAGAAAAAAAATAATACATATAAAAAAAAAAGAAAAAAATCTTAGTGCAAAAAGAGTAATACCCAGCTAGGCTGAAAAACCCAAAAAAGGCGGTCTAGGCAAAAGACAGGGTTGCACATAAAAAAAAAGAGAAAAAAATCTTAGTGCAAAAAGAGTAATGCCCAGCTAGGCTGAAAATCCAAAAAGGGCGGTCTAGGCAAAAGACAGGGCTGCACATAAAAAAAAAAAAAAACCAAAAGAACAAAAATCCCGATAGTTCACCAGAATGAACTACGAAGACCTGAGCCCCTTAGTCTTTCTTGTAAAAGGGGAACGTAGGCAGCCAGCAATGGTTCGGTCTAAACAATAAATAAGACAATAAAGTTTCCATGAAATGTGTCTTATAAATTTCTAAGATAATATCTCTTGTTAATTACAAGTTAAAAACTCCTTGATGAGTTCAAGCACGGTCTACTCTTGACTCTGCTAACCTGCTACAAAGATCTAAAATACAATAAAATGCCTAATAAACTATTGTGTTTGCAAATGGCAATAAGGGAATCCTAAGAAAAGACCTATCAGTCGTCATTCACTGAGTCTTCTTTGTTCTTCTTCCCTTTACCTCTACCTCGTCGAGTGTTCTTTCTTTTCTTCTCTAAGATGTCGGTCTCCCTCATCCCGACCTTAGGTATCCTCATTGGAGCCTCCATCAAGCCCGTGTCAATAAGTGCCCTCTCAACCCGGGCACGAGTTCGCACTTCCTCCCTCTGAGCCTCGGTCAAGGGAGCGACTTCAGAAAGCCTCTCATACTGAGCCTCCATGTCCCTGATAAAGTCACCCGATTGGTTATGGCGACTCGCCTTAGCCCCAGATTCCCTCAGAGTCCTACTCAAGTCGCAGTCAGCCCCCAATAAAGCCTGACATCTCTCTCCCAAAATGACCTGAGTCGCTCCCATCTCCCTCTCGTACCAGTCTAAGTAGGCCGTAGTCAAGATGGTACTCTTCCTGCTCTTGAGAATAGCCCTGGGTGGGAAAGCAGTATATGTCCAAGCCCTCGAGAAGAATGAGAAGCTAGTTGGATCCCTCATGTCCAAAGGCACCACCTCCATGGTACGGATGTCCTCCCAATCGCCCAACGGCTCCTGTAAGGCCCCAAATTGCCTGGATACCAAGCAGGATATGTAGAAAGATGACCAAGAAAGCCTCGAAACCCTCACCACATATGACTCCTGAAATGTCCTCCGGGTCTGCTGCCTCCAATGAGGTACCCACCAGTGAATATCCGAAGTGGATAACCTAGCCATAGTTAGCTCCCAGCTACCCTGGTCCTGCTGCCTAGGTGCACCCCTCTGGGAAATCACCCATGGGCACTGAGTAGGCAAAGCCCCTAGCAAAGCCCCAAGTCTCTCCTGCAGCCATAGAGTCAGCACCGCCGGGCTCCCAGACCTCATGAAATGGTCTCCCCTAGCCATCCTGTCAATGCCATATAGGGTCTCACCCAAAACCAGTGGGATAATATCCTTCCCAGCCCTGTAATCCCCGACCATGTCCAAAAGGCCACCATGGCAGACTCCTACCGACTCGGTAGTGAACAAAGATGAGAACACGCAGAGGATAAAGGCATCCATAGCCACAGTGGTCATAGCCGTATCCGGGAACCCAAACCTGCCTGGGATATCAGAAAGGTCAATCCTATCAGGGGCTACCATCATCCCCTCAGCCTCTCCCAGAGAAATCTGCAGAAAAGATGCCAACTTTACTGCCACCGACACGTCTCCGATCAAAGGAATCGATACGGCCTCAATTTCTGGACCCCCAATCAATGCTTGGAAGTCTTCATAGGTTGGGACGAGCTCGTTGTAAGAATAGCAATAAACATGTCTCCGGACGTCCCAAAACCTCACCGCGGCTCTCAAAAGGTCCCAATCGGGCGGGAGATCCTTCAAATGCCATAAAGACTTGATTTTGAAAGTGGTATCAAACAGCCTCTTGTTGGATTGAAAGTTATGCCTCATCCAAGATTGAAGATCGGATAGAAAGCGGTCTCTTTTCCCCTTTTACAATCTGACGGGTTTCTCCATTGCAAGGTGATCAAAGTTGATGTCTTTTGGTCAGAAATATGCTCTGGGATCAGTTGGGACAAGTCTAGGGTGAAAATGAAATGAAAGGGCCAAGCCTTGGTTTTATTTTGAAAAAACCAGTTCAGACAGAACTTCCAGCCGCACGGCTTCTTTAGCCTCAAGACCTGGCCGGACGGCCTCATTTGCCTTCTGCAGAAAAAAATCTGCAGCAGTCCTAGCTGCTGCCCAAGTGGAGTTCTCACCCCACTTTCTTAATGAAACCTGTACAAAAACATATTCAAATGCCATCCATGCAGTTATATACCGTCACAAACCATTTTGGCCCAGTTTCAGCCCCATTTCCAAGCAAAAAACAGCCCGGAGGCTCAAGTAATATGCAAATTCATAAAGCAATTAAAATACTAATACATTGTTTTCGCCCCATCGGCGCCCAAATAAAACGAAAAACAAATAAAATGTGCATAAAAAGTGTTCATTGTCTGTTTCTTCCCTAGATCAATCCCTAAGAATCCTAAGCCTACGACTCCTCGTCGTCGCTACTTAGCTCGTAGAAGCTAGGATCCTTCATTAAGTCCTCAGCGTTACTCACATCCGATAGGTTGACATTCACGTGCTCGTACTCTGCTAGCTGCTCCAGGATGACTGTATTGGGTCCCCGTCCCCGAGGCATAGCACTAGAAGAGGAGGTAGCATACTCTGAGGCCGACGAGGCAAAGGCAGTGCTCCCAACATGGCTTCTTTTGCGCACGGGCTCCTGCACGTTCGTCCCAGCCCTGGAAGCATAAGCCAACTTCCTCAGAAGGGATCGACACACATCCTTCCAACCCCTATTCTGCCGAACCAAGACATCATAGGAACGAGCAGGAACCTAAGAAAAAAAAAGAGAAGAAAAACTCAAAATATCTCAAGAAAGGTTCAAAATCGCAGAAAGCAAAGAAATCCAAAAAAGGGAAGAGACCCTAAATGTACTCACAGTGCTGTCAGGCGGCAGAGTATACCGGGGCTCCCTCGTGTCAGGGACAGGTATCATAAACCTCCTCGGTACCCCGTTGACCACATATGAGAGATGAGCAGGAGGCATAGGCGGGTCAGTAGGCTCAACTTCCCCGTACCCCTGAGTGACAGCCAGCTTCACTAGCTTCTGTGGCATCCTCAACCGTTGATCCACGAAGGTGGCATATGGGGTAGCCAAGTCAAAATACTCCTCGGCCACCACGCCAGCCTGATACCTCGCTATATCATCCGTCGACCAGTCCCTAGGCTGCAGCATACGAGCTGGAGGATCGTGAGGTGTGATGGCGTCCAAGGGAGGAACATGGCCATGTTGCCTAGAAAAACGGTCCCCCAAGTAAATGACATCACATGTCAAGCCCGTCAGCCACCTCCTCTGCCTAGTCGCCTCCACGGCATCCCCTAGCAGAACCTCCGGGTACCTCCCCCAAAGATAGAAGTCAACTCCATCATGTCCATCCCTGTTGATGACCGGTCTAACCATCTTGTAGTCAAAAGTGATTCGGGTCTTCCCGGTAAACTTGTCTCTAGCATCTCCCCTCCAACGGATCATGGCCGGGAAGATCTCCGGATCACTCTGCTGGTTCCAGGGAAAGAACCCAATCACCTCACATAACCAAACCTGCACGTTCAAGACAAAAGGGTCATTTCTCTCATAAAGTCTCAAGACAGAAAAGTAAAAGAGAGTAAAGAAAGTGAGACTACCTCAAGCGCAAAAGAGAAGCAGTCCATCGAAGCAGCCTTGTTTCAGCTGTACATATCCAAGGAGAAATAAAGCTCTGCCAATCCGGCCTCACCCTAAGAGACCGCCCCAACCTCATCAAGATTCTCCAAAGAGTCAAGCAGGCACAGCATAGCCAGTGTCCCAGAGTTGGCAAAGATGGTGACTGACAGCATCAACCACAAGAAAGCTCTCGCGAGCTGGTGGGCAGTCACCTCATTGGCGGCAAATCCCTGCATGCACTCCTGGACCGCCACCTCCACATTCCTCGTCTCCATTCCCAATCCCTTAGGACGGAGCTCAAACCTAACCAGAGCCCTAAACTCCTCTGCTGTGATGTGGTCTCTCCAAGTCACAGGTCTCCTAGTAAACTGCAAGCCTGTAATCGCAGTAAATTCGGCTGGAGTCACCGTGATCTCCCCCCAGCTGAGATGAAAGTTATGGGTGGTGTCCCACCAGAACTCTGAGAGGGCCTGGACTAGCCCCTTACTCTTGGAGGTCACGTGGATACCTCTGCCAATGGCATCAATGAACAGATCAAGGCCGATAGCCATTACCAGCTGCTTAGGGTTCACCCCATTTTTCTCAAAATTGGGCATCCTATCCCATAGCTTCACAGCTACCTCAGAAGTTCCCCTCGACTTGTTCTCCTGTAGGAAAACACAATAAAAATGTGTCATTCCTTCATCTCATCTCAAAAGCATGCATATATTCAAAAGTGCACATATTTTCAAAGAAAAGCATTCATAAAAGATTTCTAGCATCTTTTGCCTAGAAAACGTGTCCTTCATCATTTGAACACGTCATGTCAAGCACATTGCTCTCCTAAGCACAAATTTCCAATTTTCACAAAAGTTCTTCGCACATAAGCATTAATCTTTCAAAATGGCATGCATGAATCCTTTTCATCGTCCAAAATCTTGCTTTCCCATCCATGATCAGAAATTGACCTAGTTCTAGCACATGCAAGGACTCCGTCACATTTTAGACATCATTTTTCTTACTTTGTTTTCAAAAATGGGTCATTCTCATTATTTTTCAAATAAATTGCACATGCATGTTCATTTATCCCCTTAGCCTCATAGGTTAATCATCAAATTCTCAAAATCATCAACAAAATTCATAGGAAAATTTGAAAAAATCCTAAAATTCGGGTTGAGCCCTAAATCAATCAAAATTCAATCAAAAATTGATAAAATCAAGCAAATCAAGAATGCTTACCCCAACAGATTGAGGTTTCGTAGATTTGTGTTCTCCCCTACTTGGATAAAGCTCAGATGGAGGCGTGTTGAAGTCATACTTCCTGTCCGTGCGAATGAGCTCCCTCCTCCTAGCGGCTTCGGATATGTTCCTCCGTGCTTGCCTAGACATTGGGTTCCCTTTCGGATCCATCTTAGGTGAAGAAAGTAAGAGAATTGAAGAAATTCAAATTTTTCTCTCTCTCCTCTCTTTCTCTTTCCCTCGGCAGAAGAACAAAACAGCAATGTTGTTTGCCCGTTTCAAATTCAGTTTAAATAATCTGGTAAAAATAAACTCCAAGCCGTACGGCTTCTTTTGCCCTCATCTCATGCCGGGCGGCCTCATTTGCTCTGAGCAGAAATTACATCTTTGCCCCTAGACTTTCCACTTATGCATATAACTCCTGTTATTTCTTAACCAGAGTAACGATGTTTCCCAAAGGATATTCGTTATCTCCAAATCAAATAGACTTTCCTCTCGAGTCACCTCTTTTACTTCCGTTATAACGGGATGAAGGCTAGGTGACAACCTTCGAATTATCAAAACTCAAACTTTAGCTACCTCTATCTCACATAGTGAAGTACGCTCAAGTTTTCCAAACTTTAGCTACCTCTATCTCACAGATGGTGAAGTACGCTCAAGTTCTCCAAACTTTAGCTACCTCTATCTCACAGATAGTGAAGTACGCTCAAGTTCTCCAAACTTTAGCTACCTCTATCTCACAGATAGTGAAGTACGCTCAAGTTCTCCAAACTTTAGCTACCTCTATCTCACAGATGGTGAAGTACGCTCAAGTTCTCCAAACTTTAGCTACCTCTATCTCACAGATGGTGAAGTACGCTCAAGTTCTTCAAACTTTAGCTACCTCTATCTCGCAGATGGTGAAGTACGCTCAAGTTTTCCAAACTTTAGCTACCTCTATCTCACAGATGGTGAAGTACGCTCAAGGTCTCCAAACTTTAGCTACCTCTATCTCATAGATAGTGAAGTACGCTCAAGTTTTCCAACTATAGCTACTTCTATCTACTCGATAGTGACGTAAGCTTTACTTTCCTCAGGTGACAACCTCCATTAATTGTCAAACAGGTGACAACCTCCATTAATTGTCAAATCAGGTGACAACCTCCATTAATTGTCAAATCAGGTGACAACCTCCATTAATTGTCAATCAGGTGACAACCTCCATTAATTGTCAAATTAGGTGACTCCTTCATTAATCGTCAAAATCTCAAGGATCCTAGACATGTTCCTAACTATCTAGTGAGACTTGAACTACGACCAAGGCTTGATTCCTCTGGGATATGTAGGTAGCCTTTCATAAAGGTCCAGCCATCCGACCACAATGGTCACCCCCTTCATTCATCACTCCTCAGTGGTGAAGTAGCCCCTCATAGAGGTCCAGATATCCGACTACATTGGTCACTTCCTTAATCTGGCATATCCCCAGTAATATTAGTCACTTGACCTACTAGGTCACTTTCCCTTCTATTTCCCCAGCAAGAGACCAGTTTCTCTTCGCCATTCCCTAGCGGATCTTATCCCAGAACTATGACCTGGCTTGATTCCTCCGGGATACGTAGGTAGCCTACTTTAGGTTCAGCCAATTCGTCACATATGACACCCCTTTCCCCAGTGGATATATTCCGAACTACGATCATGGCTTGATTCCTCCGGGATACGTAGGTAGCCTTCCAAAGGTTCAGCCACTCGACCACCTTGGTCACCCAATCCGTCTCGGCATTCGCCAGATTAGATCCTTTTTTATCGACAACCCCACTCGCCCTGCAAGTGATGTTGCTGAGGGGCTTCTGTAAGTACCCAAATTTGGCTCATGCCTTCTGAAAAAATTTTCCCAACAATTCCCCCGACTTTCCTAAAGTTCAGGGGCAATTTGGGAACTTTTCCAAACCTTCCGAGGGGCGAAGAACTTGCCAGGAATTAAAATTCCACGTAGTACTTCGCTGGAAAAACCCTTCTAGAAGGCCACCTTGCATGGTTCTAGAAATAAGCTGAGTCATCTCTGGATAAGATTGCACGGCCTCATTAGCCCTGGGGTTACATCCGCGCGGCTTCATTAGCCATTGCCATAGTGCCTATAAATAGAGGCCTCCTCTACCCATTTTGATAGAGAATTTTCAGCAGTGTTACTCTGCCAAAATACCACCAGGGAATTCCAGAAAGCTGAGAGCACCAAAAACCACCTTCCTCCTCTTCAAAACCCTTCCAAAGTTGGTCCTTCCCTAGGCAAACTTCAAAGAGATAGAGGACACCACCATTGATACCCTCTCCTCCTCTTTATCTTGAAATATACTTGTCATTATGTGATATATTGCTCCTTGCTTTACATATTGCTATATATTCTTGCTTGGTACTTGATATATTGTCATTAAAGATCACATCTTTAGGCATGTAAATCATATTACCCCCTTTTCCCTATCACATAGGATCCATGGAAGATCCAACCCAAGGATGAACAATAAGACCTCAAGAAGGCTTGTTCTAGGGTGGATCTCTCACATGGTGATGTGAAAAGTAGCATCCTTTGCATTTAAAATACCATCTTTGCATATAAAGTAGCATCATTTGCACTTAAAATACCATCTTTGCATATAAAGTAGCATCATTTGCACTTAAAATATCATCTTTGCATATAAAGTAGCATCCTTTGCATCAAAAATAGTATCTTTTCATATAAAATGTCACCTTTTCATTAAAAATGTCATCTTTAGCTTAAAATGCATTCCCCCATGCCCCTCATGGTTGGATCTCTCTCCTAGGATTGCCTAGTGACCTTTATAAGGCACAAAAAGGCATAGTATGAGTATAAAGATCCAATCTTTATACCCCTCCCCTAGTCCCCTTTGGTACTTGGAGCATCATCTTGGAGCAAAATGGTGTAAAGGTCCTATCTTTACATCATTTCCTCCACTTAAAGATGCCATAGACGGATTCTCCTTTAGAAAAGGATGAACTTTAGCCACATATCTCCGATCATCACTTGAGATGAGCATAAATGTCCCGAAAGAGCTCAAATCGTCTCAAGATGTAGGATTGATGGGCAAAGGTCATTCCTTTCTAAAGAGTCTCATCCTTGGACTATAAAAATGGTGTCCCTATCCCAATCACATGTGACCCAAGGTCTCCTCATGATGATCATAAGTCCAAGATGAGAACGGGACCAAAGTCCCGAACATATCAAAAATCCAAGGAATCCCGAGTGATAACCAACTCATGGTTTATACGTCCGGAAGACCACTTGGTACATTCCCTTCTTTTCAAAGCACACATCCCACACACGAAAACACTAAGGCAAGCATGAAAAGCGGATCTTGGAAGACTTTCTCCGGCAAGGCTCTTTGGGTGAACGACGATCCGTTCTTCCCAAAGGGTAACTTAACCTCCGGACCCAAATCCTTTTTTTCAAAGTTTTGAAGGAAATCAAAATGGCGTGGCGACTCCGTTTTTCAATTTAAACCGGACGTTTCCAAACTGATGTGAGGCGGTGATCCCCCTTACATAAGAAAGCGGTTTCCAAATAAAAAATATAAAAAGAGATCCGCTAATCTTGGGCACCACATTCACAGGTACATGGATTCAATAGACAACAGATTAATGACTGTAGTCAGAGATGGTCCTATGAGTCCCATCAAAATCAACACCACACCTAGAGCACCCAAAACTCCTCTCATGGATCACGTTGATAGATCTTCAGAGCAAGATTTCAATGTTTATGAAACTTATGTTCCAAAGCCCCGAGAAGAATGGACTGAGGAGGATAAGATTTGTGCAGCCCTGGACAAATAGGCTATGCACATTCTAACCTATGGTCTTGATGATAGGCTGTACAAACAAGTACAATGCTATGAGACTGCTCAACATGTGTTGCAAAGTCTTCTCAGATATTTCGAAGGGGATCAAGTGGCTAAGGACAACCGGCTTTACAAAAGTGTAGCTGAGTTTGAGTCCTTCAAGAAGAACCCAAGTGAGACGCTTAAAGAAACATACAACCATTTCTGTGAGGTAAACAATTCTTGCGCTTCTTTAGGTAGAATTTACACAATGAAAGACCCTAGCATGAGGTTCCTTAATTCTCTTGGAGATTTGTGGCATGTCAAGGTTGCTATTTTAAAAGAATGTCGAGACTTGGATATGACTCACATTCAAAACATTGTGTCAACTTTGTTTATGTATGAGGAAGAACTCAACAGGCTGGGTGGAGTTCAAAAAACAATTTAAAAACTTATCTCTGCCAGCTCAGACTGAGATCTTCACTGGTTTTTCCATGCTTAACAACCAATCAGCCAATGACACTCCTATAACCTCTCAATCTCATCAAACCCAAACCAATATCAATCAAAGTATGCCTTTTGAGGAAGAAGATGAATTTGCTGCCTTTGTCAGAAATTATAGAAAATTTAAGGAATTTAAAAGATCCCAGCAACATGGCAACTAAACTTCCCACTCCAAATCCTCACATTCCAAAGATCAGGGAATTTCCAAAGAAAAGGCCAAACCTCAACCTCAACCAATGGCAAAAATGCTCAAGGTGAGCTTGTTTGCTACAACTGTAGGAAACCCGATCATATTGCTTCAAAATGCCCTCAACCTAAGTATGAATTTCTTAGGAAGAAACCTTTTAAGAAAAATCTTAGATCCAAAAGCTTAGTAGCCGAGGAAGGAACTGAAAAGGTTATACTAGTTTGGTTTGAGACTGACTCCGAAAATGAGAATGTTGACTCAGATGAAGATGTTGATGTTAGATTTGTTGCTATTGATGGAACCGATGATGGACATATCTCCTTACAGTCACCAATCTTTAGACACCCCAACTCCATTGACCAGTCAACATACAATGACACAACCATACCAGTGAGATCACATCTGTCATATTTTGACAAACCTATACCTAGGGCAGATAACCCCTACAACTTCAAAATTCATAGTATAGGTGGAGCTCTCTACGGTCAATGCAAAACCACTCCCACTCTCAGACCTCTGATGCAACCGACACAACAGACCTACCAAACCCAAGATCAACCTATCTCTACTCATCAACCTGTGTTTGAGCCTTGATCGATCCAATTCAAGAAGACCCTAACCGATCTAAGCCTCCAACTGACATCCTCTTTACCAAATTTTGATCCTAACTTTGAACCATCATCCTCAACCTCTCAGCCTACAATTGACCCAATGCCCAATATGTCAAAGTCTGATATGGCAGAGGTGATGAATGAACTCTTCACTGATTTTGAAAAATTAAACGATGTTCATAAAGCTATGGCTGTTATTTTAAAAGAATCACAACTGAGAATGACTCTTTGAAAGCTGAAATAAAAGTTTTGAAAGAAAGTAAGCAAGAGTCTGATCAGTTAAGAAAAGAAAATCAAGAACTCACTAAAAGACTAAACATCTGTCTTTGTCAAATTGCTGATTTAGTTTCAAGAAACAATTCTCTCACCAAGACAATTGATTCTTATTCTAAATCCAGAACTGTTGTTGAGACTATCCTACAAGACCAAATGTCTTCTAGAGATTTATCTGGTATAGGATTTAACTCCAGCAGTAATGATAGCAAAGACAAGCCAGCCATTGAGTCTGTCACTGAGAACCTGATGGATATGTTTAATGATACTCAACCTGACCTGCCAAAGAAAAGTATTCCTCATACTTTTGGTGCTGTCCCACTCACCTATCCTAAGGTGAAAGAACAGACCAAGGTCAAGAAGATTGACAAGAACAAAACCCAATGGGCTAAGGTAGCTAATCCTAAGTTGGGACCCTATGTCCCACTTGGTGATGGTGACAGCAAAGTTGAAATTAAACTTTCTGGCCAAGTTGCAGGTTTGGAAACCTCAACCGGTCAAGGAGCAATCGATCAGAAATCAGTCACCGGCTGCACTACTGCTCCAACCGGTAAGATTTCCTCAACCGGTAAAGGGACCTCCAAACCCATGCAACCGACCAACAAAGGTAAAGCCAACACCTTTATACCCAAGGTTTTTGTTCCTGCTCAAACTTCTGATCCTTCTGAAGCATTAGGAAGATTGAATATAAACTCATCCAAAACTTCACAGCCATCTTCTAATAAATGTTCAAATTGTGGATTTATCGGTCACAAGGCTTATGAATGCCTCTTGAAGCACCTACCTGGACCCACTGAGTCTCAAAGCTCAAGTGGTGGCCAGGTATGGCTGCCAAAGAGGAACTAACTCTTTGGACCCAAAAGAATAAGGGGGACCATAAGCTTATTATCTTATTTCAGGAATGCTTTATGGCCTTAACCGATGCTAGTAAGGATGTTTGGATTTTGGACAGTGAATGCTCACGGCATATGACAGGCCATGCTGATCTCCTTACCAATCTTGAAGAAGCATCAGGTCCTCCAGTTGTCTTTGGTGACAACGCAAAGGGTAAAATTATCGGTCGTGGATCCATCAAAAGAGGTACAGTTACTGTACAGAAGGTATCTTTGGTAGATGGTCTGAAACATAACCTTCTCTCCATATCACAATTTTGTGATAAAGGTATGCATTGTATTTTCAATTCTTCCAACTATTATGTGAAAGACATTGCTACAGGAGAAACCTTACTCACTGTACAAAGAAAAGGTAACATATATGATATAGATTTAAATACTATTTCTAGTGTTACTAATGTTTGTTTTGTAGCAAAGAACATCAATGAGAATTCATGGCTATGGCACAAGAGACTCAGTTACTTGAACTTCAAATACCTATCCAAGCTGGCAAATGCAAATTTGGTCTCCAGCTTACCCCAAGTGTCTGCTGATCTTGGAAGGAAATGCAGAGCCTGCCAGTTAGTAAAACAACATAAAGAATCATTCCATAGCAAGCCCTGTATGTCCACATCTAAGTGCCTTCAGCTGCTACATATGGATTTGTTTGGCCCCACAACAACTGCCAATTTAGGGGGAAGTAGATATGCCTTGGTTGTTGTAGACGACTATTCAAGATATACATGGGTGGAAACCTTTGCCTCCAAAGATGATACTTATAAAGTTGCCACCAAGCTATTTCGTCTAATTCAAACTCAAAAAGAATGTGACATCATCAGTATGAGATTCGATAATGGAACGGAGTTCAAGAATAATGGTGTTGCTCAGTACTGTAATGATCACGGAATCGACCACAACTTCTCAGCTGCTAGAACACCACAACAAAATGGTGTTTTTGAGACATGTAAATCCAGCAACCCCAACTCCAATCAAACCACCAGTAATAATGCAAATTAACCTCCATCGATCAAAAAATTCTAGCGCTCATAATCCCTTAACCGATTCACTACCGGCTAGCCCCTCTACAACTGTTCCTTTTACACCACTTGAACCCGAACCAGTTTCAAATATTCACTTACCATTTCCTTTACCACAATCTGATCGATCGGCCTTACCTCTCCCTAACCAATCTCCCCAATCGGTCACACCTCCCTCAACCGGTTCTGCTCCTCCCCTAAGACAAGAATCGGTCAGGCAAGACCTTCCTAGGGAAGTGAGATCAGTTAGAGATCACCCAATAGAAAATGTGATTGGTGATGTCTTTGGTCCAAGAATGACTAGAGGCCAGTTAAGGAGTATGGAAGAACAACATAGTCTATTCTCCTCTGCTATGGTCTCAAATATAGAACCAAAGAAGACTGAAGAAGCACTGAATTACCCTAGCTGGGTAGAAGCTATGTAAGAAGAGCTTAACCAGTTTGATAGATGCAAAGTATGGGAATTAGTGCCTAGACCTAGTGATCAGACAGTGATTGGAACGAAATGGGTTTTTAGAAATAAATTGGATGAGTCTGGAAAAATAACAAGGAACAAAGCAAGACTAGTGGCAAAAGGTTACAGACAAGAAAAAGGCATAGATTAGGATGAGACTTTTGCCCCCGTAGCTAGACTAGAAGCCATTAGGTTATTTCTTGCCTATGCAACCTACAAGGAATTTAAGTTATACCAAATGGACGTGAAAAGTGCTTTTCTTAATGGAGAACTTCAAGAGCTTCTTTATGTAGATCAACCTCCAGGATTTGAGGACTCCAAGAAACCTAATCATGTCTACCGATTAAGCAAAGCTTTGTATGGCCTCAAGCAATCACCCAGAGCATGGTATGAAACTCTCTCCAATCTCCTACTTAGTGAGAAGTTCGAAAGAGGTAAAATTGATACCACCTTATTTATTGCTAAACATAATGGTCACTCATTGTTAGTTCAAATATATGTTGATGACATTATTTTTTGATCTACTAACAAAAAATTATGCAAGAGATTTGAGAAACTTATGCAGAGCAAATTTGAGATGAGCATGATAGGAGAGCTAACCTTTTTCCTTGGACTTCAAGTCAAGAAAACTCAAGAAGGAATCTTCATCAATCAAGCCAAATACACCAATGATCTTATCAAGAAATTTGGTCTTGAATTAGCTCATCCTCAAAGCACTCTAATGGCCACCAATGTACACCTTGATAAAGATGAGTTCGGTAAGAAAGTAGATATGACACTCGACCGAGGTATGATAGGATATCTACTCCACTTAACCGCTAGTAGGATGGATATCATGTTTGTCATTTGTGTATGTGCTAGGTTTCAAGCCGATCCTTGAGAATCACACCTTCAAGTTGTTAAGAGAGTTATTAGATATCTTGTGAGAACCGCTAACTTAGATTTGTGGTATCCAAAAGATTCATCCTTTACACTAATTGGCTATTCAGATGCTAATTTTGCAGCTTGTAGGGTCACAAGGAAAAGTACTAGTGGAACTTGTCAATTTCTAGGTAACCGACTGGTTTCCTGGTCGTGCAAGAAGCAAGCTTCAATTTCCACTTCTACAAGCGGGTACATAGTACATGGGCTGGGAGTTCGCTCACAAATCCTATGGATGAAGCAACAACTGGTGGACTATGAAATTCCCCATGAAGTATGTCCCATCTACTGTGACAACACCTCAGCCATCTCATTCTCCAACAATCTTGTGATGCATTCCAAGATAAAGCACATAGACATCAAATACCACTTCCTCAAGGTTCATGTTGAAAAGGGTAATATTGTTCTCTTAAAAGTCCATCTGATTATCAGTTAGCTGATATTTTGACCAAACCCTTAGATATTAAAAGATTTGAATTTCTTAGAGGAGAACTAGGCATGATTGATATTCCTTAATATATTGTGCTAACTTTGCTACCTGTGTAAGCTATCAACCGATCAAAAGGTGTTATCAGAGTTTGCTCTCATTATACCTTTGCTGATCCTCTAACCGATGGATCTAACCGATGGCTCTTCCAACCGACGGCAATTGTTCTCAACCGGTCAATGCACCTGACCGACCATAATTCCAACCGGTTACCCTTGTAATCGGTCAGCCCTCAAGCAGTTGCGTTCAAACGGTCAGCTAGTCCAACTGGTCAATCAAACTCCTTAACCGACGAACTGCGGCCGAATCCAAATTCTCAATCCATTTTAATCGGCTCGTCTCTGTACTTGATGTCCTATCCGTCTTTTCAGCCGAATTTATCTGACAACTACAATAAGATGTTACCAACTTCGTCCTTCTGGGATGATCAAAATTTTTAAAATTTTGATCAAAAAGGTAATCTCTGTATCACTCCAATTTATCAAAAGGTTATCTTTTTGTTCGTTATTATGTCATAATAAAACTGCTGCACACACGTACCTATTTTTTAGCCTCCACATTTAAAATCGTGTTTAAAATATTTAGATATATGTGCAATCCAGTTGAAACGTTTTTAAATTTTGGTCTCTCCAGTACAAAACCCCTTCATCTTCTCTTTTTCTCTCTCCCTATAAAATAAAATCAAAAGCTTTCATTTAAACTTTCCAAACCCTAGAAATTTCAAACTCTCTCTGCAAGAATCAAGAGCTTCAACCGGTTAATCGATCCTTCCTTTAGTTCTTCATCGTTTCTTCATCAATCTTCAAACTTTTTCTTGTAAAATTCTTAAAACATTCAAAGCTTTCTAAGTTATGAATATTGATGTTAGAACACTAAAAATCTTTCAAAGTTATGAACTTGTTTTTATTTAACTATCTTATAAAATTTTCTAACTTAAAATGTTGTTTTGATTCATGATTTCTGCAGATGGCTCCTAAATCATCAACTCCCAAGAAAGACATCTACGGAGGTTACATTCTTCCAAGCTTCTTCAAATCTAAAGAAGGCAAGCTGTTGCAAGCATTGTTATTTGGAGTTGGTCTCCTTCCATTTCTGATGCCTAAAGGAAATGATGATATCCTATATGAGTTGGTCAACGAGCTGTTCAACAGTGGTGATTTGGATGAAAGTGCAAAGCCTGGTGAATTTTCTTCCATATCCTCAACCGTTGTTGGAATACCGGTTGTCTTCTCACCAGCCTCCATAGCCGATGCTTTTCCCACCTCGCCCTCAACCGGTCCCTCATCGGTTGACATGAAGAGTATGGAGCTGGCCTGGGCTCAAGTTAGAGGAGTTGATCCATTCGTTACTGGGGAAGGTAACAAGAAGGCTGATTTGGACGCTCGTTGGCTGAAGTTGTTGATCGATGAAGCATCTGCCGGTTATGCTCTCATCACTGCATCACTATGATTCAGTGGGAAGCCATTGCTGCTGAGTTGCTTCAAAAGAATTTCAACTGGTGTTCCTTCATCTACAGAGTCATCTTGATTGCATTTAAGAAGTTTCAGAAGGAGAAGCCATTGACTAGGCCAAACAAAGCTAGGCCTTGTCATTACCTCCTAATCAGCAGGATTCTCAAAAGAATTCCCTACATATTTGCCATATCTGCCAACTAGCCTTCATATCCCAAAACTTTTGTCAAAGAATTTGACAAGGCTGATCAAGCAAGAATTCTCAGAGAAGCCAAACCGATGACTGTTGCTGCTGCTGCTGCCTCAACCGATCCAGCCCCAACCGATGCTGAACCTGTTAAGAAGAAGAAAGCACCAAAGCCAAAAGCCAAGAAGCCAGAAATCGATGCGCTCAAGCCTTCTCAACCGATCATTTCCTCATCGGCTAAGAGAAAGTCACCAGATGATGATCAACCGATCTCTAGCCGGCCAAGAAAATCAGCCAAGCCTTCAACTCCTCCCTCCTCTAAATCTAAACCGATTCCAAAAACCCCTTTCCAACTTTCTAAAGAAAATTCAGAAAGAAAAAGGAGGATAGAAACTGACCTCACCACATTCATCCCCTTCATACCAAAAAGACTACTTAGCCATGACACCCTAACCGATGACATCCCTATAATCGGTCATGCATCTAACCCCTCTTACCGTCGATGACAACCGATCAGAAATCCCACATTACATATATTTCACAACAACCCTTGGGTTGTCCAACCCCAATCTGCTCCATCACCCAACTGGGTTTATCCCATTGACCATTTGCCTCCCTTTATTAGGAAGCTGTTGTAATTCCATGAAATTAACAAAGCCTCAGTTCCTGTGGGAAATATCCATGACTATATTGATTATGGAAACATTCATGAGAAAAAGGGTATCTATTTCAGCAGACCCTGCAGGCTAAGGGAATTTGATGCCTCTCTATCCAGGCTCAATCTTATCAAACTTTACAACCGTTTCTTTAATCAGCTTCCTCTACAATGGAATGTTGTTTACTTGCCTCAGGACAGATTAAGGCAAGATATGATGATCCAATCGGTTTGGGCAGACTTTGCTATTCTTTATGGAGCCAGAGACGCTTTGATAGAATCTGACCCATATCAGTTGGGCAGATATGAGCTTGATGAAGACTCTTTGCCAAACTTTGATTCTGAACCGGTTGCTCTTGGGCCTAGAAAGAATCAGTTGATGAGGAACGTGATGGATGTATTGCAGAACATGGTGGAAATTGATAATGAACTTAAGGCTGCTGGGAATATAACCTTAGCCAATTTCTTCTCATCGGTCCAATCAAACAAAATGAAGTGAACTTTAGTTACCGATGAAGAAATTGATGAGTTATTCAGGGATGATGGTGAAGAAGAAATACAGGAGGAAGAGCAAACCGATGACAGTGATTGATCAAGCTCCAGCTCAAGTTCCAGCTCTAGCTCAGATGGTAACCGGTCAAAGAGAATGGAATTTTCAACTGCTAAACTGATGGCAACGGTAAGAAGCATAGGAGGAGGCATAACTGATACATCACTGGTTATGACCTTGGGAGGAGGCAATGTTGCTGTAATCGATCCCTTAAATGTTGGATCTGCTGAACCGGTTGAGGAGGAAAAACCAACTGAAGAAAAGAAGGTTGATCAAACTGATGCTGCTATTGATTGAGACTTACAGACCGCTATGGCAGCCAGTCTAGCCGATGCTGAATTGGACCGTCAACGGTCAAGGGTTGAAGAGATGGCTACTCAACAAGCTATTCAAGCCACTCTTCTGGAAAGCCAAGCAAGTGCACTCCAAGCCTCTATTTTGACAGGCAAGCCACAAGTTAAGGAGGAGTCCCTATTTCTGTCTAAGGATGATTTTCCTTTCTCAAATTTGTTTGAAGATGAAGAGGAGCTAGAATTCAAAGCAGCTAAATCATTTGACTATGACCCTTTTGATCCTTCTCATCCACCTCCTGGCTTTAATTCTTCTCAAGATCAGAATGCTCAGAAAGACTTAATGTCTTCTCTCAATTATTTCACTACAAAAGCATCAATCCCTCGGTTACCCAACGGGATGCTTTACTTTGAGCCACATAAGAGGATTGTAAGCCGATCAAGCCTTCAACCGATCCCAGTGCTTGCTCCTCTACCCAAAGCTGATCCTTCCTGTGAATCTAGCATGGATGTAGCTCCAATCATTCTTCGGTTGAAAAGAAGATTAGCACCAGTCAAAGATGCACCAGTCAAGCCTAGCAAAGCTGATCAACAGTTAATTTCTTCCTTTCCAGTGAAGCAAAAGCCAATCTACAATCCCTTGAAAATGAAAAGGCACCAGCAAAGAGCCCTCCACATTGGCGATCATCCTATTAACCGATTGCCCAGACTGGTTGAGTGCTCTTTATCAACCGATAGCCTATTTATCAAGTATTTAGCCTTGAATAGCCAGATGACCAAGGGGTTGGAAATGAAAATATTTAAATGGTCTTTTGAAGTGACTATAATGGTAGGCTTTATGCCTCAAGTGCCAAGATTAACGGTCAAGAAAGATGATGGGATAGTCAGGCCTTAAAGCAATATTCTCCATGCCTCCCTTCTCATAAACCTGTTGAGAATGCTTTATCTGATCAAGCAAAGGCAGAAAGCCATATCTATTGCTCCATTGGCTGCTGAATTAATGTTTTTAGCTTTTGAAGAGGCTCCCATTATTGAATGTGCTATTTCTCTAAGCCTTATAAAAAATGGGCTTGTTTCTTTGATCTTCTATGACTCAATATCAACCGATGAAGAAGTTGCAACTCATTCAACCGGTCAAGCTAGCCCTCCAGCCGATCCTTCATCACCTTCATTTCCAGTTCAAGCTTAGACCGATCAAACTCAGACCACTCAAGCTCCAACCGATGCTCTTGCTGTTCTCTCTACCGACCCAACTGCTATTCCCATCAGTTCATCATCTTCAACTAATGATGATGATTCTTCTGATGCTTCTGATATTATGCCCTCTCCTACCGGTGATCCTCAACCGGCAACTGAAGATGATCTTGCCAGGCCGATTATTATTCGTTATTTATGTGACTTATATGATACCCTGATAGCTGGCATTGTTAAGTCCAACCAGGAGGAGAAAAATAGGAGATTAGACAGAATGGAGCATAGATATGCCAGAGACTTGGCTAAATATGTAGCTAATCTGCTTGATAAAGATGCAACTATAACTGATCTTGCTACCAAGCTCACTGCCTCAACTCATTCAAACCAGGAGTTGTTAAATCATGTTTCCTCTGTTCAAACCGATCTGAAGCTGGCAACCGATGAAATCAAGAAGGCAAATCTCAAACTCAGAGAAGCAGAGCAAAAGCTAGTTGATCAAGCTACTCAGTTCAGAAAGTCAAACACTGAAAGGATCAAGCTTAAAGCTGAAAATGAGCTTTTGAAGAAGATGCTAGCCGATCAGTCTGAGAAGTCATCTAAGAAGAAGAGAAAGAGAGAGGACAAGAAAGAGAAGAAAGCGGCCAAGAAATCCAAGTCTGATCCGGCTATCTCATCGGCTACTCCAGCGAAATCCAAAGATAAAGCCTCAACCGATGATCCTGCTACTCAAGAATAGAATGTAACCGATGAAGTATTTGTCTTTCAATTTAATCCAACCGGTTGCAGCTACTATCAGTGAGATTTCTTTGACCATCAAACTTGTTAATTTAAATGTTTTACTTTTTGTACTTCCTTTAAATGTTTTGAATGTCTTCACTGCTACTAACTGTTTCACTTTGCAGGTTGCTTCATTCAAAATTTCTTTCCCTTTATTTTCTTAAGCTTTCATCTCTTGTAAGCTTTACTTAGGTTATATCAATTTGTCACTTGACTTAGGGAATGACATAATTAAAAGATAAATTCTTAAGTCATTATATTACTGAGTTAAGATAGATGTTAACCTAGTGTGATTGGACTTAAGCAATTAGGAGGAGATTGTTAGTCAAATATATGTTTAGCTTTGGAATTGTTTAATCCCAATCATAATAAGCATTATTGAGGACCCCTAATTTTAACTAGACCAATTAGAATTTTTCTATATATGTTAGGTTCCCTTAGTGCTAGTGCCAGTGTTTTATAAATGCATTTTTCTCAAAGTTTGAAGACTTGAAGACCCTGAAGATTTTCCATGTTGCAAACTGGTTACTTGTCTTAGACGCTTCATCAACAGGTTGAGAGCCTCAACTGGTCAGTTTGCTTAACCGGTCAACCCATCAATTGGTTGAGATAGTCAACCGGTCAAAGCCTCCCATTTGCTGATGATCAGTCAAGCTTATTTAACAAGCTTCTCTCAGCTAGCTGATGCATTTATTGCTCCCAACTACCCAGCCCCCAATTTAGATAAAGTTGGTAAAACATCATGTTGAAAAGACATTCCTGTATCATGTCAGTAACTCAAAAGGGGATGTCAAAGTTACCAGTACTCACATCTCTTCATCTACTCAATGGAAAATATCTTCATCAAATCTCTGGCATTTAATGCAAAAGATACTCTAATTGAATGCCTGTCAATCCAATTCATCCCTTCAACCTCTTCAGAGACAACAACTCTATTTTGAATTTCACTATAAATACCCTCTCCAGAGCATTGAAGAAGGTTGGTGCATTTAAGATCTTTGAGAGTGAGTTGCCAATAACTACCATCATTCAAGTATTCAAGTTCAAGGCATTCAAGTCCCTCATATTCACTAGACTATCTCTGTTAGGACAAACACTGAGCACCATCAATCAATACTTGTAGTGTTCCTAAACAAGACTATAATTGGAACACATTGATTGAATCACACACACACCCTAGAGAAATCATTTCCACATTGTGAAGACATCTCTAGAAAACACCTGGTCATTCTTGTAGCATGATCCATTAGTGATCTCTTTACTTTTAGCAGCCTCCAATCATAAGGCTTGCAATTTGTAATAGTTAGGTGTCATTAATAGTGTACTTTCACAAATTCAAGTTTTGACCAAACTTGGTAGAGGACGTAGCAGTTATTTAACACTGTGAACCTCTTCAATCAACCGCGTCATTTCTTTAGTTTGTTTGCTAATTATTTGTGATTGTTGTAACCGGTTGAGAATCTCTCAGTTGGTCACAACTTGTTGACTCCTAGTTACTGCTTGCTTGTTACATCATTGGAAAATACAAATGCATGACATTTTAACCAACTCTTTGAAAATCCTTCTTTCTAACCGATTATTGTATAAGTCCAAATCGGTATCATTTTATCCTCTATGCAAACTAGTTTCCATCGGTTAGCATCTGATAATGTACTTGGATATTTTCAAAGGTTTTATCAAGAGTTTAAGAAAACTTTTATCAGGCTATTCACCCCCTCTAGCCTATTTTCCTACCAATTGGGCCTAATAAGGTCTGTATGATTTAGAGCACAAAAAATTTGGTGTTATAAAGGCTTAAATTTCTAGGCTTGGAGATTTGTTCTTGAAGCTACGAAGGAAGAAGATGAAGATTCAAAGGATTCTGGAAATCTGATATTTCTTCAAATCTTCAAAGGAATCTCTCAAATGTATATTCTCAAGCAATCTTCAAATGATGAAGATTGGGGGTATTTATACCCATGCACAAAAAAGTAGCCATTTGGAACAGCTGTAGCAAGTACAGTGTCATCGCGGTCTGATTGCACCACGTGTCCACTTTTGTCCTTTTGTTCTGAAGTTGTTGTTAAGGTTGTACGGACCTCACATGACATTCTGGAATGAAGGACATCTGTCACCTTTTCAAATTCTTCTAAACTCTGAGTGACCGTTAGACACGTTGATTGAACTTGTTGTTAACTCAATGTTGCTGATGTGGATCAATCAATCAAAGGTGGTCCAAATCTTCAAGTCTTCAATCATTGGATGAGGTTGGTGAGATGCGGTCTTATGAAGTGTGATCTCACAGATAAGGCTTGCCTTGCGATTTGCTGAGTGTTGTGAGTACCCCGACCATGTTTTGGGTCCACTTTAATTGATTTTGGGCTCATATAATTGCTAAAGAAGCAAAATAAGTCCAATCACCCAACAGCCCATTCAACCCATTGGGCCTGCCATCCATTCGGCCCAGCTGTGCCAAAATGTTGTACGCTGTCGTCCGACATAGGACGACACTAAGGCGGTTTAACTGGCTCTGTCGAACGACATAAGTCTTCCCATCAGCCTGCCTATAAATACAAGGCATGGCTGATCATTTTGGGGGAGATTAGAGAGGATTGGGAGGATATCAGTATAATAGGGGAAACTCTGCACAAATAGAGTCTCTCTCTCTCTCTCATACACACACACTCACCTCCCTCCTCACACACACACATACACCAAGGCCAAGATCCAAAGAAACCCTCCTTGTTGGTGTGTTGAAGGGGTAGACACCATACTATTGGTGATCTTACCTTGTGGACTACAATAGGTAGCCACTAAACCCTTTTCTCTCTTTAAATAACTCTCTCATACACTCATAGTACCTTGCATGCTTACTTGCTTTAATATTATGTAAGATATTGGGGTTTTTGCATGATAAAGGTGGTGGAGAAGTGGATCTTCAATATTCACTTCTCCCTACCTTAGATCTGGACATTTGGTGGCATAAACACCATTAAAGTTTGAATCTTTATTTATTAACTTTGAGTTAGGAGGTGATGGCTACATAAGAGTGGCCATAAACATGTGATTTATCACATTTGGCCACTAAAGCCATGTGATCCTCCCATAATACTCACATAATACTGTTATATTACTGCTTACAGTTAATAAAAATACTTGATTTGCTTTGAGAACAAAGGGGGAAATCAAACGGGCGAAGGGCACTGAAATAGGCCACTCTTGTCGGATGACACAGGACTCTCTGGAGATCCTGTGTCATACGACATAGAGCTCCCAGAAGGCTATAAAGCCATTCTTGGACTTCAGATCTGTCAGATTTAACCCCTTTCGTAACTCAAAGCTTACCTAAGTATTTTTTTTTTGGCTCATAAGCCACTATTTGGGGTGCCTAAGGTCTATTTTGGGTGCAATCTAGTTGATGGAGGAGGGTTGCCATATGACATAGACAACTTCGGATGTTCTATGTCATATGACATCCGTATCATTAAGAGTCAATCATGACTTCGTCCACTCCTATCAACCCCCAAACTGAGCTTAGACCTCCAAATAGTGTCTTCAATGGGTGAAATAAATGTTATTCCAGTTCCAGAATAGCTTGGTCATTGTAAAAGACAATCTGACCATGAGGCATAATGTCGTCCGACATCCCCTTCCTGGGAAGTCCTGTGTCGGACGACATCAGAGCTTCCTGAGCAAATTGTCTTAACCTTCTGCCTTGTCATGAAAATCATAATATGTAAAGGGTGTGGCCCCCTGTCATGGCTCACAAGTTGTATCCAGTCTTTACATCATCAATGAAATGCCAAATTTGCATGCCTTGCTCATCGACACATATTGCACACACACTTTGAATGTATATAATTGTCCAATGTTGATTGAAAGTCTCGAAAGAGGCGTGTTGGGTGAACTCTCTAGTTCTTCCCAAACACGTAACCAGACTCCCGAATCCAAAATTCTCTTAAAAATAGGTTTTTCAATGTTTTCCTTTAAAAACGGCGTGGCGACTCCCAAAACCGAAATTTTCAAAAACTTATCATTACCATACAACACAAATTTTTCGGGCGAGCGTTCATTCAGTGGCGACTTCGCTGGGGACATACATTGAAAAACTTCTTTTTAAAAAAAAATGATGAAGACTATACTTGGTATATAGGTGGAAACCACTAACCTTCCTGTATCGCTCCCTAACCCGGGGCTTGGGATAAACGGTGGTTTAACAATCCCACGTACCAGTATCATTCTTCTGTTTTGAAAAAAAAAAAGTTTTTCTTAAGAGGGTCTAACTTTCTTTAAATCAACTTGGACAATTTCTAAATTCTCCTTGTGTGTGCATTGTGTCATTTTGTGTGCTCATATGGGCCTTGCCATGCTTCTATGATTCTATGCTTTGGTATGTGGCATTTTTGGGAGTCGGAGCTTCCCCCCTTTGCTATTTGCTCTTCCCGTTGATCAGAACAGGGCAGGATGACGCTGGACTACAGCTATTGGTAAATTCTGACATTTTGGGCAGTCCCCTTTTGTCGTGCTTTGGACTCATTCTCTCATTTTCCTTTGCATATTGCATATAAAAAAAAAGAAAAACAAAAAAATATTTTACAAAAAAAAAAAGGCAAAAAAATATTTTCCTAGAAAGATTACCTTCACACTACTCGCACGCTACCTGCACATAGAGTTAGAACCCGGGAGTGTACGGACGGCATCGCGGAAAGTGACGTGTTTCGCTAACGCTTGAGCGCCTAAAGTCCTCCTAGCCTGTGGAGTCAGCCAACACTTGTCCGTGACACACTTTCTACCGTGACCGGTTGGTTTTTGGCCAATACTTTTCAAAACATTTTCTAAACTCGGTTTTCAAAATTTTCTCACAAAGTCCGAGTCATGCTTCGTCTCCAAAAATCTTGGCATACTCTCCCTCTTCATGTCGGAATTACGACATAATTCAACTTAAGTACACGTTAAGATCTTGACATATCTCGACGTAGGTACATATCGATTTCTCGGCTTGGCTTCGTAAGAAGTCATGACGCGTTCTCGACATGTGTCAACGCGGGACCATGTCGAATTCTTGGCGCATACTAACAAGAGTTATGCCGAAATTTCGCCACTAAGTGACGAGAGGCCATGCCAGATTTTTCAACTTAAAATGAGGAGAGGTCATGCCCAATTCTTCTAGGGTTTTACCTGCAAATTGCGGTCTCGTACATTCAAACGTACTTTTGACCCTCTCGAGTCTAGATGTTGACTTGGACTTGGTTTTGAAAACCCCGAGTTTGACTTGTTTTGGCTCGTATGCCCATAGGTTCGTTCTCCCTTTCGATTGGTGGGTTCCACGTGCCCTATAGGACCTCTGCCGGGATTGTTCGTCCCGGAGGTGCAATACAGGTGGAATACAGGGGGTCTATAGACGTAGTGATGGAACCCACTGATCCAGGAATAGCGTAGAATGCGAAAAAGAAGGTGTCCCCCTTTTCCAACCATTCCTAGGATTAATAAAAATCATTTTTTTTTCTATAAAAATATAAAAAAAGAGCATATGCATGAGTCCGTCCTAAGCCTATCCTCCCCTACCTAAAGCCGTTCTCTCCCCTTTCAGCGAGCAAGTATTGGGTCTGAGTTCCGGGTGGTCGGTTAATCAGTTTCTCTCCAGTCAGGGGATCGTTTCCAGCAGTCTCAGAAATGGCAGATTCGCAAGTTTCAGCGGGTTCGGGTCTGAATGCGGGTATTGATCCAGCTCAGAGTCAGAATGTCAGTCAAGGCATAGGGCCGGATCAAGGTCAGAATGTGGGGCAGGACGTCAAAGACCCTGAATTTGGATTCCTTCTCGGCTTTGAAAGCAGTGAACAAACCAATCCTCCTTGGTCTCACTTTAGCAGTTTCCTGCAAGAATATGAAAATCGTCATTTCTCAGAGGAAAAGAAAGCCGATACTGCGGGCCCAGGGTACATTCGGGTCAAATCACGAGAGAGTCATTTACACAAGTTGGTTAGAACAATCAAAAAGGATCAAGCAAGAAAGCTTCAGGCGAGTACCTGTGCTGGGACTCATTAGTAAGGAAGTCGAAGACCACCTTGAGTCAATACATCTCTGTAAATTGGCTCTTGGAGAGACCAGATACAACCCTGAAGACAGTGAGGACGAAGAATCGGAGGAGGAAGATTTTTTCTATATTCTACCCGGACTCAAGTATATACCGCCCCCTCTCACTCTTCCCTCGCAGTTCTTGGGAGGAGAAGCTGATTCGCAATCACCGCTTCCCGCCTTGGGGGCCTACGACAATTTCTGTTGTTGCATATGCCCATCCTCTCCTATCGAATATGATCGGCGCTCTATTCTGACTGAAGTTCAAGAAATATGGGATGACAGTTCCGATGATAGCAATGACGATGATGACGACGAGAGTGAAGAATCAATTGAAGCCTTAAGCCCAGAATCCACTCAGAACGATAGTGCCGGGGGCGACCTCATGGGTGCAAGGCATAATGGTTGGTTGTCGGCCAGCGACGATGAAGGGTCATCGATAAACGAGGATCAGATGCCAATGGAAATCGACCCCTATGAAGAATGTTTCTCAAAATGCGACTGCGGCCAATGCCCAAACACCTCGGAAGACGAGCAGCAACCCGACCCATCTGAAGATGAATATGAGTCCGAGGTATTGGAACACAACGTCCCCTATGGAAAGCTAATCGGTGAATGGAAGCAGTTCATTGAAGCCTTAGTTGAAAAGGCAGGTTTCCAGCCTCCAGCAGATAACGAATTTGTGAACGTCATTGGATCCGTTTCTTCTTCCCCCACAACGGACGGCATCAAGGCTATAAGAGTCACTGCCGAACCTCTTGAGCACATTGAATGCCTGGAGTCACTCAAAAGGGTTATGGATTTGGAAGCTACTCCCGTTGCCTTTATACCTATGGACCCGCACGACGCCTTCCTAATTGCCCCAATACCCGGGAATGGACCCCGAGTACTTCTCATTTGGACTCAGGTAGCCCGAGCCACGATGTTGGACCAAAAGAGCAGACATTGTCAATCTTTCACTTGCGGTTGCTCAGCCTGCAAGAATGAGAGAAAAATGGTGTACGAGGAAATGGAAATCGACAGTCAGAAAGTTGAAGAAGTCTCGGAGAACGACTATATAACCAAAGACATGAAAGCCATGGATTTTGCTGGGGCTGAGTATGTGGACGTCATGGAGTTCAATACCGCTTATCGTTCTTTGGGAAAGGGATTTTCGAAAGTCCAATCCAAGCAAATGGTTGAGGATCTGTTAGAAAAAGGAAGATTAACTCCTGTCCTCCCCGATGAGAAGGTAACTATTGTCAGATCAAGCCCACCCTGTGGCAAAACAACGATCCTCGTCAGAATTACAAAAGGGGAAGTCACTTTCCCCGAGTGCATCTCAGCTTTGAGGAAGGTCTTAGATATTGGCACGATGTCTGATACATCTCCTACTCAAAATACCACAATCATCTCAAACGCTGAATGTTACGAGAAGAATCCGAGAATGCTGCACGATATCGGGAATGAAAAGGGAAAATCGCCGAGCCCTGGAAGTAGTAGCTCTCGCTGCATAATAACCTTCATAGACTCTGACCTTCCCCAATTCGGAGTTGATCATAACAAGCCTCTCTTCATCACGGTCCAGTTGAGTGAACGGCGTCTTCCCCGGGTCTTAATTGACAACGGGTCTGTGATGAACATTCTCTCGGCAAAGATCATGGGCCTACTCGGCATCAAGTCTACAGATTTGAAACCTTCCTCCCTCACGGTTAAAGCATACGATTCAACATCTCGTCCAATACTTGGGGTTGCTACTTTAGACCTGTGGTTCGGTAAGAAGACGATACCCGTGGAATTTCGGGTCCTTGATGTCCCAGCGACCTTTAACGCTCTGTTAGGGAGGCCGTGGTTGCATCAAATCAATGGGATCGCCTCAACTCTGCACCAATGTGTTAAGTTTGTTCAAGACGGAGAGATAATCACCGTTCGAGGGGAGAGTGTTACCACCAAGCTCGATATGGGCGAAGATGTCGCAGCTTTGTTTGAAGAAGCAGATTTATCATATATAGTCGGGGCTGATCCACTGATGGAAGCACCGTTGATTGATTTGTGTGAAGAGACACCGCCAATGGCCGGGGCTGTTACTAAAGATCCTTTCAGTATGGTTGACCTTCTGACCGGGGATGATTATGTACCTGTGACTGATCTTTCGACTGGGAAAGATTACGTATCAGTGATCGAGTTTGATGGGGACAAAGAGATTGACCCGCGCACCTTCGTCAGCACTTCAGAGATGCCGCTCCGGAATTGGGCTTCCTTCAAGAGACCGATCACCAGCCGGGAAATTATGATGGAAAAGCTCGGGCTGACCCCTCGTCCTGGTGTGTCTGAGTCTAAGTCTGCCCCTGTAATCCTGAGTCAGTCCTCAGAGTCTTTTGTTATCGAGTTTGAGTCTCTAGATAGGTCTGATACTCTCACGGCTGACGATCATCGCCGTGTCTTTAACTCTGTCTTTCCTTTTGCATTGAATGAAATGGTTGACCTTTCTGCGTATCCCTTAATTGCCACCTTAACAAATGATAAGTTAACTAAGACAAATCTTAATGACTTAAAAGTGGTTAATAATGATTCATTTGAAGAGGACACAGACTTTTTAGATGAAAACTTTTTAAATGATAATATAAGGCAGGTTTTTGACCGAGACGACAATCGGGCCCAAGCTGTTGATGAGGTATTAACTACGGTGAATTTGGGAACTACTGAAGAGCCCAAAGAGACACAAATTGGCAGTTTCTTCACAGGGGAAGAACGGGAAGCCCTCATTGATTTACTCAAAGAATATGTGGACGTATTTGCCTGGTCCTACAAAGACATGCCCGGGTTGGATACTTCAACTGTTGAGCACCGAATCCCCCTGGACCCGAAGCCGGGCCGGTCAAGCGAAGCTTCGCCGGATCAAGCTAGAATGGTCCCTCCAAGTCAAAGAAGAAATAGAGAAGCTGCTCAGAGTGGGTTTCATTAGAGTGGTCGAATACCCCAAGTGGTTGGCCAACATAGTGACGGTAACCAAGTCAAATGGCAGAGTCAGGGTTTGTGTGGACTTCAGAGACCTAAACAAAGCTAGCCCGAAGGACGACTTTCCCTTGCCCAATATCGATCTATTGGTGGACACTACCGCCAGCTACGAAGTCAAATCATTCGTGGATGGCTTTGCGGGTTACAATCAGATTAAAGTTGCCGAAGAAGATCAGGAAAAGACTGCCTTCACCAGCCCATGGGGAACCTTCTGTTACAAGGTTATGCCCTTCGATCTGAAGAATGCCGGCGCCACTTACCAGCGAGCAGTCACTACACTTTTCCATGACATTATCCACAAGGAGATCGAGGTCTATGTTGATGATATGATTATTCACTCCAAAGGATCAGATGGTCAACACTTGATCGACCTGAGGAAGTTCTTCAACCGGCTGCGGGAGCATGAGATGAGGTTGAACCCAGCAAAGTGCACTTTTGGCGTAGTTCGAGGAAAGGTTCTGGGATACATGGTCACAGAACGGGGAATTAAAGCCGATCCAAGAAAGATCAAAGCCATCATGGAGATGAAGCCGCCGACAACAGTCACAGAGGTGAAGGCTTTCATGGGCCGTCTCCAATATATCAACCGATTCATCCACCAGCTAACCTCTATCTGTGAGCCGATCTTCAAGCTGCTCCAGAAGAATTAGGAGGTTGAATGGAATGAACAGTGTCAAATCGCCTTTGAGACGATCAAGGCCTACTTGGTCCGTCCCCCAATCATGTGTCCTCCGCATAAGGACAAGCCCTTATTGCTATAATTGACAGTTACAGATACGGCTGTCGGAGTCATGCTCGCATAAGAAAAGCCAGATTCAAAAGTGGAAAATGCCATATACTTCGTCAGCCGGAAGCTTCAGGGCAGCGAATTGAACTACTCAGCTTTAGAGAAAACCTGTGCAGCTTTGGTATGGGTGGTCAGCAAATTGAGACACTACCTCTTGGCACATACAGTCCACCTGGTGTCAAAGATGGATCCCATCAAATGCCTGTTCGGTAAGTCTTCTCTGTCATCAAGGCTTGCGAAATGGTCATTCTTCCTAGCCGAATTCGATATCAAGTTTGTAACCCGCAAGGCAATCAAAGGCCAAGCTCTGTCGGATCATTTGGCAGATTTCCCAAGCTCAGAAGCGCTCGAGTTCGAACCCCAATTTCCAGACGACGGAATTTTTATGATAGAGGGTACAGACCGTTGGCAGTTGTTCTTTGATGGTGCCGCCAATAAAAGGGGCAATGGTATCGGCATGGTGTTGGTTGATCCAAAGGATGTGCACACCCCCATCGCTATCAAGTTGAATTTCCCGGCTACTAACAACACCGCGGAATACGAAGCTTGTATAGCCAGCCTCGAGGCAACTTTGGAGCGAAACGTCGAAAAGCTGGAGGTGTACGGAGACTCTCAGCTAATCATCAATCAGGTATCCAATAAGTGGAGAATCGTGGACCAGTACTTGCAAATGTACTATGCTTACATGGAGGACTTGATCGACCAATTCAAGGATGTCACATTCCACTACCTACCCCGGGACAAGAACAGGTTCGCGGATGCCCTGGCCACTTTAGCCTCTTTGGTGGAAATTCCAGAAGGAAAATCAGTAAAACCATTCAGGGTTGGGAGGCGCGAGAACCCCGCCTACTGTTGTCAGATCGAACTAGAAAAGGTCGATGACTTGTGGTACAGCCAGATCTTTCAGTACCTTAAGCATGGCGAAGCCTCGTTCTCGACAGAAGAGGATGGTAGGCCGAAAGAAGGTCTCCGTGCCAAAAGTTTACAAGCTTTGAAAAGGTTGTCTGCCCAGTACGTTATTCTGGGAGATGACCTATGGAAGAAAAGGCACCGAGGCCTACTTATACTCTGCATCAGCAAGTCTAAAGCCAGAAAGGTCATGGAAGAAGTCCATGGTGGCGGACGTGGACCACATATGAACGCCCGAGCCTTGATGTTCAGTATACTCAGGATGGGTTATTATTTGATCTCCATGGAGACTGATTGTATTCAGTTTGTGCGAACCTGCGACAAGTGTCAGTGGTTCTCCAATCTCAACCATATACCTCCCCATGATCTCTACTGTATGAGCACTCCTTGGCCATTCGCAACTTGGGGGATCGACGTTATTGGAAAGATAACTCCTGCCGGCAGTAACGGGCACGAGTTCGTGTTGTTCGTTGTGGATTACTTCACCAAGTGGGTTGAAGCGGCATCCTACAAAGTCCTCAACTCCAAAAAGGTGGCCCGTTTCATAAAAGAAAACATTCTGTGCCGATATGGGGTTCCAAATGAGATTATCTCAGACAACGGGTCACACTTCGAGGGACACACCGACGAACTGCTTGTTACTGCCGGCAGGAGTTATCTTTCCAATAACGTCGATCCCCCAAGTTGCGAATGGCCAAGGAGTGCTCATACAGTAGAGATCATGGGGAGGTATATGGTTGAGATTGGAGAACCGCTGACACTTGTCGCAGGTTCGCACAAACTGAATACAATCAGTCTCCATGGAGATCCAATAATAACCCATCCTGAGTATACTGAACATCAAGGCTCGGGCGTTCATATGTGGTCCACATGCGCCACCATGGACTTCTTCCATTACCTTTCTGGCTTTAGACTTGCTGATGCAGAGTAGAAGTGGGCCTCGGTGCCTTTTCTTCCATAGGTCATCTCCCAGAATAACGTACTGGGCAGACAACCTTTTCAAAGCTTGTAAACTTTTGGCGCGGAGACCTTCTTTCGGCCTACCATCCTCTTCTGTCGGGAACGAGGCTTCGCCATGCTTAAGGTACTGTTAGTACCCGGTCCGAAAAAAGGTATTCCAAATACCTGGCCCGGTTAATTAATAAAAACCCTAAAGAAACCCTAACCCTAAAAGATTCATTAATTCTTCCGTACTGCGCCGTCGCTGTCAGCTTGGAAAGGACGCCAGTTGGAAGAGCCGATCGGCCCTTTGCCCGTGCATTGGCCGATCGACCCTTTATTTTAGAGCCGATCGACCCTTCCATCCTAGAGCCGATCGACCCTTTAGAAGCCCAGCCCAAATTCCGAGGTATTATAAATAGGGGTGCCCGGCTCCCCATATTGACACAATTTTCTCCGGGAGAAGCGAGACCATACTTGCTTTAACCCTCAGTTCTTCTTTTTCCTCTCGAATCGCCAAGATTCGACCCCCAAGTCTTGCTACAATTGGTAAGACTCTCTTTTTAATATCCTTGTTCTTTATTATTGTCTTCATTATTATTGTTTGCATGCTTAGTATATTTTAATTGCTTTATTTCTTGCTTATGCCATATATGCTAGATTTAGGGTTGTTTTAATATATTGTTCATAGCCGAGGATGATCTAAGGTTTCGCCCTAAGAAACCCAATGGATCTAGGAACTATTTCTTTCCTTCCACCTTAGTTATAATTGTCCCATGATCAAACAATCCCCCAAGGATGGACGTTGATTAGTGCACCTTCCGAGGGCCTAACTCAAAGGTTCTAGGGTGTGATCATCAATTAATTCTTTCTCTCCCCTCCTCCTTATGCATGATCCCGTTTCTTCTATCTATTCCTGTAAACACCGCACACAACCAACACCCCATATGCTAGAAAGACCGATTCGTCGGGCAATAGGAGTGATAGCGTTTCTTCTTCTGTTGTAACTTGACCCCCGAACCCAATTACATGTTTAGCCTTTTTTCAAAGCTTTGGGCTATATCAAAGTGGCGTGGCGACTCTCAAAATTTAAACTAATATTTTAATATGGTTTAAAGCGAGTGTCACTAGATGAATATCCCATTTCGATCCGACTTTATATAATTCATTATTTCAAACCTCCGAATGCGCGTTGCATCGGGACGGGGTATTCACAGTGGCGACTCTGCTGGGGACTGTTTTGAAATCTTTTCAAACTAAGTGGGTCAGACTTTCGTTTTTTTTAGTGGTGTTGTATTTTGCTTTCTTTTTATTTCATTTACTCTTAACTGTCGCATTGCATGCATGCATTTCATGTAAATAAAAAAATCTTTCTCTTTTTTCTCTAAAAAAGAATTAGACTTCTCTACCTCACACTACCACTAGAGTCCGTGTCACACTGCACAGACACCCTTTTACCCTTCGGAGAAGCCAAAGTGCGGGAAGTGTGGTGATCATGTCTCCTCCCTTCCGAGTCTCACTTGGCCATCCACTCATCAGTGCGCTTCGGCTGCACGGTGGGAACCTAAAACCTAACCCTTGCGTCACCCACTTTTCTAGGGATACACTCCACATGACCTGTTGGTTTGACTAGCTTTTTTGTATAGAAAATTAATGGGGTCTTTACGTTAAGTCACCACGAACCAATGATAAGTCAAGATCTATCGAGAGATTAAGAGCACTAAAAATTGATTTCCTTTTAAAGGACGTGCCATGTGAGGACGAGTTATATATTGTTAAAAGATCTTGGCCTATCATTGGTTTGCAGTACTTTTCATAAAAATCACATTGACTGTCTATACGAGAAGGTTAGTCGTTAGGATTCACCACTTTAGGATATTTAGTTAGTTGCGAAAAGGGGTACCCCTTCCAACCTTTGTAGGACTAAAATGTACCAAGCTTTTGTAAATAAAAATTTTTAAGCTAGTACACTGCATTGAGTCAACCCCTCTCCTAAAACCGAGTCTTTTCTGATACTTCCGCAGAGCTAAGGTCGGGCCGCGTTCTTCATTCAACAATGACAACCTTGCCTCCAACTACTCCAAGCGCACCTGCTGCCTCTGCAACCGGCTCTACACAGTCACTTCAATGGAAGGTCTGTCAACCCCGACTTCAATGACATTCCGCCCGCTCTGCATGCCTACTTTGCCGGTTTAACCATGAGGTTTGAGATACTTGAAGAGCAGAATCGCACTTTGAAGAACCATAATCAAGAGCTGAAGGATCATTTTGTTGAGGAACTCAGTAAAAGGGGACACAAGGTTATCTTGATGGGGAATGAAGTAGTCAATGTTGAAGATGAAACTGTCAATGCTCCTAATCCGGCCAATCCCAATGCACCTACCTTCCCTCTACCCAACTATGTTCCAAGCAACTACAATAATGTTCCACCACTGTCATGTATGGGAGCTCAAGCAAGTCCAAAGGACCCTATCAACCTCCCGCCAACACACCCAAGAACCACGTTGCTAATCTACCCCCTCCCACTTTACCCTTCAATTATTCCGGCCACCATATCCCTACCTACTCCACCTCCCCTACTATTACTCAACCCCCTGCCATGCGAGAACCCCAACATTGCTACGAGACCCGTGTTAGCGTTGATTGAACAAGTGAAGGCATTGACCGAGCAAATGGGAAAGCAAGGTGTGTCCCCCATCAAGATGCTTAATCCGAGCAAAGTTGCACCCCTACCTCAAGATTTCAAGATGCCCAAGATGGCCATGTTTGGAGGAGTCACTTGCCCAAAGACACATTTAGACAGTTATACGTTGGCAATGAGGGCTAAAGATTGTACACCCGAGCAGATGGCGAGAATGTTCCATAGCACATTAGAAGGGGCTGCTCTCCGTTGGTTTCTGAAGTTGAACGAGGAGGAAAGGGACACGTGGGACAAAGTTAGTAGGGTTTTCTCTGAAAAGTATCAAGCAAACATGGATTGGCAAGTGAATAGAGCTGATTTGGAGCACACGCTTCAAAAGAATGGAGAGTCGATTTATGACTTCTACAAGCGTTGGAATGATAAGTTGAGCGAAATTCAGTATCCGCCCAAGGAGAATGAACAGAAACAGATTTTTTACAAGTGCTTGTTGCCCGGACACAAGTTGGCAGTTGGTAATGGTTACTTTCCCAATCTTAGGGAAATGGTGGATTCGGGCGTACGTTATGAAAGTGGCATCACCGGGATCACTCCACCAAAGGACACTGGGGTACATTAATAATTAGTTCCGCTATAGAGCTCCCGCCAATACCGTAGCAAAGAAAGAGCCGAGTGGGGCAAGTAAATTATGTGCAAGGAGAAGCTTTGGATGTTCAAGCTGTAATGAGGGGGAATAACAATGTTCACCGCGAGAGAGATGTGTTTGATGATTTTGGAATGCCGATGGGCAAGGTTTTCGAAGTGCTAGTAAAGAAGGGCTTGGTCAAGCCACTTGAGAATTATGAACCGGTAAACCCAAGAGAAGACTTGGGTGCTTCCAAATCTTGCAATTACCACAAGTACAAGGGCCACAATGCGATGCGCATTCAATTCAAGCGGTTAGTGCAAGACTTGATTCGACAAGGCAAGGTGGAGAAGCCAAAGTCTCCAAATGTTGTGGGAAATCCTCTCCCTAACAATAGGATCCACATGGTGGAAGGTAATTTTATCGGTTGGTAGAAATGGAAGATGCTTTTGAGAAATTGGGGTCAGTCTACGAGAGGAAGTATTCTCGGCTATTGTCGAAAGGGATTATTTGTGCCAAATTTGTCCGAGTATGCTGGTTTTGCTTTGAAGAGAGCCGTGCGAAAACTCATCATTGAAGGGAAGGTAGAAAATCCTAGTAAGATAGTTGGTAGTAACATTGCTATGGTAGAGAAAGACCTCACCGATCCGGTCCGAGTCTGTTGTGACGGACGGTGAGGCGTTGTGTCGCTTGTAATTTAAGTTCAATTTATAAAGAATTTTCTTGTTATATCTTTGTCTTTTGAGGAACTGTCTAGAGAAGTTGCCTCGTTAAATGGTGGTTATGTGGAAGAGAGTCCTAAACCTCTCTCGTTGGCTGAAATTCACGCAGAAGTATCTGATATGGAGAAGAATGGGGTTAGTCTACTCACGAGGTCCGGAAAAGTGTATCAACCAGAAGATAAAGGGGCGAAGAAAGTGTTTGGTCCGAAAACTGAAGTAGTGAACCCTGATAAAGAAGACCCTATCCTCACGCAGCTGAAGCTAACTCAAGCCAATATATCCTTATGGTCCTTGCTAACGTCCTCGTATGCCCATAGGATGATGTTGGAACAGAATCTTGCCGCGACCTTGGTGCCGTCTGATACAAAACCAGAAGATGTAACGCAGATGATCGGCAACATACACTTTGGGAATATCATTACATTTTCAGAGTTGGACATGCCGGAGTTTGGATCGGATCATAATGAACCACTGCACATTACTATTGAAGTCAACGGAAAAAGGTTGCCACGTATTTTCATAGATAACGGTTCTGCGGTGAACATACTGCCCTCCAGGATGATGGACGTCCTTGATCTAAGTCCCACAGATTTGAGACCTTCAGTTCATTCCGTGCGAGGATACGATTCTACTAGCCGGTCAGTGTTGGGAATAATCAGTTTGCCCCTTACTTGCGGGACCACTACTATGATTGCGGAGTTTCAAGTCATAGACATACCTTCCACCTTCACCATGCTGCTGGGTAGGCCATGGTTGCATCAGATGAATGGAGTCCCTTCCTCATTGCATCAATGTGTGAAATTCCAGTCGGGCGATCAAGTGACAGTCATTTACACACTGGTAACATCTCAAGGAACAAGCACTGGGGGAAAGCCGGTCCTACAGATTCAGCACGAAGAGGGTAGTTCTATGTTCAGCGGTTTTCAGCTAATAGCACAGGCACAAGTTTGCGCGGTAGATCTCACAAAGACATCAGACAGAGTACGGCCAGCTATAAGAATGATGAGAAACATGGGATTTGTACCGGGGCCGGGGCTTGGCGGGCATCTCCAAGGACCCACGAAAATAGCGGAGGCTATTGATCATCGCAACCACGAAGGTTTGGGCTACGTCCTTACTCCCGAAGATAATGCCGAGATGGAAAGAATTGAATACATCAAAAGGGTGAAGCTGCCCTACCAACAGCGAGAGATGAGGCCATACCGCCTTTCCCTCAACAGTTACTTTGTCAAGGAGGGCGAAGAATTCTCTTGCATGGAGTTTAGTGAGCCGTGGTTTGATCATACAGGCGAGGCTGCGAAGGGTTTCGAAATTTTCGGGGATACGAAGTTGATAGGTCGAAGGCGAAGACGGTTCTCATGGATCCACGTCGGAAGAGAGGCAAGGTTGTCACGATCCCGAGCCGGTACGTCATCAAGACCGAAGATGGGTTGGCCGATCGGCTAGGGCGGTATCTTTGGATGAGCCGATGGTTGAAAACATTGCGGTTTCGAAGAGGATGCGAGAAGAATGGGATGGTCAGAACACTGTTTGCTGACATTTGGGGAATACGAATATAGAAGATGATATGGTTGCGATCATTGGGGCAGAAATGGCGGATGATACGGATCCAAGGACGTTGGTGACACCCATGGTTGGAAAATTGAAGAATTGGTGCGTATTTGGCGGACCCGTAGCCACGAAGGAATACATGGTTGAAGGCGGGGCGATGCCTCCTCTGTCGAGTCTCCCCGATTCCCCCAAGTCCTCTCGTTTCTTGAGTCATCTGTTTTGTTTGAGTCTGATGTGTTTTTCTTTTGAGTTTGAGTCGTCTTCCAAGTCTGATGACCTCACGTCAGAAGACTATGAGTTAGTTGCAAATGTTGTTTTCCCTTTCGCTATGAATGAAAATCTAGATCTTTCTGAGTATCCCCTCATAGCCAATCTTCTTAATGATAAATTAACTAAAAATAATGCTCAACTTAATCAAATTAACTTAGTTAATAATGACTCATTAGAAGAAGCGGACACACTAAACAATGAATACATAAAAGAAGTTTCTAAGCAAGTTATAAATCAAAAGGAAGGTCGGGCCCAAGCTGCCGATGAGGTGTTATCATGTATTAATTTGGGAACGGAAGAAGAGCCGAGGGAGACACAGATTGGAAGCTTCTTCGAAGGAACTGAAAGGGAAGCGTTGATTGAGCTGCTTAAAGAATATTCGGATGTGTTCGCATGGTCATACAAGGATATGCCAGGGCTGGATAACTCGATAGTGGAGCACGAGAATCACCGCTAGCACCGGACGCCAAGCCGTCAAAACGAAATTGCGCCGCATTAAGCGAGAATGGTCTCTGCAAGTTAAAGAAGAGATAGAGAAGCTCCTCAGAGTGGGCTTTATCGAGTTATTGAGTATCCGACGTGGCTATCTAATATTGTGACGGTCGATAAATCGAATGGCAAGGTTAGAGTTTGTGTTGACTTAGTGATCTCAACAAGGCTAGCCCGAAGGACGACTTCCCGCTGCCCAATATCGACATGCTAGTAGACGCCACTTTGCTAACTACGAGGTCAAGTCTTTTGTAGATGGTTTCGCGGGATATAATCAGATCAAGATGGCGGAGCGGACCAAGAGAAGACGGCTTTCACTACACCCATGGGGAAGCGTCTTTCAAGTTACCTTTGTAATGCCATTCGGATTGAAAAATGCGGGGGCTACATACCGAGAGCGGTCACGGCATTATTCCATGACATGATCCATAAGGAGATTGAGGTGTATGTCGACGATATGATCATTCATTCCAAAGGGTCGATGGTCGGCATTTCATTGATTTAAGAAAGTTCTTCGATACTGCGTGAGCACGCAATGCGTTTGAATCTGCCAAGTGTACATTTGGGGTTATTCGAGGAAAGGTCTGGGCTACATGGTCACCGAACGAGGGATTGAGGCGAGATCCAAGGAAAATTCAAGCCATCATGGAGATGAAGCCACCACGCACGAAAAGGAAGTTAAGGGATTCATGGGACGGTTCTGATACATCGGCCGCTTCATTAATCAATTGACTACTATGTGTGAACCGATTTTGGTGATGAAGAAGACCGCAAGTATAGATTGGGACTTTGGAAGTGTCAAGAAGCCTTTGAGGAAATCAAGAGATACTTGGTCAATCCCCTATCCTTCGCCCCCACATTCGGAGAAACCGTTGCTATTGTACCTAACGATGTGATACGGCCGTTGGGGCTATCGGCACAAGAAGCCAAGGACTCTCGGGTGGAGAACGCCGTTTATTTTGTTAGTCGAAAGTTGCAAGGGAGTGAGCTAAACTACTCGGCGTTGGAAAAGACACACTTAGGGCTAGTTTGGGTGGTTAATAAGCTCAAGCATTACTTGTCAGCGCATCCGATTCTGCTAGTGTCAAAGATGGATCCAATTAAGTATTTGTTTGACAAGCCTTCTTTGTCCATGAGATTAGCCAAGTGGTCGGTATTTCAGAATTCGATATCACCTATGTGCAGAAAAGCCGTTAAAGGGAGAGCCATGGCGGATCATTTAGCGAGAATTTCCAAGTACGAAGAACGGGGGCTTGAACCGGAATTTCCAGGACGAGGGAATTTTTAGCATTGATACGGAAGAGAGATGGCAACTATTCTTTGATGGAGCCGCGAACAAGAGGGGCGGCGGAGTAGGAATCCTTTTGGTCGATCCCAAAGATGAGCACACCCCCATCGCCATCAAGTGAATTTTACAACCACCAATAACGCGGTGAATACGAGGCATGCATAGCCGGTTTAGAAGCGGCCTTGGAGCGTAATGTAAAGGAGTTGGAGGTATATGGAGACTCGGCTTTAATTATCAATCGGACGTCTAAGAAATGGAAGACCGTTGATCCCTACTTGCTTGATATCGGACTCATATGGAAGAGCTAGTCAAGCAATTCAAGGAAGTGACATTCCATTATCTACGCCGAGAGACGAAATAGATTTGCCGACGCTTTAGCTACTGCTTGGCTTCTTTGGTCGAGATCCCTCACGGAATGTACGTAAAACCATTCGAGTTGGCCGAAGAGAGAATCCCGCTTGCGCTACGAAGCTGCTTGTTGCGAGATTCAAGGCGACATCGAGGAGAATAAGGATCCGTGGTACGCACATTTATGAGTATCTCAAGAAGGGTAATGTGTCTTTTCTAGGTGACGTGAAAGCCAAAAGTTTGCGAGCATTGAAGCGGTTGGCCGGACAATTTGTTCCTCTTGGATGATATGTTGTACAAAAGACACTACGATGGTCTCCTGTTACTCTGTGTAGACGCAAAAAGAGCAGAAGTGATCATGGAAGAAGTACACGACGGTTTGTGCGGTCCACACATGAATGCTAGAATGTTAAGACAGAAAATCACACGGTTGGGTTATTATTGGGTCACTATAGAAGCCGACTGCATCCAGTTTGTGCGGAAATGTCCCAAATGCCAAATGTGTTCCAATTTGAACCATGTACCCCCTCACGAGTTGTATAGCATGGTAACCCCTTGGCCATTTGCGACATGGGGGATTGATGTGATTGGCAAGATCACGCCGCCGGGAAGCAATGGGCATTGTTTTGTATTAGTAGCTGTAGATTACTTCACCAAGTGGATCGAGGCAAAATCTTACAAGGTGTTGACTTCCAAAAAGGTGGCGCAGTTCATTAAAGAGGACATCATGTGCAGATATGGAGTACCAAATGAGATTATCTCGGACAACGGGTCCCACTTCGGCGGAGATTGTGACGGATTGCGCGAGTTCAAGATCACCCGGCACAAGTCTTCCCTTATAGGCCTCGAGACCAACGGAGCGGTCGAGGCGGCTAATAAAACGATTGAGCGAGATAATCGAGAAAACTGACAATTCGAGGTAGGGGCGCCCGAGAAACTACCATTGGCACTTTGGGGATATAGAACTTCCGTTCGTACGGCTACGAGCGAAACTCCTTTTGCTCGACATATGGGATGGAGGCGGTACTCGGTTGAGTTGGAAGTCCCGTCTTTGAGAATTTTATTAGAAAATCAAGTAGCGAAGTTGAATGGCTCCGTAGTCGATATGATCGATTGGCCACACTTGACGAGCGCGGACTCAAAGCCATGGAACACATCCGAGCCTATCGAGAGACGGACGAAGGGCTTTCAACAAAAGGTGCAGCCCTTAGACATTAAGGAAGGAGATTTGGTTTTGAAGCAGCAACTTCCCAACAAGTTCAATCCTCTAGGGAAGTGGGCCCCTACATGGACCGGCCCGTATGTGATCAAGAAGATATTTTCGGGTGGAGCAGTTAAGATGGCAGATTTGGATGGCAACGAATTCAAGGAGCCCACCAACCTCAGCAAGCTCAGACGCTACTATGATTAAGCTCTTCCTCCCCCTCTAAATAAAAATAAATAAAAAAAAAAAAAAAAAAAAAAAAAAACACGCAAAAAGAAGCCCGCTAGATTGAAAACCCGCAAAGGGCGGTCTAGCAACAAAAGAAAGGGTGCGTTCAAAGCTCGCTAGATTGAAAACCCGTAAAGGGCGGTCTAGGCAAAAGTTAGAGCAAAAATAAAATAAAAATTGTCCCGCTTCTATCTTCCCTTTCTAAAAACAATAGCTTGATGAAAATGAACTACGACGACCTGAGCCCCTTGGTTCTCATTGTAAAAGGGGAACGTAGGCAGCCTTAATCGGCGCGGTCCAAAAAATAAATAAAAATCCAATCTGTTTTTACTAAAGCAATAAACTTTTTTTCGTTCCCACAATCAATGCATGATTACACTTATTTGATGAGTCTAAGCTCGACTATACTAATGACTAAATAACTTGCAAAGAAACTAAAAAATCAAAAGATAAAATAAATAACTAATGTGTCCGCATATGACTGTGGGTGGATACTCGGGCATATAAGGTCTACTCCTTGGCACTAGGCCCCTCGTCTCCGTCCTTCTTCTTCTTGGCAGCTCGTCGAGTCGGTTTCTTCTTACTCTCTCTCTTAAAATAAGGCAAATACTTCTTCTTCAATGGGGGAACCCCCTCGATCGCCTTACCCTTCAACTTCCGCTCCATCCTCTTGGGAGGATTCTCCTCCGCTGTGTCTAGAGAAATCCCCAAAGCCTCCCTGTCTCTGAGAAAACGGCTCGAAGATATGTTAGGAACCAATCTCCGTCTCAAGTCATACAAAGTCTCCCTCATCGGTCCCAAATTCTCTTCATACCATGTCAAATAAGCGTGCGACAAATGAGTGCTAAGGGTCCGCTGCGCAAGATAGACTCGTGGCATCCCATGAGAACTCCATAAGCTTACCATCAAAACTGAAACACCAACGTCCATTGGAAGAACTTTGGCAGAATCATCAAACTCAGAAGTACCCCAAGTTGGAGGACGGACTTGCTCCATACCATACTGCCGAAGTACCCGCTCTGCATAATAAAAGGTGGTGGTCTCGAAAGCTGGTACACGGATCAGGCATTGCCCAAGCTGAAGGCTCCGAATGAAAGAAAGGCCCCAATGCTGTACACGCCAATGAATCCTATCAGTATCCACCTCCGCCAAATACATCTTCCACTCCCGTTCTGACAAGTTGGAAAGCGGATCGATCTTCCTCCTACAACCATGAAACCAAGGCCTAGCACTCGAAGGGGGAATCTCTAGAACAAAAAGTCGATCCTCGAGCCACGTGGTCAGTAACTTGGCGCTGCCCCTAGTCATAAGCGGGGCACCCCTAGCTATCTGAGATATACCATGAAGAGTCTCGCCCAAGAGAACCGGAATGATGCTCCTCCCCGAACGGGCCTGATCTACCATATCCAAGCATCCACTGGTAGCTACACCCACATAAGGAGAAAACAGAACCTTGGAAAATAAGCAGAGGGCCAGGCAATCCAAGGCAAAATCTGAGTCGAAATCATCACCATGGGCAAATCTCCCCGGCAAATCACAGATATCTATATCTACACCTTCAACCAAACCTCTAGCCACAGCTGTAGGGAGGTGCAGAAATTTGGCCACCCTTGTCACCAACGGAACTCTATCCTGTGGAACCGCTATCAAACTGACATCATCCCCTCCACACAAAGCAAGAAAATCCTCGTAGGTGGGTGTAATCTCGTTATAAGAGAAGTTGAAAACATGATTGGATTCATCCCAAAAAGCAGCGGCAGCATGTAAAAGGTTCCAATTGGGATGCATGGGCAAAAGGGACCAAACACACTTCACCCCAAAGCGTTTATCAAAAGCATGGCGAGCAGAACGAGGTACCTTGGATACCCAAACGGTCAAATCACTCTCAAAATTGTTTTGTTTTTCTATCAAGACGGAGGGATGAGAATTCATGGCTGTCCTGAACAAAAGAAAAAGCAACAGCAAGAAAGGGGCAGAACAGTACGAAAGAAGAGAGAAAATTATGTCTTATGTTGGCTGACAAAGGGAATTATTTATAGGTTTTGGGTGTCAAAAACCGGGCAGGAAAAGGACAGTAAGAGAATCCGTGCAGGGATTGGAGGGCCGATCGGCCCCTTCCAGGAAGACCAACCGCCGCCTTTATAGTGAAAGGCCGATCGGACCTTAAATATTGGGCCGATCGGACCTTTAATTTTGGGCCGATCGACCCTTTAATTCCCCAACTTCAAAAAAAAAAAAGCTGCTGCGGCGAGTTCAAGGCCCCACCTTTAGTTCTTTTATTTTATTTCTTTATTACTATTATTTTCTTTTTTCAATTTTCACTTTACTTTATTTCATTTTATTTTGTCCTCATTTCGTCCAATGCAGTGTACAAGAATAGATAAAGTCCAAAAATAGAAATGTACATAAATGGAAAAGATTAACTTTTATATTTAATCCATAAACTAGTACATAGATCAGATGCATACAGTGAGTCAGCATAAAATCTAGAGTCTGCTCCTACTTTTTCCTAACAGGTACTACATAAAAAATATAAAAGCCCTAATGACCCCTACGGGAAGTCGAGGCACGGCCGCGAGAGAATCCGGATGTCAAGCTACCCTCACCCTGGGATCGCTGTCTCCCCTGTGCCGGATCCACATCTACCGATCTCCGAGATTGGCAAGAAAGCGCCGCCACCGCACTCCTCAGCAGACGGGTCAGTACATTACTGTGCCTCACTGACCGCACATAAGACTCCCGAGTGACCTGAAAAAATCAAAAGGGCGAGAGTTACATCACAGCTAAAGTATAAAGTATCAGTATATAAAGAGGAAAGGTAAAAGGCATACCCCGCCAGCGCCACCGGGAGGAAGATGATCACCCCCAACCTCGTCAGCCTCTGTGGGTGTCAAGTCTACTCGCACCTCCCCGTCAGCCATGTGCACATAGAAATGGTCAGGGAAGGGAGGCATATCTACTATCTCAGGAGGTGGAGCAGCCATCTGCTCAGGAATAACTGGATCCTGCTCCCCCATACCAGCAGCCTGAGCCTCCGCAGCAGCCCGTCGCACCACCTGTGGTGATCTCAGATAAAGAGCTACGAAATCTACGTATGGCATGTCAAGGCGGAAGTGATGAGCAGGGACCCCATATAGATACTCCATCCTCCTCGGCAGCCGGTCCGGATACCACATATTCTTGGGAGGATGCTGTGGCGCATAAAGAGGAGCCCAAGAATGATGCTGTCTCGACACTCGCTCGCCCAGATACATCTCGTCGGCAAGCAATCCAACCAGCAGTCGGCGGGAAGCAGTAACGTCTCGAACAGCACCCACAGCCTCAGAAGCCTCGGGGGTCCAAGGGAAAAGTAAAAGCTCAGGTCTACTGGGACCATCAAACACAGTCCTCAAATCAGATTCCCGAACGGTCTTCGGATATCCCTCAACCCGGTTCTCCTTCCTCCAGTACCGCAGGACGGGCACATCCCGAGTCTGGTCCCGTAGGGTGAACGGCGCAATGCCGAAGATCTCATAAACCCAAGCCTACAAAAGACAGAAAAGCAGACAGTTACAAAAGACGGAAAGACAAGTAACAAGTAAGAGGTAGTGAAAATAACAAGAACTAGCATACCTCCAAGACAAAGTGGAAAGCATCGAAAGAAGAGGTGTTGGACCTCGAGACAGTGTCAAGGGCCCGATACAGCTCAGCCAAGCCGGCCCCACCCCAAGAAATATGCCGCACTAAGTCCAAGTCGGACAAGGCGCCCAATAAAGAGAATCGGCACACCGGGCCCGAGTTGGGAAAGAGAGCCACTGATAAGCCGTACCAGAGGAATCCCCGGACAAGTGCGTCCGTCCCATACTGACCGACTCTGTATCGATCAATGGCAGTCTCCACAAGCCTGTACAACTTCCCTGCGTCAACACCGAAATTCCTGCTCGGGCCGACGCCAGCACCGAACAGCTGAATCTGACGAGCCTTGTCAGAATGTAAAGACTCGTCAAAAGGCAATACTACATCCGTAAACCTCAACCCGGTGAGGACGGCAAAGTCAGTAGGAGTGATCGTAGCCTCACCCCAACTCAGATGAAAAGTATGTGTCGTGTCCCACCAGAACTCACGACACACCTTCACCACCGCATTACACTTCCGGGTCTGACCCATCAGTGCAACCATATCAAAAAAGGGGCCCAACCCCAAGTTCCACACCATCTCGCGAGGACCACCCTCACCGGCTGGCAAAAGCGCCCACAGCTCACCAACCGCCTTAAGGGAACTACGTCCCTTCATCTTCTTCATCTGCAGGTAAACACAGCGCAGGTATGTATCATTACTCGCATTTTAAATAAAAAATACTTTGCACATGCATCAATTATTATGTTAAATAAATTGTACCTTCATCCCGACGCGGGATCGGAGACCAGTGGACCCATGAAAATTCAGGCCCGCATAAAAGTCCGCCTGGTTGTGCAATAAAAAGAACAGCCTCGAGGGCCGATAGTTACGCGAAGCTCGCCGCCTCCTAGCCTCGGCATTCCCGCCGGCGTCACTCCGATCACTATCCCCGGCATCAATATCCACCTCCTCTTCATCATCATCACCACCACCATTCCCGCCATCACCACCACCATTCCCGCCATCACCACCATGGCTGCCACCACCGTTGCCGCCATACCCGCCGCCATCACCACCATGGCTGCCGCCGCCAGCTCCACCATAACCGCCACCAATGCCGCCGTGGCTGCCACCTCCATAACCTCCAAAACCACCACCCACATCACCAAAACCACCCCTAAAACTGCCAGAGCCGTGGCTTCCCCCAGCACCATGACCACTAGCCCCTACTCCTCCACCATAACCATGAAGATCACCCATGCCGCCGGTGTATGAACCCAATGACTGATAATCCGGGCAATTCATCATGGAAATCACATCATCCACCCAATCTGGAGGATTCATGGTGAGTCTCTGCACAAATCAAGGGAACAAAGAGAATTTTTCCGGCGAAAAAACCTTCAAGAAACTCGACGGGAAGAAGAAATCCAGAGAAGAAGAAGAAGGTGTGTTGGAGAAGAAGAGTTAGTGACTCTTAAGGCCGATCGGCCGCTTTTTTAGCCAATGGGAGTCAAGGGCCGATCGGCCCTCCCATTTTGTGTTTCTTCCGCCAGATCGAACGGCCAGGATTCCTCCTGGCGACCCCGATCCTCGTCAAAGCGTCCTCAGCCAATCAGAGCATAGGGCCGATCGGCTCTTCAGTCCCTAGGCCTGACGCGTGTCTCCTCGGTCAGAGTGAGTTGACCGGGTATTTATTACCCCTCTTTTCAAAAAAGTCTTTCCCCTTTTCAAAAAAAATTCCCCCCATTTTACAAAACACAACCGTTTTTTAAAAAAATCCCTTTTTAAAATAAAACTTTTTTTTTTATTATTTATTTTATTTCATAAATTCCAAATTTTATTTCACAAATGCTTAGTTTTTTGATTCTCACACAGTTTTTCCACATATTTTCAAAAAAAAGAAAATGTCAAGACTACACTGCTTGAATTTTCCTTTCCACATATTTTCAAAAAAAAGAAAATGTCAAGACTACACTGCTTGAATTTTCCTTTCCACATATTTTCAAAAAAAAAAAGAAAATGTCAAGACTACACTGCTTGAATTTTCCTTTCCACATTTTTTCAAAAAAAAGAAGAAAATGTCAAGACTACACTGCTTGAATTTTCCTTTCCACATATTTTCAAAAAAAAGAAAATGTCAAGACTACACTGCTTGAATTTTCCTTTCCACATATTTTCAAAAAAAAGAAAATGTCAAGACTACACTGCTTGAATTTTCCTTTCCACATTTTTTCAAAAAAAGAAAATGTCAAGACTACACTGCTTGAATTTTCCTTTCCACATTTTTTCAAAAAAAGAAAATGTCAAGACTACACTGCTTGAATTTTCCTTTCCACATTTTTTCAAAAAAAAGAAAATGTCAAGACTACACTGCTTGAATTTTCCTTTCCACATATTTTCAAAAAAAAAGAAAATGTCAAGACTACACTGCTTGAATTTTCCTTTTCGAACTACGACTTGGCTTGATTCCTTTTGGGATACGTAGGTAGCCCGACGTGGGTCCAGCCGCTTGACCTACCTGGTCATCTTTTTTGCGACTCAGATCGAGTCCCGACCTCACATTCGCAAAATCACTTTCCTTACCTTCTGAAATCCCTTTTTTCAGGACGGATCCTTTCTTTTATCGTCGACCCCACTTGTCTTACAAGAAGCGTCGCCGAGGGGCTACTGTTAGTACCCGGTCCGAAAAAAGGTAGTCCAAATACCTGGTCCGGTTAATTAATAAAAAACCCTAACCCTAAAAAGATTCATTAATTCTTCCGTACTGCGCCGTCGCTGTCAGCTTGGAAAGGACGCCAGTTGGAAGAGCCGATCGGCCCTTTGCCCGTGCATTGGCCGATCGACCCTTTATTTTAGAGCCGATCGACCCTTCCATCCTAGAGCCGATCGACCCTTTAGAAGCCCAGCCCAGGTACCGAGGTATTATAAATAGGGGTGACCGGCTCCCCATATTCTCAACACAATTTCTCCGGGAGAAGCAAGCCGTACTTGCTTTAACCTTTAGTTCTTCTTTTCCTCTCGAATCGCCAAGATTCGACCTCCAAGTCTTGCTACAATTGGTAAGACTCTCTTTTTTAATATTCTTGTTCTTTATTATTATCTTTATTATTATTGCTCGCATGCTTAGTATATTTTAATTGCTTTATTTCTTGCTTATGCCATATATGCTAGATTTAGGGTTGTTTTAATATATTTAATTGTTCATAGCCGAGGATGATCTAAGGTTTCGCCCTAAGAAACCCAATGGATCTAGGAACTATTTCTTTCCTTCCACCTTAGTTATAATTGTCCCATGATCAACAATCCCCCAAGGATGAACGTTGATTAGTGCACCTTCCGAGGGCCTAACTCAAAGGTTCTAGGGTGTGATCATTAATTAATTCTTTCTCTCCCCTCCTCCTTATGCATGATCCCGCTTCTTCTATCTATTCCCGTAAACACCGCACACAACCAACACCCCACATGCTAGAAAGACCGATTCGTCGGGCAATAGGAGTGATAGCGTTTCTTCTTCTGTTGTAACTTGACCCCCGAACCCAATTAACTGTTTAGCCTTTTTTCAAAGCTTTGGGCTATATCAAAGTGGCGTGGCGACTCTCAAAATTAAACTAATATTTTAATATGGTTTAAAGCGAGTGTCACTAAATGAATATCCTATTTCGATCCGACTTTTTATAATTATTTATTTCAAACCTCCGAATGCGTGTTGCATCGGGACGGGGTATTCACACTATCATCCTAAGAAAATGAGAGAAGATTGGGACCACGACAAATTTTGCGATTACCATCAGTTTAGTGGTCATGACACCAACAATTGCTACAATTTGAAGGATGCCAGCCAAAACTTGTATGAAGTCGGCAAGATCAACTGAAGCATCACCACCTTGGGGCTCCGATCGTCCTCTCCCTTTTTACTTTAAAAAAAATAATAAAAAATTATAGATTAGGTCAAATTGTTAGTATGTTCTCGAAGAGTCGTTTGTCATTCTAGTCCATCTCTATCCTTTCTAGTTTGTGTCAAGTGAACTATTGAGTCTGTTTCGAATTTCCTTATCAATAAAAGTTATCTCTTTATCCTAAACACTGTCCCAAGAGTTGTTTTTCTTTATGAGTATCATTTGATCCATGCCAAATAGTGGACCCTGATTCCTTAAATCGTCATGAAAAAATAGAAACTTCTAAACAAGTTTGAAATAAAAACTATCAGTAGAAGGTTTAAGGCTAAACATTACTCCTGTTGAAAGTCGAAGGAAGCCAAAGGCACTGCTATCAACATTCATCCCAAGAAGAGTGGGGCTACTCAATTAAAGGCTTTGAGAGTACAAAAATAAATAAAAAGCTCGCTAGGTCGAAACTCCTCAAATCGTCATAGGCAAAAATTAGGGCATAAAAAAAACACTCTCAAAGCCTTCATTACCCCACAACAAAGATGAAATTTCAACAAAGGCAAAAAGGACTCTCCCACAAAGAAGAAGAGTCAAGTGATACCAACGAAGAAAAAAGGATTCATCAACATCCTCTTAAAATGAAGCCTGAATGGCAACGCAAACGAAGAAAGAATTTTAACATCAATCCATAAAGAAAAATGTTTAGCCTTAAGTCGTACTAATGATCGCTTTTCTTTTCAAACTCATTAAGAAATTTTTAGATGATACATAGGTCCATTAAAGGTAGAACAACTTTTCTAGACCTTTGAGCCATGTAGCGTTCTTTGTTGAGTCTAGGGGCTTTCTCTTAGCCATTCTCATACACACTCTTGAAATCCAATTACGAAAATTGGGGCTTCCTAACCTTTCCTCCCCTAGTCAATCTCTACTTAAACTCTCAAGAGTAATCAAATCTACATTAGGAGCTTTCTCCTTTTCGCTTTTCACTCTCATCATCAGAGAATATACTCCCCCAAAAAGAGTCAATGCTTGGATCACCTTCCAAAAAAATTTTTAAAAAAATAAATAAATAGAGTCCGTCGTCTCTCCTCAAAATAAACTTGAGATCTCATCTTTCTCCTTAATGAGATTCTTCCAAATGAGTCCCCTTTGAGTAAACATACTTTTAAAAAAAAATGGCTCGCTAGGTTGAAAACTAGTAAAGAGCGGCCTAGGCAAAAGTTAGAGCACACAAACAAAAGACGTAAAAGAGATGCCCACTAGATTGAAAACCCGAAAGGGCGGTCTAGGCAAAAACCAGAATGCGTCACTAAGAAAGAAAATATTCAAAGGGAAAAAGGAGGGGATCCTTCTTCAATTCACACAGCCTCACAAGCCTGTTCATGAAGTTATCTGCAGCATACAAGAAGTCTTGGAGCTTAGTGTCAAGAGAAGCCCTGGAAAATACGCACTTTGAATTAGGCAGCATAAGTTCTACATATCAAAATTCATTGGAGTTGTTTAGACCTTGTTCAGTCAATGATCATCACACGAGAAACTTGAGGCTTGACGAGGAAAAGTCCTGCGACAACGAAAAATCTTTGAAGTATCCTGAACCTTAGCGTTGAACTTGGGTTATCTCAACGGAATCCTATTAGACGATTGTCTCATTCGATCTTTAGATGGACCTCATGAGTTGGTCTTCTAAAACCAAAATCTAAATCACACAAACAATTTTCAATTCTCACATAATATAACTCATTCTTCCCGATGATTCTTGGAGTCGAGTGCACATTGATCGTCTTGAACAAACAAATGCTTAAGTGAATATATGTTGTTATGCAAATGCTTTCACTAACCCTGTTGCAGGAATTAAAGTTCGTAAAGCACGTCAAATGCCTACTTTCAATAATTAGATCAAACATGTTGAGTGTTTGGATTTCACTTACCAATGCATCCAATTAAGTGCGTAGAGAATCTCTTAAAGCGTCAAGCATCCATCGCGTTAAGCATCCATCATGTCAAGTGCCATGCGTCAAGCATATTCCAACAAAAGCTCGGTCCCGAACCGCCAGGATCGCCACCAATTAGGTGTGTCAAGCATCTACAGGTAGTTTGTTGAGTACTTACCTCAACAAAAAAAGCCCGGTCTTGAATCGCCAGGATCGTCACCAACACAAAAGCTCGGTCCCGAATCACCAGGATCGTCACCAATTAGGTGTGTCAAGCATCTACAGGTAGTATGTTGAGTACTCACCTCAACAAAAAAAGCCCGGTCTTGAATCGCCAGGATCGTCACCAACAAAAAAGCCCGATCTTGAATCACCAGGATCGTCACCAATTAGGTGTGTCAAGCATCTACAGGTAGTATGTCGAGTGCTCACCTTAACAAAAGCCCGGCCTTGAATCGACAGGATCGTCACCAATTAGGTGTGTCAAACATCTAGGGTCAGTATGTCAAATACTCACCTCAACAAAAGTCCGGTCTTGAATCGCCAGGATCGTCACCTCAACAAAAGCTCGGTCCCGAATCGCCAGGATCGTCACCAATTAGGTGTGTCAAGCATCTAGGGTCAGTATGTCAAATACTTACCTCAACAAAAGCCCGATCTTGAATCGCCAGGATCGTCACCTCAACAAAACCTTGGTCCCGAATCGCCTGGATCGTCACCTCACTTCAGTCTCAAAAGACAAATCATTTGAATGCAAAGGACCGAACATGTAAATCTTTATTTTCTAACATCTTTTCCCGCAGGTTCGGAGCCAAAACAGGCGAATCTTCAGAAAGAAAGGTATATTCAGAATTGGGTCATGATTTGATTCCCTAGTATGGATTTGCCTTTTCAAAAATAAAATCTCCTCTATTTTCAAAAATGATTTTCAAAATACCTAAAGCATCCTTTTCGAGTTTTGAAGTCGAACTACGTTTGGTCTGATTCTCTCATAGAGATACGTAGGCAGCCGTGCGACACAATCATCCTAATGTTCAGAATGATGTCTTTTTTATCGACGAAACTTCTTCTTTCATAAGACCTGTCGCCGAGGAGCTCTGTAGACACCCCACTCTGAACTCATAATTACATGATTACACTACTCGTTATTTCTCTTTTGTGTTTTGATGAAAGTATATCAGTTTCGTCATGTTTCGTTAAGTTTCTAACTAACCTCGTTAATTTTGGGACCTAACTGACTAACGGAATAACTGAAGAGGACAAAATGGTCATCAGACTAGTTGTCCCGCGCGGGACATACGTGTCTCGCGCGAGACAACCCCTCTACAGGATGTGCAGAATCACTCTTCTTCTCCGTTTCAAACTCTCTTCTTGATAAATCTTATCAATCCGGTTCTCCAATGAGATTTGAATTCTGGAACCTTCCTATGGTGATTTCCCTCTCCACCTTTACCTCTCCAACCTCCTATAAATACTTGATGATTTTCAGTATTTCAGAGGTCCCCGATTCCCGATCGAAAACACATAACACACACATTTTGTGGGTTTCTCTCCCTGAAAGATTCCTACAAAATCACCCCTAAATTACCTAAAGTTTGTTTATCAACCTTGTTGATAAACAAACATCGATGCCCGAATCAAAGATTGAGGCGAAGCTCTATCCGCATCAAGATTCGAATCTAGGATTAAGTCGAAACTTTGTCCGAATCTCTTCTCAAAAGGTAATCATCCTTTTAAACTTCCGTTTCTCTTCTCACCTCTATTGATTTTTAGAGTAGTGTAATCCCATTAAAAGGATTAGCCTAGATTTTCTTCAATTCATGGAGGCAATCTCGAAGCATACAATCCGACATTCCTAATTAATAAATTAATTAGGATTTATTTACTTCTTATTGTTCTTTGAATTGATTAGATTAATAGCACCCAGTTAGCAAGACCAATATTCGGATTGGGTGGAATGGATGCTCCTTGACCTACACATTCCATAAATTAACCCCCGAACCCTTGAATCTCTTGAAAATATTAAAAAGGTTTTTCTTTTTATTTTTTATCAATAAATAATAAGTGACGACTCCCAAATATTAAAATTTCACCCTCGCTACAACCGGCCAAGATGGGTACTCTAAGATCCTAATGTGTCCAAGCTTGATTAAATTCTAAACCTTCTCTTTCACTTGGAAAGACCATTCGGTTTTTATTCGGTGAAGCCTTCTCCTCCTCGTCGGAATTCCCAGAAAGTGAGGTTCCTTACACTTTGATGGAGAATCTTCTAGCCCCTGCCTATCTGCTTTGGACCATGCAAACACAACTATATATTCCCGAAGCAGGCTAATGAGATCTTCCCTTTCTACCCCACAAAAGAAGCTCCCTATTTGGACCACCCTCGGCAATTCTTATTAACCCAGATTCACACACGTAAGTTTTCTGCCTCTTCTAGTGATTCATTATTAACGTTGTTATGATAGGGTTCATTTAATTCATCAGTTAGAAGATTAGCAACCAGGGGGGACTCAGGAAGATCAAAGTCATCATTTAGGGGGAATGGGAAGACGGCATTGGCCACCAGATCAAAGTTTGCAGAAGTGAGTTCCGCACTGGATAGGAGACACGAAAAAGATCGACTCAATGTTTGACTCGAGGAAAGGCTTATATGTGGGTGAGCGAGGATGTAGTCCAATAACGTTGTTCATATACTTGGTGCCAGCGGCCAGTGCTCCGATTGTATACCAATTCTTCAACTATCCTGTTCCTTTTGTTACTCGGGTGCGAGGGTCAATATCTCTGCCAGCCCCTGTTTCTACCACTGTTATTTCCATGGGGGTGTCCACAGTCAAAGCTTCTATGAGCTAGGCCACATAATCGATCTTTTCTTTGATTTATGAGTGGTCCTTTGAATCTTGGTTGGCTTGCATCAGTTGCCCAGGTTCTCCGTGACGTACTCGTTGCCTGACAATACCTCTTCAGCTTCTGCCACTATACCACATCCAAGGATATTTGTCCCACCTGATCAGCTCAATCTTCTCCCAACAAGATGGAATACTCATGCTCCCAAGTGACCACCTTTCCTAGGTTCAGCCTTAGACCTCGGCACTCGAACTCCGCGAGGGTTGATAGATCAGTCATTAAAAATTTTGAAGCTCGGTGCAGTCTGCCCTTATCATAGAAGAATGGTTCCCGGATAGGGATGGGCATTCTTCCCACTCCTTGATGAAGTAACCATTGAGTGACATCAGGTAAGGCCTCAAGTTTGGTTGCTTGTACGGATTTCTGAGGACGAAACATAAGAACTTCTTTTTCTTGCTCCTTTTATCTTGGGCCTTATGCTCGAATGTTATCTTATATCATAGGCCCTTCAATGTGGTCTGAATGGGAGGTCGATGGTTGTGGTGATGCCGTGGTGGCATTTCCCTTGCCCCAGTCCCGGGATTTACCCCATATTTCTCAACCCTCTGGCAACGGGGGTGAGGTTATCATTGCTCCTAGTGAGATCAACATTATGAATCTAAGGTTGCGCCACCAAGCTGAACCCACTTAGCATCAAATCTGCTTCATCATGCTGGAACGGTAAGATGGGGACTCTTTGGTGTCCTTTCCCTCGGTCGTTACAACGTCTCTTAAAATGTTGCGATCTCATTGCCTGACCGGAATTTGACGCACTCGTGTAGGGAGGTGGCGACGGCCTTGATGGTGTGAATCCATGGTCTTCCTAAGAGGAGATTGAATGAGTTCGGGATATCTATGACACTGAATTCTACCGCCATAACATTGATTCTGATAAACAAGGGCAAGGAGGTAACTCCGACAATCAAACGACTGGAGGAGTCATAAGCCCGAACTATATGGCAGGAAGACTGGAGATCGATAAGGCATACCCCAAGAAGATCCATCATTTTAGCAAGCATGATGTTAAGTGCGGATCTATTGTCAATGAGGACATGGGACAACATTTTGTTCTCCATTTCTACAGTAATGTACAAGGGCTCATTGTTGTCGGTGTGAGTACGCCAATTCAATTCGCAACCCTTTTTAGGTGCATTTTAATATGATAAAATTGCACTAGGGGCATTTTGGTAAATTTCCAGTCTATTCCAATACTCCTGGGAACTTTTTATAAGTTTCCCGCGAAAGGAGTACTGTTAAGTAATTTTTCCATGCAAAAGGACTTAAAGGGAATTAAACCATTTTGGACCTAAGAGGAATTACCTTGGAAGGTTCTAAAATGGCAAATTGGCGCCAGAAACGGTTAGTGACATGTTGTGTCACGCGACAGCTCGAGCCATGGAAAATGGACGCAGGAGGTTGTACGACACAACTGGTCCATCGTCTGCAGCTATAAATAGAGCCCTGCACCTCTTATTTCAGGACCATTTTTCCACTCCCTAAAGTCACTCTGCCCAAATTACGTCAGAATATCTCCCTCTCTCCCAAAACACACACAACACCAACCAATTCCTCCCAATTCAACATCTTTCATACCTAATTCAACCATCTTCTTCCATACTTCACACACCACTGAAGATCCAAGACCAGAAGCTCCTCCTGTGCTCAAATCCACGTACTGCAGCTGATTAGAAGGCCATTGCACCTAACTTGGGGTAGTGGTGGTGGATCTACAAGGGTAACAAATCCCTTCCCCTTTTTCTCTACCATACTTTGTTCATTGCACAATTTCTATTCCTTGGACTTGGTAATTAGGCTCCATCCGCCTTCAATTATCAAGTCCCAATCGCCATCTCTCTGTTTAAGTTGTTTTGCTTGATTTAATTGTTGCTCATGATGTGATTTAGATTATATTGTTGCTTGTTCATCAAGGGAGTGTGGATCTCTCCATATCCACACCCCCTTGGTCAATTCATTGTGGATTTGTTGTTTCCTGAGTTGATCTGGTGTAATTTTGAGATCTGATTTGGTTTCTGTTGAATCTGGTTTCGAATTGTAAAGTCTCTGCAGAAGGTCACATTATGTCACGCGACACAATTGACCTCATCAGTCCTGTGTAGTGTGACATAACTAGCCACTCTGCAGAAACTATCATTTCAGTTGTAATTCGTATGTCTAGTCTACTTGTCACTCAAGATAGAGTGTGGATCTTCAATATCCACATTCATTTGAAGTGATTGTGTAGATCTCTGTTAATCCTGTGCTTGATTTGTAAGGCTTCTGCATATGACAACTTGTGTCACGCGACACCTCCTGCAAAGCAGATCCTGTGTCACACGACACATATTACCAATATGCAGAGATCAATTTTCCAACCGTAATATGTTCCTCCTCCTTGTAATATGGGATGTGGCCTCCCATGGTCAATGGTTCACAAGTTGTAATTCCTCTCGTTGATCAATAAAATAAAGCACTTCTATGCATTTTATCACATATTTTGTGTCACAGAATTGCACACACGTTTGAATGTTTTGAAAGTTGAACATAGAAAGACTCGTCTACGGACGAGGCATGTTGGGTGAACTCTCGGTTCTTCCCAACACGTAACCTGACCCCCGAACCCAAAATTCTCTTTCAAAAAGGTTTTCAATGTTTCCTTTAAAACGGCGTGGCGACTCCTAAAATTTTATTTTTCGGCGAGCGTACATTCTGTGGCGACTCCGTTGGGGACTTGAAACTTGTTTTTCAAAAGCGGATCAAACTTTCGGTCTTGTTCAACGTCCATTTCACTCATTTGTGTGTGCATTGTGTATGACATTATGTGATATGTGCATGTTATGTACTTTGTTGCCTTTTCCCCCATGTATCCCTTTTTTGTTGGTGTGCTGCTGATTTGTGTTGAACTATTGCATGTGCTTAGAGGCTAGGGGCTGGTTCTATTTCTTTTCTTCAGATTTTGGAAGTGGCTTCTTCTGTCACGCGACAGAACATGCCATGGCTGTCCTGTGTCACGCGACAGAAGTTGCCACTCTGCATGATTTGTTTTCTTGGTGCAGATTGTGATTGTGGGGCAGTTCCCCATGATCAAGTTATGATCATTTGATTGTTATACTCTGTGGGGTTTGGCGTGTGTGTGTTATTTTCATTTTTATCACCCCTTTTCAAATAAAAAAATAATAAAAAAAATCATTTTTCACAAAATAAAGGAATCTAGTCATCCGCACACTACGTCACATAGATTTAGAACCCTCGGGTGCGATTGACGGCATCGTGGACAGCCATGTAATTCGCCTACGCTTGAGCGTCTGAAATCAAACCTATCCCCCTAGCGCGTTATAGGTGGAGCCACACTTTTAAAGCTTACCCAACGGTTGGTTTTTGACACGCCATTTTCAAATACACTAAAATGAATTGTTTCAAAATTTTTAATAGGCCTTCGTACCTACCCCAAAACCTAGCACGTATGGGCATGTTGCCATTGCAACATGGTTTCACGTAGGGACATGTCGCTTTCACGACATGTTCTAACGAGAGATCATGTCGCTTTATCAACGTGCACCGACGAGAGGTCATGCCGAATTTTTCCTTGAATTTCTTCAGGAATACCCGTTATGCTGCCCAAATTTCTCCAGAAATGGGGATTGCTCGTCCGTCCCATAAATGCTTCGGTTTTATTTAGGTATTATTGCCTATTATTAAATTTTAATCAATACGTTTGGTGTATTTTTGAATAATGTGTCCCTAGGTTTCCCCGAGGTCTAGATTGCGTGAATAAAGGTTTCCTCCTTTTCCAACCGTCTCTAGGATTTAAAAGACACCGATTTCTACTTGAACATTAAGAAGATGTTGCACGAGTCCGTCTCATTTCCCGCTCTTCCCTCTCCCATACAATCTTAAGGTTCTCTATCCTCCGACTTATACACGCTCCCTCCTCTCCAGTTACGGCAAGTTGGGTGTGCGATCCGAGCTCGTTTGGTTCACATCTTGAGGCAGTTGCAGTGTCAGCAGAGCTTGCATCCGATTCAGTTTCAGAGATGTCTAGTGCAGAGAAGGGGATGACCACTCAATCTGGGGGTTCATCCGCCATGGATCAACAAGGTATGCATGGTCTGTCTATAGAAGAGATGAGGGCTAATTTGGAAGCCGCTCTAGTTAGAGAGCGTGAAGCTCAGTTACTCGCTCAAGCCGCTAGAGCTAGAGAAGAGGCAGCACGCTCTAAGTTCGTAGAAGCAATGAGAAGCCGTGGTATCGCTGTGATCCGATGTGCCGACGGGACTTATGAAGAGATTACTGATGCCAACGAGTTTGATGTTGAGACCAGAAATGTCTCCCTTCCTTCCCTTGCTCCAACATATCATCCAATTAAAGTTCCAAGCCATAGTGTGCGGTCAAACCCTCAAACAAGTTTTGGTTTAGTTGGAGGACCACAACCGATCTTCTATGATTTGGCCTCCTCACATATTCTCAATGCTTTCGTGCCTCTAGGCCAATTTGGGTCCCAGCTTCCGAACAGTCAGGGCTTGTTGTTTCCAGGTTCTCAGTATCAGCAGGGTCAGTTTCATGATCCTCACTTCCAAGGTAACACCCAGTATCAGAATCAGCACCCTTACTCCGGGAATCAGTTCAGCCAAGATGGATTTCTGCAGTTTCCTGCTAGCCAGCCTCAACCTCAGGGATATCAGTCTCGGCCTTTGATGGGTTCAGCTTTTGGATTTGGCTCATCACCTCTGCAACATCCGGGGTCAGCTCCTTACATGCTTGCTAGTGCTTCTCTGCAGAATCAGAATTCTCCAACTGGTCGATTTAATCATTTGTCAGCTCCACCGTCCTAGTCAGTTCAGCCGTCCCTCTTCCAATCAGCCAGCTCTGTGCCTTCTTCAGATATTGCTCCCTCTATTCCTCAGCTTCCGGGGATGACCCCAGAGGTGAATGCGTTGTTAAAACAGATGCAGGAGCAGATTGACAAGCTGACTGTAGGGTCAAGTGGACTTAAAGTTGTTGATCCAAGGCAAGTAGAGCCTCTTCCTTACAAGTTCAAGATGCCCAAAATACAATTTGATGGCTCGGCATGTCCGAAAACTCATGTGGACACATACGTGATGACTATGGGAGCAATGGGTTGTACTCCCGAGTTTATGGCTCAACATTTCCATCTCACGCTCAAGGGACCTGCCTTGACATGGTTCCTAACTCTTAAGCCAGAAGCTCGATCTACTTGGAGTCAGACCACTAAAGCCTTTCTTGAAAAATACCATGGGAACCTCGAATGGCGCACAACCAGAGACGACTTGGTTGGTACAATTCAGAAACAGGATGAATCAATCACTGAGTTCTACAAGAGGTGGAACGCTAAGTTGAATGAGCTTTCTGAGCCAATCCCTTTGCATGACCAAAAGGATATATTTCTGTCATGCGTGAAGCCGGTCCTTCGTGAAGCTATTGGAAATGGTTGGTACCCCGATTTGAGAGAAATGGTAGGCATGGGAGCTCGTAGCGAGAATCGACTCTTCAATCTTACCCCGAATGCCAGGGCCGGTAATGTTAGTGGTTGTAGTTCCAAGATGGTCAATCCAGTTTCTCTGTTCCCAAAAGGCAATAGTATCAACAACCTTCAGGGAGGAATCACTGGTCAAAGCAGCGGGAGATTACGTCAAAGGATGAAGTACGATGATCTGGGTATGACTACTGAAGAGGCATTTATTGGCTTTGTTAAGACTGGGATGATCAAACCCCTCGAGAATTACAACCCTGTCAAACCCAATCCAGATTTGGATCATAGCAAGTACTGCCGATACCATCAGTATCCCGACCATGACACCAATGATTGCACTCCCCTGAAAGTGCTCACCCAGAAACTTGTCGATGAGGGAAAAGTTGAGAAGGCTCGCCCCAATGTTGTCGCCAATCCTCGTCCGTGATATCAGCAGAAGCCCGGAGGCTCTCACATCTGAAGATGGAGAAGTCAGTCAGTCAGCATCATAGGTTCTAGAGTGTCCTTTACGTTGTCATGAGTCTGTCGAGTCCACTTTGGACCAGTTTTGCTTTGCAGTAATAAAAGTTTTGTTTCTCTTCTTGCTAGACTCGAGACATCACTTGCACACCTGCGTCACATTCAACTGAAATGGTTTTATTCTAAATGATCACTTGTGCTGCTCAATCACTAATGCATTGAAATGACTAATATTTAAATTGATCTGAGTGAGAAAATCAACTGATATCTTTCTCAAATTAGGGCTTACCAACTCCCCATCTCGCATCTCATATGCTCACATCTCTTTCATCATATTCATCGTTCCGTCGCTCAATGGATTTGCTTTAATCTTCCTCAAGTAAGCTTAAGCAAGCAATAAAGACTTAATCTCGTTTATATCATCCGGTAGGGACTGCGGTTGAAACCTTTCACCCTAGGGAAACCATTACCTCATCCTCACTAAACAATACCCTTTCATTTCAAGATCGGCATATTTTGAAACCCTGTTTAGCCATCATCTATGCTCCTTGCCGAGAGAAGTCCAAGCGAGGCCAAGAAGTTAGCTTCGAGAGTCGGCGATGCATAAAACCATGAAGGAAGGACAAAGATAATCTTCAACCCCTCAAGAGGCCTTCCAAGTTATTAAAAGAAGGACTTTAGATCCTCACATATTCAGCAAAGAGTCCTCAACTTCTCAAGAGGCGTTTCAAAAGAAGGACTTTAGGTTCTCACAATTCAGCAAAAATCCCCGACTTCTCAAGAAGCTCTCCAATGTTCAAAAGGAGCCTGAATTTTCACAAGTTCACCAAAAGTTCTCGATAGCTTGGACTTCCCCTCACCAATTACCGAAGTCAATCCCAAGCCATCCTCTCGCTTTTAGAGGATATTCCCATTACCATTACACTTGCCTTTGGCCAAAGTTAAAATTTGACCTCTCATTCTTAGAGGCAATCAATCTTCCCCGCCGTAGATTTCCCAAACACATCCCTAAAAAACCAACCTCTCATCTATAGAGGTTCAGTCAGCAAAAAAGCCCACCGACCTCTCATCTTAAGAGGTCATGATGCAAACAATAATCCCGATCACCCGATGGCCGATCGAAGCCCTGAAACCCAGTTGCAGTTCCCACCGGATAGCAGTTTCATTCCAATATCTTCGAGAACTAAATCAAATTAATGCTTCGTTGCTTGCTTAAGTCGGAGCCAAATCCATCCCAGTTCAAGATCATCAATCAAAGATTATGCAAATTCAAATCCATTCATTCGACACTTCATGTGAGCATATTTCATTTCTCCTCCGCAAACACTTCCCGCGAATGTCCCACTGGGGCTTCGCATCCGTGTCTTTCATTGACATCCCAAGAAGATGTGTGCGTCAAATCTCCGATTCTCAAAGAAATCCTCAAATCTCCACATTACTTCTCTTTCAATCGGGATAAGCCTAAACTAAGGCGACCTGAGCTCCTCGCAAGGAGGGGAACGTAGGCAACCAGAAATGGTTCGGTCGAAATCACAAACAAATCTCAGAAAATCCGGTCTCATCAAGGACTGTTCCTATACACTTTCCATCCTTCCGAGTTTGATTCTCGATATCGGTTGGTTTTCTCCTCGTGATTAATCAAAATATTTGTTCATATCTGGATTAGTGGTTGAATAACCTGAACATCAATAAAGGGTTTTTAGCAGCCTTGTGATCATTACGAATAAGACAAGTTTTCATGTGTCTCGACAAGTCTTCTCTTTCTACATCATAGAAAGATAGAGCCAAACACTGTTTTCCTGTCAAGCAGGGGCTTCCATACACTTTTCCACACCTTGTGATGCTTATACTCTCCCAAAAGAGTCAAACCCAAAAGCGAGTGTGTCACAAAATCGGGATTCATTCCACTTCTCAAAAGATGTGCCCCTGCACGTAAACATTTCCGAGTCTTGTCCAGTGACTGATTGACTAAGGTCCGGAAAGATGGTTGCCTCCTTGGCCGCAAGATGACTCTGTCTGCAATAAGGCTGCATTGAATCTCATTAAACTGGGGCTTTGTCAAGCTGTTCTCTCAGGCTCTCCTTACCAGATTCCCTCCAGGTTTGCTTTGCGTTATCAACTGGGGCTTCGCCTAGTCATCTCTTCAAAGACAGGGCATTCTCTGCACTACCTATGATGCTTGCTGTTCTTATCAATCACCGGCTCAACTGCTGCCATTTACACTCCCGGGGTATGCCCGGACTTGCCTAGACTGCACCATATCATCCATCACTCATACATTTCCCCACCTCATGGGAGAGGGTTCAACCCATACATCATCATATATACACATTCATCTCGTCATAAATCCATCATAGCATAATTGCTACATACATATCTGCTCGTCAAGCCATACAAAATCCTCACTCCATTTTCATCCCTAACCGAGGTGGACTCGTGCAATAAAAGCTAATAATGAATAAATTTAACAATAATTGTGTTCAAATAAATGCAAAGTGCCTAGAGTGTTGTGTTCCCCCCCCCAACAGGGTACAATAGTCAAAGTGATCATAATCTGATCCTGGGATTGCTCCTCAAATCAAAATCTGGGCAAAGATTTCAAACCCTGCAGGTGGCATATCCTGCCTTTATCATTGTCATCAGTCTCGTCATCTTTGGATTCATCAGCATTATTCGAAAGAGCCTCAACGGCCCCAGTCTCCAAGCATTGCTCGTCAAAAGGAGTTTCATATGCCTCAATCTTTAAGCAATAATGCCCATCAGCTTCGGCAAATCATCATCAATATCCCATGTTGGACGGAAGTTTCATCATCAATATCCTGTGTCGGACGGAGATTCTTCAGCAAATTCCCGTGTTGGACGGAGGTTTTCTCATCATTTCCCGTGTTGGACGAAGGATTATCATCAATTGCCTGTGTCGGACGGAGGTTCTTCATCAATTCCCGTGTTAGATGGAAGGTTCTTCATCAAATTCCCGTGTTGGACGGAAGGTCATCATCAATCGCCCGTGTTGGACGGATGCTTATCATCGTTTCCTGTGTTGGACGGAAGATCATCTTCAGATGCCCGTGTTGGACGGAAGTCTCATCATCAATATCCCGTGTTGGACCGAGGTTTCATCATCATTTCCCGTGTTGGACGGAGGATTATCATCATTTCCCGTGTTGGACGGAGGATTATCATCATTTCCCAGATGGACGGAGGATCTTCGTCAAATGCCCGTGTTTGACGGAAGTCTCATCATCATTTCCCATGTCGGACGGAGATTCTTCAGCAAATTCCCGTGTTAGACGGAGGTTTTATCATCATTTCCCGTGTTGGACGGAGGATCATCATCATATCCCGTGTTGGACGGAGATTTCATCATCATTTCCCGTGTTGGACGGATGCTTATTATCAGATTCCTGTGTTGGACGAATACTTATCATCAATGCCTGTGGTTTCATCATCAATATCCCGGAAATTCATCGTCGAATTCCCGTGTAGGACGGAGGCTCTTCATCAAAATTCCCGTGTTGGACGGAAGGTCATCGTCAAATTCCCGTGTCGGATGGAGGTTCTTCATCAAATTTCCGTGTTGGACGAAAGGTAATCATCAAATGCCCGTGTCGGACGGAAGATCATCACCGAAATCTCGTGTTGGACGGAAGATCATCAAGAGCCCGTGTTGGACGAAGATTTATCATCAGCAAATGCCCTTGTCAGACAGTCAATCATCATCAGTCAGGTAAGCACAGCAAAGGTATGAAAGCATATTTCTACCCTTTTGCCCTGGTTTCTTTCACCCAATAGTCACTCCTTCGAACTACGACCGACTTGATTCTCATCAGGGATACGTAGGAATCCTTTCTCAAAAGGTCCAGCCATCCGAGCTCATCAATCATTGTCCAGCCATCCGCCATATCCCCAGCCGCTCATTGGGATTGGGTCCTGTTTATCGACAACCTCATTTCTTCCATAAGTGACGTTGTCGAGGGGCTCTGTGAGTACGCCAATCCAATTCGCAACCCTTTTTAGGTGCATTTTAATATGATAAAATTGTACTTGGGGCATTTTGGTAAATTCCCGGTCTATTCCAATACTCCTGGGAACTTTTTATAAGTTTCCCACGAAAGGAGTACTGTTAAGTAATTTTTCCATGCAAAAGGACCTACAGGGAATTAAACCATTTTGGACCTAAGAGGAATTACCTTGGAAGGTTCCAGAATGGCAAATTGGCGCCAGAAACGGTTTGTGACATGTTGTGTCACGCAACAACTCGAGCCATGGAAAATGGACGCAGGAGGTCGTACGACACAATTGGTCCATCATCTGCAGCTATAAATAGAGCCCTGCACCTCTCATTTCAGGACCCTTTTTCCACTCCCTAAAGTCACTCTACCCAAATTACGTCAGAATACCTCCCTCTCTCCCAAAACACACACAACACCAACCAATTCCTCCCAATTCAACCTCCTTCATACATAATTCACCCATCTTCTTCCATACTTCACACACCACTGAAGATCCAAGACCAGAAGCTCCTCCTGTGCTCGAATCCACGTACTGCAGCTGATTAGAAGTCCATTGCACCTAACTTGGTGTAGTGGTGGTGGATCTACAAGGCTAACAATTCCCTTCCCCTTTTTCTCTAGCATACTTTGTTCATTGCACAATTTCTATTCCTTGGACTTGGTAATTAGGCTCCATCCGCCTTCAATTATCAAGTCCCAATCGCCATCTCTCTGTTTAAGTTGTTTTGCTTGATTTAATTGTTGCTCATGATGTGATTTAGATTATATTGTTGCTTGTTCATCAAGGGAGTGTGGATCACTCCATATCCACACCCCCTTGGTCAATTCATTGTGGATTTGTTGTTTCCTGAGTTGATCTGGTGTAATTTTGGGATCTGATTTGGTTTCTGTTGAATCTGGTTTCGAATTGTAAAGTCTTTGCAGAAGGTCACGTTATGTCACGCGACACAATTGACCTCATCAGTCCTGTGTAGTGTGACATAACTAGCCACTCTACAGAAACTATCATTTCAGTTGTAATACGTATGTCTAGTCTACTTGTCACTCAAGATAGAGTGTGAATCTTCAATGTCCACATTCATTTGAAGTGATTGTGTAGATCCCTGTTAATCATGTGCTTGATTTGTAAGGCTTCTGCATATGACAACTTGTGTCACGCGACACCTCCTTCAAAGTAGATCCTGTGTCACGCGACACATATTGCCAATATGCAGAGATCAATTTTCCAACTGTAATCTGTTCCTCCTCCTTGTAATATTGGATGTGGCCTCCCATGGTCAATGGTTCACAAGTTGTAATTCCTCTCGTTGATCAATAAAATAAAGCTATTCTATGCATTTTATCACATATTTTGTCTCACACAATTGCACACACGTTTGAATGTTTTGAATGTTGAACATAAAAAGACTCGTCTACGGACGAGGCGTGTTGGGTGAACTCTCAGTTCTTCCCAACACGTAACCTGACCCCCGAACCCAAAATTCTCTTTCAAAAAGGATTTCAATGTTTCCTTTAAAACGGCGTGGCGACTCCTAAAAATTATATTTTTCGGCGAGCGTACATTCAGTCGACCCCAAACTTCGGTAGGTCAAGCTCACTAAAGGTTATTGATGAGCCCGGACCAGCTAGATCGTCCCCAAGCTCGGTCTGGTCCAAAGGCCCAGTATGACGTGGCGTTCCCTAGACCGCCAGAGTCAAGACCGCAGACAGATAGACCCTCGAGGTCAAGACCGCGTTCCTCTCATCCCATCCCAGTCAGGACCGAAGGGATACATATTATCAGCCTGGTGACCACGGGAGTTGTGACCGTCCCATCCGTGCCCGCATCAAGTACAATTGATCGCGCCCAAGATGTTGACTACGGTCTTATCCCAAACTCCCGGTTATCTCTCCAGACTCCCGATTATGACCAAAGCTTATTGAGCAAGTTTACTTACTGGCTTCAACAGTACAGTAACTGACTCACTCCCATCGCATTGAATGCGACTCAGACAGGCGCCTACTACCGCCATTAATGTGCCGCGCCAACTCTCCTAAATACACGGCTCCCATCCCTTTCAGCGATATCCCCTCTAACAGTGAATCTTCCTTCCCTGACAGAGTCAATCCGATGAGGACACGTGTATCTGGTTAAAGACTAAGATGCCCTTTAGGGCTGACCTCATGGCTTACGTCAGCGAGCAGATCTTCATTGCCTATAAATAGAAGACCTTTGTCCCCTTGGACAAAGAAAGTGCCAAATTGACATTGTAAGTAAATGTCTAAACCCTAAACACATACACACACACTCTAAGACATTCCAAGGGCTTATCCTCAGGTTATTATATCTTTCTTTATATCTTATCCTCACACCCGAGGGCCTGAGTTGGATTAACATCCGACTTTGACCTTAACGGTGCTTTACTTTGTTGTGTTCTAGGTACACCCAAAATATATCCTGCCAGATATCCTTCAACTGTGTTGACCCCGAAAGCCCAGGTTTCATCAGTGGTTCCATTGCCAGGAAAAATCATAATTTTCTCGTAAATTTTTGTGTCAAAACACCCATCGTGTTCTAAACACTCGCTGTCAAAAAGCCATTCTTTTTCAGCCCTTTTTCAAACATGTCTAAAACTTTGGGAAATGTCGGTTATTCAACACTTCCTGAAGATAACCAAGCTTCTCCTTCGAATATCAATCCTATGAGGCCAAGCACCTTAGCCTTTCTCAGGTTGGGGGCCCGTTCTCAAAGCTTGAACAGTCTCTCACCTGCTCAAAGGGATCTAAAGAGGCTGACGGATGAAGCCAGAGCTGAAAAGGTCCTCCTAGTTACGGGCCCAAAAACCCCCCACCACTCCTAAAACCACTCTTAAAACTCCCCTCATTTCCCCAAACACTCCTATCACTCCAGAGATGATCCTCAAAAGACAGGAAGCCCTGGCCGCAAGGTCCAAACTGGTAGTTGAGGCCATGGCCATCAATGATGCTCAGTTGGGCTTAGTAGAACTGGAGGCAAACGGTGGAGTACCCCTCCAAGCAGGGTCCCATTTCTCCCAATGAGACCCTGCTAACTCGCTTGCTAGTCAAGCTAGGGGGACAAAACGGGAAAAACTAACCCTCAACTGCAGCCAGGCAGCAATGGAGGATGTTGTGGATGTTTATGATAGCGAGGAAAAAGGGTAGGAGGCTCAATCCAATCATCGTGCGAAGTCCAAAGCTAGATCCGTAGCTTACGCCAGGGGGAAGGTCGTGACTCCACGTGCTAAAAAGCCAAGGGTGGATGACCAGAACCCATAATTTGTCAAATTCATGCACCAAATATGGGAAACCCACCAGAAAATGGCCTAGAAGTGTGGCCGCACTATGGATGCATTTAGTGACAAAATTGTTCGGTCACCCATTCAGAAGGGGAAACACCCCCCCTAGATGGAAACGTATGATGGCTCAAAAATTGCCAAGAGCCATATGGAGCGGTTTGAAGGGCAGATGGCCCTATTCTCTTCGGATGAAGCGAAGATGTGCAAAGCCTTGGCCATAACATTCACGGGCAAAGCATTATCTTGGATGCTGGCCCTCAAGCCCAAGTCCATCAAAACCTACAATCAGTTCAGGCACCTTTTCCTGAACGCATTTGCGGGGGCAGGCGAGCCAGCTCGGCCTAAGACAGACCTGGTCTGAGTCAAGCAAGCTGCAATGGAGACCACGAAAAGCTACATCTCTCGGTTCAGAAAAGTGAGCGAGCAGATTGTAGATCTAGAAGAGGGTGACATCCGGCTTTGTTTTGAAGGCGGTCTCTCCTCCAGCTTCTTAAAAATGAACTTTGCCTCCAACATGCCTAAAAGCGTGGAGGAGATGTACGAGCGAGCATCTGCTATTGCCTCGACTGAGGAGCCAAATGAGGTCGCTCCCCGCGAACCCACAAAGGAGGGAATAACCAAGTCCAGGAGACAAGCCAGGGATCTGCCAGCCGCAACAACCAAGGGAAAAACCATAGTCGGGATACAGACAAGCTCCGGAAAATACTGAAAGAAACAGTTTTCACTCCCCTCAATGATTCACAAGCAGCTATCATGAGAACAATGGAGCTTCCCCCTCCTCCCCCATGGGAAGAAAGCCGAATGAGAGGAGTAGGGCAAAATTATGTGAGTTTCACAATGACCACGATCATAATACGGAAGATTGCTTCAAGTTGAAAAGAATCATCCAGCAGAAGATCAACAATGAGGTGTTGACGAAATGGGTACAGGGCCACAATGCCAATACGACTAATAATGCCAATAATAACCCACGGGAACGAACACTACGTGGCCCCGAGAGGAAGGAGAGAGACAACGACGATGATGAGTTGGGTGATTATGAGATCAATTTCATTGGAGAAGAACCTCCATCCAACAAACAGCTCTTCCTCTAGATCAGAACCTTGGAAAAAGTCTTCTTGATCCCCCCACCATGGCTCTAGAAGAAGAGCAAGAAATTGGGTTCAAAAGGAGTGAACTTGCCTCCACCCTTTTTCACTCTACTCATCCCCTCACCCTCCGCCTGAAAATCAACCAAGCAAACATCGACCGAGTTTTGATTGATACAGGTGTAGCCAGAGACATCCTCTACTATCATACTTTGGTAGGAATGAAGATGATCGAGGCCAACCTGACTCCTTACGTCGGTATACTCGAGGGGTTCACGAATCACGTGGTTAGGGGACGATGGAGTTTGAAGTAACTATTGGGGAAGCGCATGTAGAAGACAGCCAAAATCACTTTTATGGTGGTTGATCTCCGATCCCAATACAATGCTATACTCGGCGTGACCGCTCAGGCCGCATTGGGAATAATTGCTTCCGTTCCCCACCAAAGGTTCAAATTTAATACCGGGCGGAGTTGCTACGATAAAGAACCAGCCTGGGAGATTCCTACGGATGGTGAAGGAAAAAAGGAAGGCAGAAAAAGGCCAGACCTCCTGCCCGCAGAAAGAGGGCGAGGATAAATAGAGAAAAGGTAAACCCAAAGAACTTACTCTGGCACCCGTACTAGTTGGCATGCTTTCTTTCCATTCCACAAAGGTGGAGCTCATGATGAGCAGAAAGGCGAGGAAGTTGGCCCCCATTGAAAGGAGGATATATTGATCAGGGAATTGAGGGAAAAATAGACTGAGAGGTCATATATTCCATGGCCGAGCTGCCCGAGGCAAGAGCCAACCCCCCAGCCATTGTGATAGACTCCCTACACAACCATGAAATTAGCGACCTCAGGCCTAACGATGAGCTCGTGGAAGTGGTAATCAATTTCTACTACCCCGAGCAAACAGTTAAGGTCGGGCTTGAAATTCACCCGGAGGAAAGGAGGATCTTGATAGAATTCCTCCGAAAAAACTGTGATGTGTTCGCATGGAGGGTGGAGGACATGCAGGGAATTAGCGAGGACGTGATCCTCTACAAAACTAATGATGACCCAACCTTCAAGAACATACATCAGAAATCAAGGTACTTCTCTCCGGACAAGGAGATCGCAATAAAGGAAGAGGTTGAAAAGTTGCTTTAAGGCATGGATAATTAAAGAAATCTCTTACCCTAAGTGGCTAGCAAACGTGGTCGTGGTCAAAAAGGCCAATGACAAATGGAGGATGTGCGTTGATTTCACAGATCTCAACAAAGCATGCCCCAAAGATTGCTTCTTTCTTCCTTGCATAGACCGATTGGTAGATTCGATAGTCGGACACAAAGTCCTCAGCTTTATTGATGCATATTCCGGCTATCATCAAATCAAAATGTCTCCCGAAGACGTCCCCTCACTAGCCTTCATTGCTTTGGGCAAGACGTACTGCTATTCAATGATGACCTTCGGGCTGAAAAATGCAGGAGCCACCTACCAACGGATGGTTAATATCGTCTTTAAAGACCAATTGGGCAGAAACTTTGAGGCCTACATTGATGACATGGTCATAAAGACAAGAGAAAACTCCCACGAGCTCGACGTGGAGGAAACTTTCTCTAACTTGAGCCGCAACAACATGAAATTGAACCCCCTAAAATGTGCATTTGGGGTCAAAGCGGGCAAGTTTCTCAAATTCATGGTCAATCAGAAAGGAATTGAAGCTAATCCTGAAAAAATTCAAGCGCTGTTGGACATGAAACCTCTTGCCTGCGTAAAAGATGTGCAAAAGCTAAATGGGCGCATCACCACATTAGGCCACTTCATCTCGCGGTCTGCAGAAAGATGCCTCCCCTTCTTCAAAACTCTAAAAGGGGGGAAGAAAGATGATGAATTCACATGGAGCGAGGACTGTGGTCAAGCTTTTGAAGAATTGAAGAGTTACCTCGGGCAGCCCCCTCTACTCAGCAGCCCGGTGCCCGAGGAAGAGCTTTTTCTATTTCTAGCGATTCTTGATACGCGCAAGAGTGCTTTGTTCTTGTAAGGGAGGAAAATAACTCCCAAAAACTAGTTTATTATGTATCTAAGACATTGTCCGCCGTAGAAGGACGTTATCTAAATATAAAAAAAATAGCTTACGCCTCTGCTCGAAAATTAAGAGCTTATTTTTCTGCACATCCTATAACTGTACTCACCGAGGCCCTGCTTAGAAAGTTTTTACATAAACCAGAGTCCTCGGGGAGAACGCTAGCTTGGTCTATAGAGCTCACGGAGTTCCAGATTGCCTACTCCCCGAGAAGGACAATCAAAGCACAGGCCTTAGCTGATTTTGTAGCAGAAACATCATTTAAACTAGCAGACAGCGACCTGGGAAAGAGAAGGCGAACAGAGTCAGAAGAGGCCCAAGATAGCTCAAACACATAGATTATACATCCCAAAGAGCGGGGGTGGAAGGTCCACTAGTTGCATGATCTCCGTGATGGGTTTGGTAAGAGGGGTAAAAATTTCAGGCTTTTCAGAACCCCTTGTTCTATTATTCCCCTTGGATCCATTACCATTCCCATTTTCGTTGGAAGCATGGCGAGTGCCAGCTGCTTCTGATTCCGTCTTATCTGACCTCTTCTTGCTTTTGTCTTCCGCCATGGCAATAGCGTACGCCACATTGTAAAAGTCTGCTTTGGACTTTGGCTCTCGAGCGGAGAGTTCGTAGATGAGGGGTCCGGATCTCAAACCGGAATTGAAACAAACAATCACCTCCCTGTCAGTGAGGCTTTCTTCCACTTGCTCAGCCATGGTTCGGAATCGGTTATAATAGCTCAAAGTGGTCTCGTTCTTCCCTTGCTCAATGTTGGCAAGGTCTGTTAACCTCTTCTTCCTCCTTCCTGCAGTGGCAAAGTGGTCTAGGAACATCCTCCTCATGCCTCTCCAGCTATCGATGCAACCCTTTTTTAACTCACGGAACCAGGTTAGGGCTGTTCCGACGAAGGTGCTCGCGAAAGCTTTATAGAGAATGTCATCGGCCTTAGTGAGGAGAGCCATAGTTGACTCGAAACTTTTCACATTGTCCTTTGCATCAGTGGTTCCGTTATATTTTTCAAAATTTGGGACCTTAAAAGAGGATTAGGCGGTACATCTGTTATTCTCTGAGAAAAGGACGAGTGGACCAGTTGTCGTCATCGTCGTCATCCTTTTTCCCTTTTTCCATGTCATCAATTCTCTTTTTCAAGAGTGACAGTTCCTTGGCTGAAGTCCCCTTTTCAGTGTGGGAATGACTGCTCCGGTGAGAACTCCGGTGGGAACTACGATGGGACTTTTCTCCAGGGTGATCATTCACCCTACTGTGTTCCCCTTCATCATGAGGGTTCTCTCTTCATTTAGTAGGTACATGATCCCTTCTATGCTCTCCCTCATAGCCGCCTAGGACCATCCTGTATGGCTGTGGAGTCCTTTGCCTTGTAAAACGATGGGGACGAGGTGAGTCGCACCGGGGACGAGGAGAGTCACGCCGGGGATGAGGAGAATCATGCATATGATGGGTATGACGAGGGACCATGCCAAGACGAGGAGGAGATAAACGTTTAGACAGACTGAGCCTCATTCGTAGGTCTCTTGAGTCTACCTACTGGTCCTTCAAATTTAAGTGGCTCCTTAGGTCCACCACTTCCTTCTCGTTTTCATGATCGTGAGGCCGAGGACGAGGAGCATCTCGGAGGTTATGCTTCGGTAGTACAGCAGGCTCACGGGGAGGAGGATCTTGGCTACGAGGAGGACTCCTCTGGCTATCTCATCTCTCACCCTGAGTGTCCCTTCCACGAGAATTGCCTCCTGACCTTGAAGGCCTAATTCCATAATCGTCTTTACCGAACTCTGAAACCCTCAGACATCCTGGGACTTATAATCACTCACATTTTGTGAAATACAAGTGTTTGACATTTTGTTTAAGGCCGTACTAAAAGCTAGTATACCAATATCCACACCTTCCCCTCTTCCGCCCGCTTCCTTAACAAAATCCACCATTTCTCCTACAACTTTGTGTCGTAGGTCCCGCAATCTATCGAGCTTATGCTGATGTGTCAAATACGTGCTGAGGACCTTACAGATGTTACGCCACGTTTTATGCACGGATATCCATACCATTACCACGTCATGGTCTTTTAGGCCGCTGACGGCATGGGGGATTATCCGGCCGAAACATGCCTCGTTATTCTTCTGAAGTATTTTTCGAGCCATCTCGGTAGAAGAGGCAACGACACTTATCATGCTATCGAGATGGATGGTCATTAGTTGGCCATGTTTTTTGGCTAGGTTTGCTAGCGCCTCGTGGGGTTTTGGGCCGATTTCGAGGAGGTTTTCGATGAGAGGAATGACAAGAACTATAATCATCTATAGGGTGTTTCATGGCATCAAACACAGATATGTCATGTTTTTCACTAGCTACACTCATAGAAAGAGTGCCACTACCAACATTTATCACAGTGTTGGTTGTTGCCATGAAAGGTCGCCCAAGTAATATGGGTGAGTCACGACGACTTCCTTCACCGCGAGGCATCCGCATGGTGAATGAGGTATTTGGTGCACAAATAGGTCGCAACATGTAGGCCTACATTGATGACATGGGCATAAAGACCAAGGAGGGCAGTCACGCCCCTGGCCTAGAGGAAACAATAAATATGATAGCAAGCAAGTAACAACCAAGCTGCTGCAATGAAAAAGTTGGAGACCCGAATGGGTCAGTTGGCGGAAGCACTATAGAGACGACAGCCGGGTACATTCCCTAGCCAAGGGGAGCAAGCTAAGGCCATCATCACCTTACGGGGTGGCAAACAGGTTGACAATCAGGTAGCTTCTCCTTCTTCTCCCCCTAAATCCCCTGTTGTTGAGTCCCCTGTTGTGGCCATGGTCCTTGTGGAAATCACAGCCCGGAAGAGAAGGAAGAAATCATCTCCCTCTTGAAAAACAGTCTTGACGTCTTTGCTTGAAGAGTTGAAGATATAAGGAGGATCAATGAAGAAGTAGCCCTCCAACACTTAGAAGTTGACCCATTGGCAAAAACCATCTCACAGACAAGGAGGATTTTTGCAAGGGACAAGGAGGAAGCTATCAAATAAGAGGTGCAAAAGTTACTTAGTACCTGAATCATTCGAGAAGTGAAATACCCCGTTTGGTTGGCCAATGTGGTAATGGTGAAGAAGCAAAATGGGAAGTGGCGAATGTGTATAGACTTCACCGATCTTAACAAAGCCTGCCCTAAAGACAGCTATCCTCTCCCCAGAATCGATAAGTTGGTTGACTCCATAGTTGGACACCAAACTCTCAGTTTCCTAGATGCCTATTCAGGATATCACCAAATCAAAAATGGCGGAAGTGGACATTGAGAAGACGGTCTTCCAAACATCGGGGGGAAAACTATTGTTACGTCATGATGCCATGGTACCGAAAGTTTTGTTCGAGATCCTTGAAGTCGTGTGTGGAGGCCATCGTGGGGTGAGAGCATTGGTTGATAAAGTATTGTTTCATGGGTATTATTGGCCAAGCTTGAGGAAAGATGCGGAAAGTTATGTTAAGAAGTGCGAGAAGTGCCAGAGGCACGACAATATTCCCCGCCAGCCAGCAACTGAGCAAACTCCTATAGTGGCGATGTGGCCTTTTTATATGTGGGGAATAGATTTGATGGGGCCGTTCCCAAAGGCCAAGGGAGGATGTCAGCACGTGGTTGTCGCAGTGGACTATTTCACTAATTGGACCGAAGCAAAAGCACTGGCGACAATCAGCGAGGATAATGTGATAAAGTTTGTTCAGGAAAATATTTGGTGTAGATATGGGCTGCCAAGGGCAATTATTTCAGATCATGGGACACGGTTTGGGCCGCAATTCAATGGGCTGGCTGAGGCGGAAAATAAGCAAATTATTGTCGACGGCCCTGTGGTGTGTTAGGATGACCATAAAGGGTTCAACTGAAGAAATAGCGTTCGCGCTCACTTACGGGTCTCAAGCCATGGCACCTACTGAGATGGCACTTTCGACATACAGAGTGGCTTATTATGATGATGTGAGAAATGGCCAAAGCGCTACAATGATCTTGATTTGATTGATGAGAAGAGGCTTCAGGCGAGAATGAGAATGGCCAATTACAAGCAGAAGATGAAGGCCCAGCACGACAAGAGAGTTAACAAGAGATCATTCACTGTCGAGGATTGGGTTCTTAGGAGTGTGGAGGCCACTGGGCCTAAGCCTGGAAGCTTAATGAAAAAGGGGAGGGACCATTCCAAGTAACCAAGGTCGTTCGTGAAGGAACTTACAAGTTGAAGAAGCAAGATGGAGAGGAGCTAAAAAATGCATGGAGTGTTGATCATCTTAAGCATTTTTACCAGTGAAGTTGTCGCGTGTATTTATGATTCAACCATTTTGATTGTCGCCCTGTATAGCACATGTTATATAACTTTTCTTGTAAATTAAGCATTATGATGTAGCTTGTATATATTATTGAAAGATGGTGGGAATTTTCCAGCGACATGCTTGTATCATATTCATCCATACTTGTAAAATTATAACAAGATTAACTTTATGTTTCATGGATCAATGGATGGAGGTGCAAAGTCACAAGGGTTGAGAATCGAGCACGGGATGATGACAAAAGTAAAGCTTGAAGATGGAGGCAATGAAGGTTGCCACTAAGTAATGCTTGAAGATGGATGCAATGAAGGTTGCCGCCAAGTAAAGCTTGAAGAGGGAGGCAATGAAGGTTGCCGCCAAGAAAAGCTCTAAGATGGAGGCAAGGAAGGTTGCCGCCCAGAAAAGTCCTGGCTTGTAGGGCCAGGCATATGGAAGCAAAAGTCCTAGCTTCTAGGGCCAGGTATTTGGAAGCAAAATTCCTGGCATGGAGGCCCAAGTGTATGGAAGAAAAAGTCCTGGCATGGAGGGCCATGCATGTGGAAGCAAAAGTCCTGGCTTAGAGGGCCATACATATGGAAGCAGAAGTCCTGTCTTGGAGGGCCAGGCACCAGGAAGCGAAAAGACCTGGCTTGTAGGGCCAGGCGCAGAAAGTCCTGACATTTTAACAGGCACAGAAAAGACTTGGCTTAAAGGTGCCAGGCAAAAAGGTGAAAAAGATTGGAACAAAATGTTTGGCCAAGTGATCAAAGGAACCAGATTGGCGACAAATAAGAATTGTCGCACTGGTAAATTGGCCTTGGCATACTAGGAAAAGAAGTCGCCCAAGGCTAAGTAAAGCTAATTGGCGAGAAGCATAACTAAGGAGTAAGGCTGCCTAAAGACGAGCCTCACTCTTTTGAAGGGAGTATAGTATGTATGTAGAGATAAAGTGTATAAGGTGAATCTTTGATAAACAATCAAAGCAAAAGTTAAAATTGTCGAAAAAGCAAAGTAGGCGACATGTAAAAGATAGGTACAGAAGCAAAATAGTATCAAGTAAGGCAGAGCAATAAAGAAAAATAGAAATGGCAAAGGAAGAAACAATCATAAAGGCGAGAATTTAAAGTTAAAATTGTTTACTAGCACTCAGGCCCCAAATAAAAGGTCGCAACAAAGCAACAAAGCGACAAACATGTTATAAATTGTTTACCAAAAAGCTAGAAATAAATTATTTACGACAAGTTGCAACCAAGATAAAGAAAGATCAGTTGCCGGCATAAGCGTCGTTAAGAGCTTCTTTGTTCTTTTGCGAGAGGTCGATCCAAAGGGGATAATATTGTCGGCATGTATGGTGGGAACAATCCAAGGATCCTTGCCCAAAGAGGCATCTTCCTCCGCCAGCTGGGTCAGTTCATCATCATTGTAAGGAACAAGGTTGTGTCCCTTACGGCAATGATCACTGAAAATTGTTTCAGAGCCCTAGTTTTCCAGCCTGGTGGGGGTGATGGTGGGAATTTGATCGGCAACTGCCCTAAAAGTATGGAGAATGGCATTAACGTAGATGTCCATAGATTCAGACTCAGCCTTCATCTTGGCCTCGGCGAGATCGCTCTTAAGTTTGGTGACTTCGTTAGCTTTCACAAAATTATCATTCCTAAGCCGCTTGTTTTCTGCGGTAAGGCCCAGCAGTTTGTCCTCGGCATCTTTTTATTTCTTCTCCACCTGTTCCCAATATTCATTTCTCGCCGTGATCTCCGCCTCTAAATCAGCATCCGCCATCGCTTTCTGAGTTTTTAAATCCTTGATCGTTATATCCCACCTGGATACTCGTTTCCTTAAGTTTTCCTTCTCTTTCTCCGCCTGATCAAGGGTTTCCTCTAGGGCCACGCACTTCTTGTTTAGGCTCAAGATGGTGTTGCTGATCTGTAGAATAAAAAGCGATAATAAAGTGTTAATAAAAATTGAAAGAAAGAAATGAAAGCGAAAAGAGGGTAAAATTTTCTTACCAGAGAGAGCTGAATTCCCGCGTGATAAGCGGAATGAGTGGAATCCTGCCCTTAAACTGTAGCTACTTGCTTAGCGTAGCAAAAGCGTTTCAGGGCCGTAGAGCCAAGCAGGCACTCCACAGCTTCCCTCCTCTCAGTAATTAGCCCCTTCAGAACAGGAACATTACCGGCTTCTTGGCAAAGGGTCTTCATGCCCTCTTCGTCTGCGGGAAGGACAAAGTCTTCCTCCAGCCAACTTTCCCTACACCATGGAGTGGTGCGGGAAGTAGGTTGATGGTCTGGAGAAGAAGTTGGTGGAGCAGTTTCATTGGTTAAGGGAGGCGGCGGGATCTCGGTTCCCGCGTGATCTTCAGTTGGGACCCCCTCAGTTTGGCCAGCACCATCGGTTTCCAGATCTTGCTCATCAGCCTGATCTTCAGCAGTGGAAGTGGCATCTTCTTCATCTTCTTCTTCATCCTGTAAGTTAAGAGCCTCAGGCTTGTCCCCTTGAGATTGGGCGGAAGGCGCTGGGCGTTATCGCTTAGTTTGGAGGGAAGTGGTGAAAGCTCTCTTACGAGAACCTTCACTAACAACTTTGTCATCAACACTAGTTGGTGCAATGGGAATAGCAAGGTCCTCTTTCTGAGTCATCAGGCTAGCCCTCCTGGCCATAGCCAACCTTTACGCCTGAGCCTCAGAGTTGCCCTGGGCTAGCCTCCATTGATTCATATTCATGGTGCGGTGTTCTGCGGGAAAGAAGAGCAAGTTAGCGACAAAGAAAAGTTAACTCGTAAATAAGTGAAGAAGAGAAAACTGCGAGAACCATACGTTGTACTTTAGTCATGGCAGGACACATGTTCTTGCCATTCCCGCAGATCGTGCACTTGGAGCTGAATTTGGCATCTAAATGAATTTCCCATCCAGGCCAAGACGCGGTATGCTTAATGGCGACCCGTGAAGGAGCAGGCAGGAAAGTGTAAGAAAGCCCAACATGGCTAAGTAGAGAATGGTCCAAGATAATCATTTGGCAAGAAAACAAGGCTGGGGGAGGAATAGTAGTGCCAGAGGCGTCTATTTGGATTTTAAGGATTTTATTCTTAAGATGTTTTTCATCTTCATCCAAGGCCCATTTCTTGTGTATTTTTGGGTGGATGCCTATCAAATCTGTGGGGAGAGCCCAACCTATGCGGGAAATTATGAATAAGGGATCAGTTTGCTAGTTGTGGACTTTGGCGGGAAGTGGAGTGAGAATTTTTGGTTTCTTGTACTGAAGCGACATCCTAATCTCATTGGTTTCTTTATTGTCTTTGCGATAACCGGTAAAGAGATCTAACAGAAGGTGGGAAGTTGGTTCTCATCTAAGGGCGCGGCAAATCACGATGAAGCAGGTTAGGACCCTAATGGCATTAGGGTGAAGTTCAGCTATAGCCGCTTGGGTTTTGTAAAGAATTAGGGAGATGAAAGGATCTACGGGAATCCTAAGTCCGGCCTCAAGTTGGGATGGAAATACTACAACTCCATCTTGCCTATGTCTAATGGCGGAAAGAGACATCTCGCCATCATAATCAGCTATATGGTAATCTAGGTGATCTATGTTGTATCTGGTATGATAAGGGGTTATGTGAGAATTTTGGGAAGAGCTGGTTCCCACAGCGTCAGAATTGAGATTATTGTTTAAAGTTGAATTCCCGCCAGTTTGAGTTGAAGTGCTGGGGGCTCCGGGATTTGACATCTCGCCTGAATCATCAGAAGAAATTTTTTTTTATTATGAGTCCTACTAGCTACGGATCTCGCAGTGGGGAAATCAGTGTCAGAGCTGTCAGAATCTATTGGGGAGCCATAAAAACGGCAAATATGGTCGCAAAGTTCTCGAGAGTTAAAAAACTTTTTGGACATGGGGACTGAAGAATGAAGAAAACATCTACCCCTAACTTCAACGGCGACAATAATGGCGGTATGTATCTACCTTGTGAACACTTATGCAGTTCACTAAGTCAGTTAGAGGGATTCTCGCCCAAATGCCTCTAGCTAAGTAATAGAAATCCCCAGATTTTTTACATTGTCCATACCTAACTTGCCTAACACAAGATTTAGATCTAGCCATAGGCGACAAACAGAAATTGGAAGGAAAGCAAAGAAATTAAAGATCTAAATTGTTTACCTGGGAAATACGAAGGATCTTTGAGAAAATTGAGAAGAGGTTGAAGACTCGCCGGAAAGTTCAACGGACGTGAAAAGGGGTTTGTTTCCAGGTTGAAGAAACGGTTGAAAATCAATGAGTTGTGATGGGAATTCAAAGGATGCCAAAGATTGTGAGGAGATTCAAGCGGAAAGTGACTGGAAAGGCGGGAAATAGGCTCGCCGGAAGAGCTTCAGGTCGCTGGAAAGTTCTTAGGGGGTTTAAGAGTGCAGGTAGACGAAAAAGTGGAAAGTGAAGGGGGGGGAAGTATTTAAACTAAAGGAATGCCAAAGGGTTTTTTAAGCAGTTAAATTTAATTTCCCCCATTTAATGATTTCAAATTTCAAAAAGACCCTTCAAATGTCCTGTCACAGCCGTCAAAGCCGTCAAAGGGATCAACTAGGAGTGTGACACGTGTCCATTAGGTGTCAGTTGGAGCCAGTTTGGCGCCTGTTGATAGGTGAGGGCGGGAATTTTGAGAGACAACTTGAATTTCTCGCCTGGACCATAAATAGTCCAGGTCTCGAACTTGGGGGCTACTGATGTGATTGTGAAAAATGAATTTGGGCCTGAACAGTAAATTAGGTCCAACGTGGCGAAATGGGCCAAGTGGGCCAAATACGTATAAAATGTGTATTAAAAGTAGGCCTAAAGTAATAAGGCGACATTCGAAGTGGGGCGACATATGTAGGCCGGCGTGTGAGAGTAAGGCATTGCGAGAAGTATACCATGGTTATTATGGCTCTAAGATGATAATGGCATCAGGCGAGAATGTTGCCCGAGTGAATGATAGGATTGGCGGCAATATGTGGATTACCGCCTATTCTTAGATTGTCGCCTGGCGACTTACGTGGCTGGTGGTGTGGAATGAATATTGGACTGCCACGTGTATACCCCACTATAGCCGTCATTTTTAAATAAATTGACATGATGAACAGTGTGTAACCGTAAAAAATGGAGTGATGTGATAAGGTGAACAGTGAATCTCCACTAACTTTGGGGTGGTTGGCACCTTGTTTGGATTATTGACAAGTGTCCACCATGTGCAAGGCAGATGGTGCATGTGAGTAAATAAGCTACTTGGAAAATATTATTTGGAAGTTTCTCATACTCTCTCTAAGCTCTCTCTCTCTAGGAAACCCCATTGTTATCTTGTTTGTGACTTGTAATCTTATTCTCACGCCGGAGGGGTTTTGCCGGAGCCACCCCCGGCCTAGTTTACTTTTGTGCTTGTGTGTAGATGACCGTTTGACAATTCAGAGAGGAGCAGCCGGAGTATCCTTGTTGACTATTCAAGCTCAGTTCCTGTGCAACCCGTTTGGCGTGATAGCATCAAATCCTAAACAGAACCACGGTGTAAACAAAATGGTACTCCATTTTCTCCAACTGGTGTCTTTTAACCATGAATGTTCCAAAGGGTCTTGGCAATCAAGGCTTGATTCAAGAACTTGATGTCGATCAGACCAAGACCATCATTAGATTTTGGGCATGCAAATTATTCTCTAAGAAATAGGTTAGCAGTACTTTCCTTCCCCCATAAGAAAACTACAACATATCTAAATAATTTTCTCACGAATATAAGTTAGAATTTGAAAAAGTGAAAGTGAAAGCCAAAAACAGTCCACTCCTTAAAGCATGGAACAAATCAATTTAATGCTTAGCCGATGGGAGAGAGAGCTCGAACTCCAACCATTGATATATCAATGAAGCTTGTGAAGAAGCTTCCTGAAATAAAGAGAGTGAGTCCTTCGCAACTATAGGGACACCAAGATATCTGTAAGGATAGATCCAGAGATAAGACTAGAGACATCAATGAAGGAGGCTGGACCATTGTTGCTTAAGCTTGCCAGAAAGAAGTTAGAGCATATTAATATTCAGCCTTGAAATAACCCCAAACACTTTGAGGCAATCCATAATATTGCCATTAGAAATCTCATCTCCAGAGGAATTAAGCATAAGATCTTCAACAACAACGAGATGAGAAATCTTAAGCGGACACGCTTCGCATTGCAGTTAAGTTCAGAATTATTGGTCTTCAAGTTGATAAACGAGAGAGATAATCCAAGCAAATTTCAAAGATGTAGGGGAAAGGGGATCGTCATGCCTCAAACCCATACGATCTTGGAAGAAACCATGCAACCTTCCATTAATAGGATAGAATAGGAAGCAGTGGCGACACGTTCCATGATTTAAGAGATAAAAATCGAAGGGAAATTCATACCTTTTAGAATTGCTTAGAGGAAATGCCAAGAAAGTGAATCAAAAGCCTTCTAGACATCAATATTTCATGTACATCGGGGAGAGGTACATTTTTTGTTGTAGCCTCGAAGCAATTGCATGACATGAATGTTCTCAACCATGCTACGCCCCTTAAAAAATAAACTTAAGCATCGTCAATAAGTGTATTGAGACAAGGGCCATGATGAGTCGCCAAGATTTCGGAGATCAGTTTGTATACCGCTTTACATTAGTAAATGGCCTAAATCGTTGACATATATTGAATAATCTAACTTGGGGATAAGAGTAATAGCTGGATGAATGAGCTCTTTGAGAAGATCATCCAAGTAAAAAAAATTTCTTAACCTTCAAAGAGACAAAGGGACCACAAAAAATCCAACTACCTTTAAATAACTTTGAAGAAAACCGGTCGGAAAAGGAAGATTTATCATCTCCAATGCAACAAAAAGCATTCTATATTTTTGAATTTGTAACGTTTTTATTAACTTCAATCAAAGAACATTACTTTGACTAGGCTTGTTGTTAAGGACCAAGCAATCAATAGGCAACACATTAACAGAAGCACAAAAAGGAAACTGGAATTAAGTTATGAATTCATGAGCAATTTATTCGAAAGTGTGAGTGTTTTGGTGAAAAAACAATGGATCAAAATCAAGATCAAACTGTAAGTTAAAGAAGGCACAATGGAGTAAAATCGGTAAAAATAGAGAACAAAGTTGACACGGCAATGTAACGAGGAAAGTCCTTGAGATTGAGATGAAGATCTCGCCGACACAAAACCTCGGGAGGTGATTATGAGCACCTGCCTTCCCGAACGGTAATATTGATATTCAAAGAATTACAAATGGTGGTGGAGCTAAAATTAATTTGACTGATGCAGTAATTTAAGCTAAAATTAATATGAGTTTCAAAGTAATATCTTAATTTGACTGATGCAGTAATTTAAGCTAAAATTAATTTCTCAAGGTGTGAATACCTGGTTTCCGCATCAAGAAGTGTTTTACTTACATAATATATCGACTGCTGGATGCCATCTTGTTCTCGAACCAGAACGGCACTGACTGCAGTTTCAGAGACGGCTAAGTAAGTATACAACGGCTCACCTTCTTGAGGTTTTGAGAGTAGAGGGGGTGTTGACAGGTACTGCTTTAAATCTTGGAAGGCCTACTCGTGCTTTTCAGTCCACTCAAATCTACAATTTTTCTTTAGGATGTCGTAGAATGGCTTACATCTATCTAAGGATTTTGAGATGAATCGATTCAAGGTTGCCACTTTCCCTCCCTGTCAATCTTTGGACATCTTTGACGGACTTAAGCGACGTCAGGTTGATAATAGCTTTTATTTTCTCTAGACTTGCTTCTATTCCTCTTTGCGTCACCATGTAGCCCAAGAATTTGTCGGACTTCACGCCAAAGTTGCACTTCGCCGGATTTAACTTCATGTTGAATTTGTCCAAGATATCAAAGGCCTGAGCAAGATCTCGTACATGATTTTCATCTTTCTTTGATTTTATCACCATACCATCGATGTACACATCCATGGTGTTCCCAATCTGCTCTTTGAACATCATATTGACTAGCCTCTGGTACGTTGCACCTGCATTTCTTAGTCCAAAAGTCATTGCAATATAACAATAAATACCTGTAGGAGTAATGTAGGCGGTGTCTTCTTGGTCAGATGGCTCCATCTGGATCTGCTGAAATCCTGAAGATGCGTCCATGAAGGTCAAAACTTCATGCCCAGAATGGCATCGACCAAGGTGTCAATGTGTGGCAAGGGAAAAGGATCCTTGGGACATGCTTTGTTTAGGTCCGTGAAATCAACACAAACTCTCCATTTGCCATTCTTCTTCTCTACCGCCACTACATTCGCTAACCATCTCGGGTATTCGACCTCTATGATCATCTTGGCTTTGAGCAGTCTGTCTACTTCTTCCTGAATGATTAGATTCCTCTCTTGCGCGAATTTCCGTCTCTTCTGGTGAATTGGTTTGAAGGATATGTCAATGTTGAGTTTATGGGTGATGACATCTTTGCTTATACCTGTCATGTCTTCATGCTTCCAGGCAAAGCTCTTAACTCTGCTTTTCAAGAGATTGACAAGGTCTTCCTCGATCTCTGCTGGAACGTCTTGACCGATTAGCACTTTGAGATCTGGGTTGGAGGGATCTACGGATATTTCTTTTACATCATGCTCCTTCGCTTCCAGAACCTCACGGGCCTTTCTCTGTATTGCTATGTCATCTATGGAGATGTCGACGCCTTCATGGATATCATATAGCTTTCCTTAGCTGATTGATAATCACTGTAAACCTTGAAACTCCCCAGGGTGTCGGGATTTTTACGCACTGATGATAGGTGGATGGCACTGCTTTCATTCCATGGATCCAGGGTCTGCCCAAGATTACATTGTAGCATGTAGTACTATCAATCACGCAAAATTTCTCCATGGAGTTGATTCCTTCAACATAAACTGGAAGCGTGATCTCTCCCACTGTACTTTTGGTTTCTCTTCTGAAACTTACAAGAACTGAAGTCCTTTTAACGATGCTTTCTTCAAGGATCTTCATTACTTTCAGGGCGTCCAGCATAATGAGGTTCACTGAACTGCCTCCTTCTACTATAATACACATGACTCTGCAATTAGCGATCTAGAGTGCAATGACCAAGGCGTCATGGTGGGGATCCATAACATTGTCTCTGTCACTTTCTTCGAAGGAGATGACATCTTGGGATGTGAGCTGCGACATCTTTGAAAGTCTTTCGGGCTTCTCATCTTTTGCTTGCTTGGCAAATCTCTTAGCTGCAGAATAAGAAGTGCCACATATATCAGAACCACCACTAATAACATTAACTACCTTTGTTACCGGTGGAGGAGATGGCAGTTTAGCTGGAATGGGTTCTTTGCACTCCGTCTTGTTCTTGAGGTTGCCAAGGAGCTCTTTAAGATGTCCCTTTGATAGTAGGTAACTAATCTCCTTCCTCAAGGCGATGCAATCTTCGGTAAGATGTCCAAAATCCTCGTGGTAGGCACACCACTTGGATTTATCCTTCCAACCAGACGGCTTGTCGTTCTTCTGAGGCCACCTTGCCTTATCTCCAAGGATGTTCATTGCACAAGGGATACCTGAAACATCAACAGAGAAACAATAGTCAGAAATTTTAGGGGATTTGAAATCATCATCATCTCCTTCATCTTCCACAGAATTGATTTTGCTATGGTCATTTCTGTAATAAGGTCTGGATCTGTTCTGCCTCTGGTGAGATGACTCTAGCCTGATGAATCTTAATGCTCGGTTTCAGATATCTTCCATTTTCTTGCATGGGTTCATCACCAAATCTTCGTAATACGGAGAATCTTTCTTCAATCCCATTTTAAAGGCTTCCGCAGCTGTCGCCATGTCCAGGTTGGGGATTTCTAGGACCTCTTTGTTGAATCTGTTAACATAGTCCTTCAATGCTTCTGCGGGCTACTGGGTGATGCTGTAAAGATCACTAGTGAGCTTCTCGAACTGTCGACTTCAAGAGAATTTATTGTTGAATAGGTTGACTAGCTGAGCGAACGACCCAATGGAACCAGACGGTTGATGAATCAGCCACTTCAATGCAGGTCCTACCAACGTTGAACCGAACCCTCGACACAGACAGGCCTCACAAAACTGGAGTGGGATGCGAACAATCTCCATTTTTTCTTGATAATGGGCGACATGCTCCTCAGGAACTGAGCTTCCGTCATATAACTTCATGGCTAGCACGCTAAATCCTTTGGGGATGTCGACATGCGCAATTGCTGAAGTAAAACGAGACTGATTGTAACATGTTGGGGAGACCTGCTGGATAGGCGGGGTGACGCCTAGCACATTCATGATCATGTCTCTTAATTCCTGAAGCTGACTCACAATGTAAGTACCTACAAAAGGGTTAGTGGTACGAGCAGTATTATCCAAAGTAAAATTGGTATTAAGATTAGCAAAGGGATTAGCGTTATCTGCGAAGGACGACTTGATGGTGCTATTGGTGAAGATTGGTCCTTCTGGAGAAGTCATCCCGAAGGCGCTGGATGCGAATGGTGTCGACATCGTCACAGAAGTCGTCAGCAACGGAGAAGACGTCAGGATTGGTGATGACAACATCCTTCCAGTTGAGGCCATCGGAAGGAATTAAGTGAAGGTCTGAGAGCTGTCCCCAATGTTGAAATCAAGGATTCTAGGACGCATAGGGGAGACGGCATCCACTCTTTTAGTAAGAAACTCTTGCTCTCTTTGCACCTTTATCAAAGTTTCAGTTATCAAGGAAGTACTGTTTTCTTGGCGATCTAGCTGATTCTTCAGCTGAATGAGCATACTCTTGATCTCAAAATCAGGTGTCGGAGGTGTCTACTTCTTGCCATCACCCAGAGGTAGCGGTAGTGGCAACGACTCATGGCCTCCGGATGTTGATTTGCCACTACTGAGGCCCTTGGTAGAGGGAATCATGCGGCTAGGGATAGCAATGGTCTTCCTGGCGGCGGAGGTCATAGGTTGGGTAGACATGATGGATATTTGAGGATTTTAAACCGATTAAAAAACCAATGGCCCCTCAGTGGGCACCAAATTGTTTTGGTGAAAAAACAATGGATCAAAATCAAGATCAAATTGTAAGTTAAGGAAGGCATAATGGAGTAAAATGGGTAAAAATAGAGAACAAAGTTGACACGGCAATGTAACGAGGAAAGTCCTTGAGATGAAGATCTCGCCGACACAAAACCCCGGGAGGTGATTATGAGCACCTGCCTTCCCGAACGGTAATATTGATATTCAAAGAATTACAAATGGTGATGGAGCTATGGTGGATTACAAGAGTATGCGTGAATAGTGTGTGTTGTGCTTCCAATCCATAGTCCTTTAAATAAAGAAAAAATGACCTAAGGATAACAAAAATAACAAACCATCCTAGAATCTCGGGATGTTTATCTTCAAGTTTTGACTTGGCCTTTTAGCCGTTTGAGGAGAGTCTTTGCATGGCATATTCCCACATCCTTATTTTTCTCCATGTATAATAGATATAGCAATTATTAATAAATAATTAATAATCAAAGTATATTTACCTTGACTGCAGGAACGAAGATGTTAACATGCTGAATATTCTCAAGACGTCGCAATACTGAGATTTTACCTACAATAGTGAGCATGGTGAATTTTAACATGCACGAGTCGCAGTTATTATTTATTTGAGTAAAACAATAAGAAAAACCTTTTAATTATTTTCAAGAGATTCGAGGGTTCGGGGTTAATTTATGGAATTGGAAGGTCAAGGAGCACCAATTTCACCCAATCTTAGGATTGGTCATGCTTAGGTGTGATCAATAACTTAATTAATCAAACAATAAAACAATAAACAAGTTAATTTTTAATTAGTTGGAATGTCGGATTATGTGATTCGAGATCGGCTTCATGAATTGATTGGACTCCTGGCTAATCCTTTTGATGGGATTACACTACTTTTAAATCAATAAAATAGGTGAGAAAAGGATGAAAATCAAAAGAAGAGGAAGAAGGAAATTACCTTTTACTTGAGCAATCCAAGAGATAACCTCGACAAAGGATTGAGATCCAAAGCAAACAATCGCCAAATCGATGTTTAGGAGGAATTTAGGAGTATTTTGTGTATTCTATCATGGAGAGAACGCAGCAAACCGTGTAGGGAGGCATAGATAATAAACCAAGGGAGTTATATTTATACTCGTCCAATACTTGCTGACCAAGAATAGGAGTATTAATTTGAGAAGGAATCAAGGAGTTGATTTGGAGAGTTTGAGTTAGGAAACAAATTAATGAGTAAGGTTCTAGAAAAGCCCAAATCAAGTCAAATCCCAGATTTGATGAGTAAGAATCAAGAAAGGAATCAAGACGAAGAAGGTAAGGAATCAAGACGAAGGAGGAAAGGAATCAGAGTCAAAACTAGAGGGTTATCTCGTGCGAGACAAGCAACATATTTTATTGTTTTGTCTTCTCTATTTATTCTTTTAGTCAGTCAAGTCCCAAAACTAGAGAAGTCAGTCAGAAACCTAACAAAACATGACAAAACTAACGACTCTTCATCAAAACACAAATGCGAGACAATAAGTAGTATAATCATGTATTATGAGTTCAGAATGGGGTTGGGAAGTCAGTCAGAAACCTAACAAAACATGACAAAACTAACGACTCTTCATCAAAACACAAATGCGAGACAATAAGTAGTATAATCATGTATTATGAGTTCAGAATGGGGTGTCTACAAAGCCCCTAGGCGACAGGACTTATGAAATAAGGAGTGTCGTTAATAGAAAAGAGATCCTACTGGACATTGGGATGGTCATGCCAAATGGTTGTCTACGTATCTCTATTGGAGAATCAGACAAAACGTAGTTTGACCAAAAAATACTCGAAAAAAGATATTTTAAGTATTTTGAAAATCAATTTTATAAGAAACATGCTCTAAAGAATCAAATATTGGCCCAATTCTGAAGATACATGTCTGATGATTCGCCTATTAGGGCTCCAAACCTGTGAAATTGTTAAATATTGATTCACTTGTTTGAGGGTTAAACCAAATTTGGTGATGATCTGCAAGTTTTGGCTCCGAATCAAGTTGGTGACGATCCGCCTGATTGGGCTCTGAACCTATCAAGGAAGTACTTGACATACTATCCATATATGTTTGACACACCTAATGCATGATGAGTACTTTGCATACTACATCTAGATGCTTTACTTGTGATGTGTACTTAACGTATTACACCTCATGAAATGATACTCGACATGTTACTCGGCATGATACTCGAGATGATACTCGACGTGAAAGATGGCAAGGTGGATGCTTGACGCTCTATCACCAATATGTAATGAGAGGTGCTTGACACATCTAACACTATGATTTATGAAATGCTAGACACTTAACCTGGCTAACCAAGTGCAGAAATATATGGAATGGTAGATGCTCAACACACCTAAATAATGATGAATGCTCGACATGATTCATCAAAATGCTATGAAACTTTACGCATTTAAAGATTCGATGCAAAACGGCAAGCACTCAACACGCTTGACCAATTTTTCTCATTCTTGAAAGTAGGCACTTGACGTGCTCAAGGTACTATTGTAATCCTGTAAGAATGTTAATGAAAGTAGTTGCATAGTATTATTCATTATTGCATTGTTTATTTTAGACAGTCGACGTGCACTTGACTCGATGACTCAGCACGGAGTGAAGATTGTTCATGTGTTAGCTCGTGGGGCCCATCTAAAGATCGAGTGAGACAACCGTCTAATATGATTTTGTTGAGATAACCTAAGTTCAATACTAAGGTTTAATACATTAAGTATTTTTTATTACCATAAGACTTCTTCATTATTAAGCCCCAAGTTTTCATATGTTGATCATTAGCTGAACAAGGTCTAAACCACTCAATGGCTTTTGCTAGGTAGAATTTAAGTTGCTTATTTCAAAGCATTTATTTTCAAAGGTCTTTCTCTATATCAAACCCCAAGATCTTGTATGTTGTAGATGACTTCATTAACAGGCTTGTCCTCTATTTGATTTGAATAATGTCTAAGGATTCTCTCCCTTTATCTTTGATTATTCTAAAAAAAATTGTGATGCACCCTTTTTTCCTAGATCGTCCTTTTGATTTTCCAATCTAGCGGACATCTCTTTTGCGCCTTTTCTTTTCACTTTTTGAAAAGTATGTTAACTTGAAGAGAATATTTTAGGAGAATATTTTGACTCTTGTCGGGGAGTAATGAATGAAGCTCCAACATTTTTAGGAGAGAAGGAATCTATATTTAAGAAGGTGATCCAAGCATCGACTATTTGGAATGACATTTTGGAGTAACCCTTTTGTATTTGACACTAAGAGGTGAAGAGGGTAGCCTCTAGTGTAGATTTCTTGCTTGAAGAGTTTGTATGACTTGAGAATAAATTGGTTGGATAAGAAAAGGATAGAAAGCCCCTAGCTTTGATGCTTTGATTTTAAGAGAGTGTATGAGAGCGGAGAAGAGGAAAAACCTAGATTCAACAAAGAACGCAACATGGCTCAAGGATTTATAAAAAAAAATTCTACCTTTAATGGACCCATGTATATTTATTAAAAGTTTGCCTCAATTTTTTTGCAAGCGAATCATTTAGAAATGTCTTTGACGAGTTTTAAAAAGAAGGCCAATCTTCAGTACGATATAGGGCTAAACATATTTTCTTCATGGATAATGTTGCTGGGGACGAAGTGGTGCTGGAAGTCTAATTTGTTTGCATCTTCGTTGAGTTTTATTGTAAGAGGAGATGATGTTGAGAAATCCTAATTTTGTTTGTTGTAACTTGTTGAAGCTTTTATTTGTTGTGGGGGTGATGATGTTAAGAATCCGTCTTGCCTTTATTGTAATTTTTTTGAGCATCTTCTTTATGGGTGAATTCTTGAGTGGTTTTTTTTTGTACTCTCAAAGCATGATTTAAGTATCCCTACTCTTCTATGAATGTTGACAACAATGCCTTTAACTTTCTTCATTTGTTGACAATAGCGTCTTTGGATTTCTTCATATGTTGGTCCTTGACTTTCAACGGGAATGATGATGTGTGATGATGTTTAGCCCCTAGGTATTCTAATGATAGCTTTCATTCTCAAATTCGTTTAAACATAACTATCATCTTTCACGAAGTTTTAAATTTGTGATGATTATTGTTTGTGGTTCCATCATTCCTTAACAATTTTATTATTAGCTTTGTATATTTATCATGTTTAGCCTGAGCTAACTCATCATTTTTAGAATTAAATGAATTTTAATAATATTCACGAGTTATAACAACCTTAGGAAAGTGTATAAGAGTAAAGAACGACTTTCTACTGATAAAGGAATTCAAAACAGACTCAATAGTTGATACAAACTAGATAAGGAGGGGTGGACTAGAAAGACAGAAAACTCTTTGAGTACATAATAAACCTAATCTATTTTTTTCTCTTTTTTTCAAAAGTAGAAAGGGAGAGGCTAGTTGTAGCCCCAAGGTGGTGATGTTTCAGTTGATTTCGACGGCTTCATACAAGTTTTCGATGACATCCCTCGTGTTCTTCTGGTGGTAGCCTTCCATTGTCTTCAATTTTCATTGGCCCACTAAATCATCAAGCATTTCTTTCAAAGTGGCTCCGCCAAAGTCATGATAGATATGACCGGTACTCCTTTTTATTGGATAATTTATCTTGCCCATTTATTGTATTGCATTAACGGAGTTGCTCGCCCCCTTTTCTAAATTCTTCCTAAGGCAGATCACGTCATCAACTCTAATGTCGGATTCATGAACTCAACTAAACTAGGAAAGTAGTTTCCGGCGAGCTTGTCTTGGAATTCTTCACGAAGACATTGGAGGAAGATGTGGATTTGCTCTTTAAGACTTAGTCTATCAACAATTTCAATGAGCTTACCTCTCCTTCGTCTTGAAAAGTACATAAAGATTTCATTAGAGAATTGAGTAATTTGTTCGAGATCTCTCTAGTTGGGCGATAAGTGGAGTTGTTATCACACTTCTTATGGAATACTTTGCATGCAAGTGGCCAATCAAGTCTAGTTGGTAATGGAAGTGGCATGTACCAATCTTTTGTAGCACCCTCCGAAGTTTGGGGAAACATTGGGCTAGCATGTGGTTATCAACGCCCATTGGGAGCATAGCCCAAGTATAAACCTTAATGTGAGCTCAAGGACAAGTGGTGTCGTTGAACTTGGCAACATCGGGTATCTTGTACATGCGAAGGAGCTCGGAGATGGATTGTCGGAGTGTATCCAATTAATTGAATCCATTGACCTTGTAGTCGTGTCAAGGGAGGCGAGCTTCTTCTCTAATATGTCCATGGCTATTGGTTCATTGTCTTCTTGGTTTCACTGCCGTCTTTGATGTATGTGATTTTACCCATTCAAACGATATATTTCTATGTTTATTTTCTTTTTGAAACCTTGGGAATTTAATGTATTTGTTAGTGTTTTATAAGTTCTAGGGCTGATGTGTAAAAGAGGAGAAAAGGAATTAATAAAGTTCCGTGGCTAAAGTTTAATACAATGAAAAAGGAGGGACCAAAGCTGAAGAGGAGTGGGAGCGAACGCTCCAACACAACAGTAACATAGTGCATTCGCACGGATTGTCTAGGGTGATCTCCCACTTTGTGTTGCAACGAAATCAGTGACGAATTTGAGTCTGTGACAAAATTGAAGGCAATTCTACTTTGCTTTGTAACGGAACATTGTGACGGATCTTGGATCATGGCCAGATTGCAGCTGATTTGCGACAGATTTGGACTCCTTAATTCGAATTTGACAAGGACTTTAGCAAAGATTGGTCAAATTAGATTCCAATTAGTAATTCCTTCCCCTCCTTCTATATAAATTATCCCTAAAATAAGATTTAAGATCTCTTATCATCCTCTTTATCTCTTCTTCTCTCATCTTCTCTTGTACATATTAAATTAGGTTTTATAATTATTGAATTCAATAACAAGCTTTTAAGCTTTCATTGTTAATGGCCCTTCGCGGCTAAATATTTGATTTGTGAATTGGGTAAGTAACAATTTGATTTTTATGCTATTGATTTAATTCTTCCTATCTCTCCGTCATTCTTGTTCTTCTCAGTATTCTTAATTATCATTCTTAGGCTTCAATGGTATGTTAAGACACTTTTGTCCTTTGAATCTATTTGGTATAAATTGTTTCACTCACATGGATGATTTATACAATTAACCATTGTTGAGAATAGTAAATTTAATTGATGAATTCAAGGAAATCAATGAATCTAGGTTTTTATGTTCTTGTGTTTTTAATTGAATCTCTTGAATATTTGTGTTGACTTCACGGAATATATAAACAAGATAGAGATATTAAGGTTTTAACGTTATAGTCAACTTCACGGAAGATATTAACATCATAATCCTAGAATTTTTTGAATGAACCTTTGAATGAGATTGAATTCCTTTTACATAATTTAAAAAGCATAAAGTGATAATTGTTATGATTCTCATCCATGAATCCCTTGCTCTCTTGATTTCTTTAATTGTTTTATTTTTTTTTTCCTTAAATTAATAATTCAAACAATCAAACCCCCTTCTCTCGGTTACTTTTATTCATTAATAAAATATACTTGTTTCACACTTGTCTCTGTGGATTTGACAATTGCATGAGTGCATATTACTATATTGGGGATTAGTACACTTGCTAGGTAATTATAATAAGAGGGAGATTTCCTCCATCAATTTTTGGTATCGTTGTCGGGGACTTGTGTTAGAACAAGTTACTTTTTTTAGTGTATTGTAAATAGTTTTTTTTTTGTAAATAGTTTTCTTTTATTATTTTTTTCCTTTTTGTTAGTTTCTTAAAATTTAGGTGAGAGATACTCTTTGAGGATGTATGGAATGAACACCTATAATGGACAATGTGCTAATTGTGGTGATTATGATCATACTACTATTAATTGTCCATATAGGGTATATTTTCCTGAGTATTCTCCACACGTACAAGAGAGGAGTTCGTTCTAGCCATGGCAACCACAATATGATTATTCCCCCAATTATTATACACAAGGGTGGGAAAACCATTCAAACCATGCATGGAATAGTTATGAGCCACATGTTTATGGCCCCCCCCCCCAACCTAAAATGCAACCATGGCAGGAGGCTTTGATAAGAATGCAGGAGGAAAATCTTCAACAACTACAGCAATGAACTGCAGCTCTAAATAGGCTCGACGAACAGATTAGTAAGATGGTAGAGGCTATAAGGGGTTAGGGACAAGATACGAGTTCGATCCCTCCGGAATAATATGAATGGGAGGATGATTACAATATTGATGAACTTCCGACTCTCTCTTCGTCTCTTGCTAGTAATATTGTTGTTGTTAATGAAGATGTTGATTGTGAAGATGGGGTGGAAGAGAAATCAAAAGATGATGAGGGCATGCATGTTGATGAGGTTGGGCCCGACCAAATTGATGAACAATGCCTCAATGAAGATCTTCTCCATCCCATTAAAAGTGTGAAAGATTATTTCTCCATCATTCTTGTGCCTCCACCTATTTTTGAGGGTGAAGACAGTGGTGATGGTTTGAAAGAAAAAAAAATCCCAAAAAGTGGAAACGTGAAAATTTTACTTGGGCACAAAATGATTTTATGGTGCAAGGAATATATATGGGGCATAAACTAAAAATAAAGACCCGGGAAACCATGAAGTGGGCCAAAGGACGAAAAGTGAAGTCCAAATGTGGACTGCGGTCGGGCTAACAACCTTAAGCAAATGCGCTTATTGAGTTGCAACCCAACTAGGTATGTTTTATTTGCATTATTTATTGTGTTTTGTTGTGTCATATCATCATTTGAACGCAGTGTATGTTTTATTTCTCTTTGGTATGAGGACATAGCATGTTTTGAGTTTGGGGGTAGATATCTCTGTTGATCCCAAAGGTGGCAACAAGGGTGAAAATACAGCTAGAGGGGGGGGGGGTGAATAGCTGTTACAAATTTTTCGCCCTCTTTAAAAACTAAACCTCTAAGCTTACAAAACCTCTTGCAGTGTGTAAGAAACTGCAAGTAGAGTTGTAAAATGCACAGCGGAATATATAAGTTATAAAGCGGTTTTGGGAGAGGCGGTTTTGCAAAGCGGTTTGATAATGCGGTTGTTAGAAGGTGCAGTTTGCAAAAAGTGAGGATTTGACAATGTTAACTCCAAACACAATTTCACAATAAGGATAACTATATAAAGATCAAACAGAGACAGAGATAAATAATTAGCAAGCACAGAAAATATAAATGCAGTAAAGTATATGAACAAGCTATTTGGAGTGGTTCAATCGATAAACGATCTACGTCCACTACCAAGATGGTTAGTCTTGGATTTCTAAGAGAGATTTTATATTGAGTATTTGAGAGATTACAAAGTACAATAAAATCTTTTCTATGAAGAACAAATCCTAGACTATAACCAGTGTATCTCAAAAGAATAAACTATGTGTTTAAACAAGTGAGGTGTGTGTGTGTGTTCAAGATCAAGGCTCTTTAAATCTGAGAGATGTAGAGCTCAATGATTCTTGAATGTGTTAAGGCTTGATTTAAGTGGGAATATTTCTTGAAGTATGAAGATGAAGATTCAAAGGACTAAGAATTTCTGGGCAGAGCTTCAACTTCTCATGAACACAGCAATTTCTCAAGATTCAAGCAATCTTCAAATGGTGAAGATTAGGGGTATTTATACCCAAGCAACAAGAAACTAGCCGTTGGATACAGCTGTTGTAAGGACGGTCCTTGATGCAATCCCATTGGTCCACAGTAACTATTTTTGTCCTTTGGAACTGTTGATGCAGGTAAAGCTGATCAGACCTCAGCTGCAATCAAGGTGGTTAGGACATCTGTCACTTTTTCAAGATCCTTGCAGATCTTGTCTGAAAAGTAGTCACGTGACAAGATATGGTAGTTGACTTTTGATATTGCTGACGTGGATTCCAACGGTCAAAAGAGGTTCACTTCAAGTAGCCAATCATTGGAGCGGTTCTGGAGCAAGGCGGTTTGACAAGAAAGCGGTTCCACCAGAAGAAGGATTTCCAAGAGTGCGGTTTGCACTTTGGTGAACAAGCGGTTTCAGATGAAGGGAATTACAAGGCAAAAAGGCAGTTCTGCCAAGTGGTTCTAGAAGGGCTGTTCTAAAACCCTTGAAACTGCAATCCTAAGATCCAATGATTCTTGAGCCAGTCTTCAAGCCTAAATTTTACCTATTCTATAAAATGGACTTAGCTAAAAAAATTGAAGTCTAAGCTTCATTACATAGGGTCCTAAAGTCCTTAAAATAAATAGGAGGTTATGGTATCAATCAAATCTAATACAAAATAGGAGGGTTAAAACATGCATACCCAACAATCTCCCTCTATTTGATTGATGCCATTACCTACTACAGCAAAAGCAAACATTATACTTGGTAAAAACATGTCCATAAGAATAAACATGGTAATTCATGTCCCAAGTTAATGCACACACTAGCTTAAGCTATAGATTTCTATACTTTTGAAAGATTGAGAAACTTACAATTTGAAGAGTATAGAAATGCATTCAGTGCACTTAAAAATATGAGTTTAAGTTCAAAGTGCGGTTTAAACTGAATGTTTAAACATCAATTCAAAATAGTGATTTTTAAGTTGAAAAATATTTGAATGAGGTTTAAGACCATAAGCGGTTTCATTGTTCTACAAACAAGCAGTTTGATGAGAACAAAGTTTTGGAACCATGATGCAATTTCCATTAATTCCTAAGATGATTACAAGTACAGGAATGAAGGAAAATTACAAGGTTACAAAAACAAAACAAGGTAAGTTGGACAAAGAAAATACAAGGAGAGTGCGGTCCAACTTACACAAGCGGTTAAAAAAAAGGAAAAGCAATTTACTGCTGGGGCGGCTTGTTAACTTCATGATCAGCTCCACTTGGCCCAGCTCTTGATTGGTCTGGTGCAAACGCTTTCCTCAGTCTTCTAACTTCCTCTGCGGTTCTGGTGAGAGTTGACTCTAGCTTCTTCAAAGCATTAACAGAGTGGGCAGAAGTAGAATTTGTGGCACCAACCGCTTTGGTGTTTTCCACAAGATTGTCTCTAATAGTATCTAGCTGAACATGGAAGGAAGAGTAAAGGGAATTGAAGATGGTGTGCACTTCCTCCTGAACAGCAGCAGTATGAGCTGAATGGCTTGTTCCATTGGTTCAAAATCCACAGATACCTTCAGGGAGGTTTTGAGATCATTGACTGTTGAGCCAAGTCTGGAGTTGAATCCTTCCCTGAGGTTGTCCAAGCGGTCATTGAACTCATCTTGGATCTCGTTCAGCTTGGCCTTCACTGTATCTGACACAGTGTCCAGATTTACCTTTGAATCCACCTTGAAAAGATCAATTTGTTCCAAGACTTCTTCACGCAAATTATCCAAGGCGGTTTGGACAACTTGAGATAATTGCGGTCTGGTTTGAAGAAAGTCAAGGAATTTGGTGCTCAGATTACCCAAATCTTTATCAAGGGAGGTACAGAGTTTCTCTCCAAGAACATCCAAAGATTTCTTCATCTCCTCAATAGATGCCTTTTCTTCTAAGGCTTTGACCAAACCAGCTTCAAGGGATTTCTGAAAGGCTTCAAAAGTGGTTTTGATCATGGAAGCAGTTTGATCAGAAGGAGCGGTTGAGGAGGAGGATGGAATAGCTGTAGATCTCTCCCCCTTAATGGCATCAAGCAAAGAGGCTTTAAGGGTTGCCAACTCAAGGGAGTGAGAATCCACCTTGGCTTGTAAGGCACGGTTGGAGGCAAGGAGGGATTCATTTGAGGCGGTCAAAGAGATGACATGGCCTTGATTTATGATCAGTTGGCCTTGAATCAGGTTTAGAGTTTGGAGAATTTGGGAGTACTCAGAAGGAGGGGAGGTTGATGGTGAGGCGGTTGGAAATATGGGAGGCGGTTGGGTTTGGTTGGTTTCAGGTGCGGTTTGGGTTTGGGGAGGTATATTTGGAGGAGGTGAGTTCTGTCTAATTGGAGAGTTGTGAGGAGTTGGGGATTTTGAAGGAGTGTTTGATCTAGAGCGATTAGGTGTAGGGGAGCGGTTTTTGTTAGGGGAATTGACAGGTGTTGGATCATCCCTAACATATTTGGATGTGGCATGTCCAGCAGAGGGCTTGGACTGCCATTGTTGATAGGCAGAATGAGTAGCGGTTTGGTTGGAATGTTGTGAGTTCATGGAATGGGAATGTTGGGGTGAGTTATATGTTGATTGGGAAGATAAGGGTGATAGTGATTTTCTGGGGGAAGGTGAAGGGGAATCTTGAGGAGGTGATTGAGGAGGGGAATTTCTGGGAGGTGAGGGGGAAGATGATGGTTGGTCAGGCTTGGATTTCTTGAAGGTTTTCTTTCTGGCCGCCATCTTCTTCCTCTTAGGTTTCTCCCCATGAGATTGTGCGGTTTTGTTGGGGGAAGGAGTTATGGATTTAGATTTTGATGGGGATTTGGAAGGGGAGTGATGAGGTGATTGGACAGGCGAGGTTTGAGGAGTTGGGAGCGGTTGGGTTTCTGGAGGCGGTTCATGTGTTGAGGCGGTTCCAGCTTCAGGAGTTTTGCCCTTGGCCTGATATTTTTCAGCCTGCTCCTTGGCCAATCTAGCAATCCTATCTTGGAGAACCTTCATCTGTTCCTCCACAGTCAAACCAGCCATCTCATCTCTGGCTTTCTTGGCCCTAGCCACCAAGTTGGGAATACTTGGATCTTCCTCTTCTTCATCATCTTCATCCACCAAATGCATGGTTTCAGGTTCAGGTTCCTTGGATGATTTCTTCCTTTTGCTTGTACCAGCTCCCTCATCAGCAGTAGGCGGTTTGGATGCTGGAGCGGTCTTGGTCCTCTTGGGTAGCGGTTCAACTCTTTCTTGGGGTTTCCTGGACCGCTTGGTAGCTTTAGTTTGAGGAGCGGTTGTAGGATCTCTGAGCTCGTAGGGTTCCTTCAAGGGATAGGTATCTGCATCATACAAAGATTTGTACAATGCATCTCCATTTGCATATCTAAAAGTGTGGCAAGCAAGCAGACTTAGGCAATCATCTGAGCAGTCCACCATAAGTTCTGGATTTTTGGTGACCATATCATCTAAGCGCTCATAGTCCATCAACAGAGCGGTTAAGATTCTGCAGAATGGTCTCCACCTCTGATCTTCACCTTTGACCTTGGACTGATAGGTCTCAATGCTGTCCTTAATCTCAAAGAAAAGAATTCTTGGCCAGTGTAGCTTGATTTCCATAAAGATAGCAGCACTGTACATCCATTGTTGGGATATAAAGTTGTTGTAGTTCCCAGTCTTTCCACAAATGGATCTCCCCACTAGATGACCTATAAAGTTCATCAGTTCACCAAAATTCTTTCTGGAGATCTTCTTGTACTTCTTGGATAAGGTATCTACTTTGGCGGTTTGGAGAGCAGCAGCATCTTGGATAACTTGATCAACCTCTAAGGGAGCTCCACCAACAGCAAATCTGAAAAGTCTTCTTATGTCAATGTAGTCTATGGAGAGCTTCATGCCTTCAACTACAGCGGTCAGGCAGGAAACTTTTTGGCCTTGTTCAAGAACTCTTGAATCCTTCTTAGCGGTTGCAAAGAACTGATCAACAAAGGAGGGCACAATGAAGTTCTGCTTCTTGGTGAAAAGAGGTAGAATGCCTGAAACTCTTAGCTTCCTCAGCAACTCCCTTCCAAGAGCATCTGTTTTGAGCTCTTCCTCATTCACTTCCCACCCAGGTAGGAAAGTAGTTGGATCCTATAAAATAAAATTTCAAGTGTTAGATCCATTTGTGTATTCATAGTTCACATGGGGTTTGAGCACCAAGCGGTTGAGCAATGGTGCGGTTTGAAAATTTCAAACCCCAAGTGAAACCATGAATACTTAAACAAATAATGAGGACTTTGAGAACAAAATTACTTAGGTACGTGGCATTGTAATCCAAACTTATCCCACACTGCAAGCAGTGATTAGAGAGGAATTTCTTGGTTTCCAGCCTATATACTTAGTAAAATCTCAAAAACATTGGAAAGGAAATAAACAGCATGTGGTTTCTAAAGATTTGAAAATGCGGTTTTAGAACATGCGGTTTAGGTTGAATAGGTGAGGAGCGGTTTGAAACAAAGATTCCTAAGCGGTTGCATACAGGCGGTTTCAAACCATAATAAAATCCAAAATTTCTGAAAAAGTTGAAAATATTCTAAGTGTTGGAAAAACACTTTCTCAGAATCAAGGCAACCAAAACATATGATTTTTCAAGAACAGTTCATGGGTTTTGTGAAGAACACCATGAACATTCAAGAATACCAAGAACAGAGATACATGAAACTTAACCAAAATGAGCAAATAACATATCAAAATGATCACATTGGGAAGGGGATTAACAATATATCATTAAAATTACAACCTTTACCCAGAATCATCAACAATCACTAAAAATATAATGTGGGTTTACGAAGAACAGATTCTGAAAATCACCAAAATAGTGCCCATAGCATGGATTGATCATAAAATAAATGACATATAAGTAATCCATGTGCAAAAGCGAGCAAAACCTAACAATTCTTAAGCAAAATGGTCAACAAACAAGATCAAAATCAACCATAATGAAGAACATGAGGGATACGAACAGTTTCTAAGTGTTCATCCATGGCAGATTTTGAAGAAATTAAGAGTTAGGGTTAGAGATGTTACCATTTGCAGAATAGGTTTCTTTGCCCTAGCAGTGGTAGAGGCTCTTTGTCTTTTTGAAGTAGAGGCCATTGATTTACAGAAAAGGTTTTGAAAATGGAGGTTTTGTGAAGAGTTTTAGAGAGAGAAAGTGAGTAGGTAAACAGAGAGAGGACGGTTGCAGAGAGTTGGCAGAAAAGGATAGAATTTCACCAACTTAGGTTTATATAGGGTGAAGGGGGCAGGCAGTTGGTTCAGAAGAAATGATTGAAAATAAACCAACTGTTACACCCTTTCACCTCCTGCACCTCTCTCAATGACGGCTGACATGAGGGTTTTTAATGCTCATGTCCCCTTAGCATTAAATGCTCTTCATTTTGAAATAAACGAGGGAAAACATTTGCAAAAATACCCTTATGACAAAAAATAAGGACTAAAAATAAATAAAGGAATTTGAACAGTTTTTTTTTTTAAATTAAGATAAGCAATAAAAATAGACAGAGTTTACTTCTTGTTGAAACGCGGTTTTGATCCAAGCGGTCAGACTGCATGAGCGGTTTGGAACTTGCGGTTTGCATGCAGGCGGTTGGATAATCTTGCGGTTTTGACACAGGCGGTTCAACAGAAGCGGTTTGATTCAAAAAGGAATTTCAACCTAGACTCAACAACCAAGTTAGCAAATAAAAAGTATGGAATTTATTTAAGTTCAAGCATACCCATTTCTCCTCTGAGAAAAGAAAATCTCTTGGAGTCAAGAGCCTTTGTGAGGATATCAGCAATCTGGTTGTCTGTCCCCACGTACTCTAAATGGATATTCCTCTTCTCCACATGATCTTTGAGTAAATGATACTTGATATCTATGTGCTTGGTCTTGGAATGCATGACGGGGTTGTTGGAGACGAAATTGTTGAAGTGTTGTCACACATGATGGGGCAATTCCCTTCATGGATTCCATAGTCTACCAGCTTCTTTGCTTCATCCAAAGGATTTGACGGCAACAACTACCAAGGCGGCAATATACCCGGCCTACGTGGTTGACACTGGCCCGAAGCTTGCTTCTTGCTGGCCCAAGCAACTAGTCTATTCTCGAGGAAATGACAAGTACCACTAGTGCTTTTCCTGTCAATAGTACAAGCTGCATAATCTGCATCTGAATACCCTACAAGATCGAAGTTCGAATCTTTGGAATACCAAAGTCCAAGGTTAGTGGTTCCAGATAAATAGCGGATTATACGCTTGAATGCAATAAGATGTGCTTCTCTAGGATCTGCTTGATAGCGAGCACATACACAGACACTAAACATTATATCTGGCCTACTAGCAGTTAAGTAAAGTAATGAGCCGATCATACCTCGATATAAAGTCTGATCAACTTTCTTACCTTTGAGATCCTTATCTAGCTTATTGTCGGTGGCCATAGGAGTATCATATGCTTTAGCATTTTCTAATCCAAACTTCTTTATCAACTCCTTGGTGTACTTGGCTTGGCTGAGGAAGATACCTTCTTCGCATTGCTTGATTTGAAGCCTGAGGAAGAATGTTAATTCTCCCATCATGCTCATCTCAAACTTGCTTTTCATTAGCTTTTCGAAACGCTTACAAAGTAACTCATTAGTAGAACCAAAAATAATATCATCGACATATATTTGAACAAGTAAAGTATGCTCATTATATTTGGCAATAAAAAGAGTTGTATCAATTTTACCACGTTTAAATCCTTTTTCTAGATTTAGAAAGAGTCTCATACCATGTCCTTGGAGCTTGCTTAAGTCCATACAAAGCTTTCTGGAGTTTGTAGACATGATTGGGAAATTTGGAGTCTTCAAATCCAGGCGGTTGGGCAACATACACGGTCTCTTGCAGTTCGCCGTTGAGGAATGCACTCTTTACGTCCATTTGATATAACTTGAAATGCTTGAAAGAGGCGTAGGCTAAGAAGATTCTGATAGCTTCCAATCTTGCAACTGGAGCAAAGGTTTCGTCATAATCAATTCCTTCTTCTTGCCTATATCCTTGTGCAATCAACCTTGCTTTATTCCTTGTGATGCTTCCATTCTCATCCATCTTATTCCTAAATACCCACTTAGTTCCTATCACTCCTTGATCCTGAGGTCTAGGCACCAAAGTCCAGACCTTGCATCTTTCAAACTGGTTGAGTTCTTCTTGCATGGCAATGACCCAACTGGAATCTTGGAGTGCTTCATCAATCTTCTTGGGTTCAACTTGAGATAAGATAGAAGTATGCTCATCATAATTCGATCTCCTTGTTTGAACATCGGAAAACAGATCACCAATCACATTTGTGAGGGGGTGACTGCTGACTTCACGAACCTCCGGGGGTAAGTCTGGTTGGACTGAGGTTTGCTGAAGATCTTCAATTGGAACATCGTTAGATCCTTCAGCGAAGTCATGGAAGGTAAGTTGACGAAGAGGTTCTATAAGCTGGATAGGGTAATTCTCAACTTCTTCTTCCCTAGGATTTGCATCTGGAGTAGGAACTTCAGGTGCGGTTTCAAAGGTGCGGTTTGAGGGAATTTCAGTTGAGGGTGCTGGATTTTGCGGTTGAGATTCAGGTGCGGTTTGAGATGTTTCACCTGGTTCATTATGCTAAACAAAATCATCATCAACATTTGGAGCCAAATGTGGCTCAAGGAGAGAATGCTCATCAAAAGTAACATGGACAGACTCAACTATTTTTAAACTAGTTTTATTGAAAACACGAAAAGCTTTTGAATGTTTAGCATACCCAACAAAAATACCTTCGTCGGCTTTAGCTCCGAATTTACCTCTATTTTCTCTTCCGTTGTAGAGGACAAAACATTTGCAGCCAAAGATCTTGAAGAATGCAATGTTGGGGGTTCTTCCTCACCAAAGCTCATAGGGAGTCTTGTTATAGGTTTTGTTGATGAGGGAGCGGTTCTGAGTGAAGCATGCGGTATTGATTGCTTCAGCCCAAAAATACTGAGGTAGCTTCGCTTCAGATATCATTGTCTTTCCAAATTTCAATCAACGTCCTATTCTTCCTTTCCACAACCCCATTTTGTTGTGGAACACTGATTGAAAAATTGTGATCAATCCCGTGGTCATCACAATACTGAGCAACACCGTTGTTCTTAAATTCTGTTCCATTATCTGATCGAACACTAACGATGTCGTCTTCTTTTTGAGTTTGGAGCCGTCTAAAAAGTGCGGTGAGAATCTCATAGCAGTCATTTTTGGAAATCATCATCTCAACCCACGTATATCTTGAGTAATCATCCACCACCACTAAGGTATATCTATTTCCTCCAATCTTTGGGCGTGGTTACGGGTCCAAACAAATCTATGTGAAGCAAGCTTGTAAGCATCTTGAAGTTGATGGAGCGGTCTTGCTGGTGAAAGACGACGCGGATCGCTTACCAAGCCGGCATGCACTCGCATTTCTCCGGATGGTGGTCAGCCACTTTGGGTAAACCACAAACGAGGTTTTCCCTACCAATCTTTACAAGATACTTGAAGTTCAAGTGGCTCAACCTCTTGTGCCATAGCCAACTATTTTCGCTCACATTCTTAGCTACAAAACAGTAGATTAGTAATACTACATGCGAGTTTAGATCAATAATGTAAATATTACTCTTACGAATCCCCAGTGAGTAGGGTGACGCCGGAAATGCTATCTTTGATAAAGCAGTTTGATGACGTGAAGTTGCAAAGCATTCCTTTGTCGCAAAATTGAGAAATTGAAAGGAGGTTGTGCTTGAGTCCTTCAACAAGAGAAACCTTCTCAATGGTTAGGTTTCCTCTCCTTATAACACCATATCCAATGGTCTTGCCTTTGTTGTTGTTACCAAAGGTTACAGACGGACCACTTGCTTCAACGACATCTTCAAGTAATGATCTATCTCCAGTCATATGTCTTGAAAGCACCGTCAAGATACCATTCATTATCCTTGGAGTGACCATCCATGAAGCAGAGGACCTGAAATGTAAACATTAAGAACGAGGTCCCCCTTTATTCCTTGGGTCCTAAAGTTAGCAACCCTTTACGACCCACACCTGCTTGACAGAAGGAGGTTTACTCTTCCTGGCATTGGATGTGAACCGCAAAAGGCATTCTGCAGCCTTGTGACCTAAACACTCACACACAGAACATTTATAATAGCTACAAGCTTCATGAGGTTTTACTATCTCCTTACTCTTCTTAGGAGTTGCATGCGGTTTGGGACAAGGAAGCGGTTTGGGAAGAGCGGTTCCAGCTAAGAGTCCAGCTGAGATAAAGGGAACAGGCTTTGGTTTGACCACGTATTTCCTGGGAACGCTATTCCTGCTTTTGAAGGCAGGAGGAGCGGTCGAAGAAGATGCGCGGTCGCACGGGAGTTGGCAGCACCACCTTTTCCACCAGAGCGGTTGGAGCAGGTATGCGACCAATTCCATAAGCCATTTCCTCTTGTTTGCTTCCACGTAATCCTTAGGTTTCAACACGTAATTCTTTCCATATTGCTTTCCTTTTGGGTAGACATAATTAATTTGTCGTCCTTTACCCTTTCCTTTAGCATGCTTCCCCTTGGGAATTTCTTTAGTTAGTTCCAAAATTTCCTCATCCTTTTCACTCGAGGATGCACACTTCTCCTCTTCCTCAGATCCAAAACCTAGGCCTTCCTTAATTCCAGGAGGAACTTGGGAGTCCATGATTTTATCCTTGGTGGATTGAGACTTGAGCCACGAATCAACAATCTTTTGGAGATCGTTGATTTGGGTTACCAAGTCATCATTCCGGAGTTGAAGTGCAGCAACCTTAGTTTCAAGAATGCGGTTCTGATCAACAAGAGGAGTCATACTTCTGATTTGGTCCTTAAGATTTGAAATTTCGGACTTCATCACAGTTTTCTCCGTCTTGTACAGATTAAGTTCATCATGAGCTAAGCTTAAGGCTTTCTTAAGATTAGAGAATTGATGGATCACCATTTCAGCCTTTCCTCAACATCCTTTCATGTTCCATGGGAGAAACCTCTTCCACCACCTTTTTCAAAATTTTCTTCTTTGGAATTGTTTTTGAAGGTGGATCATTTGTAGGAGGAAAAATGGGACGTGAATACGAGAAATTTCCTATCTTAATGCTAGGAGTAAGTTTGATATCATCATCCAATTTAAAATTTGGAAGTTTTGTAGAAACCTCTTTTTCTTCCATATCTTGCGACTCGATTGACTCAGAATCTGACTCATCGAAAGCGTCTGCGATTAAGCAGAGATTAACCTCTTCGGTTTCATCATCACTTCCATCATCAAAATCTGTTTCAATCCAAGTAGCCAATTCCTTGGAATTCTCTTCCTCCTCAACAACCATTCCCTTGCGACGAGAAAATTTCGCAGGAGAGGTTTTCTTTTTCATGTATTCATATTTAGGTTGTGGACACTCAGATGCAAAATGACCAGGTTTTCTACAATTGTAGCAAACTAGATCTCTCTTTTTCTTTGTATCTCCAGCCTTAGAAAACGTTGCAGGAGGTTTGCCTTTTGAAAATGATTTTGTGAAAGGTTTTGAAGATTTTCTAAATTTTTGGAATCTTTTCACAAACATGGCAAAATCATCATCATCCATCTCGATGAGTGATGAGGTTGATATGGAAGGATCTGCAGTTTGATTGGATGTAGATGGTTTCTCCTCATGTTCCACGACGGACATGGATAGCGATTTGGTTTTCCCTTCAATCTCTTCAATATGATTTAATTTTAATTCATAGACTCTAAGATTGGCGTACAAGTTACTTAACGACCAAGTACCCAAAACTTTGGAGTCTTCTAAAGAGGTAGCCTTATTTACCCATTTAGAACCTAAAGCAGATAGGAAAGTCATATTGATTTCCTTATCAGTTAAAGTTTTGCCAAGAGATCTACAAGCATTAACTACCTCAACATATCGGTCGTAGGTTTGACGCAAGGTTTCGTTGGATTTTCTGTTGAAGTTGTTGTATGATCTTTCAACAGCATATAATTTGCTTTCCTTGCATTCGTCATCACCTTCGAGGTAGCTCTCAATGGCATCCCACATCTGCTTTGCGGTTTTGAGGTACATCACTTTCTGTAGAGTTGATACGGGGAGGGTTCCAGAAATGATGTGCCTGGCCTTGCTGTCCAAGGCAACTAATCTCTTCTCTTCATCCGACCACTCTTCTTTTGGCTTTTTGACCTCTGGAATTGTTGCACTAGTGGTTGCATCTGTGTTGGCCTTCATTGGAACTAACGGGCCATTGATCACGCATTCCACTAGCATTTCATCGATGGTTTCCAAATGAATAAGCATTCGGGACTTCCAGATGTCGAAGTGGTCTTCGTCCAAAATTGGAATGTGTAAATAGTTAACAGTTGTCATTGTCTTTGTATTTGCCATATCGAATCGGCACAAAAGCTGTTAAGCTTGAAAAACAGTGGTTTTAAAATGTGTTAGCTCTGATACCACTTGTTGGTCCCAAAGGTGGCAACAAGAGTGAAAATACAGCTAGAGGGGGGGGTGAATAGCTGTTACAAATTTTTTGCCCTCGTTAAAAACTAAACCTCTAAGCTTACAAAACCTCTTGCAGTGTGTAAGAAACTGCAAGTAGAGTTGTAAAATGCACAGCGAAATATATAAGTTATAAAGCGGTTTTGGGAGAGGCGGTTTTGCAAAGCGGTTTGATAATGCGGTTGTTAGAAGGTGCAGTTTGCAAAAAGTGAGGTTTTGACAATGTTAACTCCAAATACAATTTCACAATAAGGATAACTATATAAAGATCAAACAGAGACAGAGATAAATAATTAGCAAGCACAGAAAATATAAATGCAGTAAAGTATATGAACAAGCTATTTGGAGTGGTTCAATCGATAAACGATCTACGTCCACTACCAAGATGGTTAGTCTTGGATTTCTAAGAGAGATTTTATATTGAGTATTTGAGAGATTACAAAGTACAATAAAATCTTTTCTATGAAGAACAAATCCTAGACTATAACCAGTGTATCTCAAAAGAATAAACTATGTGTTTAAACAAGTGAGGTGTGTGTGTGTGTGTTCAAGATCAAGGCTCTTTAAATTTGAGAGATGTAGAGCTCAATGATTCTTGAATGTGTTAAGGCTTGATTTCTGGGCTGGGGAATATTTCTTGAAGTATGAAGATGAAGATTCAAAGGACTAAGAATTTCTGGGCAGAGCTTCAACTTCTCATGAACACAGCAATTTCTCAAGATTCAAGCAATCTTCAAATGGTGAAGATTAGGGGTATTTATACCCAAGCATCAAGAAACTAGCCGTTGGATACAGCTGTTGTAAGGACGGTCCTTGATGCAATCCCATTGGTCCACAGCAACTACTTTTGTCCTTTGGAACTGTTGATGCAGGTAAAGCTGATCAGACCTCAGCTGCAATCAAGGTGGTTAGGACATCTGTCACTTTTTCAAGATCCTTGCAGATCTTGTCTGAAATGTAGTCACGTGACAAGATATGGTAGTTGACTTTTGATATTGTTGACGTGGATTCCAACGGTCAAAAGAGGTTCACTTCAAGTAGACAATCATTGGAGCGGTTCTGGAGCAAGGCGGTTTGACAAGAAAGCGGTTCCACCAGAAGAAGGATTTCCAAGAGTGCGGTTTGCACTTTGGTAAACAAGCGGTTTCAGATGAAGGGAATTACAAGGCAAAAAGGCGGTTCTGCCAAGCAGTTCTAGAAGGGCGGTTCTGAAACCCTTGAAACTGCAATCCTAAGATCCAATGATTCTTGAGCCAGTCTTCAAGCCTAAATTTTACCTATTCTATAAAATGGACTTAGCTAAAAAAATTGAAGTCTAAGCTTCATTACATAGGGTCCTAAAGTCCTTAAAATAAATAGGAGGTTATGGTATCAATCAAATCTAATACAAAATAGGAGGGTTAAAACATGCATACCCAACAATCTCTCTGAGTTTGTGGGTTTATAGGGGATTTTATATAGTGTCACCCTCCAAAAAAATAAAAGTAATTTTTTTGTTCTTTTCATATTTTGGGATGTTGGCAAAAGTTGATGATGATTTGAGAGTTCTTAATTTGAAAATCTTAAGTGTTAGTATTCATATGAGGATATAATTGTATTGAAATATGTAAAGTATGATTAGTTCACCTTTCACTTCCATATATCTTCTTGATCACTGTTACCAACTTAGAAGAGCTTTATAGGATCACTTTGGCATTCTCGGGACCATTAGAATATGTTTGCATGACTGTTAATAACACATCAATTAGGCTATTCAAGAAGTGATATTTAGCTATTTTCTTTGAACCTTATTTGTGAGCCTTTATCTTTCTAGTCACTTATAAATATTTTTGCTATAACCCCTTTTGCACTTTAAAAAGAATGGAATCTCTCACAAAGTGGGAGGTTATCTTAGACCACCATTCGCCTTCGTTTGTACCCACATTATCCTACCCTTTAAACTTATATACTATTTTTTCACATTTTCAATAAAGTGAAATTGGGGAAGGAGTGGTGATGCCGCAAGAATCGTGCTGAATCAATCTCTGTCCAACATCAAGACTGGTCTCCTAGCTTTTGACCTGAAACACAAAACCCACGATTAGCCGAAATGGTCTCCGACGAAGATCCTCGGGCGTGAGAGTAAGTATGGTGATATGAGAGCTAAATAATTATAATGAACAATGAATTCAGAATAACAAAATACCAGTTACCTTAAAACTGTTGAAGTTGTCAAGTATTTATAGGCCTTGATATGAGTTATAATTGTAGTAGGATTGTGTGAAATCCCTAGAATCACGGACTAAATCGTGAAAATAATCGTGTCCATAAATAACTCCTGATTTGTAGGACTTTTGTTATGGAAAGAGTTGCAGGCATGGTAAGACTCTGTAGGACATCGTACGCCTTGTAGGTCGAGGTCGTTCGCATGGATCTAGATCGACCTGACTGAATGACATATCCGGGTAATATCCATATAAGAGATGGATCGTATGTCGGAAAAAGCTAGGTCGGGACCAAGGAGGTCGGACAATGAGCTAGGTTGACTGATCTTTGATGCTGGGCCGTTGGCCTTATAATAATTGGGCCAACCCACTATGTATATGGTGGCAATAATGTATGTAAAATTGGGCTTGCGCGCTGGGCCTAGCCCGTCATTTTTATTCCGTTCAGTAGCCCCCAACTTTCTGAGTTGACTTTGTCAACCAGGAAGTTAGAAGAATTTTTTGATGGAGATTTGAATAGGTCATAGGTAGATGCTCGAACTGAGGGACCTGGATTGTCACCTACAACTGTTCGACCTACGAGTTGCCGCTTTGGTTGTGGTTGTGCTTCTGTTTCGGGCATAGGCCTCTTCTATTGCCTCCTATTATCCGGCAACCCAGTTCCATCAGCAATGCTATTAGAGCGTGTTGCCCTCCTAGCATGGTGCCTTGGTGAAGGAGGAGGTAGATTGACATTACGGTTTTCGGCACCGGCGTCAGCATTACTAACGGCATTCTCTTGTTCGCTCTCCGTAGAGGGTGTTGCGGTGTGTCCGTCAGAAACCATGATTACGGTTTGATTAACTTTTGAGGTCAAAAAGCTTCGATTCTCGGCAATGGAACCAAACTGATGCCGCAAGAATTGTGTTGAATTAATCTCCGTCCAACAGCAAGACTGATCTCCTAGCTTTTGACCTGAAACACAGAACCCACGATTAGCCGAAATGGTCTCCGGCGAAAACCCTCCAGCGTGAGAGTAAGTATGGTGATATGAGAGCTAAATAATTATAATGAACAAACATATTCAAAATAACAAAAAGCAATTACCTTAAAACTGTTGAAGCTGTCAAGTATTATAGGCGTTGATACGTGTTATAATTGTAGTAGGATTGTATGAGATCCCTAGAATCACGCACTAAATCGTGGAAATAATCGTGTCCATATATAACTCCTGATTTGTAGGACTTTTGTTATGGAAAGAGTTGCAGGCCTGGTAAGACACTGTAGGTCGTCGTACGCCTTGTAGGTTGAGGTCGTCAGAATGGATCTTGGTCGACCTGACTGAATGACATATCCTGGTAATATTCGTATAAGAGATGGATCGTATGTTGGACAAAGCTAGGTCGGAACCAAGGAGGTCGGACACTGAGCTAGGTCGACTGATCTTTGATGCTGGGTCGTGGGCCTTATAATAATTGGGTCAACCCACTAAGGATATAGTGGCAATAATGTACGTAAAATTGGGCTTGCTCGCTGGGCCTAGCCCGTCACTTTTATTCCGTTCAAGTGGGTTATGTTTGGAAAGTCAAGGGTTGAGTGGAAAGTGGTCAACAAAATAAAGAAAAGGGTTATGAATGTAATAAAAAAGGGGCTTGAGCAAAGTACGTAAATGCACATTCTTCGTGATACATTTGTGCAAAGCAAAGAAAAAATAAATGAAAATAAAAGTTGAAAAGCCTTGCCATCTCTTGTGTTAAAGTGGAAGGTGACTAAAGAAAAGAAAGGTGATAAACCATTTGTGTGAAAGTATGAAAAACCATAAGTTTGGGGGTTGAATCAATGAGTTGGCATGGAGCAGAGTGATAAATTCAAAGTTAGGATGTATGCTAAACACTTATTAGTTTCACTTGATTGACTTCGTATGTCCTTACATTCATTTTTAACCCAGAACCAAGCCCACGATTTTTGCAATACATTACAAGTTATAAAGACATATTTGATCCCTAAAGAGTAGCCGGGTTGACAGTTGTCTTAAACATGCATATGAGTGGCCTTGTGAAGAAATTTATCTTGCTATCTTTGATTTAGAGCATGACACAAGTGAGCCTATAAAATATCTTACTTTGATAACATTGATATCCCATCTATTCATTCATATTATCATTATATGGTGGAGATTTGTAAGTTAGATACATCCATGTAAATATAATCCCATGTTAATGATGATACTTGTAGAATATGTGTGTTGTAAAAATCTGAGACTTGTTGTGCCAACAACTTATTATATGATTTGAGCAATCCCAAAAAATAGTTTCCTCTTTGTTTTAGTTAGTATGTTAGTTTTATTTTTGTTTTACTCGAGTACGAGCAAAAGATAAGTTTGGTGGTATTAGATGGATGTGGTTTACCCATCCAAACGATATATTTCTAATCTTATTTTATGTTAAAAACCTTAGGAATTTAATGTATTTGTTAGTATTTTATAAGTCGAGGGGCTGATGTGCAAAAGAGGAGTAAGGGAGAGATTAAAAAAGTTCAGGGGTCAAGTATAATACAAAGAAAAAGGAGGGACCAAAGCTGAAGAGGAGTGGGAGTGAACGCTCCACAAAAGGGAGCGAACGCTCCAACACGGCAGTAACATAGTGCATTCGCATGGATTGTCTATGGTGATTGCCCACTTTGTGTTGCAACGGAATCATTGACGATTTGAGTCCGTGAAAGAATTGAAGGCAGCTCCACTTTACTTTGTGACGGAATATTGTGACGGATCTTGGATCGTGGCCGGATTGCAGCGGATTTGAAATAAATTTGGACTCCTTAATCTGAATTTGACAAGGACTTTAGCAAAGATTGATCAAAATTAGATTTCAATTAGAAATTCCTTCCCCTCCTACTATATAAACTACCCCTATAAGATCTCTTATCATCCTCTTTATCTCTTCTTCTCTCTTCTTCTCTTTTACATATTAAATTAGGTTTTATAATTATTAAATTCAAGAAAAAGGTTTTATGCTATCATTGTTAATGGGCATTCGCGGCTAAATATTTTATTTGTGTATTGGGTAAGTAACAATTTGATCTTTATACTATTGATTTAATTCTTCCTATCACTCTCATTCTTGTTCTTCTCAACATTTTTAGGCTACAATTGTATGTTAAGATACTTTTGACCTTTGAATCCATTTGGGTATAAATTGTTTCACTCACATGGATAATTTATACAATTGACCATTGTTGAGAAGAGTATATTTAATTGATAACTTCATGGAATCAATGAATCTAGGTTCTTATGTTCTTGTGTTCTTAATTGAATATCTTGAATGTTTGTATTGACTTCACAAAATATATAAACAATATAGAGATATTAGGGTTTTAATGTTATAATCGACTTCACGGAATATACTAACATCTTAATCCTTGATTTTTGTGAATGACCCATTGAATGAGATTGAATTCCTTTTACATAATTTAAAAATCATAAAGTGATAATTGTTATAATCCCCAATCCATGAATCCCTCGTCTGTGTGAATCCGAACCTTGCACAAGTGAATATTATTATATTGGTAACTAGTACACTTGCTAGGTAATTATAATAAGATTGAGATTTCCTCCATCAATATTCTTTCTTGGAGCTATGTTCCTCGTCGAAGGAAGAGGAGGAGGATGAACTCGACTTGTTATTCTTCCTAGACTTCCTATTCTTCTTAGTCTTCTTGGTGTAAGTGTAGATACCTCAGAAAAATGACTAGTTTATTTCCCTAGGATGTCTAATCCATTTTAGTGTTTTGGAGTCTCCACCTATGTTTTAAGGGAACATAAGAAAACCTATTGTCTACTTGATTTTAGAAAAATAAAACCAAAGATTCTGGAGGGGTTCGGGGGTTAGGTTACGAAACGAGAATGTGTTAGGCACCCGCTCTACCCGACCTTATGGTCGGTCTTGCTACTTTAAGTGTTCTAATCTATTTCATGTTCTCTAATTATGCTTGTTCAAATAGTTATCAACTAGGGTTAGTTATAGGGAGATGATTTGCGGTCAACTACAATAGAAAAAGCAACCTTTAAAACATCTCCCTTTTAATGGGGATCGCATACATGATGCGACCAAAACAATTGAATAAAAATAGAAAAAGACAAAGAAAAATACCTACGTTGTTAGATTTCTGGGGATGCCTTACGAAAAAGGCTTGTCCTTCTCTAAAGCTTTCTTGCAAAAGAAAGATTGCTTGAATGGTTGTGGATGCCCAGAGGACTCACTCTACTTGTTGCAGATGCGGTCGTCTTGTTGAAAGAGAGTGCGGTGCATTTTTCCGCTATGGAATGTCTATCATAGAGGGTGTAGAGTACTGAGGTACGCCACGAGAAATGTGGTTGCGATATCGCTACGGAATAATTTACGTCAAAGCGGGTTGTGGGGCACCAAAGCATGCGATGAGAAATACGGATGTGTTTTTGCTACGAAATAATGTCCGTCATAGTGGGTTTTGGGGCACCAAGGCATGCCACAAGAAATACGGTTGCGTTTTTGCTACAAAAAAATGTCTATCATAGCAAGTTGTGGGGCACAAAGGCATGACATGAGAAATGCGGTTGCGTTTTATCTATGAAATAATGTCCTTCATTGCGGGTTGTTGGGCACCAAGGCATGCCACGTGAAATGGGGTTGCAGTTTTGCTACGAAATAATGTTCGCCAAGGATAGGAGTGCAGATAACTATTGCAGATGCCTGGAGGACTCATACTATCATTGCCGTAGGAAATTGTATCGCAGATGCTCGAGGACTAACACTGTTGTTGGTGTAGGAGAAGGGTTTCGCAGATGCTCTAAGACTCACATTGTTGTTGATGTAGTAGAGAAAAGTGTTGCAGATGCCCGATGATTCACATTGTTGTTGTTGCAGGAGAGAAGAGCTTCGCAGATGCTCTAGGAATCACACAGTTGTTGTTGTAGTAGAGAACAGTGCGTAGATGCTCTATGACTCAAACTGCTATTTTTGTAGTAGATACGAGTGTCGTAGATGCCCGAGGACTCATGTTCGTCTCAAAACCTAATGGTTTTTTTTTAAATGCTGCAAGTGCACATGCTATAGTAATATAGCTAATGCAAGTACGGGTCGATCCCACAAGGACAGGGTTTACTTTGGGATATATTTGCTTTTACTAAGGAATAGAGATGAGATTGGGAGAAATATATTTTGTAGATTAGAAAATGATAAAAACATACACATAAATACTTAGGTTAAACTCTTATAAAAACGGAAGCATTCTCGGGATTGGAGTTCATATAGTCGTTAATTCATCAATTATTCATGTCTTCGAAAATGTAAATATTCATCAAAATCAAGGATGAATTCTTGACCAAGTTGATTGAAGACTATAGTGCAGCTCGAGCACAATGGAAAGAAGAGTCTGATGCCAAGGCTAAGGCTGTTGCGGAGGCTGCAGTGGAAGCTTACAAAGATAGTGATGAATGCTTCAATGTCACCCAAAGCCAAGCTTTTAGCTTTTACGATGTTGGTCAATGCCATATGGCTCGCCGTATTCTTGTGAATTCTCAGGTCAACATCTCCCTCTAGCAACTCGCCAAATGGGCCTCGGAGGAACAGTATGACATGCAAGCTCGTAGCGGTCATCCTCTGGTGCCTTACAATGATAACGACCTGGCGGCCCTTGCTCAGGAAGATGAAGAGCTGGGAGCTGAGCCTTGGGTCGCACCTCCCATTGAGCAGGTAAACTTCAATACAATTCTTAAAGACCAAGGAGGCAAGTGAGATGGAGGAGGATGATGGTGCTGAGACCACCCAAGACCATGTTTTCAATGAAGCTAAACAGGTCAAACAACAGAGGAAAAAGGAGCAAGAGCAGTAAAAACCAACTAATGACGACCCGGTTAGCTGATTCCCTTTCTTTGGACCCACTTTTGTAATCGAACAAGTAATTTGAAACAATTTTTTCTTATCTTTGTGATGGATAAGTTCCAAATGTCATTTCATGTTTGTAACTACTGCCTGGGCCCATTTTGGGAGGTAGTTTAACTTGTAATATTTTGTTTTCTCAAGTCCTGGCCCAATTTGGGGGACTCGCTTTGTTTAATCGTAGTTGACTTATACTTTAATCACCTCTTCTAGATTCTTGCTTGTATGTACTTGTCGAACTAGACTGAATTGATGATCGACCAAAGTCTTGGATGGAGAGCAGTTGGTAATTTAACGAAGCTTACCAAGGTTATGGTTGAGCTTTGTATTTGAGAACGAGGTCGACTAAGAGTCGGACCTATTAGAGGAACGAGATTGACTAAGAGTCGAATCTATTAAGGAACGAGACTGTCCTAAATCTTCAGTCGGACCTGTATAAGAATGAGGTCGACTTAGGACATCGGTTGAGTCTATTAAGGAACTAGACTGCCCTAAATCTTCAGTTGGACCTGTTTAAGAACGAGGTCAACTTAGGACATCGGTCGAGTCTGTTAAGGAACGAGACTGTCCTAAATCTTCAGTCAGACCTGTTTAAGAACGAGGTCGACTTAAGACATCGGTCGAGTCTGTTAAGGAATGAGACTACCCTAAATCTTCAGTTGGACCTGTTTAAGAACGAGGTCGACTTAGGACACCGATTGATTCTGTTAAGGAATGAGACTGCCCTAAATCTTCTGTCGGGCCTGTTTAAGAATGAGGTCGACTTAGGACATCGGTCGAGTCTGTTAAGGAACGAGACTGCCCTAAAACTTCAGTCGGACCTGTTTAAGAACGAGGTCGACTTAGGACATCGGTCGAGTCTGTTAAAATGAAGTCGACTAAGAGTCGGTCCTGGTTTGAAGGAAGCATAGCACAACTTGGTTTGAATAAAACTACAACATTATTGAAGTAGTCGAACAATTACATAGAAAACTAAAGACTGAAACTGTAACTGGAACTAAAACTTAAATGTAATATTTAAAAGTAAAATTTGCTTGACAATCATATATGATAATTTAGCTATAGTTTCCTCGCAGGTGGCCCCCGAGTTATGTTTGATCGAGAGGCTTCGGTCGTAAATGCTGGTTCGATCAAATGTAACTGTTCTGCTTGGACCATAGAATCTTGAGTACCCCAAATTTAATCTTGGCTGCCTTGGTTCTAGTACACCTCCTCCTGCTAGCTCGCCTTCAGTAGGTCTAGCTCCTTTCTCAAACCTGTCTAGCCTTCTACTATCGACCCACCTTTGGATGATCCGTTTCAAGCTCATACATTCTTCAGTAGTGTGCCCAGTATCTTTGTGGAACTCACAGAATCTACTGTTATCTCTTTTGAATTTGTTTTGGGGATTCATAGGAGCAGGAGGGCCTAGGTCAACTGTGTTCATTATTTCTGTTCTACTCACAGTCAGGGGGGTGAAACTCTCAGGGACTCTTTCGGTCGCCCTTGTCCTGTTATTTCCCTTATTGTGATTGTCATTGAGTTTGGCCTGACTTTCTTTTGTCGACTCTGCGCCTTCAGAATATTTTGAGCCTTTGTCTTTCTTCCTTTCTTTCCTCTCTTCAGCTATGGCCACATCGTAGGCCCTTTCAAACAATTCCTGTCTGGTAGTCACACTCCTAACCTGTAGCTCGTAGTCTAAATCAGGAGAGGATATTGATGGACAAAAATCCACTGTGTAATAAATTACCGAGCAAGTGTACTCGCTACCGGTGTAGCAATATGCACGAGCAGGGGTCGAACCACAGAGACTCGTTGGTTTTAACAAGTTAATTTAATTAGTGAAAAGTAACCAAAAGGGGCGGGGTTTTGTTTGTTTGATTTAAACTAAAAACTTAATTAAATAAAATACTTAAAAGAAAAGCAATCAAGCAACAAGAGACAAGGATAAAATCAGATTAAAATGAATTCATGGATTGGAGTTTCACAATACCAAGGATTTATGCTATATTTAAGAGTGAAGTGGTCAATTACTTCCTAGGGTTCATTCACAAAAATAAGGGTTGGGACGGTTTGGGGTGCGATTTGCAACCCTTCTATTCCTGTTTATTAATCTTTCAATTACGTCGAATTAATAAACAAAGAATTCAATAAGAACAAAAGATAAAAAGAACCTAAACCTTCTTGACTCAGTTACGATGCCAATTAGATTTAATTATCAAAGTTTAGTCGGTGTTAATCAACCAAGTTACTGCGTAAATCAACACTCACACAATTCACAAGTGACAATTGATTAGATTGACAACTCAGGAATTGAAAGAAAACCACTTTGATAAACAAGGAGAAATTAAATTGACCAAATAATGTTATAGCATAAAACCCTAATATTGCTTACATCCAATCCATGAAATAAAAGATTTAGCTACTCATGTTCATCTCAAAAGACAAAAGAGATGAGTAAAAAGAAAAATACATAAAACCTGATTGATGATGAACAACCCTTCAATCCTTGAGCCTTCCCAATTACCCAAAAGAAAAATAAAGCATAAAAATAATATCTCCAGCAGTTGTTTATTTAAACTAGTAAAAGAAGGAAAAAATTAGGAAAGTGCAAGAAATCCTCCTTGAAAAAGGAAACTGATCTTCTGAATTCGGGGGCGTGGGCGGTCGCCCACCTGGCCATGGGCGGTCGCCCATGTGTACAGCGGTTCGGCCTTCAGTGTTAATCATACGTGGGCGGTCGCCCATAATGCCTTGGGCGGTCGCCCATGAGTACAGTAACTTCACACCTTGTGGGACTTCAGCCTGGGCGGTCGCCCACCATTCCTTGGGCGGTTGCCCACTCCAACAGCGGTTTCAAGGTTTGGAACACCAACTTGGGCGGTCGCCCACCTGATCCTGGGCGGTCGCCCATCGCCACAGTGGATTCACCAGCTTTCTTGGCCATTTTGCTTCAACTTTACTAACTTCCTGAACTTAACAAAAGTATACATTAAATTCTCAAGGATTCGAACAGAAAATAAGCTTAGGAACATATCTTTTGGATGGGTAAAACCCATCCATTAAGGATACCCCATTCCTGAAGCAATCGATAACTTCCCTATCTGTTAGGTCCTCTTCTATTTGGTCGTCCATCTCCTTGAACTTTGTGTAGTATGTCATTGAGCTCTTATTTTTGCCCTGGGTCAAGTTGTTCAAGTCGGTGACCGTCTTCTTTCTGGCCCCCGCTATAGAGAAACGATCAAGAAATTTCCTCCTCATATACTCCCATGGAGATAAGTAACCTGGTGTTAATCAACGAAACCAAGTCAATGTTACACCTGTGAAGGTGCTGGTTAGTGCCTTCCACAGCACATCATCCTCGGAGGAGACCAAACACATGGTGGCCTCAAAGTGTTGCTTATAAGTCAGGGCATTGGTCGCACCTGAATACTTGTCTAGGGATGGAAACTTAAAAACCACAGGAGGTCGTATCTCGAGCAACTCTTTAGAAAAGGGTTGATGGGTATTGTAATTTCGTTCGCCCTTTCTATCGTCCTTCTTCCTGTCGGCCTCCATCTTCTCTAACATTCTTTTTAGATTCAGCAGCTCCCTAGCATCCGGGTTGTTATCCCTTTGATGGGAGACATTATTAGACCTCTGCCTCTCTTCCAGGTGAGGCCCCCCCTAGAGTAGGCCCTCCGTCTTTCACTCCAAGGTGGAGTTATTTCTCTCCTTCCCCGGTGGGAAACAACTCTATCTCTCCTTGGTGGCAACCTGCACCCATTTCTTTCTCGATGAGAGTGCGACCTTTCTATTCTGGTAGGCGATCTGTGCCCATTTCTTTCTCGAGGGGAATGCCATCTCTCCGTTCTGGCAGGCGACCTACGCATATTCCTTTCGGCCTCCCTTTGACGTCTCAAGGCTGACTCTGCCTCCTGCTCTCTATTCTGGTTGAGATGACTTCTCAGGTCGTCACTTGGAACAGTTATGCGGGAACGAACATGTTGTACAATCCTCTACTGCTCGCCATTCTGCCTAGCACTCCCATTCTGTCCAGTACTTCCATTAGGCTACCTGTGAGAGGTTTGGGAGGGAGCTGCTCTTTGCGATCTCCTATCATCTTGATCTGAGATCCTGGCATATCAAGTAACTCTTGCAATATACTAGCCCGTTCCAGCAACATGTCCTTTCTACTAAGGTGATTATTTGAGGGACCTGGATTGTCGCCTACAACTGTTCGACCTACCAGTTGACGCTTTGGCTGTGGCTGTGCTTCTGTTTCGGGCATAGGCCTCTTCTGTTGCCTCCTATTATCCGGTAACCCAGTTCCATCAGCAATGCTATTAGAGCATGTCGCCCTCCTAGCATGGTGCCTTGTTGAAGGAGGAGGAGGTAGCTTGACATTATGGTTTTCAGCGCCGGCGTCAGCATTCCTAATGACATTCTCTTGTTCGCTCTCCGTAGAGGGTGTTGCGGTGTGTCCGTCAGAAACCATGATTACGGCTTGATTAACTTTTGAGGTTAAAAAGCTTCGATTCCCGGCAATGGAACCAAACTGATGCCACAAGAATCGTGCTAAATCAATCTCCGTTCAATAGCAAGACTGATCTCCTAGCTTTTGACCTGAAACACAGAACCCATGACTAGCCGAAATGGTCTCCGGCGAAGACCCTCGGGCGTGAGAGTAAGTGAGGTGATATGAGAGCTAAATAATTATAATTAACAATGAATTCAGAATAATAAAATAGCAGTTACCTTAAAACTGTTGAAGTTGTCAATAGGGCTGTAAACGAGCTGAGCCGAGCTTTTGATGTTTCGAGCTCGAGCTCGTTAACTTTTAAACGAGCTCGAGCTTTTCTCGAGCTCGAGCTCGAGCCCAAAATTCCTGTTCGAGCTCGGCTCGAATCAAGTTTCGAGCTTTACGCGAGCCGGCTCGCGAGCTTTTCGCGAGCTGCTCGAACTCGAGTATTAACGAGCCGAGCTCGAGCTTTGACTTAATTTTTGAAAAAAATCTGAAATCAAACGAGCTTTATCGAGCCCTAATTCGAGTTGTAATCGAACTCGAGCCTAAACGAGCTTATATATATATATATATATATATATATATATATATATATATATATATATATATATATATATATATATATATATATATATATACTAAAATTTATTCGAGCTTTTAACGAGCCGAGCTCGAGTCGAGCTCAAACGAGTCGATCTCGAACAAAGCTCGTCGAACATACGAGCCGAACACGAGCCGAGCTCGAAAAAAATGACGAGCTTAAAAATTGGTTCGAGCTCGAGCTCGAGTTCAACTCGAGCCCACTCGAACTCGAGCTTTTTTTGAGCCGATCTCGAGCCGAGCTCGAACAGGCTCGCGACGTGTAACAGCCCTAGTTGTCAAGTATTTACAGGCCTTGATATGAGTTATAATTGTAGTAGGATTGTGTGATATCCTTAGAATCACGGACTAAATCATGGAAATAACCGTGTCGATATATAACTCTTGATTTGTAGGACTTTTGTTATGGAAAGAGTTGTAGGCGTGGTAAGACTCTGTAGGTCGTCATACGCCTTGTAGGTCGAGGTCGTCCACATGGATCTAGGTCGACTTAACTGAATGACATATCCGGGTAATATCCGTATAAGAGATGGATCGTATGTCGGACAAAGCTAGGTCGGGACCATGGAGGTCGGACAATGAGCTAGGTCGACTGATCTTTGATGTTGGGTCGTGGGCCTTATAATAATTGGGCCAACCAACTAAGGATACGGTGGCAATAATGTACGTAAAATTGGGTTATGTTTGGAAATTCAAGGGTTGAGTGGAAAGTGGTCAACAAAATAAAGAAAAGGGTTATGAATGTAATAAAAAAGGGGCTTGAGCAAAGTATGTAAATTCACATTCTTCGTGATACATTTGTGCAAAGCAAAAAAAAAAAAAATGAAAATAAAAGTTGAAAAGCCTTGCCATCTCTTGTGTTAAAGTGGAAAGTGACTAAAGAAAAGAAAGGTGATCAACCATTTGTGTGAAAGTATGAAAAACCATAAGTTTAGGGGTTGAATCAATGAGTTGGCATGGAGCAGAGTGATAAATTCAAAGTTAGGTTGTATGATGAACACTTATTAGTTTCACTTGATTGACTTCGTATGTCCTTACATTCATTTTTAACCGTGAACCAAGCCCACGATTTTCGCAATACATTACAAGTTATAAAGACATATTTGATCCCTAAAGAGTAGTCGGGTTGATAGTTGTGTTAAACATGCTTATGAGTGGCCTTGTGAAGAAATTTATCTTGCTATCTTTGATTTAGAGCATGACACAAGTGAGCCTATAAAATATCTTACTTTGATAACATTGATATCCATTCTATTCATTCATATTATCATTATGTGGTGGAGATTTGTAAGTTAGATACATCCATGTAAATATAATCCCATGTTAATGATGATACTTGTAGATTATGTGTGTTATAAAAATCTGAGACTTGTTGTGCCAACAACTTAATATATGATTTGAGCAATCCCAAAAAATAGTTTCCTCTTTGTTTTAGTTAGTGTGTTAGTTTTATTTTTGTTTTAATCGAGTACGAGCAAAAGATAAGTTTGGTGGTATTAGATGGATGTGGTTTACCCATCCAAACGATATATTTCTAATCTTATTTTAAGTTCGAAAGAGGAGTAACATAGTGCGTTCGTACGGATTGTCTAGGGTGATTGGCCACTTTGTGTTGCAACGGAATCATTGACGATTTGAGTCCGTGAAAGAATTGAAGGCAGCTCCACTTTGCTTTGTGACGGAATATTGTGATGGATCTTGGATCGTGGCCGATTTGCAGCGGATTTGCAATAAATTTGGACTCCTTAATCTGAATTTGACAAGGACTTTAGCAAAGATTGATCAAAATTAGATTTCAATTAGAAATTCCTTCCCCTCCTAGTATATAAACTACCCCTATTAGATCTCTTACCATCCTCTTTATCTCTTCTTCTCTCTTCTTCTCTTTTACATATTAAATTAGGTTTTATAATTATTGAATTCAAGAAAAAGGTTTTATGCTCTCATTATTAATGGGCATTCGCGGCTAAATATTTTATTTGTGTATTGGGTAAGTAACAATTTGATCTTTATGCTATTGATTTAATTCTTCCTATCACTCTCATTCTTGTTCTTCTCAACATTCTTAGGCTTCAATTGTATGTTAAGATACTTTTGACCTTTGAATCCATTTGGGTATAAATCGTTTCACTCACATGGATGATTTATACAATTGACCATTATTGAGAAGAGTAGATTTAATTGATAACTTCAGGAAATCAATGAATTTAGGTTCTTATGTTCTTATGTTCTTAATTGAATATCTTGAATGTTTGTATTGACTTAACAAAATATATAAACAATATAGAGATATTAGGGTTTTAATGTTATAATCGACTTCACGAAATATATTAACATCTTAATCCTAGATTTTTGTGAATGACCCATTGAATGTGATTGAATTCCTTTTACATAATTGAAAAAGCATAAAGTGATTATTTTTATGATCCCCAATCCATGAATCCCTCGTCCCTGTGGATTCGACCCTTGCACGAGTGAATATTATTACATTGGTAACTAGAACACTTGCTAGGTAATTATAATAAGATTGAGATTTCCTTCATCAGTCTTCTTTCTTGGAACTACGTTCCTCGTCGAAGGAAGAGGAGGAGAATGAACTCGACTTGTTATTCTTCCTAGACTTCCTATTCTTCTTAGTCTTCTTGGTTTAAGTGCAGATACCTCGGAAAAATGACTAGTTTATTTCCCTAGGATGTCTAATCCATTTTAGTGTTTTGGAGTCTCCACCTATGTTTTTAAAGGAACATAAGAAAAACCTAATGTCTACTTGATTTTAGTAGAAATGAAACCAAAGATTCCAAAGTGGTTCAGGGGTTAGGTTATGAAATGGGAAGGTATTAGGCACCCGCTCTGCCTGACCTTATGGTCGGTTCTGCTACTTTAAGTGTTCTAATCTATTTCATGCTCTCTAATTATACATGATCAAATAGTTATCAAATAGGGTTAATTATAGGGAGATGATTTGCGGTCAACTACAATAGAAAAAGCAACCTTTAAAACGTCTCCCTTTTAATGGGGATCGCATACATGATGAGACCAAAACAATTAAATAAAAGAGTGTGGAATGTCTGTCAATGAGGGTGCAGATGCGGTCGTCTTGTTGAAAAAGAGTGTGGAATGTCTGTCATTGAGGGTGCAGAGTACCGAGGTACGCCACGAGAAATGTGGTTGCGTTATCGCTACGGAATAATTTCCGTCAAAGCGAGTTATGGGGCACCAAAGCATGCCACGGGAAATGCGGATGTGTTTTTTGCTACGGAATAATGTCCGTCATAGCGGGTTTTGGGGCACCAAGGCATGCCACAAGAAATGCGGTTGCATTTTTGCTACGAAAAAATGTCTATCATAGCAAGTTGTGGGGCACAAAGGCATGACATGAGAAATCTGGTAACGTTTTCGCTATTAAATAATGTCCGTCATAGCGGGTTGTTGGGAACCAAGGCATGCCACGAGAAATGGGGTTGCATTTTTGCTACGAAATAATGTTCTTCAAGGAAAGGAGTGCGGATAACTATTGCAGATGCCTAAAGGACTCATACTGTCGTTGCCGTAGGAAATAGTATCGCAGATGCTCGAGGACTCACACTAGTGTTGGTGTAGGAGAAGGGTTTCACAGATGCTCTAGGACTCACACTGTTATTGATGTAGTAGTGAAAAGTGTTGCAGATGCCCAATGACTCACATTGTTTTTGTTGTAGGAGAGAAGAGTATCGCAGATGGTCTAGGAATCACACATTTATTGTTGTAGTAGAGAAGAGTGCGTAGATGCTCTATGACTCAAACTGCTATTTTTGTAGTCGAGACGAGTGTCGCAGATGCCCGAGGACTCATGTTCGTCTCAAAACCTAATGGTTCTTTCTAAATACCGCAAGTGCACGGGCTATAGTAATATAGCTAATGCAAGTACGGGTCGATCCCACAAGGACAGGGTTTACTTTGGGATATATTTGCTTTTACTAAGGAATAGAGATGAGATTGGGAGAAATATAGTTTGAAGATTAGAAAATGATAAAAACATACACAGAAATACTTTGGTTAAACTCTTATAATACAGAAGCATTATCGGGATTGGAATTCATATAGTCATTTATTCATCAATTATCCATGTCTTCGAAAATGTAAATATTCATCAAAATCAAGGATGAATTCTTGACCAAGTTTAATGAAGACCATAGTGCAGCTCGAGCATAATGGAAAGAAGAGTATGATGCCAAGGCTAAGGCTGTTGCGGAGGATGCAGTGGAAGCTTACAAAGATAGTGATGAATGCTTCAATGTCACCCAAAGCCAAGCTTTTAGCTTGTACGATGTTGGTCGACGCCATATGGCTCGCCGTATTCTTGTGGATTCTCAGGTCGACATCTCCCTCCGGCAACTGGCCAAATGGGCCTCGAAGGAACACTATGACATGCAGGCTCGTAGCGGTCATCCTCTAGTACCTTACAATGATAACGACCTGGCAGCCCTCACTCAGGAAGACGAAGAGCTGGGAGCTGAGCCTTGGGTCGCACCTCCCATCGAGCAGGTAAACTTCAATACAATTCTTAAAGACCTCGAGGAGGCAGGTGAGATGGAGGAGGATGCTGGTGATGAGACCACCCAAGACCAAGTTTTCAATTAAGCTAAACTGGTCGAACAACAGAGGGAAAAGGAGCAAGAGCGACAAGAACCAACTAATGACGACCCGGTTAGCTGATTCCCTTTCTTTGGACCCACTTTTGTAATCGAACAAGTAATTTGAAACAATTTTTTCTTATTTTTGTGATGAACAAGTTCCAAATGTCATTTCATATTTGTAACTACTGCCTGGGCCCATTTTGGGAGGTAGTTTAACTCGTAATATTTTGTTTGCTTAAGTCCTGGCCCGATTTGGGGCACTCGCTTTATTTAATCGTAGTTGACTTATACTTGAATCACCTCCTATGGATCCTTGCTTGTATTTACTTGTCGAACTAGACTGAATTGATGATCGACCAAAGTCTTGGATGGAGAGCAGTTGGTAATTTAACGAAGCTGAGGTTGAGCTTTGTATTTGAGAACGAGGTCGACTAAGAGTCGGACCTGTTAGAGGAACGAGATTTACTAAGAGTCGAATGTGTTAAGGAATGAGACTGCCCTAAATCTTTAGTTGGACCTGTTTAAGAACGAGGTCGACTTAGGACATCGGTCGAGTCTGTTAAGGAACGAGACTGCCCTAAATCTTCAGTCGGACCTGTTTAAGAACGAGGTCGACTTAAGCGTACAATACTTCTCACGATCAAGCAAGTAGCATTTGTATCCTTCACTAATTATGCCCTATCTCTCGATGGCCCATAATTAGTAAGGATCCATTAATGTTCGGAAATCCACGTACTTTCCATTCAAGGAACATCCCTAGGCCATTGAACTACTCTCGTGATCAATGAAACCTAGTTCCTTTTTATGGTTCCGTTAATCGAGATTCTCCGCTAGGTACTTCTCTCGATTAACAAGAATCATACAAATTGGACGTCTCCAAAATGTAAGTCATTTTGGGTTTAATATAAAGAGAATTGTTAAGATGAAGAGAAGATGACATGACTTTGCAAAAGATGATGAATAAAGACGTTTTGAGTTTCCAACCCCAAGAATTCGGGGGATTACTCACAATCCATACTTAAAACAAACATAAATGCATAAATAGAGATAAAAATAGAATAACTTATTGTTTATATGAAGACAAAGACTAAGAATAACTTCGATATTTTATTGCTTCAATACTACAAGTAAACTCCAAGAACACAAGTTGAATCTTCGAGAGATTTTGAAGTAATAATTGCTAGAGAGTTTTTGCTATGTATAATATGGTAATTTCTATCAAAATTCAGATCTTTCAAACTGATACAAGAGGGCCTTTAAATAGGCATTCTAGGCTAAAGTTGTGTTTCTTCAAACAGCTGTCTTCAAAAGGTGCCTTTCCAGTCCGGTAACAGTAAGTGTACGGCCGTGCGTTATGACTTGCACGGCCGTGCAAGCCTTGGCGCCAAACTCCAATTCGAACTGGCTAGTCTGCACGACCGCTCCAGGATTTGCTGCACGGCCGCTCTGACCTAATTTGCTCAGTCGCTCCAGTTTTGAAGACTCGGCCGCTCCATTGATTGGGGCCATTTTGGCTTGACAGGAGCTTTTGCACGGCCGCTCCCTTGTATAAAGCGTGGCAGCTCTGGCTTGGTTTTGGCCTGGATGATCATTTTACAGTTGTCCCTACTATGCCTTGATCCATAAGCTCTTTATATTTCATAGAAATGACCCTAAAACCTGTATAAGTATACAAACATACCCACAAGCATAAAATCCCATATATATAATAAAAGAAGCTAAAAACATAACTAAATGGTAATGAAATCTAACTAAATGATATAAGTATGATGTTATAAATGACTAAAAAATAACCATTTATCAACTCACACACCTATTGATGTAGCAGAGAAGAGTTCCAGTTTCCGGGAGGACTCACAATGTTCCTTGTTGTAGTAGAGAATTGCAGCTCCCCGGAGGACTCACAATGATGTTTTCATGTCAGGAAGGATGGTTTGCAGCATCCCGGAGGACTCACACTGATGTTGCATTATTTGAGGAAGAGTTACAGTTGCGTGGAGGACTCTCGATGTCGTTGTTGTAGAAGGGGATGTTACAGATATTTTGCTACAGGTTCCTGGAGGACTCATACTACCTTATCTTTGCCAAGAGGGAGAGATAGAGAGATGGAGAGAGAGAGAGGGAGGGAGATCAAGAGAGAGAGATAACAAAATATGTACATTTGATTTTGTTTTATCATCTCCTAGTATGTTAATCTACACATAGACTCTCTATATTAGATGTATTCCCTAGGGTGTTTGTGTCAGCTTAGAAGATTTTTGTTGTGCTGCTTTTGGATACAAACGTGCCTGGACTTTATTTGAACTAAGAGGGAGCATGTTCTAGCCTCTAGGTCGTGTTGCCAATGTGGTTCCAAAGATGGGTTGCCAAGCCCCAAGAGATTTAGTTTTTGGATGCTGTTGTGTTGAAAATGCGATGTAAAGCCCCGGAGATCCTTGCTTATGCCAAGCCCTAGAGAACATGATGTTGAGATAGGGTGTCAAGCTAAGAGATATTTTCTTATATGAATCCCCTAGAAGTCCCCGTTGCTGAAGATGCCATGTCATGAACCATTTTTGCCGAAGTGAGGATAGGCTAGATCTTGAAACTCGGAAGCTTTGCAGTGTCTCAAGCCCCTATACATGTTGAATTCGATTATGTGTGGAAGTCCTGCAGATTTGTGTGCTGATTTGCTCGTATGAGATGAAAGTTTTCCCTCTCTCCTTTTCTTTTCTTTTTTTGATGCACCCTTTGTTTTGCCTAGACCTCCCTTTTAGGTTTTCAATCTAGCGGGCATCTCTTTTGTGTCTCATTTTTTGTTGCATACCCCGGTTTTTTCCTAGGCCGCCCTTTGCGGGTTTTCAACCTAGCGAGCATCTATTTTATGATTTATTTAGGATTCCTTGATTTGATTGGGCAGGAAGTGTGCATTGGCTCTAAGGAAGAAGAGGAGGAGATTTTGATTTTGTGAGATAGAGGCTTTTATTTTGAGGAAGCCCCACAACTCTAAGAGGGATACCAACTCGATTTGTGGAAAGATTTGTTAACTTTGCATGGAGGACTTTTGACTTTTTAGGAGGTACACTTTGCAGTATCCCCTAGCATTGATTCTTTTTAGAGATGACTCTAGGAAATGAGAATGAGTTATTAGAGAAAAGAAAAAGAAAGTCCCAACTTGATTACAAGAAGTTGAGAGTATAGCTAAATGATAGGAAGCCCCTAAACTCGACAAGGAACAGAAATGACTTCAACTCTAATAAAGTTGTTTTATATTCAGTTACATTAATATTTATTTTAGTTGTTTTACAAATGAGTCATACAAAGATGTCTTGACAAATTTTGAGAAGAAGGCTAATCACCATAGCAATATAGGGCTAAACATGTCTTTCTTCTTGTATGAGACCGGACTTAAAGTTTGCCTATGTTCCTCCCGATATGAGAGGCTCAGGTCATTGTAGTTCTGGTTGATGCTTTAATTTTTTCTTTGCTCTCTAAGTTTGTGATGAAGGAATTTAATTTTTCCTTTTTCCTTCTTTTCATGGTGGGCTTTGTGAAGTATACATTTGAATCTTATGGGATGAAATCACTCCCGGTGACTCATTTTCTCCAAAGAAGTAGTGAACCAAATTTCCAATCTTGCTTAGCCTCTAGAATGCACCCACCCATTTATTTTATTGTGGGAATTTTTTAGTGGGTTTCTTTCACTCTTCTTAATAATCTTATGATAGCCTTTTTATCACAAATGGGCGTTTCAAATTCAAGCCAAACTATCATCATGGGCATCGTTTGATCCCATGGCTTCATACAATGGGTGGAGCAGTTGTTTCCCTTTTGATTTATTGTACCCACTGAAAGATATCCATTACGATCGTAAGTCAACATCTTGTTAACATACAAAGGAAGAGTTCACAATCAGATGATCGAACAATTCAGTGGAAGTGATTTTGTGCGACCACACTGAGATGTATACTTAGCCCCTACTTCGCTTGAGTATTTGCAACAACGTATTTGCATTTTCTTTGTCCCTTTGCCATGGTGTATATCCCCTAGATGTTCATGTGATTTCCTTCATTCTTAAGTTCATTTAGACCTTTTTTCGTCTTTTGCCAAGCATTATTAAGAATTAGATTTGAAGATCGAGCAACTTGGAGGATGTGAACGACTTTCATTGATTTGACTCTTGACACAAACTTAATACACACATAAACAAGGAAAGGAAATCCTAGTTAGTTTTTTTAGAGAGAGGGAGGTTGTCGTTGTAGCTTCCCATGTTGCATTTTCGGAGACTTCTTGTTGTTGGAGACCATTTCATTCCCAAGTTGTTCCTTTCCTCACAGTATCCCCTTTATTGATTAGGTCTTGAATCTTGGCCTTCAAAGTGTAGCAAGCCCTAGTGTGGTGTCCATTGGCAAGGTGGTACAAAATTTGGAGGAGTCCACGTGCTTCCTTACAGGGTCTTTAAGATTGAAGTCCTTCAAGGGTTGCATCTTGCCCATCTTCACGTGAGAGTCAAAGATTTCATCCAATGGCTCTTCAATGGTGAACTCACACTTGTCAATTAAATCTTGAATGATATTCTTGACGTTAAAGAACTTTTTAGTAGTGTACTCGCTATGCTTGTGATAATTTCACCATTCATTAGACGCGTGATTCGAACCTTCTTCAACTTGTGTCCTTCTAAAGGTTTGACCATTCCCTTTGAAACCAATGTTTTAAAAGTTTTGATATGGGTCATTCCTAAAAGAGGAGTAAAGAATCAGGTGTCGGCAGCCTTTTGTAAGTTTAAGGAGGCGGAATGCTTGAGTATACTTCCTCATCAGCTTTTCCCTTTCCCTTGGTGGACTCCTTCAATAGGGTCTTGAGTTTAGAAATATATTCTTCATGGGCTTTGTGTTTGCGATCCTATATTGAGAGCTGACCCCATATTGTGAGTGGGGCCCACGGGATTTCCATTATCGAGGTTATTGTTGGATGCCATCGGAGCGAACGTGACTTCTTCACAATTTGATCTAGACGAGAACGGACCCCCATTACTCTTGAGCAACTTTGGACGAGGAGGATGGGCATTAACAAGCACAACTTAAGCACAAGACTCACCACATAAAGAAAATACTCTTTTATACATTAGTCCTTATACATCATCGAAAGGACTAAGTCCTATTTTAGTTTCTACCTAGAGCTCTTGGACAATGGAATCGTCACACTAGTATATAGACCATATCGCGGTCCCATATACTCTTTGCATTCCACTGTTTCGTTTCTGAACCTAAGCATGTAGGAATTTAATTGAATCAATGTCACGAATCACGCACGTATAGATGGAAATCCGTCCATAATAACCAAGAGTTTCGTTTAAGTGAAACATCGTGCGTGTTTGGTGACATTGTCTTAAGGAAATTCTGACATACTAAACCGATGGAGTCAGGGAGTGTAAATCATATTCTAAGAATGTGTGGTTTATGCAATGGCTGAAGAGGATAATAGGCTACCCGCTGGTTTGGTCTTTAAAGCACGTAACGGGATGAGGGTCACCACTTCGTGAGAGACCAAGGTTATTGGAGCATGGAATTCCCCTGGGTAGGCCTCGACGGGTTTGTGGTTAAACTTGTGCGACTAAATAGCAGTTATATAGGAAATGTGCAAGTGGTGTGATGGCATAACTATATGACAAATATTTTTTTTAATGAAGTAAAAGAGAAACAAGTAAACAAAAAATAAATGAATATTACAACATTCGAATGACCCGTGTGACCAGTAGAAATAATAAACAGAAATAGAATCAGTAAATATATTTAGGCCTTTTTAGGCCTATATTCAAGTTTTGCCCGTCCCGGTTCTAGAATGCCCCAGATGAGCTTACAACTACCCCTGCAAAATGGGTTAGCAAAAACAAGCATGCCAGATAACAGAAATCCAAATTCGCACGAATTTGGCCAGAGAAATCAAACTCGAACGAGTTAGGCTCAATAAGCCAGACTCGCCCAAATTTGACCTTTCTGGGAACAGAAAAAGCAAAAACAACAAGAACATTTAAAATGTTATTCAATTTTAACCCTCTAAATTAAGTACCCATTGGATTCGCCAATGTAGATACCTCAGAAAAATGACTAGTCTATTTCCCTAGGATGTCTAATCCATTTTAGTGTTTTGGAGTCGCCACCTATCTTTTTAAAGAAGCATAAAAAAAAACTTATGTCAACTCGATTTTAGTAGAAATGAATCAAAGATTCTAAAGGTGTTCGTGGATTAGGTTATGAAATAGAAATATGTTAGGCACCCGCTCTGCCCGGCCTTACAACCGGTCTTGCTATTTTAAGTGTTCTAATCTATTTCATGCTCGCTAATTATACTTGTTCAAATATTTATCAAATAGGGGAAATTGGGGGGGAGGGGGATTTGGAATATTAGGGAGATGATTTACGATCAAATACAATAGATAAAGAAACCTTTAAAACGTCTCCCTTCTAATGGGGATCACATACATGATGGGACAAAAACAAGTTAATAAAAATAAAGACATATACAAAGAAAAATACCTAGCTTGTTAGCTTTTCGGGAATGCCTTATGAATAAGGCATGTCCTTATCCATAGCATGCTTGCAAAAGAAGGATTGTGTTTGTGTTTGTGTTTGTGTAATCGAGAGTTTGAGAGATAGAATTTTTAGGAGAATGTTTGCTTTGAAATAGTGAGAAAAGACTTTTTTATACATGTTTTGGGTGTTGGAATCTTACCCATTTTAAAGAGGCTAGGAGCTACATTTATAGGTTTAGAGGGCTCTAAGAACGAGCCATGCAAGGACGCGGGTGAAGAAGAGTGTGAAAAAAGCTCCAAAAGATTGCTTACCTCAGATCAAGGATGGACTAAACACCAAATGGGGGTGACAAATTAGAATAGGAGATGTTTTTGGAGGGAGATCAGTCCCTGACCTTGAAACTCGTTCGAGTGAAATTACCCGATCTGGCAGGCGCCCGAGCGCGTCGGATTCTCGTTCCTCTTTTGAGAAGTGAATTTTTTTTAAAGATTATACGGATGAATTTCTTTGAAAAGAGAGTTGCCACGCCGTTTTGTGAGCCCAAAACATTGACAAAAGGCATTTAATGTGAGATTTTGAGTTCGGAGGTCACGTTACGCCTCAGAAAGAGATTTTTGTGCTCACCCGAAATGCCTCATGTCCATGAGACTTTCTAACCCTTTTTGAAAGTTGTGTGTGTGCGTATTCAAAATCAAGTGGCTTCGTAGTTTAAAAGAAGAGAAAAAAATATTGTGCTGTTTTTAGAGAAAACTGTTTACTTTGATAAAAAGGGGGTTTAAAACAAATCTGAAAAATGGAGAAGACTGGAAAACTAAACAAATATTACAGGCTGCAAACTGATCCGTACGAATTAGTGTCCCTTTACAAGGAGGTCCGTACGGATTAATATGTGAAGTAAACTATTTTTTTGTATCTCATTTAATTCTTAATGTTACTTTGATTAGACTTGAGAAAGAAAGGTGACAACTTCTCGATTATGCAGGAAGTTGATCATTAAATCCAAAAAAACACAAATGTCAAATCTTAGGGTTGTCATCTCCAAATCCTAGGATAGTACAATAATGATGGTTTCAAGCTTTTCTTGAGAAATAACAATGGAAATTGTTTGCCTCAAGTAAAAAAAATGAGAGTTCTTTTAGAAGTTTAGATTTAAACTTTTGTCACTTTTTAGGAAGAAAATGAAAAAAATGAAGTTACATCAACATTGTAACCATAATCCCTTGAACCACATCTTTAAAATGAGTGATGAGTTCATCCTTGTTAATTAGGGTTACTTGTATCATAGTAACTTAAAAGGAAATGGATCTAAAGATAATCTTAGGAGTTAAATACATTTGAAGGTAAGTAATGGAAAGACAATACATGGAATATAAACAAACCACTATCACCATTTGACATCCATTCTTAAGCACATTGTGCATGGAAAATCTTATAGGATCATTTAGATGGTTTTGGTCTACAATATATAAAACAAGTAAAGGCTACATTATAAATGGTAGATTCAACAACAATGATTCATAATAGATTAAAAGACTTGGAAATGAAAGATTAAAGTGTTATTTAGGGTTTGGAAGGAGATCTCACCAATATTGATTCTTTTCTATCATCCTAGGGTTTGATTTTGTTGGAAAAGTGTGTGGTTTGCTTAAGGCGATTAAGAATGAGAAAATTCTGCTCTCACTTAGGCAGAATGTCCCCTAATACTCACTATTCTCAGATTTTTCTTGTCCCAAATGAAGGAGCAAGAGGCCTATATTTATAGCCACTGAATATGACAATGATGTCCTCACAACAGACACTTCCTTTTGTAAAGTGGTCCGTACGGACCAAATTGTAGAGTCAGTATTTTTTTACTTTTTTTATTCCTGCGAGGTCCTTTTGATGTTTTTAATGTACAAAAGTTCCTTTCTTGCTTTGTTTGGTCAATTTGATCCTTTGAAGTCACGGGACTTTGGGATTACGGATAAGTGAACCCTCGCTGTCCTTCCCGCTTGCTTGGATGGAGAGCGGTCCGGATTGGGGTACTTACAGAAGCCCCTCGGCGACATCACTTATGAAGGAAGTGGGGTCATCGATAAAAATAAGAATCCCGATCTGGATCACTCGTCGGGAGGAAGAGATAAACGATCGAGTCGATCGGACGGCTGAACCCTTTGATAGAATTCCTACGTATCCCAAGTGGGAATCAATCCAAATGTAGTTCGAGTGTGAGGACAATTTGGAGGGGACTCAACCTATGGGGGATGATTTTTTTTGTAGGCGTCAAGAATCTAACGAGATTCAATAGTTTTGTGGGCGTTCGTGATTTCTTGGTTGGATATACTTTTCCACCCAGTTGGAGAGAGATTCGGGCTTACGATGACAGTCGAGGAAAGTTATTTGGGCTTATGATGAAGGCCGAAGAAAGTTTATGGCTTATGATGACTGCCGAAGATAGGTATTCGGGCTTACGATGACTGGCAAGAAGGGATTCGGGCTTACGATGACTGCCGAAGAAGGGATTCGGGCTTACGATGACGGCCGAAGAAAGGTATTCGGGTGATAACGGCCGAAGAAAGGTATTTTGGCTTACGATGACGGACGAAGAAAGGAATTTGGGCTTACGATGATGGCCAAAGAAGGTATTCGGGCTTACGATAAAGTTTGAAGAATGGTATTCGGGCTTACGATGACGGCCAAAGAAATGTATTTGGGCTTACGATGACGGCCGAAAAAGGGATTCGGGCTTACGATAACGACCAAAGAAAGGTATTCGGGCTTACGATAACGGCCGAAGAAGGGATTCAAGCTTACGATAACAGCCGAAGAAAGGTATTCAGGCTTACGATGACGGCCGAAGAAAGGTATTCAGGCTTACGATGACGGCCGAAGAAGGGATTCGGCCTTATAATGATGGCCGAAGAAAGGTATTCGGGCTTACGATGACGGCCGAAGAAAGGTATTCGGGCTTACGATGACAGTCGAAGAAGGGATTCGGGCTTACGATAACGGCCGAAGAAAGGTATTTGGGCTTACGATGACGGTCGAAGAAGGGATTCGGGCTTACGATGACGGCCAAAGAAGGGATTTGGGCTTACGATGACAGCCGAAGAAGGGGTTTGGGCTTACGATAACGGCCAAAGAAGGGATTGGGGCTTGTGATGTTGGCAGAGAAAAGGATTCTAGCTTACGATAACGGCCGAAGCGAGGTTTGAAAGCAATTAAGACTTATCTCACGTATGAGGTAAAGTACCGAGAATTATCTCATGTAAGGGGGCAAGGAGAATTGTCTCATGAGGAGATAATGGAAAAGGATCTCACGAGGAGATAAGGGGAAAGGATCTCAAGGGAAAGGGTCGTATGAGGATAATAGGAAAGGATCTCACGAAGAGATAACTAGATGCAAAATCTAGGGAGAGAATCTCACTCTTAGATAATAGGAAAGAATCTCACGAGGAGATAACGAGATGAAAAATCTCGGGAGAGAATCTCACAAAAAGATAACGGGATGGATCTTATGAGAAGATAATGGGAAAGGATCTCGCAAGGAGATAACAGGAAAGGATCTCACTAAGAGATAACAAGATGCAAAATCTCAGGAGAGAATATCACGAAGAGATAATAGGAAAGATTTCACAAGGAGATAACAGGAAAAGGATCTCACGAGGAGATAACGAGATGCAAAATCTTGAGAGAGAATCTCAAAAAGAGATAACGGGATAGATCTCACGAGGAGATAATGGGAAAGGATCTCACAAGGAGATAACAGGAAAGGATCTCACGAGGAGATAATGAGAAATGATCTCACGGGAAGATAATGAGAAAGGATCTAACGGGAAGATAACGAGAAATGATCTCACGAGGAGGGAACGAGATGCAAAATTTCGGGAGGGAATCTCACGAATAGATAATAGGAAATGATCTCACGAGGAGATGATGGAAATGGATCTCACGAGGAGATAACAGGAAATATCTCACGAGGAGATAACGAGATGCGAGATCTCGAGAGGGAATCTCACGAAGAGATAATAGGAAAGATCTCACGAGTAGATAACATGAAATATCTCACGAGGAGATAGTAGGAAATATCTCACGAGATGCAAAATCTCGGGAGATAATCTCACAAGAGATAAAGAGATACGAAATCTTGGGAAGGAATCTCACGAGGAGATAACGGAAAGATCTCACTGGGAGAAAATGAGATGCTTAATCTCCCGAGGGAATCTCATGAAAAGATAACGAAAAAGATCTAACTAAGAGATAACGAGAATGGTCTCATAAGCGAATCTCACGAAGAGATAATAGGAAAGATCTCACAAGGAGATAACAAGAAATATCTCATGAGGAGATAGCATAAAATATCTCACGAGATGAAAATTCTCGTGAGAGAATCTCACGAAGAGATAACGAGATGTGAAATCTTGGGAAGGAATCTCATGAGTAGATAACAGAAATATCTCACTAGGAAAAAATGAGATGCTTAATCTCCAGAGGGAATCTCATGAAAAGATAATGAGAAAGATCTCACTTAGAGATAAAGAGAATGGTCTCATGAGGAGGTAATGAGAAAGGTCTCATGAGGAGGCAATGAGGACTGTCTCTCGAGGAGTTAATGGGAAGAGATCTTATGAATAGGTCACGGGAAAGATCTCACGAAGAAATAATGAGATGCGTAATCTCAGAAGGGAATCTCACGAAATAATAACGAGAAAGATCTCACTAGAAGATAACAGAAAAGGATCCCATGAATAGATAACGAGAATGATCTCACTAGGAGAAAATGAGGTGTTTAATCTCCGAAGGGAATCTCACGAAGAGATAACGATATGCAAAATCTTGGAAAGGAATCTCACGAGGAGGTAAAAGGAAAGGATCTCAACAAGAGATATTTAAATCATGAAAGAGCAATTTTTATTAAATACCGATCTCTTTTGAAAGGTCAAACCAAAGAATAAAGTTTGGAAAATTATTGCAACCTACAATTAATTATAAAGTTTTTGATTAGGCTTTGAGTTTGTTTGCATTTTGTCCGATCGCACTAGTTCACCATGTCCTTGGAAAGAGCTGAGATGGATAAGAAATGGCTCGAGATGATTGTGATTTGACAAAGCCCCGGTTCGAAGAAATAACTTGACGAAGCTCTGGGCTTCTTTTCTAAACAAATCCCCGGTGGGAAGAAGTATCTTGGCGAAACCCTAGCTTGAATAAAATGACTTGGAAGCCCCTATTCAAAGAAGTGTTTTTTCTTTAAGTCCAAAATGATTGGTACAGCCCCCAGTCTGTTTGGTTATTCGAGGAAATCCTTAATTGTATCCAGCGCGGCCCTAATACAAGTTGAACTTATGTGGCCAGATGAGGCAACCGTCCTTGATTTTTTTTATTTTTTTTAAACAATCAGTCAACTAAAATATAAAAGAAATGACTTGTAATGTACACTTGCAAGGGCACATTTTTTTTTTGAAAGGTGGGAACGAGTCCCTATTTGTGTGAATGCCTTATTTGATGTAGGCACAAAAAAAAATACTTTTGGTTTTGACTCTTTTGAAAGAGTATGAGTACAGAAAGGTTTGTAAGTGTATGGAAGCTCTTGCTAAAAGAAAATCAGTGTTTAGCTCTATTTTTCCTATTTTATAGAAGAAGACTTGCCGAGACATCTGAAGATTTTGTTCTATTAACAACGATCACAAGATTGCTTAGAACCCTTTACTGATGTTTGGGTTATTCAACAATTAAACTCGATATGATGAAATGTTTTGATTAATCATGAGGACAAATTCAACCGGTATCAAGGATCGAATTTGGATAGGTGTGAAAGAAGGTTTGTGTATAGGAGAGGTCATTGATGAGACCGGGATTATGGATTTGTATGTGTTATGACTGGACTATTTCTGGTTGCCTACGTTCCTTAAGGTAAGGAGCTCAGGTTGCCGTAGTTCGAGGCTGAACTGTGCTTGGCTTTGGGGCAAGAATATGAATATTTATGATTCCTTTGATGAAAAGGCTTGGACGGAAGGCTGGATGATGAGACACGGGCCTTGAGATGATTCCTTGACAAGTCGCATTTGATGGTTACTTCATTGATTTAATTACTTCTTGATCGTTTCTCTCATAGGAAGAGAAAGAATTTGAATATAGCTCAAGTACTTATGATACGCCCTTGCCTTTGCCTAAACTGCTCTACTGGTTTTGACAACTTCTATTGTTTGAGCATCCATTTGTTAAACTTCTGACTAGCGGTGCTAGGTCCTTGGCTTCATTTTTTACCCTGCTTGAACTCATTTGATGTGCATGAGGGGGAAAGAAAGCCCCTAGCTTATTGTTGACATGAGGACAATCATTTAATGCTTAGTAACCTTTTGTTATTTCATGATTTTGCCGCCATCATTGACTTGGTCAAGGTAATGGTAGGGATGTGATTTGGAAAGTGTATGGCTTGATGGAGGCCTTTGTGTGGGGTAAGGTAAATTTTATGGGGAGCTATCGGTTTACTTTCTCACACCAATTAATCAAAACATTAATCATTTGAGGAATTATTTATTGAGCAATGCAAGTGATCATATAGAACAAAACAATTTCATTAAATGTAATGTGGGGGTGCAAAATAATGTCTCAAGTCTAGCAAGAAATGAAAGATGACTCATATATAATGCTCAATCAATGTTACTTGTTGAATCAATCAATGTTACTTGTTGAATCAAACCCATCCCGAATAGTTAAAGCCATCTGTCACAGCTGATTAGAAAGTTGTCAGTCATTATCCAAATGACACTCTTCTAGTCATTCGAGCATGGCTTGCATTTCCAGGCAATGACGCTCCTCTCGGGCTACGAGCTTCTTCATCAAGCAATCGAGGGTCACCAGAGACATGGCGTGTGATTGACGATTGACAAATTGTAAAAGAAATTCAAAGCCATTTCATGAAGTTTAAGTCGCGATCAATTAACAAAGCTCATTTCTTTATTTGACCAAAATCGAAATAAAGGTTGAGGATGGAGATGGAATACAATGACTAAGGATCCGAATGAGGGTGTTCTGTTGATCGAAGAGGTATGACTGATGGATAAAAATCCTCTTGTAATAAAAATACCTAGCAAGTATACTAGCTACCGTTGTAGTAGTATGCACAAGCTAGGGTCGAATCACAGAGACTTGAGTGAATTAACAAGTGAATTTAATTAGTGTAAAGTGTAACCAAGGGGGGTTTTTGATTTTGATTTGATTGAACTACTATTGAAAAAAAAACAAATAAATTAAACTAATGAAAATAAAGCAAAGGATTGAAATCAAGAATGACAACGGGATTCACGGATTGGGTTTCACAATACATTCACTTTATGCTATTTTATCTCTTAAAGAAGACATCAATTTCATTCTAGGGTTCATTCACAAAATCATGAGTTGGGACGGTTTGGTGTGTGATTTGCAACTCAAATATTCTCTTTTTATTATACTTCCAGTTACGTTTAATATAATAATCCAAGAAATCCTTAAGATCGAAAGAATATTTGAACCTAAACCAATTGATTTCAGTTACGTCATCAATTAGGTCTAAGTAGTAAAATAATGGTCATGTATCTATGCCCGAGTTACCGTAGCAATTGATACCCACAAATTCTAGGGGCAAAAGTATCTTAACATAAATCTGAAACCCTAGAACGAATTAAAACTATTTTACCACTCTAGAAAGAAATTGAATTAAGAATGAAAAGCTATAGCATAAAGATCTTGTAATGTTAATAACCAATCCGCAAATCAATTACTTAGCTACTCATAATAAAAATAAAAATTACAAAATTAAAATACATAAACAAAACCTGAACTTGAATAGGAATGAAAAACAAAGTAATTATGTGCTGGTAACAGTAACCTCTAGCATCCATTGCAATTCCCAGCATAAAACATAAATAAGCTGCAGTCGCTTTCATTTATTCCTAGGGTTGTTTTCAGCGTGAACAGGCCATGCAACAGCACCAATCCGGGCCCTGACCAAGCCCACACGCTAGGCTGACTCGTGAGAACGAGTCGTTCCATATGGCCCATGTCGTTCTGATTCTTTTGCAATATCAACCCTTGTCTTTCTTTGGCCCGCACCACAGCCTTGGCCAACAAATGCCTTGGCCCTTGATTTGCTACCTTGGCCGGCAACCTTGGCCTTCTTGGCCAGCACTTGGCCTTGCTTTTGGCCCAATTTTTATTCGTTTCGCAATAGTTGCCAAGTCTCACTTTGATCACTCTAATTTTCGCTTTCGCACTTTCATACTTGAACTTTTCAAATTTTCACTTTGGCCTAGAACTTTATTTAACAAATTTATCTTCTAATTTCCATAATTGCAGTTTGGTCCCTGAATTTTCATAATTTACAGTTTGGCCCTTGAATTTCATAATTTCCATTTAGTCCTACGCTTTTCAGAATTTCATTTTGGTCCCAAAACATCCAAAGTAGGTTCAAATCTTCTATTTTCAGCATTGTTTCACTTCAGTCCTTGAACTATCAAAACACTAAAATATACATTAAATTCTCAAGGTTTTGAGCAGAAAATAAGCTTAGGAACATATCTTTTGGATGGGTAAAATCACATCCATCAATGGCCTCTTTGAGGTCGAGGAAAGGACGTGGCCAATTTTGGCGCAAAGCAGGAGATGGCCTCTTTAAGTCAAGGGAAATTGGACTGTGAAAAGTCAGGATTGGGAATTGGACCGTGAAAGGTCAGGATCGAAAATTGGACCGTGAAAGGTTAAGATTTGAGTTCAGAGCGTAAAAGGTCAGGATCGAAAATTGGACCGTGAAAGGTCGAGATTTGAGTTCAAACCATGAAAGGTTGGGATCAAAAATTAGACCGTGAAAGGTCAAGATTTGAGTTCAGACCGTGAAAGGTCAAGAGAGGGAGTTGGACCGTGAAAGGTCGAGATTTGAGTTCAGACCGTGAAAGGTCGGGATTGGAGATCGGACCATGAAAGGTCGAGATTGGAAATTGGACCGTGGAAGGTCGAGATTGGAGATTGGACCGTGAAAGGTCGACATTGAAGATTGGACCGTGAAAGGTCGAGATTGGAAATTAGACTGTGGAAGGTCGAGATTGGAAATTGGACTGCGGAAGGTCGAGATTGGAAATTGGACCGTGGATGGTCGGGATCAAAAATTGGACCGTGAAAGGTCGAGAATAAAGATTGGACCGTGAATGGTCGAGAATGGAGATTGCACCGTGAAATTTTGAGATTGGAGATTGGACCATGAAAGGTCGAGAACGGAAATGGGATCGTGAAAGGTAGAGATTGGAGTTCAGACCATGAAAGGTCGAGATTGGAAATTGGACAGTGAAAGGTCGGGAATGGAGATCGGACCGTGAAAGGTCGAGAACAAAAATGTGACCTTGAAAGGTCGAGATTGGAGATCGGACCGTCAAAGGTCATGATTGGAGTTCAGACCATGAAAGGTCAAGATTTGAATTCAGACCGTGAAAGGTCGAGTTTAAAGATTGGACCGTGAAAGGTCGAGATTGAAAATTGGACCGTGAAAGGTCGAGATTGGAGATTGGACCGTGAAAGGTCGAGATTTGAGTTCAGACCATGAAAGGTCAAGAATGGAAGTTGTACCATGAAAGGTCGGGATTGGAGATCGGACTGTGAAAGGCCGGGATCAGAGTTCAGACCGTGAAAGGTTAAGATTTGAGTTCAGACCGTGAAAGGTCGAGGTTAAAGATTGGACCGTGAAAGGTCGAGGTTAAAGATTGGACCGTGAAAGGTTGAGATTGGAAATTGGACCGTGAAAGGTTGAGATTGGAGATTGGACCATGAAAGGTCGAGATTGGAATTCAGACCGTGAAAGGTCGAGAACGGAAATAGGACCGTGAAAGGTCTAGATTGGAGATCGGCCCGTGAAAGGTCGAGAAGGAAAATGGGACCATGAAAGGTCGAGATTAGAGATCGGACCGTGAAAGGTCGAGAACGGAAATGGGATCGTGAAAGGTCGAGATTGGAGTTCAAAACGTGAAAGTTCGAGATTGGAAATTGGACCGTGAAAGGTCGAGATTGGAGATCAGACTGTGAAGGGTTGAGAACGGAAATGGGACCGTGAAAGGTCGAGATTGGAGATTGGACCGTGAAATGTCGAGATCGGAAATTGAACCGTGAAAGGTCGGGTTTGGAGATCGGACCATGAAAGGTCAAGAACGGAAATGGGATCTGAAGGGTCGATATTGGAGTTCAGACCATGAAAGGTCGAGATTAAAGATTTGACCGTGAAGCTACGAGCATATTTCTTGTCTCCCCCTATTGTTGTGCTAACAAACGCTCCCCTAAGGAAGATCTTGCATAAGCCAGAAAGTTCAGGCCGACTACTCAACTGGTCAATAGAGCTAACCGAAGTTCGACATTTAGTTTAGGCCTCGAAAGGCGTTGAAATCTCAACCTTTGGCAGACTTCTTGGTCGAGCTTACAGTCACCAAGGAAGATAGCGAGGTGAGAGCTCAAAAGCAGAGTGTGAAGGGAAAGGAGCCTGCAACTCAGCCCGTAGTAAGTTTGCCCGACGATTGCTGGAAAGTTTATTCTGATGGGTCAGCAACCAAGAATGTTAGTGGGGCTGGGATTGTTCTAGTCGAGCCAGAGACAGGCAAGGTTTTTGAGGAAGCACTGAGGTTCAAGTTTAAAGCTTCCAACAATCAGGCTGAATATGAAGCCTTGGTCGCAGCTATTGAGTATGCCAAATGTTTTGGGGCTACTAAAATCATGGCCTACTGTGATTCTCAGTTGATCATAAATCAAGTTAGAGGGGAGTATGAAGTGCTAAACCCTACCTTAGTCAAATACTGCGACCTATTGAAGAATTTGGTCAAAGACTTGGAGTTCTGGAAGATACAAAGGGTAGGTTGAGATGATAACGAGTTGGCCGACCTACTCTCAAAGTTACCCACATCTGACGAGCAGCATGGAGAGCCTATCTCCTACCTAGAGCATTTGGCATACGAGAGGGTTCAGATTCAATGTCTGGATGACACCACTAGTTAATGGGTTTACACTAAATGTTGGATCGAAGAGATAAAAGATTACATAGAAAGTGGCGAGTTACCTGCTAATGAGCAAGCAGCCCGAGCTATCAAGAAGAAAGCTCCAAGGTATGTCTTACACAGAGATGCATTATTCAGAAGGTCATTTAAAAAGCCATTATTGAGGTGTGTTCACCCCATAGAGGTTACTCAGTTTTTGCACGAAGTACATTGTGGAGTTTGTGATAGACACCTGGGGGCCAGAACTTTGGCCGATAAACTGATCACTTTGGGATATTATTGGCTTCACTTGAGAGCAGAAGCTCATGATTTCATACAGCAGTGTGACAAGTGCCATAGATTTTCCGACCTACCTATGCTGCCTACAACCGAGCAAACTCCAGTGGTCGCAGCTTGGCCTGTCAGTATGTGGGGAGTCGATTTGATTGGCCCCTTCCCACCTGCCCAGGGAAATTGTAAGTACGTGATCGTCGCCATTAATTATTTCACCAAGTGGATTGAAGCCAAGCCTTTAGCTAAGATTATGGAGGAGAATGCCATCAACTTTATTCATGATTATATTTGGTGTCGATTCGGGATTCCTCGAGCTATTGTGTCGGATAACGGGCTACAATTCTCTATAGGCTTTGAAATGGAGATGAACAGATTGGGCATCAAACATTGGAAGTCGTCAGTCGCATATCCACAGAGTAACGTGCAAGCAAAAGCAGCAAATAAACTGGTCCTATTAGCACTTAAGACGGGCTTGGTTGTCAAGCTGGCAGATGGTTAGACGAACTTTCCATTGCTCACTGGGCAGTTCGCACAACCACCCGGGGGCCTACGGGTGAAACCCCATTCGCCTTACATATGGATCAGAGGCCATGGCACCTGCCGAGCTACAAGTTCCTACAGCAAGGGTAGTCTTCTTTGATCACGAACAGAACGACGTCAGTAGATTGATCGACTTGGATTTACTCGAAGAGAAGCGGGCTACAGCTCAACTACGAATGGTTAACTACAAGCAAAAAACCTACGTGCTGAGGAAGATCGAGGTGACAGGAAGGAAAGCAGAACATAAAAAGTTATCTCCCAACTGGGAAGGTCCTTACATAGTTACCCGAGTTGTCAAAGAGGGAACTTATATGATCGGTCATCCAAAGGGCGAAGACTTGAAACATCCGTGGCATGCTAGCCACCTTATTAAGTATTACTTTTAGTTTCAGTTTCAATTTTCTGTTTTTATGTAACTGTTCTACTACTTCAATAAAGTTGCAGTTCTATTCAAACAAAGTTGTATTATTTCAGCGCTTCATTCAATTCGGGTCGGACTCTTGGTCGACCACAACATTGTCCTAAATAGGTCCGACTCTTATTCGACTTCGTTCTAACAGATTCGACTCTTATTCAGTCTCGTTTCTTCTAACAGGTCCAACTCTTAGTCGGCTTCGTTCTAACAGACTCGACTATTAGTTAGTTTCATTTCTTCTAACAGGTCCGACTCTTAGTCGACTTAGTTTTAACATATTCGACTCTTAGTCAGTCTCGTTTCTTCTAACAGGTCCGACTCTTAGTCGACCTTGTTCTAACAGATTCGACTCTTAGTCAATCTCATTCCTCTAACAGCTTCGACTCTTAGTCGACCTCATTCTAATAGATTCAACTCTTAGTCAATCTTGTTCCTCTAACAGGTCTGATTCTTAGTCGACCTCGTTCTAAAAGATTCGACTCTTAGTCAATCTCTTTCCTCTAATAGGCCTGACTCTTAGTCGATCTCGTTCTAACAGATTCGACTCTTAGTCAATCTCGATCTCTAACAGGTCCGACTCTCAGTAGACCTCGTTCTAACATATCTGATTCAAAATCAATCTCATTCTTAACAAACTCGACTAAAGGTGCTTGAACGACCTCACTCTTAAACAGGTCCGACCAAGAACTTGTGTCAGTTTCATTTATCTTATTAATCTAATTCGACATACCAACAAGAAAGGATCAAAACAAGGTGATTCAAGTATAAGTCAACTACAATTATATAAAGCAAGTCCCCCAAAGCGGGCCAGAACATGAGCAAACAAATGTTACGAGTTAAATACCTCCCAAAACTGGGCCAAGGCATGGAGTACATAAATCAAAAAGAAAAATGTTTTGGAACTTGTTTCATTACATCACCAAATAAATAAAAGGAAAACTCAAACTGCTGGATCATCCTCAGTTGGGCCATCGTTTCTAACTTGATCACTGGCACACTGCCCTTGTTCTCTTTGCTCAGCATCAGCAAAAACTTGCTCCTGGTCAACCTCCTCCATCACATCTGCCTCCTCAAGGTGTTTAAGCATTGTGTTGAAATTTACCAACTCGATAGGAGGTGCGACCCAAGGCTCAGCTCCCATCTCTTCATCTTCTTGGGCAATGGCCGTCAGGTCGTTATCATTATAAGGCACCTGAGGATGACCGGCCAACGTGTCATATTGTTCCTCTGAGGCCCATTTTTCCAATTGTTGAATGGAAATGTCGACGGAAGGATCCACAAGAATACGTCAAGCCATATGGCGTCAACCAACATCATAAAAAGAGAAGGCTTGGCTCTGAGTGACGATGAAGCATTCATCACTATCCTTATCAGCTTCTACTGCGGCCTCCGCAGCAGCCTTGACTATGGCTTGGGATTCTTCTTTCCATTATGCTCGAGCTGTACTATGTTCTTTATTTACCTTGGCCAAGAACTCATCACGATCCTGAAGCGTCTTTTTGACCGTCTCTAGCTTGACCTTGAGCTCCTCCTTCTTCAAACTAGTAGTTGTGGTCTCCTCCCTCAACATGTTCAGCTCCTCCTAGCCAACACCAAGCTAGAACTGCAGCTCGTCCCTCTCCTTCAATGTGTCATTGTGAAGCAGCTTCAGGGAATCGTAGGCAGAATTTGCATCCACTAGATCTTCCCTCAGCTCGGTTACCTCTTGAGACTTCCGAGCATACTGGGTCTTTGTCAGCTTCTCTTGCTCTAAAGCAGCCCTCCTGCCACACTTGGCTTGTTTGATAAGAGTAAGGGACTACATCGATAAAAAGGAAATGGTCAGTTTGACTAATGATCACAAAAAGAAGCGACCTACGAATATTGCGACTAAATTGGCAAAGATAAATAGACAGAAGAGCAAGTATTACCCTGCAGTGAGATAGGTCGAACCTATCAGCAAATTCTTCTGGGGTGAGCCCCTTCTCGGTAAAACGAGCTAGCATATGGGGGTCCATAGCCTGCCTCACGATGACTTGGTCGTATCCCAGTTTAGGATATTTACGGCTTGAGCTATCGATCAAGGTGATGGGAGACACCTCGCTGAGCCTGGCCACCTCGGCCTGTACAAATTTTGTGTCAGAAAGCGGAGGGGTTTGTGACAAAGGATGATCGGAGCCCAACATCTTCTGGGCTTTAGCCCCCCCAAGTCCTTGTTCATCAGCAAACCTCTTCCTCAGCCTGGACAGCAGGAGAGTTTCATCATTCTCTTCCTCCAGATCGACGAAGTCAATACTAGCAGCTTTCTGATGGGCCTCTCCAGCAGGCTCAAGTGTTGGACCGGAGTCCGATCTAGTCTTGGTCGAAGCATCGACCTCATCAACTTCAACCCCAGCTGCTTGATCTTTGGGTGAGTCATTGTTCAAGGGGTCAGCCGACCCAGTTTCCTCGACAGGGATCGTCCCGGCACCATCCTTAGGCAGCAGCTTGTTCCTTTCTACTGCCTCTTTCTCCCTGCTATCCCGTGCGTTGGCTGCACTATGAGCTTGGAGCTCTTATTTCTCTGACTGGTACTGTGATGTACCCGATTATTTTTGAAAATCAAAACGGAGTCGCCACGCCATTTTTGTTTTAAGGGCCAAAACTTTGAAAAATGCCCGAGATCAGAAATTTAGGTTAGGAGGTCACGTTACGTTCCGGGAAGGACGTTAGTGTGCACCCGGAACGCCTCGTAAAAACGAGTCTTCCAAACATTCAAAATCCGTTGTTGTGTGTGTGTGTGTGTGTGTTTTGGCCAAAATAAGTTGAAACTGAGGTAAGTAAAAATTGGGAGCTCTTTTTAAGGCTTTAAACTGATCCCATGATTTTTTGGGTGATTTTTGGGTTGAGATTTGGCACTCAAAAGATTTTCGGAAGTTGAAAACCATTTCTGCCAGAATGAAAAAGGCAGTTGACCCTTGACTTTGAAATGGACTTTAGGGCTTGAAAACTCCAGAATCTGGGAAAAGTCCGGGAATGAAAAATGTTCAAAACACCTTAAAAAAAGTTTCTGTAAAAGAACTTTTCATTTTGGAGATGATTTGATGGGTCAAAACCTTCTGGAAATCTCAGATCTGAAATCTGGATTTCCAGAAGCTGATGAACTGGCCTCTAAAAGAAAAATTGAAAAAAGGAGTTCTACTCACGCAAAAAATAAATTAAAAATATGTCTGGAAAGCTCTGGATGTTGGCTACAAAAAGTATTTTGTAGTCAACACCCAATTCCAAGTTTTACTGGGTCCAAAAAATAGGAAAATGGACTGAGTTCTCAGAACAATGCTACTGGACAGCAAGATGTTCTTGAGGAGAAATGTGATTTTTGGGGGGTTTGCATCTATGTTCACCCCATTTTCATCCCTAGACTTGATTCCACTACCTTGTGCCAAGTGGTTATCATATTCAAGTCATCCTTGGGGAATTTATGGGGTTTAAACATATCCTTTGCAAAGGGAGAGGGGATCTTTGTAAAGATGAATTTAAAGAGAAAAATCAATTTAGAGATTTAAAATGTAGACCATTTGAGATGGTCATTCATGAAGATGAACTTTAAGATGACCATCTTAGGTCAAAACTTAAGTTAAACAAGACATCAAGTAGATCCAAGTGAGAAGAACAAGATGAACAAGAAGTTAAAAGAGGATTTTAGGGTTTTGAGAAGGAGGGCTTTACCAATGGTGACACCCTATCTTCCTAGGCTTGGAATTTGACTTGAGGAGTATCAAGATTTGGTGTTTGGCTTGAGGAGTATCAAGGTTTGGTGTTTGGAGTGAGATTGGGAAAGATTCAAGAGAAAATGGTGGCAATCTAAGGATTCCCACTGTTTTCTCTCTATATTTCGCCAGAGTTTCGTTGCTATGATCAAATTGTGTTATGTAAACTGAGAGAGGAGGGTTCAATTTATAGGCCACTGTGAGAATCAAACATATCCGCGCGGACAAGGATCGACGCATGCACTGTTCATCTGCTACAGTGCTGGCTTTTGGACAGGAGGAATAATCTTTTTAAAATTGAAACTGAAGCTGTTTTTCAACTTTCTTAATTCGGATTTTTCTAATTTCTTTTACTTTTTGAGATTCTTTTCTTGGTTTAACTTTAAATGGCAATGCCCATATTACCCTTACTTTGTTAGAAAAGATAGGAATGTTAGGAATGTTAGTAATGTTATAACTTTCGTTAATTTTCTAACGAAAATGCTAACAAGCTCAAATTGGAGCACTTACAGTAGCCCCTCGGCGACGGCGCTTTCGAAGGAAGCGGGGTCGTCGATAAGAGTAAGGCTCCATATTTGGCAGGATGATCAAGTGATCGAGTGGCTGAACCTATTTAATAGGCTACCTACGTATCCTTGAGAGGAATCAAGCCAGCCGTAGCTCGGGTCTTTGACCCTAGAGTGACTGTTTTAGGGTGTCAACCTAAGATTTGACTATTTTTGGGAAGTCGCCCTAAGATCTGACTATTTTTGGGAAGTCACCCTAAGATCTGACTATTTTTGGGAAGTCACCCTACGATCTGACTATTTTTGGGAAGTCACCCTAAGATCTGACTATTTTTGGGAAGTCGCCCTATGGTTTGACTATTTTGGGGAAGTCGCCCTATGGTTTGACTATTATTGGGAAGTCACCCTATGATCCGACTATTTTTGGGAAGTCGCCCTATGGTTTGACTATTTTTGGGAAGTCACCCTATGATCCGACTATTTTTGGGAAGTCACCCTATGATCTGACTATTTTTGGGAAGTCGCCCTACGATATGACTATTTTTGGGAAGTCGCCCTATGGTCTGACTATTTTTGGGAAGTCACCCTATGGTTTGACTATTTTTGGGAAGTCACCCAATGATCTGACTATTTTTGGGAAGTCGCCCTGAGATCTGACTATTTTTGGGAAGTCACCCTAAGGTTTTGACTGTTTTGGGGAAGTCGCCCTATGGTTTTGGTTTGTCGAATTAGGGGATGATTATGATTTGTCGCTTTCCTCGTGTTGTGTGTTGAAATCGAAGTGATAGCGTTTTAGGTGCCTCGAACCTTGATGATGGCGTTTTAGGTGCCTCGAACCTTGATTTGAAGGGATCGGTCTTACTTTTGCTGCCGAGGATAATGGGAAAAGAAGCGGGATTCCGTTAACTTCGCTGGGGATTTTGTTAGCCTAAGTTGGAGTTTAGTTCAGGAGTATGAACCTAAATGGGGACTTAGTTCAGGAGTATGAACCTAAATGGGGACCTAGTTCAGGAGTATGATCCTAAGTCGGGGTTTCAGTTCAGGAGTATGAACCTAAATGGGGACCTAGTTCAGGAGTATGATCCTAAGTCGGGGTTGAGGGAGGCTTGTTTGAGGGCATTCTCGCGGGGAAGATTAGAGTTTATGATGATTATCGGGGAAAAGGGTGGCCGTATTGGTCAAGCGAGTTTGGACCTATGGTAGGCTACCTACGTATCCTTAAGAGGAATCAAGCCAGTCGTAGTTCGAAAGTTGCTGGGGATGGTCTTTGATGGTTTGACGGTATTCGGGAGTCACCCGAGGTTTGACTATTTTTGGGAAGTCGCCCTAAGATTTGACTATTTTTGGGAAGTCGCCCTAAGACTTGACTATTTTTGGGAAGTCACCCTAAGACTTGACTATTTTTGGGAAGTCACCCTAAGATTTGATGATAATGTTCTTTTAGAAAAGTAGTTGACTAAGATATGCTTTCATACCTCTTTGTGCTTACCTATAGGCTGCCAGGAAGGGCGAGGCTACGGCTGATGTTGATGAAGAGTTGTTGGGTTGCCATTCGTGGGACGGTTTTTGCTGAAGATTTGCTGTCTTTGGAGGCATTTTGACCTGAAGGAGGAGTTGGGTTGAGTATGTATATTGCTGGTGATCGTCAACCTTGTAGAGGTTGTTGAGCTTGTCTTCACATTGGGACTTCTTGCTTTTGAGAACTTTGTGTCTCTGACCGATTTTCATTTGAGAACTTGGCATCTCTGACCAATTTGCATTTGAGAACTTGACGTCTCCGACCGATTTGTATTTTGAGAACTTGGCATCTCTGACCGAATTGTATTTGAGAACTTGGCATCTCTGACCGATTTGTATTTTGAGAACTTGGCGTCCCTGACCGAACTGTATTTGAGAATTTTGCATCCCTGACCGATTTGCATTTTGAGAACTTGGCGTCTCTGACCGATTTGTATTTGAGAACTTGGCGTCTTTGACCGATTTGTATTTTGAGAACTTGGCGTCTCTGACCGAATTGTATTTGAGAACTTGGCGTCTCTGACCGAACGGTAGACACTGGAGGTGGTCTTCATTGGGGGCTGTTTTCATCCATTTGTGGACATTGGAGGTCGTCTTTAGCAAGTTGCAGACGCCAGAGGTTGTTTTTGCCAAACTGTAGATGCTGGAGGTTGTCTTTATTCGTTTATGGACATTGGAGGTCGACTTTGGTGAAGATCATCCTTGCCTAAAAAGGGGGATTTGATTTCACGTTGGAATTCCTGCATTCGTTAGTGAAGAGGAAGATGCATATATGGCATTCATGATGACAGATGCATGCATGGAACCAAAAATGATTATGAGATGATGCATTTACTTGCTTTCGAAGATGCACTTAGCCTAAGCTTACGCGGGAAAATTATGATTTATGATCTTCGATCATTTAGGATTGTTCCTATTGACTCAAGTTTTGTGCATGCTACATGAGCCCTTAGGAGATTTTTGTGGGGATGCATGGTGATGAGAGGGGATGCATTGGGATGTATGTGTCTGGAAACTGTTTGAAACAGATTTTGAGCAAGTGGTGAGAGCCCTCGATCGCGATTTAAACAGCGGTTGTTGATGAGGTTTTGTTAACAGTATCACATGGACCTCAATTTTGATGAGATTGGATTCGGATCCCGGGTCTTGATTGGAATTTTCTCTCTCAATCTTGGTCATTTGAAGCTGATGCTGACAGGCTCTAGGGCACATTGATATGAGTGAAGCTTCTTTCATTTGGGTGAGCTGTGACCTCGGCCGAAACCTTGTTCGGAGAATGGTTTGATGAAATTGCTAATGCAGGGAGAAACCCAGATCTTAAATTCCGACGCTACGGGAAGCTACTATGTACCAAGTTCTGAAGCTGAAAATCTAGCTGTTGATGTGACTAAACCTTTCTTGCAGCTTGATAAAATTCAGGTCCAGAGGACCAGCTTGGCAAAGTCCAGATTTCGAAGCAGTGACTTGGCGAGGCCCTAATCTTATAACCCCGTTGTGATTCTGACATAATTAGCCGAGTCCCAATCTGATTGGTAATGCAAAGCGATCCTGAGAATAATCTGATGAAGATCGAATTTATCTCGTAGTGAAGAACCCAATGTGGACCCAAAGATGGCTATATAAGCCCCAGCTTGAAGAGCTGATACATGAAAACCTGGGAGAACTGCTTAGCAAAGCCCCAGCGTGAAGAAATTCAGAGCGGTCTTATTGCAGACAGAGTCATTATGTGGTCGAGGAGGCACCCATCTTTTCAGACCTTAGTCAACCAGTCACTTGGACAAGACTCAGAAATGTTTACGTGCAGGGGCACATCTTTTCGAAAAGTGGGAATGAATCCCGATTTTGTGTATACACACTCGCTTTAGGTTTGACTCTTTTGAGAGAGTATAAGCATCACAAGGTGTGGAAAAGTGTATGGAAGCCCCTGCTGACAGAAAGACAGTGTTTGGCTCTATTTCCCTATGATGGAGAGAGAGAAGACTTGTCGAGACACTTGAAAACTTGTCTTATTCATGATGATCACAAGGCTGCTTAAAACCCTTTGTTAGTGTTCGGGTTATTCAACTCCTAAATCCAATATTTTGATTAATCACGAGGAGAAAACCAACTGATATCGAGAATCAAGCTCGGAAGGACGGAAAGTGTATAGGGACGATCTTTGATGAGACCGAATTTTTTTTTTTTTGAGATTTGTTTGTGATTTCGACCGGACCATTTCTGGTTGCCTACGTTCCCTCCATTATGAAGAGCTCAGGTCGCCGTAGTTCGGGCTTATCCCGAATGAAGAGCAAATGAATGTGAAAATTCGAGATTTCGAGGACCTTTGAGAATTTTCTGGGAATTGGAGAGTTGAAGAACATATCCCCTTGGAGTGTCAATGGAAGACACGGATGCGGAGCCCCAGTGGGACATCCACGGCAAGTGTTTGTGGAGTAGAAATGAACTATGCTAGCATAAAATGTCGAATGAATGGATTGAATTTGCACAATATTTGATCATTTGAGCCGAGATGGATTTGGCTCCAATTTAAGCAAGCAATGAAGCATTAATTTGATTTAGATTTTACGATGAAATTGCTATCCGATAGGAATTGCAGCTGGGTTTCCGGGCTTCGATCGGCCATCGGGTAATTTTGGAAGTTATGACCTCTTAAAGTGAGAGGCCGGCTAGGCCTTTTGCTGACTGAACCTCTAAAGATGAGAGGTTGGCTTGCAGGGATGTGTTTGGGAAATCTATGGCGGGGAAGATTGATTGCCTCTAAGAATGAGAGGTCAAATTTTGACTTTGGCCAAAGGCGATGGTAATGGGAATATCCTCTAAAAGCGAGAGGATGGCTTGGGATTGGTCGCGGAAATGGGAATATCCTCTAAAATAGAGAGGATGGCTTGGGATTGATCGCGGAAATGGGAGTATCCTCTAAAATAGAGAGGATGGCTTGGGATTGATTTATGGTAATGGGAATATCCTCTAAAATCAAGAGGATGGCTTAGGATTGATTTAAGGTAATGGTGAGAGGAAGTCCAAGCTATCGAGAACCTTTTGCGAACTTGCGAGAATTCGGGCTCCTTTTTGATCATTGGAGAGCTTCTTGAGAAGTCGGGGACTCTTGTCGAATTGTGAGGATCGACAGTCCCTCCTTTTTTTTTTTTTTTTTTTTTTTTTTAAGTTCTTGCTTGAACTTTTCTATTTCTTTCTTTTCTTTTTTTTTTGCTCGAACTTTTCTCTTTCCTTTTTTAAGGCCTCTGAGACGTTGAGGATTCTTGCTGAATTGTGAGGATTTAAAATCCTTCTTTTGATAACTTGGAAGGCCTCCTGAGAAGTTGAGGATTATCTTTGTCCTTCCCTCATGGCTTGAGATATTTTGCGCATCGCCGACTCTCGAAGCTAACTTCTTGGTCTTGCTTGGACTTCTCTCAATAAGGAGCAAAGGTGATGGCTAAACAGGGTTTCAAAACATGCCGATCTTGAAATGAAAGGGTAGTGTTTAGTGAGGGTGAGATAATGGCTTTCCTATGGGTGAAAGGCTTCAACCGCAATCCCTACCGGATGACCTAAACGAGATTAAGTCTTCATTGCTTGCTTAAGCTTTAAATGAGAAAAGATCCATGCAAATTCATCGAGCAACGAGATGATGATGATGATGAAAGGGATGTGAGCATATGAGATGCAAGATGGGGAGTTGGTAAGCCCCAATTTGGGAAGGATATCAATTGATTTTCTCACTCCGATTAATTTAAATATTAATCATTTCAAAGAATTAGTGGTTGAGCAGCACAAGTGATCATCTTGGATAAAACCATTTCAATTTAGTGTAACGTGGGTGCGCAAGTGATGTCTCGAGTCTAGCAAGAAGAGAAAAAAGACTTATATTAAAAGTTAGGCATTTAACCACTATGTCCAAAATGGACTACAACGACAAATGTCCAGGAAGGACTTAGGTGAAAGAAAAGTACTAGACCCTACGAAGGTTGACTCAAAAGACTATTTTAAAGATAGGTAGCCCCCAGTCTAGCCGCTCTTTGCTGTTGAACCATGCATCTATTCTTCGATGCTGGAGACGGGAGCTATTGCAGATCTTTCCATCAGGATTTCCTTGGCAATCTCTTTCTTGATCCAAACACTTTCCTTGCCTGTGATGACTGGTTCATTGACCTTGCAAAGGGACGAGTCAAACTCCATTATGCCCACAAGTCTTGAATCACCAAACTCGACCATGTTGACATTCGGGTTGTTGTTTCTAGGGAATGGGTTACTGATAGTATTGGGCCCTTCAGGCACTTCTAACCTCCCTTGTTCAATCAAACTTTGGATTGCCTTTTTCAGGGGGACGCAATCATCTGTCAGGTGCCCATGGTACTGATGAAAGGCACAATGCTTGGAGGTATCCAAAGGAGCATTGGGGTTTCTAGGCTGATAATTTTCCAAAGGCCGGAGCAAACCTTCTCTCACCAAACCTCTAAAGATATCACTCAAAGGCATCCCAAAGTTTCTCAAGTCTTGGAGCCGGGATCTGGATGCATCAGGTTTCTTGGGAACAAAGGAAGTGGCATTGTTCTGATCTGTCCCGCATAGCTAATCACTTCCTTACCTTTTGGTTGGACAGAGCCGTGTTGGAGGTGGAAGAAACCCGGTATACGTAAGGTGCAGCAGCTTGGCTGCCGATTGTAAGCCTTTTCGAACTTAGCCCCGGAATTAACCATTGCACGCAAGTCAGCGTAGGGAAGTGACCGAGGGAAGCCCTCAAATGCGGCTTCAAGCATGACCGAAAGATGTCTAAGCGCTCCTCGTCAGGGAGGAATGGCCATTTCACTAAGCTTCAGGTTCCACCTTTTATAGAAATCCCCAATATTCTCATCAGTGGCGCCGCATCGTTGTTTGCAGTCAACTCTGTTTGTCTCCCATTCCAAGTTGGCTTTATACTTATACGTGAAAGTACCGGTAATCCGTTCCCAAGTATCCCTAGCTTCAGCCGCAATCGGAAAAACCATTTCAAAGCCCTTGACTTCAAAGAGAGACTAAAGTAATCGGCCAACCGCCGGGTTTGTGCATCCCTTAGCCTTCATTGCCAAAGTATAGGTGTCCAAGTGAGTTTTAGGGCATGCACTCCCGTCAAACAATTCCAGAGTGGGCATCACAAACTTGTGAGGCAGGGGGACAATCGAGTCGGGATCCGTAGGCCGAAGAGCAGTGTTCTTTTTGGCGGTCAATTCAGCAATCTGTGCTTTCATTTCCTTGTGTTGCTCCATAAACCAAGCCAATTGGGGATCCAGAGGTGGAGCGGGAATTCCTGAGCCGATATTTGAGCTAGGAAGAGGACTAGCTGTTGGTGGTGCATTGGCGGAAGGAATACCATATTCCGGAGCATAGGTGAAAACCTGTCCTTGGCCCAAATTACCCAGGGAGTGTAGGTAGGAGCCGGGGCAAAAGGATAGAACCCGGCGACTTCCGTTGGCTTCCAATCGGCAGAGAAGATGGAGGCAGATCTGAGGTAGACAGATGGCTTGGATTTCCGGGGTGAGGCCCATAAGTAGGCTTAAGTGCGGGCTGCTGTCCCTGGTTGTTGAATTGCATGGCTGGTTGTGGCGAGGATGCATAACCGAGAGGATACTGTGGTCCTGGTGATTCTGATGAAACCGGGATGGAGGTTTGGTAACCCATCGAACCCTGACCGATAAATGGATTTATGAAAGCTGTGTGAGGAGCAACTGAACCAGTACCATTCTGAGGAGGGGCTCCTGACTGTGGCCCAGAACCAGACTGTGGCGGCATTCCAAACTGTGGTCGTGAAGGTCCGGATTGATCGGTTCCGAACTGCGGTGGGATTCCAGTCTGCTGTGGCATTCCGAGGTATCCCCAACCGTGAGAGGACATTCCGTACTGACTTTGCCCCCACTGATTTGTGCCGTCGGGCTGCATGGATCCGGTGGTCTGTGGTTGGGGAGCTGGCTGTCCCGAAGACCGAGGAGCATGGGTTCTGGTAGTGGCACCATAGGAGGTGGGTGGTGGCTTCCTGGTGTAGTCAGGGCGACTGAGAGTGGGGTTGGCATCCTCGTCTTCTTCCACGGTGAAGGTGCCATCCGGATTGAGGCTGGCGGCCAGACCATGGCTTTTGATAGCCTCCATAAGGCTGTTCAGCTGTGCTTCCTGTCGCACTCTCATCTGTTCGGCTAACTGATTCCATTGCGGTTCTGTTTGAGGAGTCCCAGGAGGCGGAGTGGTGTTGTCCCCATCATTACCGGCTGACGCAGACATTCTGAAACTCGGAGTCGAAGCAAACGGTGAAGCTGATGATGCACTTGATTCTTCCCAACTGATCAGACGGTGACCCGGTGCCCGAAACCAAGCTTTGTGCGGAGCTGCGGGGGAAAGACACGAGGGTTCAGATGGTGGGATTTGAAGGAGGGTAGGTGTTTGGGCTTTGGGCTCATGCAACATGCGATTATTTGTTCACGTTTACTTAAAACATATTTTATTAACCTAATCGGTTGGAAAAGATTGCTCTTCTTTTTCGCAAACTACTCTGGATCCTGGATCAGTGGGCCCCGTCACTACGTCTATAAGCCCCTCGTATTCCACCTGTATTTCGACCTCCCAGGGCGGACAGCCCCGGGCGAGGGTCCTATAGGGCAAGCGGGTCCCACTGACCGAACGAAAAACGATCCTAAAAGTCTGGCGGGTAATCCAGTCTTAATGAGCATTCGATGTAAATTACGGACAAAGCTGACGTCAAAGTCAAGATCATGTCCGAGAGCTCGACAGTAAAGTCGGCATGATTTGGACTGATGAATGTCCACGATTGATCTTGACTTGTCGTCAATTAGGCCGTAATTAGGCATGGAATAATCATTAATCCTTGATGACTCAGTGTCATGCTGGGAGTCAGTGTATAATTTGTGCGCCGAGCCGAAGTCAAGGCGCCGGTCAATATCTTGGTCAAAGTCCGCGGCGGAAAACCGGCGAGAACTTCGACCGATTAGGGACCCGAAAGATATTGAGTCGGTGTGCCGACAAAGGCTTGAAAGGAAAGGTCTATACACGAGACGGGGCATGACACTGAGACCCGGACTAAAAACCAACCGGGTCTCGGACAAAGTGTGTCACGGACAAGTGCATGGTCGACACGAGGCTCCATGGGATGTTTGGGTAGTCCTGTGCTCGTCCGAGAGGCGTAATAAGACCAAACGGACCGCGACAAGGATTTCCCGGGTTAAGGACGTGGTGTGCGGTGTACGGTCAATGTGCGCGTAGTGTGCAAGCGATCTATCTTCTTTTACGAGTAAAATAGAAATTGTTTTATGTGTCTTACAAATTATGATGCGTGATTTTTTTGGAAATTTTCTTTTTTGAAAAATCTTTTTTGAAATTTTTTTGAAAATTAATGAGCACATAAGCACATAATCACAAAAATTCCAACAGTTAGGGACATTATTCCGACAGTCAAAATTTTGACTTTTTCCGAGGCGGCCAAAACAAACACGAAAAATGTGCAAAAATCAACACACACAAAACAAAGGATTTTCAAATGTCGGGACGGAAGCTTGACCCTCGAAAGCTTTTTCTTTTTTTTTTGAAAACGATGATACCGGTACGTGGGATTGTTAAACCACAATTTATCCCCGACTCGTGTTAGGAGGCGATAACGGAAAGTTTAATGGTTTCCACCAATATACCAAATATCATTTTTTTTTTAGAAAAAGCTTAGTCCCCAGCGGAGTCGCCACTGTGATGTACCCGATTTTTTTTGAAAATCAAAACGGAGTCGCCACGCCATTTTTGTTTTAAGGGCCAAAACCTTGAAAAATGCCCGAGATCAGAAATTTAGGTTAGGAGGTCACGTTACGTGCCGGGAAGGACGTTAGTGTGCACCCGGAACGCCTCGTAAAAACGAGTCTTCCAAACATTCAAAATCCTTTGTTGTGTGTGTGTGTGTGTGTGTGTTTTGGCCAAAATAAGTTGAAACTGAGGTAAGTAAAAATTGGGAGCTCTTTTTAAGGCTTTAAACTGATCCCAGGATTTTTTGGGTGATTTTTGGGTTGAGATTTGGCACTCAAAAGATTTTCGGAAGTTGAAAACCATTTCTGCCAGAATGAAAAAGGCAGTTGACCCTTGACTTTGAAATGGACTTTAGGGCTTGAAAACTCCAGAATCTGGGAAAAGTCCGGGAATGAAAAATGTTCAAAACACCTTAAAAAAGGTTTCTGTAAAAGAACTTTTCATTTTGGAGATGATTTGAGGGGTCAAAACCTTCTGGAAATCTCAGATCTGAAATCTGGATTTCCAGAAGCTGATGAACTGGCCTCTAAAAGAAAAATTGAAAAAAGGAGTTTTACTCACGCAAAAAATAAATTAAAAATATGTCTGGAAAGCTATGGATGTTGTCTACAAAAAGTATTTTGTAGTCAACACCCAATTCCAAGTTTTACGTGGTCCAAAAAATAGGAAAATGGACTGAGTTCTCAGAACAATGCTACTGGACAGCAAGATGTTCTTGAGGAGAAATGTGATTTTTGGGGGGTTTGCATCTATGTTCACCCCATTTTCATCCCTAGACTTGATTCCACTACCTTGTGCCAAGTGGTTATCATATTCAAGTCATCCTTGGGGAATTTATGGGGTTTAAACATATCCTTTGCAAAGGGAGAGGGGATCTTTGTAAAGATGAATTTAAAGAGAAAAATCAATTTAGAGATTTAAAATGTAGACCATTTGAGATGGTCATTCATGAAGATGAACTTCAAGATGACCATCTTAGGTCAAAACTTAAGTTAAACAAGACATCAAGTAGATCCAAGTGAGAAGAACAAGATGAACAAGAAGTTAAAAGAGGATTTTAGGGTTTTGAGAAGGAGGGCTTTACCAATGGTGACACCCTATCTTCCTAGGCTTGGAATTTGACTTGAGGAGTATCAAGATTTGGTGTTTGGCTTGAGGAGTATCAAGGTTTGGTGTTTGGAGTGAGATTGGGAAAGATTCAAGAGAAAATGGTGGCAATCTAAGGATTCCCACTGTTTTCTCTCTATATTTCGCCAGAGTTTCGTTGCTATGATCAAATTGTGTTATGTAAACTGAGAGAGGAGGGTTCAATTTATAGGACACTGTGAGAATCAAACATATCCGCGCGGACAAGGATCGACGCGTGCACTGTTCATCTGCTACAGTGCTGGCTTTTGGACAGGAGGAATAATCTTTTTAAAATTCAAACTGAAGCTATTTTTCAACTTTCTTAATTCGGATTTTTCTAATTTCTTTTACTTTTTGAGATTATTTTCTTGGTTTAACTTTAAATGGCAATGCCCATATTACCCTTACTTTGTAGAAAAGTTAGGAATGTTAGGAATGTTAGTAATGTTATAACTTTCGTTAATTTTCTAACGAAAATGCTAACAAGCTCAAATTGGAGCACTTACAGGTACTCAAAATACGCACCATGTTAGATGCTTGATCGGTGTAAGAACTGCACAAATAAGGAGAAGATGATTAGTAAGAGATAGGTGAGCAAAATAAATGACGAGTAAAAAGTTACAAGCAAAGAAAGGAGAAGCAAGAAAAAAATTTTACCCCCAAGATGCTCCCTTTGGGTCCTATATTGATCGGCCTCGTTCTTACAGAAATGGCATTGGGCCTTGAACCTCTCTCGTTCGTGGATTACCCAGCCTGGGTACCTTAGTCCCAGAACTATCAAAGCAAGAGGGGCTACATCCCCATCTCCACCCAGCAGCATACAGGCCTGGATAAAATTGTTCTTATTCGACCCCAGCAGCTCCCAGCTAATGGCCCTACCAGCTATCAGGTTCAACCTATCAATCAACTCTTTGCACCAATCACGAGCCCAATATTCCTCCTCCTTCATCACTTGAGACTCATCATTTGGTAGGGGAAATTCCCAACCAGATCGACTCTCGATCAGGATCATGTGGGTATTCCAGCCCACCACTTTGTCGAGCAAATTTACAAATAACTTGGGGGCCTTTTCCCTAGCTGGGGTGCTAATCCGTAGAGTCCTCTTATCCATTAAGACTTTGAAAAATTCCCTAAACACTTTCATACAGGGCTCATAACCAATGAACATGCACACCATGGCAAAGCAGATCAAGACCCTCACAGAATTAGCTCCTATCTGCATTGGGACAGCATCCATACTGATACGGGAGTTTTAGATACTAAGGTTGACAAGGCCTTAGAAACCTTTAATGATGGGGAAAATATCTTTTTGGGCCATTTTGAGCAGCCAATTTTTGGACAGAATTAAATTGCAGACTCTGTGGGCCATAACTTCTTCCATACTTAATATTTTTAATTGATTCAAAAAGGAGCTGAAAGATCTATTTCTTATCTTTCCAACAAGTGCTGAAAGTCATCCTAATTCAAAGTATTCAAGGATTTATGCTCGTTTGAAGTCAGTCATGTGCTAGAAGTCTGAACAGTCACCAGGCCCGTCTCAATGATTATAGGGGCCCTGTGCTAAATATAAATATTGGGGCCATGTGTGTGAATATTAGACCCTTAATATTTTAAAAAAATATACACAAAATATTTAAACTATATATTATTTTTATGTAACGATTATTTTTTTAAAAAAATAATAATTAAGCACTAAAATTCAAAAATAATTTATTACATTTATCCTAACTTTTCAACTCAACATAAATATTATACTAAACAAAAAGTAATATCTTGTAATCATCAATTAAATCGTTGGAAAAAAAGGATGAATACATTTTCCAGAATAAGCAAATCAATTAATTTCATAGTGAACAAATACAAAATTGATCTAAACTAAAAACAGGTCAATCAAATACACACAAGTTGGCTTTTTATTCAAAACAAATCTTTTTTACTAATCCAAAATCCTCAAAAACTACTGCATTGCAACATAGAAAGTTTCAAAACAAGCAAGAATTACTGAAATTATCCGGGATTTTGCGCGGTGCGAAATGCGGTTGTCTTTCGCGGAGGGTTGGTGTCTGAGACCTAGCATTCGGGAAGGAGAGGAGTCGCCACGCGGTTTTGTATTTTGAGCCCAAACGTTGAGAAACGGCTTTAGTGAAAATGGTGTCATTTTTATTGGTAGCAAAAACTTAGGAAAAGGCTTTGAAAACAAGGGATCATTTTTATTGGTAGCAAAAATGAGTAAAAAGCTATTTGGTACCAGAGATTGTTAGGTTCGGAGGTCACGTTACGTTTCGGGAAGAGTATTTTGAGATCACCCGAAACGCCTCGTATGACGAGTCTTTCTACCTTTCTCGAAATCATGTGTGTGTGTGTGTGGTTTGAAATGGGGGCTTGAATGACAAGCTTAATCTTGGTTTGAATGTCAAACGATGATTGGGTGACTTTGTTTGAAAAGACGAGCGTTTTAATGACAAACGTCGGTTTTGAGACGGAAATGAGCGTTTGCGTGGCAAACGTCGATTTTGAGTTTGAAATGAGCGTTTGCGTGGCAAATGTCGATTTTGAGTTTGAAAGAGAGTTCGAAGGTCAAACTCCGGTTTTGAACCGGGCATTACATTGTTAACAATTTTTATGGGAAAAAGCGTATTAAATGATTTTGAATGTCAAAAGTTTCCTTTTAAGTTTGAAGATGTGCGTTTGGATGCCAAACGTCATTTCGCGCATTTTTGAAAGAGAGTTCGAAGGTCGAACTCCGATTTTGAACCGGGCATTACATTGTTGACAATTTTTACGGGAAAAAGTGTATTAAATGATTTGCAGTCAACGAATCGGGTTGCGACTCGGACTTTGAAAAGTAAATACTATCACGATCCAAACGGGTCAGACTTGTAAATGACAGTATTTAAATGCGGTATTGTAGCATTGTGAGAAGAATTTTATCTTTTTGAGTCTCCACCTATATTATTCATTTGGAAATATAGGAAAACCATTTTGAAAGAGATTTGGGTTCGGGGCTTAGGTTATGAAATGGGTAGGTCAAGGAGCATCCATTTCACCCAATCCAGAGATCGGTCTTGCTAAAGAAAAGAGAGGTTTTCAAAAGAGAGAAAAAAAAAGAGATTTTAAACAATAAAATATCTATTTAACGGGGTTAAACGGAATGTAGGATCGATTGCTTTGAGACCGTCTCCATGATTTGGAGAGGCTCTAGGCCGATCCTAGATTCAATAGATTTATACCACTCTAACAATCAATTAGAAAGGGATTTAGGGGTTACCTTGCGTGATGTGATTTGGGCAGAGTTTTGACTCAAGTTTAGAGTTGAAACTTGATGCGGACGGAGCTTCGCCTTGGTCCTTTGATTCGGGCTTCGATGTTTGTTAATCAACAAGGTTGATGAACAAACTTTGGGAGTTGTTTGTGAGTGATTTGAAGGAGTCTTTCGTGGAAAGAAACCAACAAAATGTGTGTGTTGTGTGTTTTCTTGATCAAGGATCAGAATTGTCGACCTCTTGAGCCTTGGAAGTCACCAAGTATTTATAGGGGTTGGATAAGAAGAAGTGGAGAGGTACAACCCTATCAGAAGGTTCTAGACTCCAAATCCCATTGGTTAGCCGGATGGATAAAGTTTTATCCCGAAAAGAGGTTGAAATCGACGAGGAAACTGTCTTCTGCATGCTGCAGAGGGAGGATATCTCGCGCGAGACACGCCATCTTGCGGCGAGATATTGCTCCTGTGGATAGTCTTGTCCTTTCCTCGTTATCTCGTATGAAGTTTAGTCCCAAACTAACGATAGTTAGTCAAAACTTAACGAAACATGACGAAATGGTGGATTTCTACTTTTTGACTCAAAGCGAGACTTACAGTGGTATAAATATGACCCGATGTGTTCAGAATGGGGTGTCTACAGAGCCCCTCGTCGACAAGTCTTATGGAAGAAGTCATGTCGACGATAGAAAAGACATCATTCTGAACATCGGGATGGTCGGACCGCACGGCTTCCTACGTATCTCTATCGGAGAATCAGACCATGACGTAGTTCAACTCCAAAACACGAAAAGGCTGCTTTAGGTATTTTGAAAATTATTTGAAAATCGAGGAGATTTTGTTTTGAAAGATAAATTCATACTGAGGAATCAAATCAAGACCCAATTCTGAATATACCTGTCTGTTTAAAGATTCGCCTGTCTGGGCTCCGAACCTGCGGGAAATATGTTAGAAAACAAAGGTTCACCTATCCGGTCCTTTAAGTCCTGTCGGTTTTGTGACGATTCGCCTTTCTGGGATCTGAATCGGGCTTTGTTGTTGAGGATGACGATTCACCTGTTTGGGCGTTGAATCGGGCTTTTGGTTTGACGATCCACCTATTTGGGCGTTGGACCGGGCTTTTCTAATGATGATCCATTTGTTTGGGCGTTGGACCGAGTTTTTTTTATGATGATGATCCACATGTTTGGGCGTTGGACTGGGCATTTATGATGACGATCCACCTATTTGGGCGTTGGACCGAGCTTTTTATGATGACGATCCACCTGTTTGGGCGTTGGACCGGGCTTTTATGATGACGATCCACCTGTTTGGGCATTGGATCGGGCTTTTGATAAGGTAAGTATTTGACATACTGACCCTAGATGCTTGATGCATCTTAGATGTTTGACATACCTAATTGTTGACGATCCACCTGTCTGGGCATTGAATCGGGCTTTTTGTTAGAATATGCTTAACGCATGGCACTTGACTTGATGGATGCTTGACGTGATGGTTGCTTGACGCAATGGTTGCTTGATGTAATGGTTGCTTGATGCGATGGATGCTTGACGCGATTGTTGCTTGACGCAATGGTTGCTTGACGCAATGGTTGCTTGACGCAATGGATGCTTGACGCTTGAAGAGATGCTCGACGCACTTAATTGGATGCATTGCTATATGGAAAGGTAGATGGTAGGCGAAATCCAAACACTCAACATGTTTGATCTAAAAGTAAGCACTTGACGTGCTTTAATTCCTGCAAGAGGGTTAGTGAAAGCATTTGCATAACAACATATATTCACTTAAGCATTTGTTTGTTCAAGACGATCAATGTGCACTCGACTCCAAGAATCAGCGGGGAGAATGAGTTCTATTATGTGAGATTGAAAATAGTTGATTTAGATTTTGGTTCAGAAGGCCAACTCGTGAGGTCCATCTAAAGATCGAATGAGACAATCGTCTAATGGGATTCCGTTGAGATAACCCAAGTTCAACACTAAGGTTCAGGATACTTTAAGAATTCTTCGTTGTCGCAGGACTTTTCCATCGTCAAGCCCCTAAGTTTCTCGTGTGATGATCATTGACTGAACAAGTTCTAAACCACTCCAATGGCTTTTGCTAGGTATAACTTATGTTGCCTACTCCAAAGCACTTGACACTAGGCCCCAAGACTTCTTGTATGATGTAGATGACTTCGTGAACAGGTTTGTGAGGCTATGCAAATTGAAGAAGGATCCCCTCCTTTTTCCCTTTGATTTTTTTTTTCTTCTTTGTGACGCACCCTGGTTTTTGCCTAGACCGCCCTTTCGGGTTTTCAATCTAACGGGAATCTCTTTTGCGTCTTTTGCTTTTTGTGCTCTAACTTTTGCCTAGGCCGCTCTTTACGAGTTTTCAACCTAGCAAGCCATTTTTTTTTTGATGCTCTATTTTTGCTTAGGACGATTTGAGGAGTTTCGACCTAGCGAGCTTTTTATTTATTTTTGTACTCTCAAAGCCTTGAATTGAGTAGCCCCACTCTTCTTGGGATGAATGTTAATAGCAGCGCCTTTGGCTTCCTTCGTTTGTTGATCTTCGACTTTCAACAGGGGTAATGTTTAGCCTTAAGCCCTCTAATGATAGTTTTCATTTCAAACTTGTTTAGAAGTTTTTATTTTTTTTCGCGATGATTTAAGGACAGAGGGTCCATTGTTCAGTATGGATCAAATGATACTCATAAAGAAAAACAACTTTTGGGAAAGTGTTTAGGATAAAGAGATAACTTTTATTGATAAGGAAATTAGAAACATAATCGATAGTTCACTTGACACAAACTAGAGAGGATAGAGATGGACTAGAATGACAGAACGACTCTTCGAGAACATACTAATCTATATTTTTTTTCTTTTTTTTTCAAAGGAGAAAGGGAGAGGACAATCGGAGCCCCAAGGTGGTAATGCTTCAGTTGATCTTGTCGGCATCATACAAGTCTTGGATGGCATCCCTCAAATTGTAGCAATTGTTGGTGTCATGACCACTAAACTGATGGTAATCGCAAAATTTGTTGTGGTCCCAATCTTCTCTCATTTTCTTAGGATGGTAATCTTCCATTGGCTTCAGTTTTCCTTGGCCTACTAGATCATCGAACATCTCCTTAAGAGTAGCCCCACCAAAATCATGATAGGTACGATCGGTGCTCCTTTTTGTTGGACAATTCTCCTTTTCTGAATTCTTTCTAAGACGGATCAATTCATAAATTCTAAGGGCCAATTTATGGAGTTCGAGGAAACTAGGGAAGTAATTGCCGGCAAGCTTCTCATGGTATTCTTCGCGAAGGCATTGAAGTAGGATATGAATTTGTTCGTCTAGGCTTGGCCTATCAACGATTTCAGTCAGTTTGGTCCTCCATCTTTTAACAAAATCGGCGAATGACTCATTTTGTTGTTGCTTAGTTTGTTCAAGGTCTCTCCTAGTAGTGCGGTAGGTAGTGTTGTCCTCAAATTGTTCTTGGAAGGCACGACTGGCGAGTGGCCAATCAAGTCTTGTGGAGAGTGGAAGATTCATATACCAATCTCTAGCGGCACCGTCAAGGGTTTGAGGGAAGCATTGAACTAGCAAGTTGTCATCGACACCCATAGGTAGCATGGCCCAAGAGTAGGTTTCCAAATGAGCTTTAGGGCAAGTAGAACCATTAAATTTTGCAATATCGGGTGTCTTGTACTTTCTAGGAAGCTTTGACATGGATTGACAAAGGGTGTCATAGTCGATAGAGAGCGAGGCTCCCTTGCTCACATTGAGGGATGCAAGTTTCTTTTCTAGCATTGCCATGGTAAGGGGTTCGTCCTTGCTTTCCCTCTTTCTTTCTTTCTTGGAAGCATAACTCTCATTGTCGGAGGAGGAAGATGATGAGCTAGATTCATACACCTTTTTCTTGTGCTTGCGGTGCCTTTTAGCTTTCTTAGGGTATGATACTTCATCATCGGAAGAGGTCCTACTTTCTTTCTTCTTTGAGCTTAATTCGGCCACTTGTAGTTTCATGGCTCGGAGTTCATCAACCATGGCTTTCATTTCCCCGACATGGATTCTCCTTTCAAGTTCTAATTGAGCCTTTGTTTCATCGTCTCGGGCTTGTAGCATTTCTTCATATAGAGTCCTTTGATCCTCAATTTCCTTCTTGAGTGCTTCAGAATTCATCGTGTCGGAAGGAAATTGAAATGCTACCGTTGGAGAGGTAAGGGAGCTTGACGACCTTAGAGATGAACTAGAGATATCCCGACAAGACGCCTCTTAGAATATTAGCCCCAAACGATCCTAGATGGAGAAAAGGATGATGGTTAAAATTACCTCACGAGCGATCTTTATTAGAGACGGAGTTTTGACTCAAGGAGGGAGCGCACATCAATCATCAATTACAAACACAGATTCTGCAAATAAAATCTCGCGCGAGACAAGGTCATCTCGCACGAGACAACCATTCGGAAAGATGGATTTTTCCTAAATTCATGGTCGGACGGACAAATATCCGTTTTCTATCTAGTATCCTAGGTAAACCTTACAGGTATACGTAATTTGAATCAAACCTAGGGACTCGGTAATTGACCATTCTTTGTAAAATAAAGCCATGTAAAACTGATCGGAAGGATTTTTTTTCTTTAAAGGGACTTCCGAAAGGGTCATTCCGAAGGGACTTTTCCGAAGGGGCTTTTTCTTTTTCCGAAGGGATTTTTCCGAATCCTTTCTCGATAGTCAATTTTACATTAGCTTTATTTTGGTCAAAGACAGGAAAGATTATCGAGTCAAAACCGACCGGTCACGGAGTGTTCCTAGAAAATATACTACATGATATGTGGCGATGCAGGGCTGGAAGGCTAGGCTCCCCGCGATATGACAATCTAGGTGGATTGAATACGCAGAGTGGGATGATCCAACTTCGGAGAGACCGGCGACTAGGTGGTTACCGTCATCCGTCCTTAGTGTGGGTCCCGAGTTTATTAAGGGTATGTATGCAATGACAGATATAGTATGAGTGCGCGTGTGTGACAGCCAATCTATGGTGATAGAGTAAAAGAGAATTTTTTTTTTTTTTAAACTAAAGAAAAACAGATAGTGGCCGCACCAAGTGGTTGCCTACGTTTCTCCCAAATTAGGAAGACTCAGGCCGTCGTAGTTCCACATAAAGAGAGATAAAGAGAGATAAATAAATTAATTTACAACTCCCGAATCCCCAATGGACCGGACTTTAATTAAATAAAACCCAATCACACGCAGTTCATAAATAATAATCAATTATTTAAATGAAATAAAGATTCGAGTTCTACATCTTAAAGGAGGCCTTAAGATGCGGGAACTCTGCAGATAATGAATTCTGGATCCCCTTTGCATGTTCGGCTCTCGTCTTGGACTATGAGATGAACGGGAGAAACCAGAAAACAACCAGATTGCCGAGGCGATATCTCGCGCGAGATATGATATCCCGTGCGAGATATGCCTCGTCTGAGAGCAGAAAATTGAATTTACAATTTTTTTTTGAAAACCTCTCTTTTAATTTTGACGCAAGTTTAAGCCTCTTAATTTTAACTCCCCAGCAAAGTCTCCACTGTAGCGTTGTGAGAAGAATTTTATCTTTTTGAGTCGCCACCTATATTATTCGTTTGGAAACATAGGAAAACCATTTTGAAAGAGATTTGGGTTCGGGGCTTAGGTTATGAAATGGGTAGGTCAAGGAGCATCCATTTCACCCAATCCGGAGATCGGTCTTGCTAAAGAAAAGAGAGGTTTTCAAAAGAGAGAAAAAAAAGAGATTTTAAACAATAAAATATCCATTTAACGGAGTTAAACGGAATGTAGGATCGATTGCTTCGAGATCGTCTCCATGAGTTGGAGAGGCTCTAGGCCGATCCTAGATTCAATAGATTTATACCACTCTAACAATCAATTAGAAAGGGATTTAGGGGTTACCTTGCGTGAGGTGATTTGGGCAGAGTTTCGACTCAAGTTTAGAGTTGAAACTTGATGCGGACGGAGCTTCGCCTTGGTCCTTTGATTCGGGCTTCGATGTTTGTTAATCAACAAGGTTGATGAACAAACTTTGGGAGTTGTTTGTGAGTTTTTTGAAGGAGTATTTCGTGGAAAGAAACCAACAAAATGTGTGTGTTGTGTGTTTTCTTGATCAAGGATTAGAATTATCGACCTCTTGAGCCTTGGAAGTCACCAAGTATTTATAGGGGTTGGATATGAAGAAGTGGAGAGGTAAAACCCTATCAGAAGGTTCTAGACTCCAAATCCCATTGGTTAGCCGGATGGATAAAGTTTTATCCCGAAAAGAGGTTGAAATCGATGAGGAAACTGTCTTCTGCATGCTGCAGAGGGAGGATATCTCGCGCGAGACACGCCATCTCGCGGCGAGATATTGCTCCTGTGGACAGTCTTGTCCTTTCCTCGTTATCTCGTATGCAGTTTAGTCCCAAACTAACGATAGTTAGTCAAAACTTAACGAAACATGACGAAATGGTGGATTTCTACTTTTTGACTCAAAGCGAGACTTAGAGTGGTATAAATATGACCCGATGTGTTCAGAATGGGGTGTCTACAGGTATCGACGGAATCGAACGATCTGGAATCGTAAATGACGATCGACGAGCCAAACGACTCGGAATTGTAAATGACGATCGACGAGCCAAAACGGCTCGGAGTTGTAAATGACGATCGACGAACCAAAATGGCTCGGAGTTGTAAATGACAGAAAAGTAAATGACAATCGATGGATCGATCGATCCGGAATGGTAAATGACATAAAAAAGTAAACGGAACGGGGTCGGAACGCTGTTTTAACCCGTGATTACTTCTCTTACGGGAAGAGAAGAGGATCGAGGGGCTAAAACGTATCGGACCCCGTTAGACGGAGGCGTCTACATTTCAATAACGTTGTTCGAAACGGTTGTAGCGACTGGCGCGTAAACCGAGACGAAACGAGAGATTAGAGAGAGGGAGTTATACCTATGGCTAGGGTCGACTCCTTTGGCTCGGGGTGTATACGGGATACGAAAAGTGGTTTGGAATGGTGCTTTGGAGTGGAGGAGGGCGTATTTGATCGAAATACGAAGGTTTCACGCGAATCGAGACAAAACGGGAGCTCGGGAAGGGGTGAAACTGGTTTGGGCCGTGGCTATGGTGAAAATGGAGAGTAATTTTTGTTGTCCCAAATGGCTTTGACAGCCTCTCTATTTATAGGTGAATTTTCAGTAGGAGTCCGGCCGGACTTAGACTGAAATCCAGGGGGTTTTGTGGTATTTTGGAATTTTGAGGGACTTGCTGGCAATTTCTGAGAATCTGCAAAGGGAGTCCGGCCGGACTGAGACTGTATACCAGGGGTATTTTAGTCTTTTGGCCTTGATTTCTGATTGAAAGGTGACTAGAGGGAGGTGGCATGCAAGCCACGTGTCCCATGAGTCATCAGCCATGTGGGAGTTCGTTCCCGGGTCCCGGTTTTGTCCGTTTTTTAAAATAACAGTCCGGAAAATGTCCGAAATGCCCTCGGAAAGTGCCGAAAAGTGCGTTTTTCAGGGAAAGTCGTACTTATACGTGCGATGACGTGTGTCAAGTATGCTTCGACGTTGGGATGCTCGGGGCAGTCCCGGGGACGTCTTGTTGGCTTTGCAACGGGGAGTTAACGAGTTTCGGTTAACCTGGAGCGGGCCAGTTAACGGATTTCGGTTAACTCTCTGACGGATTTTGACGATCCGGATTTGGGTACTTACAGTTAGCCCCTCAGCGACGTCACTTCCGAAGGAAGTGGGGTCGTTGAAAAAAGATAAGGATCCAAATCGGGATGCCTTACTTTGGAAGAGACCTGGGCGGTGAGCTGGCTGGACCCTTAGCGAAAGGATTCCTACGTATCCCGAGCGGGAATCAAGCCGATCGTAGTTCGTAGGTGCAAGGAGCCGCACGTGGGGACCTTGACCTGAGCGAGACTGTTGGGAGGCGTCTAAACCTGAATGAGACCATTGCGAGGTACTCGGACCTGAATGGAGACTATTGTGAGGCGTCTGAACCTGGGATTTCTGAAAACTTCGAGGGCGTGTGGCGCCTCAGACCAGAGTTGCTGGATCATACGAGGGCGTGTGGCGCCTCAAACCGGAGTTGCTTATACTTACGAGGGCGTGTGGCGCCTCAAACGGGAGTTACTGGATCATACGAGGGCGTGTGGCGCCTCAAACCGGAGTTGCTGATACTTACGACGGCGTATGGCACCTCAAACCGAAGTTACTGGATCATACGAGGGCGTGTGGCACCTCAAACCGGAGTTACGAGGATACATTTATCCTGAGACGAAGGCGTTCGTGCCTTGGATGCTGGGCTTACGTTGACTGCCAGGTTTATCCTACTGGGGATAGGGCGGCAATGATGGGAACGGTTGTGTTAAACTGGCGTTATTAACAACACGGAAGGATTGACGTTTCTAACCACGGGGTTAGGAACGGGATGTGGTCTCGGGAGAGACTGACACATCGCTGGGGAAGAGTGTCCCGGGTTCTGACGGGGTCAGTTAGGAACTGAAGGGGTTGATTGACATTTCTTCCGTAGATGGATGGTCTTAGGATCCTGCTGGGGAGGAATGTTCGGGCTTACGGCTGGCCGAAGAGGGATTGTTGTGCGGGCTTACCTTGATGGCCGCTGAGGTGGGATGATCGGGCTTACGACTGGCGGCCGGGGAGAGTGAACATTGGTGAAAACCAATAAAAATTTTGACGTCGGGAGACGGAATTGTAACTGGAATGTCAGGGGACATGATTGAGTGTTTGAATGTCAAACGTCAACTGGGGATTTAACGTCTGGAGACGGACGCGAGCGTTTGAATGTCAAACGTCGACTGGGAATTTAACGTCTGGAGACGGGCGTTAGTGAAAACTAACTGAGAATTTAACGTCTGGAGACGAGCCTTAGTGAAGACTAACTGAGAATTTAACGTCTGGAGACGAGCGTTAGTGAAAACTAACTGGGGATTTATCCTCGGGGGATGGGGTGTTAGAAATGTCTAACTGGGGGGAAATTTTACACTTTTGGGGGCCAAAAGGGGTAAAATTGGAACTGCAAAAAGTTGAGGGGATGAATTGGAAGGAATCTTTTCTGGTGCACTAAGAGTCCGGCCGGACTTGGACTGAGTTTGACCAGATTCAAATCAGCTCCAAGTCCGACGCAAACCAAACCTTTTCCCCCATTACTTCCGACGAGAGAGAGGAGAAAGGAGAGAAAATTTTCACCCCAAATTGTGAGATTTGCTCAGATTTGTGAAGGAAAATTGCTATGGAAGGTGATTGGGAACCAATGGCTCGCCATGGAAGGACCGATGATGAAAGAACGCGGTTGGTTCGAACCATTCGAACCAACATTCATCCATTGAATCCGGCGGAGTTCTACCCGGCTAGGGATAAACACAACTCCAAAGGAGGGATCGAGAGACAAGTAAGCTTCCCTCAAATTCCATTAATTTTAAGAATGTGCATTCTTTAAATGTTAGAAATTTGACTAGGAATGAGTTAGGGATTTTGGTGCCCGGATTGGGGCTTTTGACTTTGCTATGAACCTTTGTCGAAATTGACTAGGATGTAGTTCAATTGACACTATGGGTAGATGACATAAAAATTTTGGTTGCAAAATTCCATGTCTAGATGCGTTTTTCAAAATTAAAGTAGCTTTAATTCGGGACGGAGTAAATTTTCGAAATGTTCGAAAGAATTTGAAAGTTCCGGTTTCGACGGAGTTTTCGAAATGCTTTGAAAGTTCCGGATTCGACGGAGTTTTCGAAATGCTTTGAAAGTTCCGGATTCGACGGAGTTTTCGAAGGGCTTTGAAAGTTCCGGATTCGATGGAGTTTTCGAAGGGCTTTGAAAGTTCCGGATTCGACGGAGTTTTCGAAATGCTTTGAAAGTTCCGGATTCGACGGAGTTTTCGAAGGGTTTTGAAAGTTCCGGATTCGACGGAGTTTTGGAAAGGATGGAAATATATGTTAGGAAATGAATGAGAACCGTATCTACATTGCATCCTTTTGACATGCGTTCGTGCATTCTGTTGACGTTGCTTCTATGCTAAACGTATTTTGTTGTGTTCACTTGCAGGGGCGAGGGACGGTTGATGTCCACAACCAGAAGAGTCGGGGAGCCTTTGAGGCAGTGCGAGCGCTGTGGGAGGTATTCCCGGACGATGCTCGAGAGGGAGAGAGGAGTCCACGGCAGCTGGTGCTGGACTCTGGATTGGCTGGATTCATCAGTGCGGTAGCTGCGATAGCTGCGACGTAGAGGGCCAGGTCCATGTACGTAGCTTTGAGCGAGTACTAGTGGGATACGACCCACACTTTTCATTTCAGATGGGGGGAGGCGACGGTGACTCCCACTGACTTTGCTGCTATCACTGGGTTGCCGACCTATGGAAACACGCTGGTGTGGGTGGATGGTTATACCCCGGGGCAGTTGTCTGAGCTGCTGGGTTTTGATATTACTGATGCCAGGGGCTTAGGCATTCGGTACAGGCCGATGGAGAGGCATCTGGAGACGGGTATCGCAGATTATTTGGCTGGGTCTTTGAGGATGACCGCGGAGCGCCTGGCTCGAGGGTTCATTTGGTTCGCGTTGTCAGTGACTTTGTTCCCGACTTCTGATACATCCTGTCACTTCCCTCTGCTCGGGTCGCTGACAGACTTGGATGCCGTGAGGGGGTATGCATGGGGGGAGGCTGGACTGGCCGAGCTCTACCATTCCCTGGACAGGTTCTCGCGGGGAGAGGAGAACTCCTTGAGCTGTTTCTCGCTTGCTCTGGATGTAAGTTCACGTCTTTTTCTCTTCCTTGTCTCTTTTATGTACTCATATGTATCTGCTCTGTAGCTGACATAACTTTCCATTTGCTTGACAGGTCTGGTGCTATGAGGTGTTCAGTCCGCAGCAGTGGGACATTAGGGAGGCGTATCGACCCCTGTTCCCTGCCATGCTGGTTTGGCAGAAGAGGGCGAAGAAGGCGGTCTCGTCGAGAGTGGGCACTCGGCTGACGTACGAGGAGGTGTCCCAGGCCCTGAACCGGGAGTTCTCTGAGAGGATCCAGCTGACCTGGTGGAGTCGGTTCCACGCTGTCGCGGTTCAGGTTGCTAGCGAGGTTACGCGGCGGCGGAAGCTCCTGGTGGGACTTCATTGCGACGCTATGTATCTGGGGGAGAGGGTGACCCGTCAGCATGGCCCGGGGTCCCTTCCGATGGTGCCGATGGATCCTCCTATGCACATGCAGCATCCTCTGTCGATGCCGATGGATGAGTTGGAGAGGTATAGACAGGGCGTGTTCTATACCGAGTACATCATAGCGGGGGCCGACTATGAGACTTTCTTGAGGATGAGGCTGAGGAGCCCACAGGTGCAGCACAGGGAGGGCGAGGGCCCTGGATATCCCCGAGATCTCCCGCTCCCACGCGCTAGGCTGGCGTACGAGGGGCTGGATGGTTCGCGCAGGCGACTGGTGATCCCGCTCCCGGATGAGTCGAGACCACGGTACAGGGTTGACCCCAATGCTTCGGTGAGCACTTTTTTGATTTTCTGCATTTGATAGTAGCATTCTGTAAATGTTGCATCTGTACTTTCTGCTTGTCCTTTTGATGACTTTCCTGGTTCGCAGGTGTCTGGACGTACGTACAACGAGGCTATGAGACTGGTGGACGGGTGGGCTGCCTACACTAGGAGGATCATGGCTTTCCTGAGATGCAGTTCCCGGAGGAGCGTGGACGTTCGTGAGCCGAGGCCGTCTAGGCCGAGAGGTTCGCCTGTTCCCATGGCTGGTGGAGCGGACTTTGCACAGGGGTTTGGCCAGTTCGCGAGCGAAACGGCTGGGTTTGGAGCTCATCCCTCTTCGCACTCGGGGCACGAGAGGGGAGAGTCCTCGAGTTCGCAGACGCCCAGGAGGCCTTTTGCATATTCCCGCCTGGAGGTATTCGGGGATTATCTGTTTGCGACGGATCCGACAGCTGCGGAGCAGTGCATCGAGTGCTCGGATGACGAGCAGGACTCGGAGTAGTCCTCCTTTTATTGCTTTTTTTTTAGACAAAATGTATGTATTGTCTGGAACAATTTGATTTGAACTGTATTTGAAAAGGCGCCCGTGGGGCGGAACCTGTTCTTCGCACATTTATTCTGTGATCACCTTCTTTTATTTTCGGCAAATAAGGAAGTAGGTTAATCAAAAATAAATAATATGAAACATGCATAAAAAATTGAACGGGTCAAAAATTATGCCTATATGCACTGATATTTAATTAATTGCACTGTTGCACGAGCCCGGGGCGGAAGGGATATTGACATTGGTTAAATGAAACCAGGGGCAGCACGCAGATTCATAAGGCATGAACAGGGCGTTGTTTGGAATTGCTTCCAATTTAGGAGCAGCTGGCTGCAGAGTTGACCAGGTCAACTGCAAGGGGAGTCCGGCCGGACTGAGAGTGAATTTCCAGAGTCTTTTAAATTGCAGTTTCAGCTTTGCAATTTGTTAAGAACTGCGCATTCACCTCTGATCAGTTAGCTGAATTCTCTCAAACTCCTAAGGTTTCCTTCATTTTCCATGGCTCCCTTTCCTAAGCTATCGTCTCGGATGCAAGAGCGATACTTGGAACACTTCCAGTCGTGGGTACGGAACCACACGAGGCAAAACAAGGGGTTTTTCGAAGGCTGTTACGGGATGAAATCTGTTTGGGCTTTGAAGGAGCTTATGCCAGATTGGGATCTTTTGAGAGCCGCGTCTCATTTTTGGGATGTACGAAGGAATGTGTACAACTTTTCGTACAACGAAATCACTCCTACGTTCGAAGATTTCCGGGCCATTCTGGGAGGACCTGAGACGGAACAGCTAGTTCTTCCGTATGCTGGTGGCATGGCCACTGTTGAGAAGCTAGTGTCTTTGCTTGGTATCTCGGCTGGAGAAGCATACGGGATGCTGATATTGAATACTGATTATGTCGACATTTCGGGACTGCCCGATAGATTTGCCGGAGCTGAGGGGAGCGTCTTTGCGTGGGACGCATTTGCTCTGTGCGCGATCGCTACTCTGTTCACGTTCACGTCCCTGGGTGTGTGCCATCACAGTGTACTGGACCTGGTGAGGCAGTGCCGGAGCGGGGGAGACATCGTGTCGTTGGTCTTGGGCGAGACGTTCCTAGGCATAGGTCGGATGGCGACCGGTAGCCGATACATGTGGGGAGGGAGTCCCGCTATGCTTACCATGTGGTTGAGAGAGAGGTTGCAGATGATGCCTGAGGTGCCAATGTCTTGTGACGCTTGGTCCTTCTCTCGACGTCCTCTGGTGATTGGGGGCAATCAGGCTGAGTTGGAGCTCTGGATGGCCAGACTCCGCACGCATCACTTGCGATGGTGGGTTCCTCACTGGAAGTTACAGACTTGTCGGACCGCTCAGGAGGGTCACTTGGTTGTCAGAGTGCCGGGGCTGTCCCAGACGGCTTTCTATATTCCATCGTTGGTGCTGCGACAGTACGGGCTGGAGCAGGTGCCATTGACGGGTTTAGCTCATGCTGCTACCTTCGAGGTGGGATCTCTGCTGATGGAAGATCCTTCGACGCTATTGCTGCTCACACGGTGGTGGCAATACACGTCCTTTCCTGCCAGGGTTCTCTTTCACCGGAGAGGGGGCACTGTTCTGTCGACGCAGTATCTGGACTGGTACAAAGAGTGTATAGGGGAGACACAGATGGCTATCTTATGGAGACGAGATGAGTTGTTGGGTGTTGGCCACCTTGACAGCTCGACCTTGAGGAGGACCGAAGCGGGAGCTAACCCTGGGAATCGTACTGGGAATGACATGGCTGACTATGAGGCAAATGCTGATCGGGAGGCCAATCAAAGCATGGTCATGATGGCTCGAAGCGAGGCAGCTCGAGATAGAGCTAGGGAGAGGGCTGCGTTGACAGCTACAGGTTTGACGGAGGCATCGGAAAGGGTCCCTGACCAGGTAGAAGAACTACCGGAATATTCCCTGTGAAGGTGAAGAACACTCGCTGTGGGAAAGGGAAGGGGAAGAAGGATGAAGGACCAAGTACGGGAAACTAGGTTGACCTTGCTGTCCAGAGTATCCACCCACTGTCATTGCAGACACATTAACTGATTAATGTTTTATTGTAGTTTTGCTAGCGTGTAGCGAGTCAAGAGTTGATAGTGCTTGAACTCATCAAAGATTGTTTTAACCGTAATGAATTTGTAGGTTAAATGAAAAGAGTTTTTCAAAACACAAGCAATTGATGCTTATTGTATTTTATTTTTTTTTTAGACCAAACCAATGATGGCTGCCTACGTTCCCCTTTTACAATTGGACTAATGGGCTCAGGTCACCGTAGTTCGACACTTTAGGTGAATTTGAGAAAAACAAAGACAAAAGAAGTGCGACCCTTTTTTTTACCTGGATCATTAGCGGGAATGTATCCAGTTGGGTATTACTCTTTTGGTACTTTAATTTTACTGAGGGGTGGTGTATGGGGAAGGAGAGTTGACTCGTGCTCTTCCTCAAACGAAGTATCTGCAGAGCTTGCTTCCGTTCATGGGGTTAACGAAAGGGTTTCTGTCCAAGTCTGCTAACTTCATGGCTCCTCCGGAGAAGATTCTTTTTACCACGAATGGTCCTATCCAGGTAGGCTCCCACTTTCTGAGGGGATTGGTCTGCGTAGGAGGCTTTTCCTTTAGCACCAAGTCGCCTTCTCTGATGTCTCGGATCTTGACTTTCTTGTCGAATGCTCGGGCCATTCTGCTTTGGTAGGCTCGAGTATGATCCATGGCTTTCAATCTGCGCTCGTCGAGTAGAGCAAGTTCGTCGTGATGGCTCTGTAGCCATTCGACTTCATTGATCCCATTTTCCAAGAGGACTCGGAGGGATGGAATTTCCAATTCCACGGGCAACATTGCTTCCATTCCGTAGGTAAGTGCGAACGGAGTCTCCCCTGTAGCAGTTCTGACTGATGTTCGGTATCCCCAGAGGGCTAAATGTAGCTTTTCGGGCCAGTCCCGACCTCTGGTGGTCATCTTCCTGATTATCATGGCGAGAGTCTTGTTGGGCCTCTCTTGCACCATTGGTTTGTGGTACGTAAGGAGAAGATTTGTGACGTGTGACTCTGAATTCGGTCAGAAGTTGGTCACAATCTCCTTCAATGTGGGTCCCATTATCGGATATGGTCTCGTTGGGCACTCCGTATCGGCACATGATGTTCTCTCGGATGAACTCGGCCACCTTCTTAGAATTCAGTACCTTGTACGATCTGGCTTCTACCCATTTGGTGAAGTAGTCGACTGCGACTAAAATGAACTCGTGACCATTGCTCCTTGGTGGAGTGATCTTGCCGATGACGTCGATTCCCCATGTGGCAAAAGGCCATGGCGTAGTCATGCAATAGAGTTCATGAGGAGGGATGTGATTGAGGTTGGAGAACCGTTGACATTTGTCGCAGCTTCGGACGAACTGGATGCAGTTTGTTTCCATTGATATCCAATAGTATCCCATATGGAGAATGATCTGTGTCAATGCTCTGGCGTTCATGTGCGGACCGCAGGTTCCGTTGTGAACTTCGTTCATTAGCTCGCTGGCTTTTTCTTTGTTTACACACCGAAGGAGTGGCCCTTGGTGGCGCTTCTTGTACAACATACCCCACAGAATGACGAAATGGGATGCCAGACATTTTAATGCCATCATGTTTTTGGCTTTGATCCCTTCTTTGTATTTTCCATCTTCATTTGTGAAGGAGGCTTCTCCATTTTGGAGGTACTGGTAAATTTGATTATACCAGGGTTCGTCGATCGTTTCTTTTTTTATTTCGATCTCACAACAATAGGCGGGTGTTTCCCGTCTGCCTATTCTGAGGGGTTTTACTGATTTCCCATCGGGAATTTTGACAAGAGAGGCAAGGGTTGCCAGGGCATCTGCGAAGCGGTTCCTGTCTCTTGGCAAATAGTGAAAAGAGATGTCCTTGAACCGAGCAATGAGCTCCTCCATGTACACGTGGTACTTGGAGGCCAGAATCTACCGTCTTCCATTTGTTGGACACTTGATTGATGATCAATGCCGAGTCTCCATATACATCCGGTTACGAGATGTTGCGCTCGAGGCGGCTTCCTGCACGGCTTCACGAGCTTCGTATTCTGCGGCATTGTTGGTTGTTTCAAAATTCAACTTGATGGCTATGGGAGTGTGCTCGTCCTTGGGATCGACAAGGAGCATTCCAATACCATTCCCCTTCTTGTTGGCTGCCCCATCGAAGAAGAGTTACTAGCGGTTTGCGCTGTCGAGTGAAAAGATTCCGTCGTCCGGAAATTGCGGATCAGGACCCTTGGGTTCACTGCTTGGGAAGTCGGCCGGGTGATCTGCCATTACTTTGCCCTTTGTTGACTTTCGACCATGTACTTGATGTCGAACTCGGCCGGGAAGAATGACCACTTGGCTAGTCGCATTGACGGTGGATGGCTTGTCAAAGAGATATCGGACGGGGTCCATTTTGGAGACTAGGAGCACCGAATGTGACTGCATGTAGTGTTTCGGTTCCGACTACCCATACCAAGGCGGTACAAGTTTTCTCTAATGCTTTGAGTAGTTGAGTTCACTTCCTTGAAGCTTCCGGCTACGAAGTAGATTGCATGCTCAACCTTGGAATTTTTCTCGTTCTTGTGCGGCATTGCTCCAATTGACGTGTACATTGCTGTCAGATATAGGAGTAGTGGCTTGTCTTCATGTGGTGGGCACAGAATTGGGGGATTCACCAAGTAGGTCTTGATCTTCTCGAAAGCTGTTTGGCACTCGGAGTCCCATTTGATGTCGGCATTCTTCTTCATCAGTTTGAACATGGGCTCGAGAGAGATGTCAAGCTGGTTGATGAAGCGGCCGATGTGCTTGAAGTCTTCCCATGAAACTTTTCACTTCTGTCAGGGTTTGAGGCGGCTTCATGTCGATGATGGCCTTGATTTTCTTGGGATCGGCTTCGATACCCCTTTCTATAACCATGTACCCCAGTACCTTGCCGCGCTTGACGCTGAAGGTGCACTTCGCAGGGTTCAATCTCATGGAGTGTTTTCTGAGTCTGTCGAAGAACTTTCTCGAATCTATCATGTGTTGCATGTCTGATCCTCTGGAGTGGATGATCATGTCGTCGACATATACCTCAATTTCCCTGTGAATCATGTCATGGAAGAGGGTTGTTGCAGCCCGCTGGTAAGTAGCCCCAGCGTTCTTCAGACCGAACGGCATGACCGTGTAGCAATATGTCCCCCACGGGGTGGTGAAAGCAGTCTTGGCTTGATCCTCCTCGGACATCTTGATCTGGTTGTATCCAGCGAACCCATCCACGAAGGATTTTACTTCGAAATTTATCGTGGTGTCGACCAGCATGTCGATGTTAGGCAGTGGGAAATCATCTTTAGGGCTGGCCTTGTTGAGATCCCGAAAATCCACACAGCATCTGACCTTTCCATTGGCCTTGGTGACCGTCACGATGTTGGAGAGCCAAGTAGGGTACTCAATCACTCTGATGAAACCAACTCGGAGCATTTTCTCAATTTCTTATTTAACTTGCAAGGACCACTCTGGCTTGATCTTGTGCAGCTTCTATTTGACAGGCTTGGATTCTAGATCCAGGGGAATTCTGTGTTCCACGATCGAGGGATCGAGTCCTGGCATGTCCTGGTATGACCAGGCGAACACGTCAACATACTCGCGGAGGAGGTTTATTAGGGCTTCCTTTTCTGCATTGGCGAAGAAACTACCCACTTGTGTCTCTTTAGGCTCTTGCACTGACCCCAGGTTCACTTTGGTCATAACCTCTTCGGCAGCTTGGGCCCGATTGTCCTCTTGGTCAACTACACGCTTGAGAACTTCCTTAATGTATTGTTCATTTAATGTGTCTGCTTCTTTATCAATTGATTCGTTATTAACGTCTTTTAAATTGTTTGTTAACTTATAATTGTTAAAGTGGCAATGAGGGGATACTCCGAAAGGTCAGACTTTTCATTGAACAAGAACGGAAATACATGGTTGGCTACATTATCATAGTCCTCCGGCGTAAGGCCATTGGATGACTCAGAGGACTGGACTCTGACAAGGACTAACTCAGAGGGTTTGAGACCGGGTTTAGGGAGATGTGGGTGCGGGCCCAGCTTGTCTTCCGGTTACGCACGGCTTGCCCTTGGTCCGGTGAAAGTTACCCAATTCTTCGGTGGCATTCTTGGATGCTTGATGAGGGTGCGGGGATCGAGAGGCTTGGCTTCTGTGTCCCGATCATGGCAATCATGCTTTGTTTTCGGAGCCCAGTCAATCGGGTTTGGCACCTCTATGACTTCTTCAAAAGACTCTGTAGAGTGGTCCACCGAGAGCGTCTTCTATGAATCGGTTCCTTACGCTTTGGAGTTCTTGTCTCGAATGTGGCCTCGGTGGCTGATTCGAACAATCTGTTTCCCATGGAGAGTACCTTGAGTTGCTCCTCCAAGTCCAGGATTCCCTTGAATGTGTACTCGTCTTTGGTGTGGTGTTCGTTGGTCCAGGTAGAGCTGTGATGTCGAGGAACGCTCCCCTTATCGGATTAGCTTTGAGTCCTCTGAAACGCTTGAGGTCCCGTGCTAGCTGTTCCATCCTTTTTATAGTCTCGGTGCTGACTATCCCTGCTTCTTTCTCATCTTCATCAGTTCCACTGTCGGTCCCTCAGTTCTGCTGTCGGTTCCGCTGTCGGTCCCCTCAGTTTTGCTGTTGGTTCCCTTGGTAAAGTAATGAGCGAGGTTGAAACTGTAAGGTCGGGGGTTGGGTGTGCCGTCGGAGGTTCCCCTTTTACGGCTACTGCCTTGGTACGGGCAAGCCTTTTGTCTTCCTTGATGTCAGCCGGTGTTGGCATATAGCCAAGCCTCTGGACCGTGGTGTGGTCCTTGACTTCGATGACTTGGTGTTGGCCCTGTAACCTTTTGCCGAGCCCCAGTCCTGGGATGAAGTTCATGAGTTTCATCATCTTCATGGCAGGAGGGATCTTGTCGTGAGACAGTGGAAGGTCCACGTTGCATATTTGGATCTTGGAGGTCTCCAGAGTGAATCCAGTTAATGCCATGTCGTCATCGTGCTTGATCTCTAATACTGGAATGTCGTTGGTGCTGGTCCCCTCGGTGGTGACTATGTCGCCGTAGATTGTGGTTAGCTCATTGCCTTGCATGAACTTGAGGCACTGATGAAGGGTGTATGCCACGCCATTGATTTGATGCAGCCAGGGACGCCCCAGGATGGCTGTGAAAGTGATTGGGATGTCCAACACTTGGAATTCGGTGGGAATCATCCGCTTGCCGAACCAAATATTAAGAGTAGCAACCCCGAGAACAGTACGGGAAGTAGAGTCATAGGCCTTGACAGTGTGGACTGAAGGCTTCAGATCTGTAGGCTTGATGTCAAGCAGATCCATCATCTTGGCGGGCAAGACATTCATTCCAGAACCTCCATCTACCAACACACGGGGAAGGCGACACTCGTCCAGCTGGACTGTGATGTAGAGTGGCTCATTGTGATCAGCCCCAAATTTTGGAAGGTCCAAATCTGTGAAGGTGATAATGTTGCCGTAGTGGATGTTGCCGATCATCTGAATGACTTCATCTGGGGTTGCGTCCACGGGGACCATGGTACGGGCCAGGCTTTCCTCTAGCTTGAGCTTGTGAGGATAAGAGGATGTGAGCAGGGACCAAAGGGAAATGTTCGCCTGGGTTTGCTTGAGCTGAGTGAGGATCGGGTCCTCTTTCACGGAACTTGTGTCTTCGGGCAGACTAGGTTGCGGTTCTGGCTCCGCAGGCTTTTTAGTGGCCTTAGATGGTAATGCATGGATTTGACCCGATCGGGTTAGAACGCTGACATCAGGTTTGGTTCCTTCTGAACAGGCCGCTCTGAGTTGAGCCATAGTTAGAGGAGGATTCCTCGTAGCATAGGGCCATATGTCTTCCCTCAACTCATTGACTGCAGATGTATTCCCGGGAGCTTCGGCAGCTTGACGGATTCTGTCCCAGGATACTGGCTTGGGTGCCTCCGCGGGGAGGTAGTTTACGGATTGCCGCAGCTGTTCGAACGTCAGTGCGCAACAGTGGTTACTGGCCGTGCGTTGCTGACCCTCCGGGGGAGTTTGGAGAGTTCCTGGCTCAAGCAAACAGTCTCCTTGATCTCTTCACGGTATATTGTGTTCCTTTCCTTCTTGCTGAGCATGCTCAGGGCATTCTGGAGTTGGGTCTGGCGATATTCATGGTTTGCTAATTTTCCTCCGCTCTTGGCCCAGATCAACTTTTTTGCAGCGGAGACTGCGTCGAGAGTTAGTGCCTGCGTTTCTTCCCATGTGAGAATGGCCAGTGCTTCTTTGAACTGCGTGCGGCAGTCTAGGTAAACCTCCATTGGGGAGAGTTTTCCCTTCTATTTTATCTGAGTTACGGGTATGTCGGAAGGTGAGTACACGGCTTCCCGAACATCTGTCCATGTGACTGGTTGCTGCCCCAGTTGATCGTTTCTGTAAACGAATGCCGCAGTCTGTGGAATTTCCCTGAGTAGTTGCTCGAGACGAATTTCCATCTTCCTCTTGTTTTTAAATAGACCTTCCTCCCTAAGTTGGCCTTTAAGTTTGAGTGCGGAAATGATCCGTCCCCATCCTCCCAGGACCCTTGGTTGTCCAGTTTTGTTGACCTCATGCCCGGCTTGGAAGAGAATGGTTTCATCGTCTTCGTCGTCGCTTTCGCAGAGAACTTGCTTTCCTCGGGGAGGTAAGCGCTGGTATTCGTTCTGTTGTGCCATTCCATCTCCTAGGTCATCGGGACCGTTGACCACCCTCGACTGACAGAGGGGGTTGGATGAGAACAGACGGTAGTCGAGGAAGTTGCCGTGAGCAAAACTCCTGAGGTCGAACTGGTCTAGAGTGGCCTCTAGCTTTCTGTCTGAAGCTGCTTGTGACACTTTAAGGGCTCGGTCCCTGTCGGTCTTTTGAGCTTGGTTTTCATCCCAGAGACGGTTCTCTTGAGCGGCTAGTTCCATGAGGGCCTTCCTTGCGAGGGCTAAACAGTCTCCGTAGGTACGCACCGTCTGGCTAGTGTCCAGAACTGTGATCACATCCAAATCTCCGAATGGCGGAAACACTTGGATGATGTTGACGAAGGAAGTCGGACTGGGACATTCCATGCGGCCTTCCTTGATCTCGGTTACCAAGAAATTCACCCATATCTGCTTGATTGAACACACGGGAGTGTTGAATTCTGCAATGTTGACAGTCTCGTGATCTCGCTCGATCGCCAAGTCTATCAGAGCTAGCAGTCTGCTGGCGGGATGTCTGAATCCGCGGCCGTGACGACTGGGAGCAGAATCGAACTGGAGCATGTTGATGCTGAGGTGGTCATTTCCCGCGTCGGAAGCTGACTCTGTCTTGCGGGGAAGACCTTCACAGATGTTTTCGGGGTGGCGGCCGGAAGCGTTCCCGAGGTTGATCTGACTTGTAGCGGGGTGAGGAGCTTGGTCTCCTTCGCTGTTGCCCTTGGCCTTGACGGCGCTTGTGGCTTTAAGCTTGACTGACGGCACGGGCCGGTTGCCACTGGGGCTGGTACTCGGAAGTGATGATGAGCTCTGAGCTCGGTTAGCCAGGGCCTCGTTTACCATGAGCAGGCAGTCGTCGAGGGTAACTTTGGCATTGCAGAATCTGACGATAAGGACCGGATCCTTGGTATCATCGGGATATCTGGAATAGATGATGTTGACAAAGTCGTCGTCAGTCACTTGATCAGAGGGATTCTTTGTCGTGTCAACCAGTTGCTTCCAATTGTCGGATAGCTGCCTGTACTGGACGTTGAGCTTGACAATTTCCATGGTGTTGGAGCCCTTGTCATAGGTGACTTGATCGGAACGGGTGCCGTCCTCGAAACTGAGCATGTGAATGCAGAGGTCTGCCCGCGGGTCTGCCGCGTCCTCGACTCCGGAGAGTCCTGATTCGTCGTCGTCTGACGGCTCAACCCAAACGTAGGGACGTATTGCGTCCGGGTGCGTTGCTGGAGCTGCTAGGAAAACATCATGCCCTTCATTGGAGAAGAGGGGTGCAGCGGGTAGTTCCTCATGGAGGACATCCCATACGACTTCCATGCATTCATCACGAGAATGACGGTGCTTGTTGACCTTTATCACGAAAACCTCTTCGCCTGGCGGGGCCAGAGAGTTGGCTTGAAGAATGCTGACGAATCTCCGACTGGAGACAGGGGGTTTATGTGCCCGCATCATGGCGATGCTCAGGGTTTCTTTCCAATCTGCCTCCAAATGTTGGAAACGGCAGTTGAACTTGATGTACCGGATCGCTTTCAGTGGTCCGCCCGCTCGAGTACGTTGACATAGTTAGCATCTCCGGACTCTGAGGGATTCTGATGAGATTTACCCCGATAGCCCCTTGGTTGATTTGAAGGAGGTAGCCCCGGTGACTGGCTGCGGGCACGCTTGGCTGCTGTCTCGGCTTCGTTTCCTATGAGGAAACTGTCCCCTCTGATGACTTCAAGATCTCCCTGCCGGTTAATGAACTTAACGCACTGATGGAGAGTGGAAGCTATGCCTTTCATGTGATGAAGCCAAGGGCGTCCCAAAAGAGCCGTGAATTCGGATGGAATGTCCATCACGTGGAATTTTGCTGGCACCATTTGGGTTTCGAACCAGAGCTCCAGAGTCACCGTCCCCAGGATGGGCGAGACGTGCTGTCGTAGGCCTTGATAGTCCGAGTAGACGGAATCAGATGGCTTTCGTTGATGTGCAGGGCTCGCATCATGCTGAGAGGGAGAACATTAACGGCTGACCCGTTATCCACCAATACTCCGGGGAGTGTTATGGTGTTGAGCTTGAGACTGATGTATAGAGCTTCATTATGCCCCGAGGCATCTCTCGGTAGGTTTTCGTCACAGAACGTGATCATACTGCCATACAGTTGGGAATCATAGATCTGGTCTCTATCCGGAGAAGGAGAGTCATCAAGCCATCCGTTTACTGTCTTCCTCTTGCGAGGTAAAGCCTTTGCTGGAGCCTCGGGATTGTGTTGAGGCCGTTTGTGGCGGTTGCCACCCTTGGTTAGCACGTTGATCGAGTGCGAGTGCCAAGCTGACTTTGATCTTCCTTTGCCGGTCCAGGCTCGAAAGCTGGACAAATTGAATCTTAGTTGATCCCGTGGGGTTATGCTTGGGCAAGAAGATTACCAAGATCCGAGGCATTACGGTGTCCCAAGGTCCGAACTCGGTGTCGCAGGGACTTTTCGGCTTTCCCACCCCTGTCTGCTCTAAAGCTGCATGGCCTGGGGGAAGAGAGGACTGGCTGGAGTAGAGTACGTAGTAGTCGAACCTCCCGGATGGCTCTCCGAGTGTACCCATACTGGTGTCTCCAGCTTCATATCTTTCTCTCAGTTGCTGCAAAGAGGACTTCTTCTTCTGTTTCTTCGGAGGATTGCTCCGGACCATATCTTGGGACTCGTACTCCCGAGCGGAGCGATCACAAACATCGTAGCTGATATGGACACTTGATGAGGACCCTACTGGAAGAGGCAGAGGACCGGCTCTGCGGCAATCTTCTTGGGCACCCACTCAATGGAATTCACATCTTGTTGTTCGGAAAAGGGTTTCCGACTGTATTGGGCCCACGGGGGCGCTCCAACTTTCCTTCCTCTATTAAGTTTTGGATTTCGTATCGTAACACCACGCAGTTGTCGGTGGTATGGCCGTGATACTGATGGAAAGCGCAGTACTTGCTCTTGTTAGCGTTGATTACAGGATTCTTGGGTTTGTAATTTGCACCGGGTTTAAGGAGACCTTCCTTTATTAACCCTTCCAGCATCTTGCTTAGTGGCATATCCAACTTGTCGAAGTGCACGGCATCGCTCGAAGTGGAGTTGTTGCTTTGTGGGACTCGGGTTTCTGTTGCCCGACCGCTGTCCCCGATGGATGTAGTTGACAGACATATCTTTCCCTTTGCCTGGGGCCGGTGCGGGATTGAATGCAACCGCCGAGCGGTATCCGTATGGCCGTGCAAGAGCCAACTTTTCCTTGAGATCCTTCTCGAACCGTGAGCCGGCATTGACCATGGCCCGGAGATCCGGGAAGAAATGATGACCGATGAGAGTTCGATGGACGGTCTTAACGGGACTTGAAGATCCGCATCTGTTCATCCTTGGAGAGTGGCTCCATGATCTCGGAGAGTTTCCAACTCCACCTCTTGTAGAATTCTCCGACGCTTTCATCCGCTTTCTGCTCAGTGGTGATTAAGTCCTCGTGACTCGTTTCCCACTCTAAGTTGGATCGGTACCGTTCCAGGAAGATGTTACTGATCTGATCCCAGGTGTGGCGATCCGCACGCTCGACCCTCAGAAACCATCGTAACGCTGAACTTTTGAGCGTATGTTGGAAGTGGTCGGCTATTTGTTGGAGGGTTGCTCCTTTCGCTCTCATACTGAGAACGTAGGTATCGACATGCGTTTGAGGACATTCGGTTCCGTCGAATCGGTCCATCTCCGGCATTCGAAACTTGGCAGGGAGAGGCGTGACCATTCCCGGATCTGTAGATTTGAGCATTTCCTGCTTTGAGCTGCTTATGGTGGCTTTCAGGTCTTTCATCTGTGCGACCATCCAGGCTAAGGTTGGGTCCAATGGTGGACTGTGAGGCTCGGTGCCGGGTGCTACCACGTGAGCGGTAGTGATTGGAGGTGGAAGGCTTGATATATGTGGATATATGGGGGCCTTTTCTGAACTGTATCGGGGTTTGTCCCCGGTGTTTTGGGATTCGTGTATAGGCAATGGGATGAACCCAGGAGGGTATTGAAGGATATTGGCATCTGTCTGAGATGGTCCAGCGGTGCGCTGGTGGTATTGAGTGATGGGAGTAGCACTGGCCTGGCCAAATATGGCAGGGTTGCCCTGAGAGGTGGCAACGTGGAGCCTAGGCCGGCTGTTTCCTTGGTTCGAAGGCATCCCGTAAGTTGGCGGGGGAGGAACCTGGTTGAAGGTTTGAGGAGCTGGTTTCGGGGAATCGTCATCCTCGACCAGGACAAAAGTACCGTCTGACTGGGGGATAGCTGCTATACCTCGCTCATTCAGAAGCCGTACCACGAAATTCTACTGATCTTCTTCGCCTCTTGTGAGCCTCACAAGCCCGATGGCTTCTTCCAAAGTCATATCCGTTATCGGTGGCGGGGTCCTTCCCCGTCACGATTTCTCGGTGAGTTAGACATGTCGGATATTGGCCGAGGGAACCGAGGGAACCGAAGAACCGTCTCGACGCCGTAATGGTGATTCTAGCAAGGCGCTGACCCGGAAATCTGAACCACTTTCTGCTCGCTGCAGGGAACGAAAGGTAGGGTTTAGGTTTCGGAAAAGGGGGATTTGGCTCAAGGTTTCGGGCTTGTGCAATGTGCAGTTACCGATTAATGTTTACTTAAAGCGCGTTTTCTTAGAGTCCTAATTGGTTGGAAAAGAGCAAGTCTTCTTTTTCGCAACTAATCCTAGAGCTCTAATCAGTGGATCTCGTCACTACGCTTATAATCCCCTCGTTTCCATTTGTAGATCATCTTTCTCAGGATGGACTATCCCGACCGAGGTCCTATAGGGCAAGCGAGTTCCACCGACAAAGGAAAAAGTGAACTTAAGGCTAGCTGATCACGCAAACTTCCAACGTATGTGACGCACGGGCCACAGTCGAAGTCAACGTCCTTAAGTTAAGGCGGGGATCGTGCCAAAATTTCGGCATGACCTCCCCTGACTCGCTTGCGCGAGGGACCTTAGCTTTTGGCGTTGGCCAAGTTGTGGCTGGCACGATGCATACGGTGAGGTTTGGTGACACGGCGTCACATTGAACCTTCGGGTATATTTTTCGGCAGAGCTCCGCGTCAAAGTCAAGGATGAAAAGCTCAAGACTTCGGGTCGGGAACGACCTTCGGTCTCAACCTCTCGAGCTTGACTCGTGGCGGAACCCGGCGTAAAAACATACACTTAGGCTTTATGACACGAACTAAGCCAAAAACCAACTGGGGTCTTGGACGAAGTGTGACACAAAGAGTGCATGTCTTACACGGGCTAGGATGGGCTGTTTGGGATGACCCCGTGCGCCCTCGAAAGGTGTCTGGCAGACCAACCGAGGTGCAACTATAAGGCCATCCCGGGTTACGGGTTGTAGTGTGCAGTGTACCGAGGCAGCAAGTGCACGTGAAGTGCGGTGTACCGAGGCAGCAAGTGCGAGTAGTGTGCGTTCACTAAAATTCTTTTTTCTGAGTAAAACAGAGATTTTTCAGAATGTGTCTTAAAGAATTTTGATGCGCAGTTCAAAAGATAGCAATGAAAAATCAGACATGAATGGGGATGCACAAACATGGTATGATTTTGAAAAGACAACAATGTAATGCCTTTGAAAAAAACCGTCCGAGGTTTAAAGTAGCACACGCACTCAAAAACGAGGAAGGATAAACGAAAGTTTGACCCACGGAAGGCTTTTTTGAAAACATCGGCAGTTTAGAAAAAAGTATCCAATTCCCCAGCGGAGTCGCCAACTGAAATTACCCGGGATTTCGCGCGGTGCGAAATGCGGTTTTCTTTCGCGGAGGGTTGGTGTCTGAGACCTCGCTTTCGGGAAGGAGAGGAGTCGCCACGCGGTTTTGTATTTTGAGCCCAAACGTTGAGAAACGGCTTTAGTGAAAATGGTGTCGTTTTTATTGGTAGCAAAAACTTAGGAAAAGGCTTTGAAAACAGGGGATCATTTTTATTGGTAGCAAAAACGAGTAAAAAGCTATTTGGTACCAGATATTGTTAGGTTCGGAGGTCACGTTACGTTTCGGGAAGAGTATTTTGTGATTACCCGAAATGCCTCGTATGACAAGTCTTTCTACCTTTATCGAAATCGTGTGTGTGTGTGTGTATTTTGAAATGGGGGCTTGAATGACAAGCTTAATCTTGGTTTGAATGTCAAATGTTGATTAGGTGACTTTGTTTGAAAAGATGAGCGTTTGAATGACAAACGTCGGTTTTGAGACGGAAATGAGCGTTTGCGTGGCAAACGTCGATTTTGAGTTTGAAAGAGAGTTCGAAGGTCGAACTCCGGTTTTGAACCGGGCATTACATTGTTAACGATTTTTACGGGAAAAAGCGTATTAAATGATTTTGAATGTCAAAAGTTTGCTTTTAAGTTTGAAGATGAGCGTTCGGATGCCAAACGTCATTTCGTGCGTTTTTGAAAGAGAGTTCGAAGGTCGAACTCCGGTTTTGAACCGGGCATTACATTGTTAACGATTTTTACAGGAAAAAGCGTATTAAATGATTTGCAATCAACGAATCGGGTTGCGACTCGGACTTTGAAAAGTAAATACTATCACGATCCAAACGGGTCGGACTTGTAAATGACAGTATTTAAATGCGGTATCGACGGAATCGAACGATCCGGAATCGTAAATGACGATCGACGAGCCAAACGACTCGGAATTGTAAATGACGATCGACGAGCCAAAACGGCTCGGAGTTGTAAATGACGATCGACGAGCCAAAACGGCTCGGAGTTGTAAATGACAGAAAAGTAAATGACAATCGACGGATCGATCGATCCGGAATGGTAAATGACATAAAAAAGTAAACGGAACGGGGTCGGAACGCCGTTTTAACCCGTGATTACTTCTCTTACGGGAAGAGAAGAGGATCGAGGGGCTAAAACGTATCGAACCCCGTTAGAAGGAGGCGTCTACATTTCAATAACGTTGTTCGAAACGGTTGTAGCGACTGGCGCTTAAACCGAGACGAAACGAGAGATTAGAGAGAGGGAGTTATACCTATGGCTAGGGTCGACTACTTTGGCTCGGGGGTGTATACGGGATACGGAAAGTGGTTTGTAATGGTGCTTCAGAGTGGAGGAGGGCGTATTTGATCGAAATACGAAGGTTTCACTCGAATCGAGACAAAACGGGAGCTCGGGAAGGGGTAAAACTTGTTTGGGCCGTGGCTATGGTGAAAATGGAGAGTTTTTTTGTTGTTTCAAATGGCTTTGACAGCCTCTCTATTTATAGGTGAATTTTCAGTAGGAGTCCGGCCGGACTTAGACTGAAATCCAGGGGGTTTTGTGGTATTTTAGAATTTTGAGGGACTTGCTGGCAATTTCTGAGAATCTGCAAAGGGAGTCCGGCCGGACTGAGACTGTATACCAGGGGATTTTAGTCTTTTGGCCTTGATTTCTGATTTAAAGGTGACTAGAGGGAGGTGGCATGCAAGCCACGTGTCCCATGAGTCATCAGCCATGTGGGAGTTCGTTCCCGGGTCCCGGTTTTGTTCGTTTTTTAAAATAACAGTCCGGAAAATGTCCGAAACGCCCCCGGAAAGTGCCGGAAAGTGCGTTTTTCAGGGAAAGCCATACTTTTACGTGCGATGACGTGTGTCAAGTACGCTTCGATGTTGGGATGCTCGGGGCAGTCCCGGGACGTCTCGTTGGCTTGGCAACGGGGAGTTAACGAGTTCCGGTTAACCTGGAGCGGGCCAGTTAACGGATTTCGGTTAACTCTCTGACGGATTTTGACGATCTGGATTTGGGTACTTACAATTACCAAGTTAGGTTTTTAGATATTGCTAAGAAACCAAGATTCAAGCATCTGATAACATACATATGTGCATAAGGAGGCAAGCAAGAGATCGTTGAGCAGCCAAAAGGGTTTCAAAGACAGGCTCTTCCGATCCTCCATGGCAAACCCAAATCAGAGCTAAAAGTTTCGACCTCAATTGCTCAACACTTTTGCAATTACAGGTAGGTGAAAATAAAGCAAGTACTCAACAAGGATTTTTGCCTAAGAAAATGCCGCACACAGAGCACACTAACAGTTGTTGTTTGTTGCTAGTGAATTACAATCGACGATGTTCTCTCTTCATCAAGTGTCCGAGATTTTCGAGTTCAATTCTTAGGAATCGAACATCGCTCTCTCTCTCTCTCTCTCTCAAATCAACTCCGTGATTTTTGAGTTGCGTCGATCTATTTTCTGCATGAATTTCGAGCAATGTTGCTTCATTTTTTTATTGCTGACTCTGTTTGCCGGCATGGAAAACATAGGAGATTTGGGCTAGGCCTTTATAAATGGGGAAAATTGGAGGCCCTCCATAATTTTGGGGCCCTGTGCTATGGGCCTTCTTGCACATGCCCATAGCCGGGCCTGACAGTCACATCCGTTGAATGTGAATTTTAGCTAAGTTCTTTTCACCCATGTTGGTTCAAATTGAGTCTAGATAAGAAGGTTTTCATTTATTTTGAGTCTTTTGTCCAGCCTATAAAAGTCTAAGTATGTAATTGTTTTTGGGGGCATGATGTTGAATTCAGAAACTGAGGAACATTTGTTGTTCTCTTAAAACTCGACTTGTCTTTAATCCCATTTGGGAGGTTAAGCGCCAAAAGGATCTTTATGCCATTCTTGGTAACTTTGTATTTATAGAATTGGTTGGTGATCTTATCTATCTTTTTTTTTTTTTTTAGAACACCATAAAACTATTTCTTTATCCGCTGCTATACTTGGGAGATACGCATCAGGTGGTATCAGAGCTGGTTTCACGAGTTCTAACCTTGTGAACGATCATGTCGGGGGATGATACAACCATTGGGGGAATTCCGAGGGGTATGACTTTTGAACAAGCACAAAATATGCGTCGTGATAGACAAATTCAAGAGTTGCAAGAACAATTGCAGCGTGCTCTTAATATCTTTGAACAACAACCCCCAATTCAGAATCGAAATCTTGAGAATGATGGTTCATCTTCAGAAGAGGAGCGTGAAGAACGTCCTAAGAGGCGAGATAGGCACAACAACAATGATGATCGTGGTCTTAAGCTTGACATTCCAGACTTTGAAGGTGATACATATCCGGAGAAGTACTTGGAATGGATTAGAAGTGCTGAACGTGTATTTGAATATAAGGAGTACGATGATCGCAAGAAATTCAAGATTGCTACGTTGAAGCTTACTAAATATGCTTCATTATGGTATGAGAATTTGAAGAATCAACGAAGACGTGAAGGTAAGACCAGAATTTCATCATGGGGGAAGTTTAAGAAGTATCTTAATAGGAGATTCCTCCCAAGCTCTTATTTGCAAGACAATTACTCCAAACTTAACAAGCTGAAGCAAGGTGATTTATCGGTGCAAGATTACATTATGGAGTTTGATATGTTATGTATTTTGTGTGATGTACAAGAACCTATGGAACAAAGCATGGCACGTTTCCTTTGTGGCCTAAATGAAGAAATAGCAACTATGGTGGAGTTGCAGCCTTGTTTTACTCTTGATGAGTTATGTAAGGTGTCTATTAAGTGTGAGAAGCAATTAAAGGGGAAGAAGGCAGCCAAGAAACCAATAGTATCAAAGGAATATTCTGCAAAAGGGAGTGGTTCGAGTAGTTCATTTTCGTCTTAAAAGGCTACAACGGAGGAAAAACCAACAACTTCATCAAAGGCTGATGTGAAGAGCACTATGAAGAACATGGACAAGGTGAAATGCTTCAAGTGTAAGGGGTATGGTCATTACCAATCAGATTGTCTAAATAGTCGGGTTTTGACATTACATGAGATTGAGGAAATTGAAGCTACACTACAAGCTGAGGTAGAAGAAGAAAGCAACGAGGAGCATGAGGCAATTAATACAGAGAAAATAATCGGTGAGACCTTGGTTCTAAGGAGAGCTTTGCACTCCCAACCTTCACATCTTGAGGAAAAGCAAAGAGAGCAGATTTTTAAGGCAAGGTGTCTTGTTAAAGGGAAGGTTTGCAATCTGGTCATAGATGGAGGAAGTTGTACTAATGTTGCTTCTACTACGCTTGTGGAGAAATTACAACTACCATTGCAAACTCATCCTCAACCTTATAAGTTGCATTGGCTCAGCAATGGAAGTGAAGTAAAGGTAACTAAATAGACCTTAGTTTCTTGTTCTATGGGAAATTATAAAGACGAGGTACTTTGTGATGTGGTACCTATGGATGTTATTCATATTCTGTTGGGGCGTCCATGGCAATTTGATCGGAGTGTGGTACATTATGGGAGAAAGAATGAGTATGTGGTTGAGATAGATCGAAAGAAATATACCTTATTACCTTTCCCCCCCCCCCTAAAAGTTTCTCAGATTAAACCCCCACCACAAAAACAAAATCTGTTTGCAAGTGAGAGAGAGGTTGAACGGGAGATAGAAAGTGGGAAAGTGGTGTATGTTTTATTTGTAGAAAGGAATGAGGTTAAAGAAGGGGAGGGTGCAATTAACCCCCTTTTAAAATCTTTACTTGATAAGTATTGTGATGTTTTTCCAAATGATTTACCTTTTGGATTGCTACCATTGAGAAGGATTGAACACCAGATTGACTTGCTTCCCGGAGCTCCATTTCCCAACAAACCAGCCTATAGATGTAATCCAGAGGAGACAAAAGAGCTTCAAAGGCAGATTGAAGAGTTGATGGAAAAGGGTTATGTGAGGGAGAGTATTAGTCCTTGTGCTGTCCCGGTTTTGTTGGTTCCTAAGCAAGATGGTACTTGGCATTTGTGTGTTGATAGTAGAGTAGTTAATAACATCACTATCAAATATCATTTTCCTATGCCAACGTTGGATGACATGCTTGATGAGCTCCATGGTTCTGTTATCTTTTCGAAGATCGATTTGAGAAGTGGGTACCATCAAATTCCCATGCGCGAAGGAGATGAGTGGAAGACCGCTTTCAAAAACAAAGCATGGGCTATATGAGTGGACGGTTATGCCTTTTGGGCTCACAAATGACCCAAGCACTTTCATGAGGTTGATGAATGAAGTGTTGAGGCCAGTCTTGGGTAAGTTTATTGTTGTTTATTTGGATGACATCCTTGTTTACAACAAAAATGTGGAGTTACATTTACAACACCTTGAGCAATTATTTCAAGTTTTGAGAGCTAATAAGCGCTACGGAAAGATGGAGAAATGTGAGTTTATGCAGCCTAGCGTTACTTTCTTGGGCTATGTGGTCTCTAAGGTTGGTATTTTGGTTGATCAATCAAAGATTGCAGCAATAAAGTCTTGGCCTACACCAACTACCACCACGAAGGTGAGATCTTTTCATGGTTTGGCTTCTTTTTATAGAAGGTTTATTCATAATTTTAGTACTCTAACCAGCCCTATGACTGAGTGTTTGAAGAAAGGAAAGTTTGAATGGACTCCTTCTGCTCAAAAATATTTAGAATTGATCAAGAAGAAACTGTGTGAAACCTCGATTCTAGCACTACCAGATTTTACACAACCATTTGAGGTTGAATGTGATGCAAGTAGAGTGGGTATAGGGGTTGTCCTCCTTCAAGGGAAGCGTCCTATTGCTTATTTTAGTGAAAAATTGGGTGGTTCTAGACTCAATTACTCCACTTATGACAAGGAGTTCTATGCTATGGTACGTGCCTTAAACCATTGGAGTCATTACTTGAGGCCTAATCACTTTATTTTGCATTCAGATCATGAAGCGTTGAAGTATATTCATGGGCAGCATAAATTGAATCCTAGACATGCTAAATGGGTGGAATTCTTGCAATCCTTTAATTTCTCTTCAAAATACAAGGATGGAAAGAGCAATGTGGTGGCTGATGCACTTTCTAGAAGACATTCTATGCTTACTATCTTGGGTGCCGGACTTCTTGGTTTTGAGATGTTGTGTGAATATTACAAGGAGGATGCTGATTTTGGCCCTATTGTTTTAGAATGTGAAAAAGGTATGCATGGGAACTACTTACTGCAAGATGGTTTCCTATTCAAAGGAAACAAGTTATGTGTACCTAAATGCTCAATTCGGGAATTACTTGTGAGGGAAGCTCATGGAGGTGGCATTGCTGGACATTTTGGGATCAATAAGACGCTAGAGATACTCCAAGAACACTTTTATTGGCCAAAGATGTTGGGGGAAGTGCAATCAATTTTGGGCAGATGTGCTACTTGTCAAAAGGCAAAAAGTACTTTTCATAAAGGTTTGTACACACCGCTTCCAACTCCGGAGCAGCCTTGGGAAGATGTTTCTATGGATTTTATTGTGGCATTACCTAGAACTCAAAGGGGGAAAGATGCAATCATGGTGGTGGTTGATCGTTTCTCTAAAATGGCTCATTTTGTTCCATGTCACAAGATGGATGATGCTACTCATATTGCTGACCTCTACTTTAAGGAGATTGTTCGTCTACATGGTGTTCCAAAGTCCATTGTGAGTGATCGTGATAACAAGTTTCTTAGTCATTTTTGGAGAACACTATGGCGTTTGATTGGAACGAAGCTGCTTTTTAGTACCTCCCACCATCCCCAAACTGATGGGCAAACAGAGGTTACTAATAGGACTCTTGGTACCTTGTTACGGGGATTAGTAAGCAAGACTCAAAAGGACTGGGATTTGAAGCTAGCTCATGCAGAATTCGCTTACAATAGATCTCCCACTTATGCAACAAAGCATTCTCCATTTGAGATAGTATATGGTGTAAATCCTTATCTTCCTATTGATTTGATTCCCATCAAGAGGGGTGATCTAGTGCAGCAAGATGCCAAGGAAAGAGTTGCATCTATGAAAAAGCTACATGAGCAAGTTAGAGCAAGAATCATGAATGTAAATGAGGCCTACAAAAGAAGAGCGAACAAGCACCGCAAGCAACCAGAATTTCAGGTTGGAGATTTGGTATGGCTTCACTTACAAAAGGAGCGTTTTCCTAGTAAAAGGAAGAACAAGTTGATGTCTCGGGCTGATGGCCCATTTTGAGTTATTGAAAAGTTGGTGAGAGTGCCTATAAGATTGATCTTCCCGGTGACTATAATGTTAGTGCAACGTTTAACGTGGGGGACTTGTCACTATATGTTGATGATGATAAACTTACAGAATTGAGGCCAATTCTTTCTAAAGAAGGGGAGAATGATACGGGAGTTTTAGATACTAAGGTTGACAAGGCCTTAGAAACCTTTAATGATGGGGAAAATATCTTTTTGGGCCATTTTGAGCAGCCAATTTTCGGACAGAATTAAAGTTGCAGACTCTGTGGGCCATAACTTCTTCCATACTTAATTTTTTAATTGATTCAAAAAGGAGCTGAAAGATCTATTTCTTATCTTTCCAACAAGTGCTGAAAGTCATCCTAATTCGAAGTATTCAAGGAGTTATGCTCGTTTGAAGTCAGTCATGTGCTAGAAGTCTGAACAGTCACTTCCGTTGAATGTGAATTTAAGCTATGTTCTTTTCACCCATGTTGGTTCAGATTGAGTCTAGATAAGAATGTTTTCATTTATTTTGAGTCTTTTGTCCATCCTATAAAAGGCTAAGTATGTAATCTTTTTTGGGGGCATGATGTTGAATTCAGAAACTGAGAAACATTTGTTGTTCTCTTAAAACTAGGCTTGTCTTTAATCCCATTTGGTGTTAGTGTTATGCCCTAGGCCTATGTTTGATAGACTTATGTGTTGACATTATTTATTATTATATGAGATGTTTATCATTTGATTATTATATATGTTTTGTATATTTGTTTATAATAATCTCCGTCCCTAATTATTAAGAGAATAATTAGTATAAATGTTAATGGATAATCATATGATGATTATATGAATAGAGATGCACATTAAATTTATGGGTACTTGTTAGAGAACAAGTGACTGGACTTGACCCGCATGAGATTTATGTCATGGTCAAATGTCATAATTAAATCTCATATGGTTACTTCATTTAGTCCCTAGACCTGAGATTATCATGACCTTACATATGATGAAAGTCATGTTTGATTTTAGTCAGACGATATCTTAACACGATATTTATAAAGGCTAATTTTGGCATGATCGGATTCATGATAGGAAGGATGATAAGTCAAGATGGAATTTGTCCCTCGAAAGAGAGATGTTTTGCTTGGGCCCCTCGATGAGTGATAATGATGAAAGTGTATGGCCATACCCCAATGTGATTGGAATTATCATTATACTCAGAATCGACAAAGCATTGAACAAAGACAAGTTGACGAGGACCATGACTTGTGTTCAATATAACATTGTGAGACAAAGGGAGAAATGGAAGTGTACCATTGGAAACGTGAACTCTTACGTTATATTATTTGGGTAGACATAATGACTTGCTAGAGTCCGCTTATGTCTTATGAGAGTCGATGTGATCGAGCTCATAGCCAACATAATATAATCCTATTGGGTCACACACAACTAGAATGAATTTGATTAAACCTATGGAAAAATGATTGATAAAACTCCTGATCAGCCTTGTCTGGTCGTGCGACACAACTAGGCAATGTGCCTCGTGTGGTCGTGCGACACAACAGGTCCTGAGGCGGTTTGACAGAATCCTTTCCTAATTTGATTTGGATTCATATTCTATACTAATGTAGTATAAATATGAATGTCTGTCAACCCTAAAAGTTTAGCCAAAATTCTCAAAAGAAATTCACAACAATATTCTCAATATTATTCCAAGGTTTATAGGATCTAGCAATCTTCAAGAAATTGTTCTTGGATTCATTCAAAGGTGTGGATACCGAAAGAGGGTCTTCGCTCGTTCATCGATCAAGGCCTAGAGTTCAAGCAATCTGAAGAACGAAGTTTGTGATTCGAAATCACATCATTAAATCGTTCGATAGCTCAAGAACGGAAAGCATTCAAGGTTGGTAATATCTATCTCATAGGTTTCAATTTAATTGTATAGAACGGATCCTTGGCTTCTTGGGTTTTATGTTATTTGATGCTTAATTCCGCTGCGCATGGACCCGTAAAACCCAACAGTGGTATCAGAGCCCCGTTCGTATCATTAAGTTTGAATTAACATGCTAGAAAAATAATATAAATCGTTTATATGTTCTTTTGCATGTTTTGTATGCGATAGATTAATTGTTTTTGAAACCATATGCCTAAATCGTGTTCTAATGATATTGAATTAAATATGTTAAAAGTCGTTTGCATCATTTAATTGCTCTGTGATTTAGAATTGATTGAATCTGCAAATCTGCATCTGGCTTCATGGTGTCACGCGACAAAGTATGTCTATGTCACGCGACAGATCATGGCTGATGGCTTCTCTAGGTCGTGCGACAGATCAAGACTCTGGGAGCCTCTGTCACGCGACAAAACAAGCCCAATCTGATATGTTTATGTGTTAATCTGGATGCTATAAATTATGTTTATAGGGCTATGCTAGATTAATTCATTATTTATGCATGCTTAGTTAATTAAAATATGATTTTATTAATTGTTGTGATGCATGAATTATGTGTTCTTAAATGTTAAGAATTTTAGATGTTTAGTTGAAACAATATATTGCAATTTCCTGAATGTTTAGATTGAAATATTAAAATTTTGGTTTTATGATTGTTTATGAGAAACAAGTCATTTTACGCGAAATTTAAAAGGAAACTGATTGTTTATAAATGGTAGTGATTATGTTGCCAAATCAGAGCTGATTTCTGATTGTGCATGTCTAGAAAAGTTCTGTCGAAGGAGAGATTTGGTACTTAAGTAGTCATTGTGACTCACCTATCTTCCTGGGAACTTACCTGGTGCACGATTATGAATATCTTTGCTAATATGCTTATAATCTACTTTTAAGAACCTTCATTTAACTTTTAAGTTCTTTATGCCAATTCATGATTAAAACACTTGAGACCATTCAGATAGTTTTGGGTGGGCTTGCCATAGCAAGGCACTTTGATTCTATTCGAATGCGAGCAAGATGAGGAAATGGTGGTTCATATACGTTTAAAGTGAATGAACTTAATTGTGTTATCAAAATGGTTTTGAACCCAAGGCATAAGATGAGATTAAAATATGCCTAGACATATGATGTCTTGAATAAATCTCATAAAAGATCTAAGAGTCATATATGTGATATGATTGATGTTTCTACCTGTTTCTACCTAATTAATTTAATTTTGAGCGGTTTGCCATAGCAAACTTGAAATTAAATTAAAGTTGGATCTTAGCCCATTAAATGTATATTATGCTTATTTGCATTGGAAGGTGTATAATTTAGTGGGAGCATTTTATGTAAATGCATTATACTTCTCATATGATATGTTTACTTATATGTGTTCATATTTTATGTATATCTTTTTGTAGAATGAATGGCATCAAACAATAATCACCTGTCACTGCGATCTCTCCTTGAGAAGGAGAAGTTGGAAGAGAATGGTACAAACTATATGGATTGGATCCGTAGCGTGAGATTGTTCTCAGGCAAGAGGAAAAATTGTACGTTCTCGAGGAACCTATTCCACCTGAACCTGCTGCCAATGCTACTAGGGCAGTGAGGGACCAATATCTGAAGCACAAGCGTGATTATACTGATGTTGGTTGCCTCATGCTCTCCGCCATGTGCAAGAACCTTCAGAAGGATCTTGAGCACTTGGGGACAGTTGATCTAAACAATCGACTGATGGAAATGTTTCAAGTACAAGCTAGGCAAGAAAGGTATAACACAGTTAAGGTCTTGACCTCATGCAAGATGAGTGAAGGACAAGCTGTTGGTCCCCATGCTCTTAAGTTGAAGGGCCACATTGAGCATCTTGAAAGGCTCGGTTTTCCAATTAGCTAAGAGTTGGCTACCGACATAATATTGAATTCATTGCCCAAAATTTTTAGTAATTTCATAATGCACTATAACATGGGTGGAATGAATAAAAACCTTTCCGAGTTAGTTCAAATGTTGAACACTGCGGAAACCAATATTGTCGAGAAGAAAACTGATCAAGTGCTAATGGTTAACAAGGGGAAAGGTTTCAAGGGTAAGGGAAAGGCAAAGGTTGCTAATCCTAAGGTAAATGTTGCCAAACCCAAAGAGGCTACCAAGCCTAAAGAGGCTAAGCCCAAGTCCCAAGAGGACGCAGTCTGCTTCCATTGCAATGAGATTGGACATTGGAGGAGAAACTGCACAAAATACAAGGAAGCACTGAAGAAGAGCAAAGGATTTGCTTCGACTTCAGGTATCTTTGTTATAGATATATTCATATCTACTTCTAGTTCTTGGGTATTGGATACCTGATGTGGAACTCACATTTGTTTAAATGTGCAGGGTCTAAAGAACAGAAGGATGCTTGAAGAGGATGATGTGGACCTACGTGTGGGTAATGGAGCAAGAGTTGCTGTATTAGCCGTAGGAACTTATGAAATTATTTTACCTAGTGGACTGATACTTGTTTTGAATAATTGCTATTACGTTCCAGCTTTAAGTAGGAATATTATTTCAATTTCATGTTTGGATAATGAAGGTTTTAATTTTCTTATATGTGATAAGAAGTTTTCCATTTACGAGAGTGATATGCATTATTGTACTGCTATTTCATTCAATGGCCTTTATATCCTTGATGTTGAAAATCATGATAATGATATCTATAACATTAACAAGAGATCTAAACCCAATGATGTAAACCACACTTACTTATGGCATTGTCGTCTTGGCCATATAAACGAGAAACGCATTTTTAAACTCCACAAAGATGGATTTTTAGACTCACATGATTATGAATCGTATGAGACATGCGAATCTTGTTTACTTGGAAAGATGACCAAGGACCCATTTACCAAAACTGGTGAAAGGGCGGGCGACTTATTGGGACTCATACATACCGATGTATGTGGGCCTATGAGTAGCGATGCTAGGGGAGGATTTCGGTACATCATAACATTCACTGATGATTATAGTAGATTTGGATATGTTTATCTAATGAAACATAAAAGTGAATCGTTTGAGATATTTCGAATATTTCAAAATGAGGTGCAAAACCAACTTGGCAAAACTATTAAAGTACTTTGATCCGATCGAGGTGGTGAATATTTGAGCCAAGAATTTGACAGTCATCTTAAGAGTTGTGGAATCGTTTCAGAACTCTATCCACCCGTAACACCACAATGGAATGGTGTGTCTGAGAGGAGGAATAGAACTTTATTGGACATGGTTCGTTCTATGCTGAGTCAAGTTGAGCTTCCTTTACCCTTTTGGGGACATGCACTAGAAACTGCTGCTTTCACTATAAACAGAGTTCCTACCAAATCGGTTCAAAAGACCCCATATGAGATGTGGCATGGAATAAAACCAAGTTTGTCTTTCATGAAGATTTGGGATTGCGATGCATATGTCAAGAAGTTAACTTCTGACAAGCTAGCACCTAAGTCTGATAAATGTGTTTTCGTGGGTTATCCTAAGGAAACCAAAGGATACTATTTCTACAACCGAAACGAGAACAAAGTGTTTGTTGCTCGAAATGGTACTTTCTTAGAAAAGGAGTTTCTTCGCAAAGGAACCAGTGGGAGTAAAATAGATCTCGAAGAAATTCGAGAACCCGAAAGCAACATTGAACCTATGGTAGAGACTGAACCAAGTTCACAAGTAGTTGTGGAACTGGTTCAAGATGCACGAGTTCTTCGCCGAAGTGGTAGATCACGATCCGAACCCGAGAGATATGGATTTCTCGTTACGGAAAATGATGAAGTGGAGTTAATCGAAAATGATGAACCTACTTGCTATCAAGAGGCGATGTCCGCTCTTGATTCGGAAAAATGGCAATAGGCCGTGAAGTTCGAATTACAATCCATGGCTGATAATCAAGTTTGGAACTTGATTGATCCACCCGAAGGTGTAAAAACCATAGGGTGCAAATGCGTCTTCAAGAAAAAGACCGACATGGATGGGAAGGTGCACACCTATAAGGCTAGGCTTGTAGCTAAGGGATATAGGCAGATTCATTGCATCGACTATGATGAAACCTTTTCGCCTGTAGCTATGCTTAAGTCTATTAGAATTTTAATTGCCATAGCCGCATATTATGACTATGAGATATGGCAAATGGATGTCAAAACAGCTTTCCTTAATGGGAAGTTACTTGAGGATGTATACATGATACAACCTGAAGGTTTTGTCAGTCCAGAAAATTCAAACAAGGTGTGTAAGTTGCAGAAATCCATTTATGGATTGAAGCAAGCTTCTAGGAGTTGGAATCTACGTTTTGATGAAGCAATCAAGGAGTTTGGCTTTATCAAGAACGAAGATGAACCTTGTGTATACAAGAAAATTAGTGGGAGCGTAGCACTATTTTTAGTGTTGTATGTCGACGATATACTTATTGGAAATGACATTCCTGCACTATAGACTGTCAAGTCATGGTTGGGAAAGTGCTTTTCAATGAAAGATATGGGCGAAGCTGCATATATCCTTGGTATCAAGATCTATAGAGATAGATCCAAGAGGATGATTGGCTTAAGTCAAAGTACTTACATTGACAAGGTTCTTAGAAGATTCCAAATGGAAAATTCTAAAAGGGGAAACTTGCCAATGTTACATGGTATATCTCTTAGCAAGAATCAAAGTCCTAAGACTAATTATGAGCGAAAGAGAATGAATGGTATTCCATATGCTTCGGCAATTGGGTCTATCATGTATGTTATGTTATGTACTAGACCCGATGTCTCGTGTGCTCTTAGCATGGCGAGTAGGTAACAATCGGATCCCGGCGAACCACATTGGATAGCAGTCAAGAATATCCTTAAGTACTTACGAAGAATTAAGGATGTATTCTTGGTCTTTGGAGGAATGGAAGAAGATCTTGTAGTGAAAGGCTATACAGATGCTAGCTTCCAAACCGACAAGGATGATTTCAGATCGCAGTTTGGATTTCTGTTTACACTGAATGGAGGCACTGTGAGTTGGAAAAGTTCCAAGCAAAGTACCGTCGCTAATTCTACAACCGAAGCTGAGTACATAGCGGCATCTGATGCAGCTAAGGAAGCCGTTTGGATCAAAAAGTTCATTAGTGATTTGGAAGTAATTCCAAGCATCAGAGATCCTATTGAACTTTACTGTGACAACAATGGTGCCATTGCACAAGCAAAGGAATCAAGGTCACACCAGAGATCCAAACACATACTTCGAAGTTTCCACATTATCCGAGAGATATGTGAGAGGGAAGATGTAAAGATATGCAGAGTAGACACTGATGACAACGTGGCAGACCCATTAGCTAAGGCTCTCCCGCAAGCTAAGCATGATGGTCATGTTAGGTCCATGGGTATTCGATAAATGGGAGAATGGGCCTAGAGCAAGTGGGAGACTGTTAGTGTTATGCCCTAGGCCTATGTTTGATAGACTTATGTATTGACATTATTTATTATTATATGAGATGTTTATCATTTGATTATTATATATGTTTTATATATTTGTTTATAATAATCTCCGTCCCTAATTATTAAGAGAATAATTAGTATAAATGTTAATGGATAATCATATGATGATTATATGCATAGAGATGCACATTAAATTTATGGGTACTTGTTAGAGAACAAGTGACTGGACTTGACCCGCATGCGATTTATGTCATGGTCAAATGTCATAATTAAATCTCATAAGGTTACTTCATTTAGTCCCTAGACCTGAGATTATCATGACCTTACATATGATGAAAGTCATGTTTGATTTTAGTCAGACGATATCTTAACACGATATTTATAAATGCTAATTTTGGCATGATCGGATTCATGATAGGAAGGATGATAAGTCAAGATGGAATTTGTCCCTCGAAAGAGAGATGTTTTGCTTGGTCCCCTCGATGAGTGATAATAATGAAAGTGTATGGCCATACCCCAGTGTGATTGGAATTATCATTATACTCAGAATCGACAAAGCATTGAACAAAGACATGTTGACGAGGACCATGACTTGTATTCAATATAACATCGTGAGACAAAGGGAGAAATGGAAGTGTACCATTGGAAATGTGAACTCTTACGTTATATTATTTGGGTAGACATAATGGCTTGCCAGAGTCCGCTTATGTCTTATGAGAGTTGATGTGATCGAGCTCATTGCCAACATAATATAATCATATTGGGTCACACACAACTAGAATGAATTTGATTAAACCTATGGAAAAATGATTGAGAAAACTCCTCATCAGCCTTGTCTGGTCGTGCGACACAACTAGGCCATGTGCCTCGTGTGGTCGTGCGACACAACAGGTCCTGAGGCGGTTTGACAGAATCCTTTCCTAATTTGATTAGGATTCATATTCTATACTAATGTAGTATAAATATGAATGTCTGTCAACCCTAAAAGTTTAGCCGAAATTCTCAAAAGAAATTCACAATAATATTCTCAATATTATTCCAAGGTTTATAGGATCTAGCAATCTTCAAGAAATTGTTCTTGGATTCATTCAAAGGTGTGGATACCGAAAGAGGGTCTTCGCTCGTTCATCGATCAAGGCCTAGAGTTCAAGCAATCTGAAGAACGAAGTTTGTGATTCGAAATCACATCATTAAATCATTTGATAGCTCAAGAACGGAAAGCATTCAAGGTTGGTAATATCTATCTCATAGGTTTCAATTTAATTGTATAGAATGGATCCTTGGTTCCTTGGGTTTTATGTTATTTGATGCTTAATTCCGCTGCGCATGAACCCGTAAAACCCAACATTTGGGAGGGTGACTGCCAAAAGGATCTTTATGCCATTCTTGGTGACTTTGTCTTTATAGAATTGGTTGGTGATCTTATCTATCTTTTTTTTTCTTTTTTTAGAACACCATAAACTATTTATTTATTCGCTGCTATACTTGGGAGACGCTACGCATCACATACACTCCAGAAACTCGCAGATAAAGGGATCAAGTAAGAGTCTTAGCCCGGCCTCGAACTGGCCATAATAAAAAGCTACTCTGGATAGGTTTAGGGCCCAATGTGTCCACTCTCAAGCTTTCCTCTCCTTGTCTGTGAAGTGGGTAAGGCGGTATTCTTCTGGGTTTGCCTCAAAGAATTTATAAAGAATATCTAGCCTCGATTCAGCACCCTTCTTCCCCACAATAGGCTTGGGAGCGACAAATCCCCTTTCGTTCCGACCTGGAACTGCTATCGAGCAAAAAGCATCCACAATCCTGCTAGAGGAAGAGCTCGCCGAAGCCTGGGTCGACATATCTGAGGAAGAAGAAACAGGGGAATCAGTCATATTTACAGACTCAAGTAAACTACCTAAAGGCGACCTAGATTCCCCTGGAAATCCTTGTCTATTCCTAATGAATGAAGGTTTATTGGCCCCCTAATGTAAAACAAGACTATGTGGTCTAGTAGCTCGTGGAAAAGGTGGAAACTAACAACCCTTTGGTCGTCTGCCTCCAATTCACCCAAGGTCTCTCCTACAGGAAGCTCTAGTTCGACAAAGTTTAAACCCCACCTGGTCAAGATGAAAGTACACTCCTCCCTAGTCATCTCTCTCCATACCCCATCTATACTCTACGGTTAACACTACAATACCCATACCAAGCCCCAGGTTCGCTACTGAAGGTCCTGGCCATGGCGGAATTAAAAGGGAGCTCAGAAATTAAGCCTAAAAGCGAAGAAATAGAGGGGTACCTTGTTTAATTCGACGAAGGTGGGTTTCTGATGATAAAACGAAGACTTGGCTACGCAGAAGAATCCGTTTGCTCCGTTGCTATTTTGCTGGGTATATTCAGGAATTGAAGGTGGTAAAATTTTGAAATGGAAAAGGAATTTCCTTTTATACCTTTCCTGATTTGAATAGAAAAAGTTTGGGTGTTTCAAACGATTCAAATCAGCTCCATTAATGCCGGCGCGGTTTCCCAAGCAGTTGTCTAAAACGTTGTATTTTCTCATCATTATGGCGCTTCAACAGATCTAGCCGTCGAAACAGCTAATGGTCGAGATTAAGCCACGTCAGGGTCGACTATCTAGCAGTTCGAGCATCTATCTACGATCTACATAAAGCTTCATCAAAATTCTTATAACTTTCTGGTCGACAAAGTCAACTCAGAAGTTGGGGGCCACTGAACGGAATAAAAGTGACGGTCTAGGCCCAACGTACGAAGCCCAAGTGATCAAGTATTATCGCCACCACATTCTTAGTGGGTAGGCCCAAGTATTATAAGGCCCACGACCCATCAATAAAGATCAGTCGACCTAACTCATTGTCCGACCTCCATGGTCCCGTCCTAGCTTTGTCCGACATACGATCCATATCTCATACGGGCATTATCTTGTTATATCATTCAGTCAGGTCGACCTAGACCTATGCAGACGACCTCGACCTACAAGACGTACGGCGACCTACAGAGTCATAGCGTATAGTATACAACTCATTTCATAACAGAAGCCCTACAAATCAGGAGTTATTTATGGGCGTGACCTCTTATACAATCTGATTCGTGATTCTAGAGATTTCATACAATCCTAGTACAATTATATCTCATATCAAATCCTATAAATACCTTACAACATCAACGATTTTGAGGTAATTGCTATTTGTTATTCTGAATACTTTTGTTCATTATAATTTATTAGCTCTAAACACCATACTTACTCTCACGCCCAATGGTCTTCGTCGGAGACCATTCCGGCTAGTCGTGGGTTCCTTGTTTCAAGTCAATTAAAGTCAGTGGATCAACCTAATTGTTGGACGTAAGCTGATCAACACGTTTCCTGCATCATTAGTACTCATATAAAAAAAACTTTGACCCCCTATTAAAAAATTCCTATGCTCGCCACATCATCAAAAGATTATGTTTTATAAGGAAAACATTAAGTTTTCTTAACACTAGAAAAATGAGGTCTTTAAGATCGTGTACAATGGGGGATGAAATGGGGGATGAAATCTCATTTCATCCAGCTCACCACTCCAATGGGGGATGAAACCTTGGTTGAATGGATTAACGGGATGAAAAGTTTCATCCCGGTTGAAACGCTCCAATTTCTTTTTTCTTTTTTTTTTTTTTAAAGTTGCCACATGTCAAGACCTTATTGGTCTTGACTTTATTACTTTTTCACCCAATTATTTAAACTCAATTATCTCATAATAAATGATTTAAAAATAAAAATAAAAATTCACCAAAATTCATTATTTTTTTCCCTACAAATTGATATAAGTTTCATTTGATTTGGACACAAAAAAAAAACACTTAGTTTTCAATTTGGACTGAATTATTACCTAGTAAATTATTCTTTTTTTTAATTTTTTTTTCACCAAAATTCATCATTTTTTTTCCCTACAAATTGATATAAGTTTCATTTGATTTGGACACAAAAAAAAACACTTAGTTTTCAATTTGGGCTGAATTATTACCTAGTAAATTATTCTTTTTTTTAATTTTTTTTCACCAAAATTCATCATTTTTTCCCTACAAATTGATATAAGTTTCATTTGATTTAGACACAAAAAAAAAAAACACTCATTTCTCAATTATCCTTCTTCATTTTAGCATTTATTTAAAAAAAATCATTATATTTTTTTTACCTATAAATTGATGCAATATTTTTTTAATTAAGTGTGAAATATTTTTTTAATTATAAATAATAATAATAATTATTATTATTTTACTAATCATAAAAATAAAGAATATAAATGAAATATAATAAAAGTAGTGGGGTATAGAATGATGAGTTGGAGGAAGTTGAAATTTAATTTAAGTTAGCCATTGAAGTGGGGGTAAATGAAATGGGTAGATGAAATATTAGGTGGATGAGAAAAAGTGTAAAAAGTGTTAGATAAAATGGGGGAGTGGGATGAAACCACCGTGGGTAGTCTAAGTCTGAGATTAAAAACTGTCAGATTACTATTTACAGCTTTAACTGATTGATAGATTATTGAGTAATTGACATATTAAAATTTCAGAAAACCGGTTTTGTTGTATTTATTTGACGGCTTCACATAGCCCCGCAGCGCAGCTAACCCAATCCCCCAACAACGCACGCCCCCTCATCCTTACACGACTCACCGGAAAAAGAAAAGTAGAAAACCCAAATAAACAACATTTTCTTTGCTGCTGACAAAAGATGAAGTTTCCAGGTAAAATCAACCATGTTAGCATTTTTCCTTTTCTTTTAAGCTCCAAAAAGACTACATTTCCTTCTTTAGTATATATGTTAAATATTTTTAGGATATTTGTTTCTGAATGTTTGAGTTTTACGGAGTATGTCCTCAATTTCTTGATTAAAACCCAAGATTTTTTAAAATCAAAGTTTCTATTAATAATGCTCATTCTCTCCCAAAATGGACAGTCATTTTCGGATGGCATGGTATGGTATGGTATGGTGGGAGTAATAATGTTCTAGAAAGTAGAGTACTTTTACTGGAAGATGTATAACTATGCTGTGGTCTCTATTCCAATAGTAACAAATTCCAATAGTAACAAGTCTTACCCAACTTGGAAGAGGTGTAAATGGTTCTGTTTATATCGATTTTGGCAAATTTTAAAGTGATTTGGGCAAATTTTATAAGTCGAATTGTTAGTTATCGATTTGGAAAAAATTCAAACCGAGATTAACCATGTAAAATTTCAAACGGAGCTGAACCATGCCGACATGGTATGGTTCGGTTCGGTCTAAACCACGGTCTGAATTTGCGATTCAGAATGCAATTTAAACCACGGTTCAAGCCACATTTCAGACCGTAGTTCAAACCACGTTCTTCTAGATTAGGGATTAGCTTAATTAAAACCTTGATACTTTGAATGACAAACAAAAAGATAAATTGATATAAGAAGGCATCTTGATGATCCCCTGACAACAACAGAACGCAATGTTAGCAATATCTAAGTTCATCATGCTTATAGTATAGCACTCCTTGAGACTGTCCATGATCCTAATCCAGTTCAACAGAGATATTTCAATCAATTTGCAAGATAGCAGTAACAATTAAAAGAGATGGAATATTAGACAACATAACACAAAGGGTCTATAGTTTGAACTATAAGAAAGAAGGGATGGAATGTTAGACAATATTACACAGAATATTCACAAAACTATAAGGGATGGAACGGTTTGGTTTTGTTTGGTTTGGTTTGGTTCGGTTCGGTTCGGTTAGGTCTGAGGATGCCAGACGCAAGCCAAACCGAAACGTGTGGTTTGTTAATTTTCCAAATCGAGCTAAACCACTCATGCTTAAAAACCGAACCAAACCGCATGGTTTGGTTCGGCTCGGTCCCAAACCGTGATTTGAACCACACCGCTGGGACCCCTACAACTTGGCGGAGTTGATTTGCTCATTTCGCTATTGACTGATGTTAAGTCATCTTAATATCTCCCCAGATAATGTTAAACAAAAATGATATTTCAACATCATTCTATTCTTATAATCACTTTCTCCTGAAGGCCTTTTGTTTTATTTCATATTCTCAATATGGTTTGTTCTTGAAAATGTCTTTTAAACTTTAATTTTGTTAAATTACCTTCTTCAGTTATGTCTTAGAAGGAATTGATGTCAATCCTGTTTGGCATTCTCGATCCCGTTATCTAAATTGTTTCGTCTTTTCCCTGTGTTCTTTCTATTCATGATTTTTTTTTCCAGAAGTTTCTTATCTGTCAGTTTTTTTGGATGATTATTATCAACTTATAAGCAGCCAGCATTATTCTTTTATATATAACACCTTCATTTGAGCTTATCTGTGATTGGATTATGTACTATTTGATGTAACTTTGGCCTTCAGTATGCTTTCCAGGTTGTACAAGTGTTATAACATCATAGTTGCAACAGAAAATTGCCTTGAGTCCTTTGACTGAGGTCATAGAACGTCCCTTGCACGACATTTAACACCAGAAACTGACAATGCAAATAGCTTCATGCCGTCCTCCACTATTTTGCTTCTCTGACAGGTTTCTCTCTCTCTCTCTCTCTCTCTCTCTCTCTCTCTCTCTCTCTCTCCTGTGTGTGCATGAATGCATTATCGTGAAACGTTGTGTTTTTTACTAAAATACATATGCATTCCCGAACATATTGCAGAAGAAGCAGTACAAAAATATGTGTCTGGACAGAGTCGAAAACCTCGATCTCAAATCATTATTTACCTTTTGGATTTATTGGACTTCAAATTAGTCAAACTCCACCACGTATCCAGCAGGCCAAATTATTTGCAGTCCCAATTACAGGTGATGGCCACCTATCTGCATCTGTCCCTGAAGAAACTATAAACTCAAACAATGCACCAAATCACGAAGCAGATACATTACTGAGCAAATGGTCACCTCCAAGGCCATTATGGAGGGGATTGACAATTTTCGTCTTGGCTGGGCAGGTGTTTATGAGAATCCTAAAGGGAAAAATCCACTGGGAAAACACACTCCAACAATTAGAAAGAGTAGGTCCAAGATCAGTAGGAGTCTGTCTTCTAACAGCAACCTTTGTTGGTATGGCTTTTACCATTCAATTTGTTAAAGAATTCAGCCGACTAGGGTTGACCAAGTCAATTGGTGGCGTATTAGCCTTGGCTTTATCACGAGAATTGAGTCCTGTGATCACATCAATAGTAGTTGCAGGACGCATGGGAAGTGCATTTGCTGCAGAGTTGGGTACAATGCAGGTTTCAGAACAAACTGACACACTCAGAGTTCTTGGCTCTGACCCTGTAGATTATCTAGTAACTCCAAGAGTGATTGCTTCTTGCATTGCTTTACCTTTTTTGACCCTCATGTGTTTTGCAATAGGGTTGGCTTCGAGTGCTTTGATGACTGATGGGATTTATGGAATAAGCATCAACATTATATTAAACTCGGCTCGGAGAGCTCTTAATCCAATGGATATGGTTAGTGCTATGGTTAAGTCGACGGTATTTGGAGGGATCATATCTGTTGTCAGCTGCGCTTGGGGAGTTACCACATTAGGCGGTGCCAAAGGGGTTGGAGAGTCGACTACTTCGGCTGTGGTTTTGTCTCTTGTTGGTATCTTTATAGCTGATTTTGTCATTTCATTTTTCTTTCAAGGGAGTGGTGATGCCCTCAAGAATTGTGTATAAATATTGGTTAATTAGTTGTTGATGTTACTTTTGGTTTTTTGAATGTCCATTCATTGATATTGAAAGATATTGAGCGGCTAGGAAGTGCACAGGAAGTTACAGACGCCTGATGTGAGTCCTGATGCTATCACACCAGCACTAGCATCAGCGATAAACGTAGCGGAATAAACAATTTTAACACGAATTGAAACACAAAAATAACACTTATCTACAGCAACTTGATGTAGATATTAAAACTTCTCTTATTAAAACCTTTATGAACCGATTACAAAAAGGACATAAAGAGAAGATAAAATCACCAAAACAACTCACACAAAATAGGACTCTTCAAAAGCTTCAATGCTTTAGCAAATAGAGTCTGTAAAAGGCACTGGAAATAATGAACGGAGATGTTCATATTTATAGGCAAGGCAATCCTCAATTGTAAGAAACAATTTGCAAGAAGAGATCTTCTTCAAATATACTTCTTTCCTTAGTTTGTCCAAGCAAGAATCCTTCTTTTACTTGAACTCTTTCCTTGTGTGAGAGTCCTATAAAATAAACAAAATATACTAAAACAAATTCAATATTTTGTTAGTAGGTTAGTTAATTAAAAATCAATTTACAATATAAACAATATTTACCTAAATTAATTAATGTAAAGAAAGTAACAAATCTAAATTAAGTCAACATTTGACTTGTCAATGTGTGTGGGACACCACACACTTTCAATCTCCCCGTGATTTGTTGCTTTCTGGTCAAAACAGATAGTAAGCCAAGATCATATAATAGTTAATCCAAAAAACAATTTCAATAAGGAATTCGAACACTCCCCCTAAATATCAAATGTTCAGATAATCAAAACAAAAACAAATCACACCACCATTGTTCCTAAACAACAGTAAACAAACACAAAAGAAACATAAAGTAGAAATAGCTTTTGAAAACGGAGAGTTAAAAATTTGGCTTGTATTCTCCCCCTTTTTGATCGGAAAGGCTGGCCTTGGCTGCCAACAACATGTTCCGTCTGATAGGCATTTCCTTGAATTCCTTGAACTGAACCCTTGCTTGAAGCATAGCCTTCTCAAGGAAATTTATCTCCTCATCATAAATACTAGCTGGATCAATCTGTGGTATTGGAGATGTAATCACATCATACCCAACACCAGCCATATCATCTACTTCTTCAACAAAGGTCTAATTCAGAACCTTCTCAACACGGAATCCATTCATTATGAGGAACTCATATCTCTCCTTTACCTCACTTGACACGAAAGATTCAACAGATGGTGTACTTACAGTGGATTCAGAGGGTTTGGATCTTGTGGAACACTTAGACATAGTCGTGGAGCTTACAGAGGCAGTTGCCTCTGTATCAACAAACAATTCCACAGCGCCGTCATTTGGGAATATTGGAAACTGAGAAGGAGAGACGGTGGAGCTTGGGAAAGCCGAAAGTGAAGGAGATGTCATTGCCCTTTTAGGACAAAAAAACAGAGAGAAAAATAGAGAAACACTATGGAGAATTAAGGCGAGGTGACAGGGTTTTATTAAAGATGATAGAAAAATCCTTTTAGGAGAAGGACACACAGGGAGGTAGAGTTTTAAGTTGGACTAAATACCTTGGCATCCGAAAATTTGAACTCACCTCAACCTCTTTGGAATTCCTTAGATGATAAGGAAAGAAAATGCCAAAATCTTTTTTGAAATCAAATTCCTTTCTCCTTGATGAATAATATACCTGCCATAAAAATAAAAAAAATCCACATACATATACTCCCCTTAAACACATGGACATTAAAAATAAAAGATTCAAATAATTTTATTGAGCACAAGATCATTTAACCAAATTAATTAGGGAAAGAAAAAGATTTGAACAATATTTTCACCAAGGACCAGGTTGACCTAATTTATGTCTAAAAGAATGATGCATAATGTACAAACACGTGAAGGATGAGTCTCAGTATATGTGTGGCATGGAATGTGATCACATCAGAAGACACATCTCCTCTAAGAAAGTCAATGAATTGAAATTTTGTCTTGTTTGGCCTCTAGGATGCACCCACCCATTTTTTATTTGTGGGGAAAGATTTTTGGGTAGTTTTCACTCTTCTTTGCTTTCATGGATAGCCCTCGTTCGAATGATCTTGTCAATTTGACCCAAACTTTCTCTTGATGTCATTTTGATCACATTGAAATGACTCACACCAAGAATGGAGTAGTTGTTTCCCTTAGATTAGGCACCCACCAAGAGACATCCAGTAGGATAAATTGAGTCAACAGATGTTGACACTTTGTAAGAAGAATTCACAATTCAGAGAGGATCCGTGTCAGAGATGTAATACAAGTGACCACACTGAGAAACATCATGCAATGCATTTTTTTTGTTAGAAATAAAATATATAGGTGTAAGCTCTGATGTGATCACTCGGGGGGATCACATCATCAGATGGCACACAAACTCAGAGACTTCCTTAGGGTAGAAAATCTCTGAAAATCAAGGGCTTTGGTGAAAATATCAGCCAACTGTTTTTCAGTACTTATTGATTCCAAGCTAATGATTTTCTGCTCAACAAGATCACGAATAAAATGATGTCTAATGTCAATGTGTTTAGTACGTGAGTGCTGAATAGGATTTTTTGATATTTCTATGACACTTAGATTATCACAAAAGACAGTTAGAATATCACTTTTAAGACCATAATCCTTAATCATCTGATTCATCCAAAGAAGTTGAGACATAATCTAATTTTCATCTTTCATTTCCTCATTATCATTCTTAAGCTCAAGATGAGAAACGAAACAACAAGAGCTTACCTTGTTTACCTGTGAGTTTACACAACTCAATCCAGCCAGTTCTCGGTAGACCCGTGGCTTCTCCCTTGTGTTTACCTTCTCATTAACATCGCCATTCTCCTGTGTGAATGGGTGGTTCTTCTGAATCCTACTTGGTATGTCTCTGGTTCTGTCCAGGTTCCCTTCTATACACAGTCTGAACTGTCAGACGAATTTTCAGAGTTTGATGTAGACTTATTTGGTCCTGATGTAGGTGGTAATGTGATCACACCAGGACCTGCATCATCTTTCTGTATCTCTGTTTGCAGTTCATGTTCAGCTGTATTTTGGGTGTCTTCCATCATTTCCACGCAACCTGAGACATCATTTTCAAGAGTTTTTAGAATCAAATCAGCGGTATCATCAAAAGCGACATTAATAGACTCCATAACAGTATTGGTTCTAAGGTTGTAAACCCTATAAGCACGACTATTTGTGGAATACCCTAGGATCATTCTTAGAGTCAAATTTAGACGAATAGTCTCTATCATTCAGAACATAACATATGCATCCAAAAACATGAAAGTACTTGAGAGTAGGTTTTTTACCAAAAAGTATTTCATAAGGAGTCATGGTTGACCCAATCCTCAAGTAGACTCTATTTCCTATGTAACATGCCGTGTTAAGAGCCTCAGCCCAGAATCGTTTAGAGATGTTTTTAGAACTAAGCATGACACGAGCCATCTCTTGTAAAGTTCGATTCTTTCTTTCAGCCACCCGCTTTCCTTTTTGGCAAGGACCACACACACTTACTTGTTTGAAATCAAGTTTAGGTAAGTGTTTAACAACATTAAATCTTACCAATTCTTCCATTTTCCTAAAGCCAGCATGACCTAACTTTTGATGCCAAATCTCAAGGTCATTAACTTTGGAACTAAGGCAGGATAGATTATCACCAAATTTATAACAATTATTTTGAGACCTTATTCCAGTGAACAAGCACTTATTCGTGCTATCGAACACTTTACACTCATGCTTGTCAAATTTAACATATAGATTGTCATCACATAGTTGGCTTATACGTAATGAGATTAGCTTTCAAGCCTTCCACATGATAGACAATTTTCAATTTAGGCATATGATTAACACATAAAGTACCTTACCAATAATCTTACCTTGGGCTTCTCCCCCATAATTCACATTTCCACCTTTGATTGTGGTGTAATCAGTTAGGAATTCTGCATTACCTGTCATGTGCCTCGAGCACCCGCTATTGAAATACCATGAGCTAGCTATGCTGCTCTTGAGAGAGGTAAAAACAACATTGCATTCCTCACTTTTCGTTTCCATCCACACGAGCTGACCAATTTTTTGATGATGTGAGTGGTGATGAGAGTGCATCCGGATGCTCATCTCCGGAGCAGATTTTCCAAGGTCATAGATTCTTTGATAATAAAAAGGTTTGATGTGACCTGGGACAAAACATTAGTGGCATACAAATTTCTTTTTCTTAGGATGTGTTTTATTTTGAAAAAACTTTGTTTTCTGAGGAACCCTCTCCTTCTTTCACAAAGGTGGATTCATAGCCAAGACCAATTTTCGAAATTTTTCCCATATTCAGAACTTCTTCAAGTTTGGTTTTTCCAGTATTTAATTTTGCAAAAGTTTCATTTGCCTTTTCGAGTTTTGATTTGATCTTCTCAAGTTCAATATCACGTTTTGTGAGCATGACCTCAAGTTTGGCTATGACATCCTTTTGGTTGTCATTTTCAGTGGTAACCTTTTCAATATCACCTTTTAGAGTTGAAATTTCAGAAGAGAGTTTCCCATTTACTTTTTCGAAAACTACCAAATTTTCAACACATTTTTTCCCGTCAGCATATAAATCAGCATAAGCATCAAGAAGTTCTTGGTAACTTCCATCACATACTTCTTCATTCTCTGTTTTTCAAAAAAGGAATAATTAAAGTAGTAGACCTCAGAGTCAGAAGATGTGATGACCAGTGTGACTACATCTGAAGTTACATCAGCTTGATGTTTGTGACTAGGAGGCGAGATTTCAATGACAGCTAAGTTTAGCGTTTCATCGTCGTCCTCACTATCACTAAGGGTCGCACAAAATCTCATTTCCTTTTTCTTCAGAGTGTTGGCACACTCATTGGCATAGTGTCCGAAGCCTTTGCTGGCTCTACATTGAACAGTTTCGGATCTATTTTTAGTAAAACTAGTAGGTTTCTTGAAACTACTCTCAGTATCCTCCTTTTTTTTTCAAAAGTATTTTGATTTTTAGAAGGAAATTTGTTGTCCCTTTTATTTTTGAGAAAATATGTAAATTTTTTAGTCAAAAGGGCAACATCTTCAGTTTCCAAATTTGAAGTATCTATTTCATTAGAGATTTCTTCAAACTCTTTTGGTACTATGTATACTCTAGAGAGAGCAATAGCAAGAGCAACACTTTCAGCTTTATGTTGTTGCTGAATAGATGTGTTCATCTCAAACATGGTTAGTTTACCCACAAGAGTATCTAAACCCATGGTTGTAGTATCATGTGCTTCTTCAATAGCAGCAATTTTAATATTAAACTTATCAGTAACAGTTCTTAACATTTTTCTAACTAATCTAGCATTTGATATAGGATCACCTAGGGAGAGACATTCATTTGAGATTTCTCTCAATTTAGCATAATAGCTTTTTATGTCCTTTATCTCATTCATCCTCAAGTTTTTAAACTAGGTCATGAGAATTCTCAACCTAGTAGCCTTAACACTATCATCACCCTCACAGTGACCTTGCAAAATATCCCAGGCAATCTTTGCTACGTTTTGATTTATTACAAGTCTAAACATGTGTTCATCCACATGACTTGATATAGCACCAAGAACTTTGGAATTATAGTTAGCAAGGGTTACTTCAGCAGTGGTCCATTCTTCCTCAGGTTTGAGTTTAAAGATTTTTTCTGAGGTTTCCCCCTCTTCACTCTTACTTTCAACCTTAGGAGGAGACCATGGAATAATAATACTAAGCCATGCTCGTTCATCAATTGCTTTGATGAAGAGACACATTTTAGCTTTCCAAATAGCATAATTAGATCCATCTAAAATCGGGGGACGGTATTGATTCAAGTTCAAGTGTCCTTCCATAATGACCACTCTTTCTTGGATCTCACTCAGTGTAATCGAGTGGAGCTCTGATACCAATTAAAAGAAATTGAGCGGCTAGGAAGTGCATAGGAAGTTACAGATGCCTGGTGTGAGTTATGATGCTATCACATCAGTACTAGCATCAGCGATTAACGCAGCGGAATAAACAATTTTAACATGATTTGAAACACAAAAATAACACTTATCTACAGCAACTTGCTGTAGATATTAAAACTTCTCTTATTAAAACCTTTTAAGAACCGATTACAAAAAGACCATAAAGAGAAGACAAAATCACCAAAAAAACTCACACACAATAGGACTCTTCAAAAGCTTCAATGCTTTAGCAAATAGAGTCTGTAAAAGACGCATGAAATAATGAACCGAGATGTTCATATTTATAGGCAAGGCAATCCTCAATTGTAGAAAACAATTTGCAAGAAGAGATCTTCTTCAAATATACTTCTTTCCTTAGTTTGTCCAACCAAGAATCCTTCTTTTACTTGAACTATTTCCTTGTGTGAGAGTCCTACAAAATAAACAAAATATACTAAAACAAATCCAATGTTTTGTTAGTAGGTTAGTTAATTAAACAAATCAATTTACAATATAAACAATATTTACCTAAATTAATTAATGTAAAGAAAGTAACAAATCTAAATAAGTCAACCTTTGACTTGTCAATGTGTGTGGGACACCACACACTTTCAGATATTTTGTTGGAGAAAAGAAAAAAATGGAAGAGAAAAAAATACGGTGCACCAGATGTACACTGAACAATAAGTATTTGAAAGGAGGGGTTGCTCCTATTAGGATCGCTCACCCATACAAGAAATCAAACGACACACACACACGAAATAAAGACAAAACACACAATATTCCGTGGTTCGGCTAAAACTCTACTCCACCCAAAATATAACTTCTATATATTTCTTGATATTACAAGAATGGAGACACCCTCTCTCTCAACACTCTTGAATATCCTCACTAATCGCATATAAGCGTACAATTTCTCTCTCTAAATTGTAAGCCTATGCTAACTCTCTCAAGTTCTCTCAAAACCCTAACTAGTGAAGCCTATTTATATAGGGGAGACACACCTACTTTTCTCCTTTTCTAACCGATATGAGATTACTATTCCTTCTCCTAATCAATATGGGATAAGTAATCTTTTCCTACTCATAAAAGGATTTAAGAAATATTGGTCAATTTCCTAACAAATCTCCCCTTGACCAAAAATTCCTAAAATCTCATCAACTCCAGAGAAGCGAACTCTTTTTCCAATCTTCTTCTCCTTTTTGTCATCACAAAAGGATCTTCCATGAAAGGATTGCCCCTCCAAGTAGCAAATATTCCAAGCACCTTTTCTCCCTTGAAGAATCAAGCGCTTTCCTTTGTACACTTTGCACGTCTGTCTTCTTCCAACATATCGATACCCACGAGATGTCAAAACTCCTAGTGAAAGCAAATTCGCAGTCGCTGTAAGTACCCCAATCTGGATCGCTCTCCATCCAAGCATACGGAAAAAACCAAGAGCGAACTTCCGAAGGTCATAACTCCTTCATACGAACTCCGATTGAGACGTGCCATATATGGTTGAAAAGCTCTCGACGAGTACTAGATTACCATTACAAAATAACTGGTAATAGTTGTCCATTTCGTACGACATATCCAGCCCAGGGACATCATGATTACAGAATCCCCTTAAAGTCCACATTATTCCCCTAAATCCAGGAAAACCAAAAAACTGGTTATAGTTGTCCATGTCGTACGACATAGCTTGCCATTTTCCGGACACTATAAATAGAGGGCTCCCCTCCCTCATTTCACACATTTCCCTCTTCTCTCCTCTCCCCCCAGCCTTCAGGCACCCCTCTAAGACCCTTCGGGGCAATCCCGATCCCTTTTGGTTCCTCCCGAGGCCTTCCGAGCTCCCTTGTGGTGCTCCGAAGCCTTTCTGAGCGCTCCCGCGACGCTCCCACGCTACCCCGAGACACTCTCGAGGTACTCTGAGGCCCCTCGTGGTACTCCGAGGCCTTGCCTGGTCTTTCCCGAGGTGTCCCGTCTCTTTTCGAATCAAACCGGCGATTCCGGCCCACGTCGAACCTCTACCCGAGTGATCCCTGCCATCTCAACGCACGCCGAAACTCTACCCGAGTGATCCCTGCCATCTCAACGCACGTCGAACCTCTGCCCGAATGATCCCTGCGATCCCAACACACGCCGAAACTCTGTCCGCAGACAACCGGCTCATCCCGAATCAAACCCGGTCCGTCCCGGAACACTATTCCATCCTCAAACACTATTCCCCAGCGGAAGACAGACACGAACCAATATTGGTAAGGCTTTCTTCCTACACTATTTCAATACATTTCAATACGCAGTGTACAATGTAGACATCCGACACGGCATGCATTTTTAAAAACACATACACACACACACAACAGTTAAAGAATATAAGGGGTACCGAAAGACTCCTTTTTACGAGGCGACTCGGGTGAGTTCTAATATTCTAATATTCTCTTCCCGAGGAGTCATCTGACCTCCAAACTCAAAAATCTCATAACACAAAATAGTTTATTATTTTTTAAACTGATTCCCTTTTTCAATGTTTTGGGCTTAATAAAAACGGCGTGGCGACTCTACAAAGCAAAAAAACAGCGAGACACCTCCCTCCAACACAAAACGCCGTAAGGACGCGAAATGTCAGATGTCGGGGCGCGAGCGCGCAGCCTCTCGGATCCGGGCTATTTCAGTTGGCGACTCTGCTGGGGATAGATTTTGTTTTAAAAACTTTTAAACAAAACAAAAGATTTTTAAAATGATGATGAGGGTCAAACTTTCATTTTACCCCCTTCTTTAACTGTTGTGTGTGTGTGTGCATATGCTTTACTTTTTATTTTACAAAAAAAAAAAAAAGAAAAAATACAAAAAAATGCATCAATATACATCTGTGTACATATATTTAAAATTCTTCAAAAAAAACTTCTGTTTTACTCAGAAAAAGAATTTTAGCGCACTACTCGCACTGCTGCCTCGGTACACCGCAAGCTACTCACACTGCTGCCTGGGTTACACCGCACGCTACGCGCACTACTGCCTCGGATACACTGCACACTACAACCCTTAACGCGGAGTGGTCTCAGTTGCAGTCCGTTTGGTCTTCCTAGGCCTCTTGGATGCGCACGGGATCATTCCAAACATCCCATCCTAGCCAAGCATCAACCCTGCACGTTTGAGTCTTGAGTCACACTCTGTCCAGACTCGGTTGGTTTTTACCCAGTTCGTGTCATTCAGCCTGGATACATATCCCATGCCGGCCATTTTTTGAGTCGAAGCTCGGAACTCAAGATCCCTTGCGCAAGCAAAGCGATGAAAGGTCATGCTAAAATCTCGACCTGATCTTGATTTTCGAAGCTACACCCAGACGATGTTCCGTCCCGGATATACATCCATGCTCACATGACACCATGTCATCAAGCCTTTAATACGTCAGCCATGAAAATATAACTCAGCCAATGCCTAACGTAACATATCCCTTGCGCAAGCAAGGTAAAGAGAGGTCATGCCGAACTCTCGACCCGATCTTGACTCAGTGGCCGGCTCGGTTCACTATTCACATGGCTAACGCATTAAAACGAACATGACAGGCTCGGTCCTTAGGTTCGGTTTTTCTTTTAGGCCGGTGGAAACCGCTTGCCCTATAGGACCCTCGCCCGGGGCTATCCACCCTGGGATGTCGAAATACAGGTGCAAAACGAAGGGCTTATAGCCGCACAGATGGTCTCCACTGACCCAGGATCTAGCATAGTTGCGAAAAAGAAGAGCAATATTTTCCAACCTACCTAGGACTCTGAGAAAACACGTTTTAAGTAAATTAAAACAATAAAAAAAAAATCAGAAATAAAAAGCGAAAACTGCATGTCACGTGAGCTTTCCCCCTTTTTCATCCAAAAGGCTTTCCCATGTCTAAACCTTACCCGTCACCCCCCTCCAGTGAACCGAGAGTGATTGAGAATACCCGAGAGCCGCCCCTCCAGTTTCAAAGCCGCAAGGTCCGACATCTTTCCCAGTACAGCCACCAGAACAGTTCTTCAACTCCTCATGGCCAAGTCAGTGGATACCAGTGAGGAAAAAGGGACCTTACCCCTGAGAAATTTCCCAACATTGGAGGAAGTTTGGCAAGTCATCATGGCTCTGGAGAGACGCCAAGGTGAGCAACAAGCCTGGATTGAAGGTGCCATGCACCACTTCGAAACGTTAGCCACCCCCAACCACCTGGAGCTTCCAAAGACATGCCTGCTCCTGCAGCTTCTAACGTCTCTCATTGTCTCCCAGAAGTCAATCTGTTGCCCTCGTACGAGCCATGCAGTTACGACATAAAGCCACAAGACCCCCCAGGGGAGGACATGTTCGGTCAACATCTTGAGGTCCCGATACCACCGCCGAACAACGAACACATCTGGTGGGATGTCTGCGATTGCACCACTTGTCTGGAAAGGGATTTTCAAGACGAAATGAACGAGGGCCACCCTCGAAGAAAGAAGAAACCCTTTTCTCAACAAAAACTGAAGAAGAGATACGAATCTGGCGACCCCACAGTCGGAACCCTCGGAGAACCATCAGGAAAGTTTGACTACTACGTCATCTACTCCATCAAATCTCCTCAGCCTAGCTCGGCACAAGGCCACAACAACGTCTGCTCCATGATCAGCTGGGACGAGCTCCGAACCGCCACCAACGGCCCGAGGGTCCAGATACCTCAACCCCTGTCCTGGGAAGATCTCAAAGCCACCGTTGACGCTACAACAAAAGCTATGACGGTAAACGAACTGAAATGCGCAGTATGGCCCTACGACAATCAAGGCCCTCTCATTACAGAAATAGGAGAGACAAGTAAAGCAGCCAAGCTAGAGGTGAACGTACTGACACGTTCCGGTCAAATCCCGATGAATCCTCCACGGGCAGACAAAAGGCCAGCCATGCCTGAGCCTCGAACTGAAAAGGGGCCCTACGCCAAAGAAGCCGAAACCCTTAACCCAAAGGATGAAGATCCTGTCTTAACTCAGCTCAAGCGTACTCAGGCTAACATTTCACTCTGGTCCTTACTCACTTCCTCTTACCCGCACAAACTCAAGTTGGAGGAAAGTCTGGCCCAGACCATGGTACCCATCACCGTGACACCAGACGAAGCAGTTCAGATGATCGGCAACATTCATTACAGCAACATCATCACGTTCACAAAACTCGACCTCCCAAAATTTGGGGCTGACCACAACGAGCCTCTCTACATCACAGTTCAACTTGAAGAGCGCCACCTACCGCGGGTCTTGGTAGATGGGGGATCAGCCATGAACGTCCTTCCATCCAAAATGATGGATCTGCTAGGGATCAAGACCACTTATCTAAAACCCTCAACTCAGACGATCAAAGCATACGACTCAACGTCTCGCTCAGTCTTGGGAATAGCCACCCTGAACCTGTGGTTCGGAAAGCAGATGGTCCCGACCGATTTCCAAGTCATTGACATCCCGATCACATTCACTGCCATCTTGGGACGCCCTTGGCTACACCAGATCAATGGGGTGGCCTCCACCCTCCACCGGTGCGTAAAGTTCGTCCAAGGAACAAACCTTACCATCATCTACGGTGATAGCATAACCACCGAAGGGGCCGACACAAATGGCGTCCCGGTCTTGGAAATCAAACACGACAATGACGGCATGATGCTGACAGGGTTCACAATCAAAATTCCGAAGGCCCAGGTGTGCCACATAGACCTGCCTTTGATCTGGGACCAGATCCCTCCCCCGATGAAAATGATGAAGCGCATGAACTACATCCCAGGGCTTGGTTTGGGAAAACGCCATCAGGGTACCCAACAAATCATCAATATCAAGGAACAGAATACCCTCTATGGCCTGGGATACATTCCTACTCCCAAAGACGCTGCGGAAGACAGAAAAGCCGCACGGAAACGCTCCGCCAATAGCAAAAGAGGCTTGCCCGCAGTCTCCGATCTCCGCCCTTACAGCTTCGACATTACCAGGTACTTCACAAGAGAAACCGGCAGTTTGAACGAAGACACAGAAAAGGGAACCGAGCTGATCAACGCCAAACAAAACTGGCCGACAACCATGGACAAGCTCCAGCAGAACCTCGCAAGGTTCAGAGGCCTCAAGGCAAATCCCGTCAGAAGAGCATTTCTCGACACACCACCTCTGCTGGGAGACTGCATAAATCAGCCACATCAATGTTCGCAGCCCGAAAGGCTCTAAACCGCTCAGTCCGGAAGACCGTATAAACCTCCCAAATCACTATTCGCAGCTCGGAAGGCTTTAAATCACTCAGTCCGGGAGACTGCATAAATCAGCCATATCACTATATCCACAGTCCGGAAGGCTTTAAACCACTCGGTCCGGAAGACCGTATAAACCTCCCAAACCACTATCACCAGCCCGGAAGGCTTTAAATTACCCAGTTCGGAAAACCGTAAAATTTCCATTTCAGGACGCCACCACGTCCTCACAGTCGACCTCGGCGGTCACACGACACCTCAGGGCACCACCACGTTCGCTTACACTCACAATTTCACGACCTCTGAACTACGACCAGGCTTGATTCCTTCTAGGGATACGTAGGAATCCCATCACAGGGTCCAGCCACCCGACCTATACGGTCAATCAGGACGCCACCACGTCCTTACCACCGACCTATACGGTCATCCAGGACGCCACCATGTCCTTACCACCGACCTATACGGTCACCCAGGATGCCACCACGTCCTTACCACCGACCTATACGGTCACCCAGGACGCCACCACGTCCTTACCACCGACCTATACGGTCACCTGTGATGCCACCACGTCTCTACCACCGACCTATACGGTCACCCAGGACGCCACCACGTCCTTACCACCGACCTATACGGTCACCCAGGACGCCACCACGTCTTCACAACTGGCCTAAACGGTCACACACACAGGACACCGCCACGTCCTCACGAACCGACCTACACGGTCACTTCCTCTCTCAACACGTGATCCAGATCAGGACCCTTATCTTATCGACGACCCCACTTCCTCCATAAGTAACGTCACCGAGGGGCTTCTGTAAGTACCCCAATCTGGATCGCTCTCCATCCAAGCATACGGAAAAAACTAAGGGCGAACTTCCAAAGGTCATAACTCCTTCATACGAACTTCGATTGAGACGTGCCATATATGGTTGGAAAGCTCTCGACGAGTACCAGATTGTCATTACAAAATAACAGGTAATAGTTGTCCATGTCGTACAACATAGCCAGCCCAGGGACATCATGATTACAGAATCCCCTTAAAGTCCACATTATTCCCCTAAATCCAGGAAAACAAAAAAACTGGTAATAGTTACCCATGTCGTACGACATAGCTTACCATTTTCTGGACACTATAATAGAGGGCTCCCCCTCCCTCATTTCACACATCTCCCTCTTCTCTCCTCTCCCCCCAGCCTTCAGGCACCCCTCTAAGACCCTTCGGGGCAATCCCGGTCCCTTTCGATTCCTCCCGAGCTCCCTTTTGGTGCTCCGAAGCCTTTTCGAGCGCTCCCGCGATGCTCCCGCGCTGCCCCGAGGCACTCTTGAGGTACTCTGAGCCCCTCGTGGTACTCCGAGGCCTTGCCTGGTCTTTCCCGAGGCGTTCCGGCTCTTTTCGAGTCAAACCGGCGATTCCGGCCCACGCCGAACCTCTGCCCGAGTGATCCCTGCCATCTCAACGCACGCCGAAACTCTACCCGAGTGATCCCTGCCATCTCAATGCACGTCGAACCTCTGCCCAAGTAATCCATGCGATCCCAACAAACGCCGAAACTCTGTCCGCAGACAACCGGCTCATCCCGTATCAAACCCGGTCCGTCCCAGAACATTATTCCATCCACAAACACTATTCCCCAGCGGAAGACAGACACGAATCAATATTGGTAAGGCTTCCTTCCTACACTATTTCAATACATTTCAATACGCAGTGTACAATGTAGACATCCGACACAGCATGCAATTTTAAAAGAACATACACACACACACACAACAGTTAAGGAATATAAGGGGTACCGAAAGACTCGTTTTTACGAGGCGACTTGGGTGAGCTCTAATATTCTAATATTCTCTTTCCGAGGAGTCAACTGACCTCCGAACTCAAAAATCTCATCACAAAAAACAGTTTATTATTTTTTAAACTGATGCCCTTTTTCAATGTTTTGGGCTTAATAAAAACGGCGTGGCGACTCTACAAAGCAAAAACACAGCGAGACACCTCCCTCCAACACAAAACGCCGCAAGGCCGTGAAATGCCAGATGTCGGGGCGCGAGCGCGCTGCCTCTCGGATCCGGGCTATTTCAGTCGCACCAGGAACATACTTTACATTCAAAGGGGTTTTCACAATCCCATCATGAAGCTTGAAACGTGCACTCCCAACACCTTCAATTTTCAATTTCTGCTCATTACCAACTTTAATATCTCCAAAATTTCCCTCTGCTCGCAAAGTGTCAAACATAGCTTGATCGTTACAAAATATGCACCGGCAAATCTAACACCCATTCAGACTTCTTCTCTTCAATCACATCAGCAGTAGCTACAGTCTCTGTCAAAAGAAAATCTATATCATTTCTATCAATTTTGTTGACCTTCTCCAAGTCAACCTTTTTCTTTTCTTTCACACCATGCAAACTTTTCAAATCTTCACGAAATTGTGGGCAACGCATCTGCATATGACCAGTCTCTCCCTAGTAGAAGCACTCAATCTTACTCATATCTCTATCTCCCCTAGATTGAGACCTTCCTCTTCCGTTTGAGCCACCACGATTATAATTTCTCCCTCTTTCAGAACACTCCGCAACTAGTACTCTCTGTCACCATTGGAGAAGCTATCACTCCTCGTCATTCTTTCATTATCCCTCAACGCCTTAACCACATCATCAAGTGTTAAAGTTGTCCTACCTGTCAACATCGTCTACACAAAAGGCTTGTAGGACTTGGGTAATGAAGCCAATAATAACAAAGCTTGCTCCTCATCTTTAATTATCTCATCAACGTTAGACAATCGACATACTAGTTGACCGAAAGAATTAATATGGTCATGCAAATTACCCCCTTCATCAAACATCAAGCAATATAAATCCATCTTTAAGAACAACTGATTAGTCAACGACTTAGACGCATAGATACTAGCAAGTTTCTCCCAAATACCCCTCGGTGTTGTCTCCTTCAAAATACTAAATTTAATTTCTGGAGCAAGTGCTAACCTTATCCTACTTGAAGCCCTCTTCTGAATTTTGGCCCAATCTACGTCTTTCATCCCACCCGGCTTGTTCTCTTCCAAAGCTTCCTAAAGTCCTTGTTGAACTAACACATCTTGGATTGTCATCTGCCACACCGTGAAATCCATCTTCCCATCGAAGAACGGGACTTGATACTTCGATATCCCAATATCCATATTCCTCAAAATATTAATTTCTTCAAGCTGCTGCTGTTGTTCGGATACAATTCCCGATGCCTGGGATTTTATAATCCAATCTCCACCGTTCATATTTAAGATCTATTAGTCCCGAAGCTACTCACCATAAATCAGCCCGATCCAACGGTAAACGAACGCTATACGTCAATTTTCCTACCGCTGCGCTGAAAAAAACGAACCACAAATCTGCAATTTCTTTCTTCGATTTTTCCTCTCTTTTCTTGATGAGAATTCTTCTCTTCAACCTGGCTCTGATACCACTTGTTAGGATCGCTCACCCATACAAAAAATCCGCAACAAGATAAATAAAACAACACACACACGAAATAAAGACAAAATGCACAATATTCCGTGTTTTGGCTAAAAGCCTACTCCACCCAAAATATAACTTCTATATATTTCTTGATATTACAATAATGGAGGCACCCTCTCTCTCAACACTCTTGAATATCCTCACCAATCACATACAAGCGTATAATATCTCTCTCTAAATTGTAAACCTATGCTAACTCTCTCAAGTTCTGTCAAGTTCTCTCAAAACCCTAACTAGTGAAGCCTATTTATATAGGGGAGACACACCTACTTTTCCCTTTTCTAGCTGATATGAGGTTACTATTCCTTCTCCTAATCATTATGGGATAAGTAATCTTTTCCTACTCATAATAGGATTTAGGAAATATTGGTCAATTTCATAAAAATCTCCCCTTGACCAAAAATTCCTAAAATCTCATCAACTCCAGAGAAGCGAACTCTTTTCCCAATCTTCTTCTCCTTTTTTTCACCACAAAAGGATCTTCCACGAAAGGATTGCCCCTCCAAGTAGCAAATATTCCTCGCACCTTTTGTCCATTGAAGAATCAGGCGCTTTCCTTTGTACACTTTGCACGTCTGTCTTATTCCAACATATCGATACCCACGAGATGTCAAAACTCCTAGTGAAAGCAAATTCGCAGTCGCACCAGGAACATACTTTACATTCAAAGCGGTTTTCACAGTCCCATCATGAAGCTTGAAACGTGCACTCCCAACACCTTAAATCTTCAATTTCTTCTCATTACCAACTTTGATATCTCCAAAATTTCCCTCTGCTCGCAAAGTGTCAAACATATCTTGATCCTTACAAATATGCACTGAAGAAGCTGAATCTAACACCCATTCAGACTTCTTCTCTTCAATCACATCAGCAGCAACTACAGTCTATGTCAAAAGAAAATCTCCATCATTTCTATCAATTTTGTTGAACTTCTCCTAGTCAACCTTTTTCTTTTCTTTCACACCATGCAAACTTTTCAAATCTTCACGAAATTGTGGGCAACACATCTGCATATCATGACCAGTCTCTCCCTAGTAGAAGCACTCAATCTTACTCATATCTCTATCTCCCCTAGATTGAGACCTTCCTCTTCCTTTTGAGCCACCACGATTATAATTTCTCCCTCTTTCAGAACCCTCCGCAACTAGTACTCTCTGTCACCATTGGAGAAGCTATCACTCCTCGTCATTCTTTCATTATCCCTCAACGCCTTAACCACATCATCAAGTGTTAAAGTGGTCCTACCTGTCAACATCGTCTATACAAAAGGATTGTAGGACTTGGGTAATGAAGCCAACAATAACAAAGCTTGCTCCTCATCTTTAATTGTCTCATCAACGTTAGACAATCGACATACTAGTTGACCTAAAGAATTAATATGGTCATGCAAATTACCCCTTCATCAAACATCAAGCAATACAAATCCATCTTCAAGAACAACCGATTAGTCAACGACTTAGACGCATAGATACTAGCAAGTTTCTCCCAAATACCCCTCGGTGTTGTCTCCTTCAAAATACTAAATTTAATTTCGGGAGCAAGGGCTAACTTTATCGTACTCGAAGCCCTCTTCTGAATTTTGGCCCAATCTACGTCTTTCATCCCATCCGGCTTGTTCTCTTCCAAAGCTTCCTAAAGTCCTTGTTGAATCAACACATCTTGGATTGTCATCTGCCACACCGTGAAATCCATCTTCCCATCGAAGTCCGGGACTTGATACTTCGATATCCCAATATCCATATTCCTCAAAATATGAATTTCTTCAAGCTGCTGCTGTTGTCCGGATACAATTACCGATCCCTGGGATTTTAAAATCCAATCTCCACCATTCATATTTAAGATCTATTAGTCCCGAAGCTACTCACCACAAATCAGCCCGATCCAACGGTAAACGAACGCTATACGTCAATTTTCCTACCGCTGCGCAGAAAAAAACGAACCAGAAATCTGCAATTTCTTTCTTCGATTTTCCTCTCTTTTCTTGATGCGAAATCTTCTCTTCAACCTGGCTCTGATACTACTTGTTAGGATCGCTCACCCATACAATAAATTCGCAACAAGATAAATCAAACAACACACACACGAAATAAAGACAAAACGCACAATATTCCGTGTTTCGGCTAAAAGCCTACTCCACCCAAAATATAACTTCTATATATTTCTTGATATTACAATAATGGAGACACCCTCTCTCTCAACACTCTTGAATATCCTCACCAATCGCATACAAGCGTATAATTTCTCTCTCTAAATTGTAAACCTATGCTAACTCTCTCAAGTTCTGTCAAGTTCTCTCAAAACCCTAACTAGTGAAGCCTATTTATATAGGGGAGACACACCTAATTTTCCCTTTTCTAGCTGATATGAGGTTACTATTCCTTCTCCTAATCAATATGGGATAAGTAATCTTTTCCTACTCATAATAGGATTTAGGAAATATTGGTCAATTTCATAACAAATCTCTCCTTGACCAAAAATTCCTAAAAACTCATCAACTCCAGAGAAGCGAACTCTTTTCCCAATCTTCTTCTCCTTTTTTTCATCACAAAAGGATCTTCCACGAAAGTATTGCCACTCCAAGTAGCAAATATTCCTCGCACCTTTTCTCCATTGAAGAATCAGGCGCTTTCCTTTTTACACTTTGCACGTCTGTCTTATTCCAACATATCGATATCCATGAGATGTCAAAACTCCTAGTGAAAGCAAATTCGCAGTCGCACCAGGAACATACTTTACATTCAAAGCGGTTTTCACAGTCCCATCATGAAGCTTGAAACGTGCACTCCCAACACCTTAAATCTTCAATTTCTTCTCATTACCAACTTTGATATCTCCAAAATTTCCCTCTGCTCGCAAAGTGTCAAACATAGCTTGATCCTTACAAATATGCACTAAAGCAGCTGAATCTAACACCCATTCAGACTTTTTCTCTTCAATCACATCAGCAGCAGCTACAGTCTATGTCAAAAGAAAATCTCCATCATTTCTATCAATTTTGTTTACCTTCTCCTAGTAAACCTTTTTCTTTTCTTTCACACCATGCAAACTTTTCAAATCTTCACGAAATTGTGGGCAACACATCTGCATATGACCAGTCTCTCCCTAGTAGAAGCACTCAATCTTACTCATATCTCTATCTCCCCTAGATTGAGACCTTCCTCTTCCTTTTGAGCCATCACGATTAAAATTTCTCCCTCTTTCAGAACCCTCCGCAACTAGTACTCTCTGTCACCATTGGAGAAGCTATCACTCCTCGTCATTCTTTCATTATCCCTCAACGCCTTAACCACATCATCAAGTGTTAAAGTGGTCCTACCTATCAACATCGTCTACACAAAAGGCTTGTAGGACTTGGGTAATGAAGCCAACAATAACAAAGCTTGCTCCTCATCTTTAATTGTCTCATCAACGTTAGACAATCGACATACTAGTTGACCGAAAGAATTAATATGGTCATGCAAATTGCCCCCTTCATCAAACATCAAGCAATACAAATACATCTTCAAGAACAACCGATTAGTCAACGACTTAGACACATAGATACTAGCAAGTTTCTCCCAAATACCCCTCGGTGTTGTCTCCTTCAAAATACTAAATTTAATTTCGGGATCAAGTGCTAACCTTATCATACTCGAAGGCCTCTTTTGAATTTTGGTCCAATCTACGTCTTTCATCCCATCCGGCTTGTTCTCTTCCAAAGCTTCCTAAAGTCCTTGTTGAATCAACACATCTTGGATTGTCATCTGCCACACCGTGAAATCCATCTTCCCATCGAAGGCCGGGACTTGATACTTCAATATCCCAATATCCATATTCCTCAAAATATGAATTTCTTCAAGCTGCTGCTGTTATCCGGATACAATTCCCTATGCCTGGGATTTTAAAATCCAATCTCCACCGTTCAGATTTAAGATCTATTAGTCCTGAAGCTACTCACCATAAATCAGCCCGATCCAACGGTAAACGAACCCTATACGTCAATTTTCCTACCGCTGCGCTGAAAAAAACGAACCAGAAATCTGCAAAATCTATGCTAACTCTCTCAATTTCTCTCAAAACCCTAACTAGTGAAGCCTATTTATATAAGGGAGACACCCACTTTTTCCCTTTTCTAATCGATATGAAATTACTATTCCTTCTCCTAACCAATACAGTATGGAATAAGTAATCTTTTCCTACTCATAATAATAAAATTTAGGAAATATTGATCAATTTCCTAACCCATCTCTTCTCTCTAAACCGACTTGCACTTGCACCCAGGGTCCCTGTGTAAGAAATGAAAAGAGATGATGAAACTTGATTGTTAAAGCCTTTGAGAGGATCACTATATATGGATTGTATATGGGTCCGTACCAAAATAATCTCCCACTTTTTTTTCCGGTAATGCGAAAGTAATTTGAGCAATAATAATAATTTTAATTTGATTTAATTATTCGAATAAATATCTAAAAATTGATATTGACAATATTTATAATGGTGTATTAATAACATATTTTTAATTTTTAATAAGATAATTAAATCTATCTAAAATTATTACTCAAATTATCTTTATATTATTAACAATGAAAAAAAAAAGTGGAAAGATAATTTGAAGACAGAGTGAGTAGTATCCAAACCAATTTAAACGAATAATAAAATTTATACAAGTTGCTCCACAGTTGTCAGGATTAATATAGTAATTTTATCCTTAATCTAGACACTTTTTATTAGTTTGGTCATTGATGAATACTCCCTCCGTTCTACAATTCTATGCACTTTTTGTGTTGACATGGGAATTAAGGTAAAAGGTGATAAAGATAATGTGTTATGAGTATAAAAGTAAAATAGGAGAGAGAATGAGTAGAGAGAATAGTAAATTTGAAAAGTGTTGTGAGTAGAGAGAAGTGGATCCCATTTCCATTTTGAGAAAATGCAGATTATTGTGGGACGCCCAAAAGAAATCTTTTTACGAATTATTTTGGGGCGGAGGGAGTATTAGGTAGCAAAATCTTAAAAAAACGCGTTTTTTCTTTTCTTAAACTTAGAAAAAACATATTTTATTTCCCCCGCTAATGACAGTGTTAGTGTAACAAATTGTCAGTGTAACAAAGTGCCATTGTTAGTGTAATAAAGTGTCAGTATTAATGTAACAAAGTGCCAATGTAAAAAGTGTCAGTGCATGTATATTAAGTGTTAGTGTAAAAAAGTGTCAGTGTTAGTATAACAAAGTGTCAGTGTTAGTATAACAAAGTGCCAGTGTAAAGAGTGTAAGTGCATGTTTATTAAGTGCCAGTATAAAGAGTGCCAGTGTAGGATAATAAAGTGTCAGTATTAGTATAAAAAGTGTCAGTGTGAAAAGTATCAATACATGTATATTAAGTGTCAGTGTAAAAAATAATTTTTCCTTAAAATTAGAAAAACACGCGTTCTTTTGTTAGACCAACTTATACTAGGTAGTATATTTTAGTTTGGTCCAACCAGTTCGCCAATTTTCACTATGAATATCTGTGAATACCAAAATGCCCCTGCATTAAATTATATTTTGGTCTCTAAATTTATAACATTTTTATTATCTTACTCATACATGAATATTATTTAGAGGAATTTACCATATAATTTTTCAAACTTATTAATTTTATCTCCTAAAATAAGGAATGTTTCATCTAACCACATAGTCTATAACTTAATGATTACACTCTCTTTCTCATGTTACTAATTCCACACTTATTATCAGTTTACTTTCTCTCAAACCACCATCACCTTAGGTCACCCCTCCCAATATTCTCTGGTCAACAACTCCAGCAACCATCAACTCCGGCGAATTTATTTTTTACTCTGGCGACTAAACAAATGAGAATTTATCATTAAATTCTCATTTGTCAACTAAACTACTAAAAACACGATTAACTCCGGCGATCAAACAACTGATAATTTATCAGTAATTTTTCAGTTGCCAACTAAACTGCTAATAACACGATCAACTGCATCGACTACCAACTCCGGCGACCAAACAACTTAAAACTTATCAGTAAGTTATTTATTATTAACTAAACTACTAAGTACAATCTCAACTCCAGCGACCAAACAACTGAGAATTTATCATTACATTCTCAGTTGTCAACTAAACTACTAATAACACGATCAACTCAGGCGACCACCAACTCCGGCGATCAAACAACTGAGAACTTATTAGTAAGTTCTCAGTTGTCAACTAAACTAATAAGAGCACGATCAACTCCGGCGATCACCAACTCCGACGACGACCAATTTCGACGACCAAACAATTGAGAACTTATCAGTAAATTCTCAGTTGTCAACTAAACTACTAAGAAAACTATCAAATTCGGCGACCACCAACTCAGGAGATCAAACAATTGAGAACTTATCAGTAAGTTCTCAGTTATCAACTAAACAACTAATAACACGATTAACTCTGGTGACCACTAATTCCGGCGATCAAACAACTGAGAAATTATCAGTAAGTTATTAGTTATCAACTAAACTAATAAGAATATGATCAACTCCGGTAACTAACAAGTGAGAACTTCTCAGTTGTTCGATAGAGAAGTTCTCAATTGTCAATCATTCTTAGTTGTCAACTATTAAAAAGACGACCAACTTCGTACGACAATCAACTTCAGTGAAAAAAATTTCAATGAATAAATAACAACTAAGAACTCAAATTTTCACAATAACAATAGTGAAGTTCTCAGTTTTTCACTTAGCAAAATTTATGACTTAAATTACTATAATACTACCTCTATCCCAAATTAATGTAAAAAAAAAAAAAAATCAAACTTACTCTTTATTGATCAAATAATACATTTGATTTTTTTAGTGTATGTATTTTGGGTGGGTAAGGGGGATGGTTTATTAAGCATCAAAGAGTAAATCTTTAGTGTATATTTCCCTGTTCCTAAAATGAATAACAAAACAAATTAATTTTACTCTTAATCAAGAGCAAATATGATTATTTTTTTTGTTATTCATTTCAGGACTGAGGTAGCACATTTCAGCACTCCGTCCCGAAATGAATGTGCAACAATTTTCATATTTTCTCTTGATATTTACTCGTAATAAAGAGTAAATTTGATTTTTTTACATTCATTTTTAGGATCGAGACACTTTATAATTAATATGTTAGTATATAATCATGAATTGTGATTATATGATATACTCCCTCCGTTCCGTTCGAAAGGACATTTTTGAGTCCTTGCACGGGAATTAAGAAAAGTGATGTAGGAAAGAGAAAAAGTGTATAGTGGAATAAATGTTGTGAGTGAAATTAAGGTGATGTAGGAAAGAGAAAGTGGGGTAGGAAATACAGGGCCGGTTCTCATAATTTAGAGGCCCTGTGCAAAGTTCAAAATGAGGCCCCAAAAACACTTACAAAAAATAAAATGCAAGAAAATATGTTATAATAGAAACATTTTAAAATTATGTTCTTACAATAAAATACTAAAATCTCAAAAACTATTACAATCATCAAACTTCTTATTTGAAAAGTATTGTCCGTCTAACATTCTTCGAAGCAAAATCTTCAATCAAATCTTCATAGTCAATTTTTTAGAGAAGATCATGTTCAATTGCTATGAGTGCCAATCCATTGAGTCTTTCTTGTGTCATTGTCGAACGTAAGTAAGACTTTAATAACTTCAATTTGGAAAAGCTCCTTTCTGCGGATGCAACAGTCACAGGAAGTGTCAACAAAATTCTATATGCAATTGTTGCATTTGGAAAACAATCCATACGTTTTAAATAATTTAAAATATCAACAGGTCCCATCTTTTTCTTAGGCAGTAGTTCTTGGAGTAATTTTAATTCCACATATAGTTCTTCTCCATTAATATCCTACTGATTACCACTTTTAAGTGTATCTTCATAACGACTACAACAAGACTTTAAACCTGCATCATCCAATGAATTTAATTTATCAGAAGTAAACAAGAAACCAAAATTATTTTCATATTCTTGATATTGCTCGAACCTCCTAGTTAATGAAACAATTGCTTGATCAATAATATATAGAAAATATTTGACCCTAAAAGATTCCTCTTCAGATTGTGCATCAGTTGAGGATGTATCATTTTGGTTTTCATCAAATTGTTTTTTTCTTCGAATTTGAAGTTTTTTAGGAAAAACGGGATCTATACTCATTTCGTTTGCAATTTCTTTCGTAGTATCCAACGCATTTGAAAATCCATTCTCTCTATACCTTTCAAAGAAGGATAGCAACCCTTTTACTTTTTCAATAGCAACATCAATAAGCATATCTTTTGATTGTAAAGTTTTGCTAACCAAATTAACCATAGATAATATTTCATACCAAATGACTATTGCAAGTAAAAACTCAAAATTACCTAGCTCATTTTCTGCTAGAGATTTCGCTTCACTTCTTATTTTGGAATCATTATCACTTTCAGCTACTTGAAATAAAGCTTCTTGTATTTCTGAAGTTTGAAATCTTATTGCTTTAACACTCTCAATACGACTCTCCCAACGAGTAGAAGACAATGACTTAAGAGTCAATCCTTTGACATTATCTTTCAAAATTTGCCATCTCTTAGTGGAATTCGAAAATATTGTGTATATACGTTGTATGACTCCAAAAAAATCTATAGCTTTTCCACTAGTGTTGGCCATATCACATAATGTCAAATTAAGACTATGACAACCACAAGAAGTATAGAATGCTCTAGGATTTTCATCTAAAAATTGTTTTTGAACTCCTTGATGTTTACCTTTCATATTTGCCCCATTATCATAGCCCTGACCTCGCACATCATCTATATTAAGATCAAGGGTTTTCAATTCATTTTTCAAAACTTCAAAGAGCCCTTTCCCTGTTGTATCATTGACACTTAAAAATCCTAAAAATGATTCTTCAATAGTAACTGATTTGGAAGAGACATCTACATATCTTATTATTAAAGACATTTGTTCTTGGTGACCTATATCCGGAGTGCAATCAAGTATAACAGAGAAATACTTCGCTTCTTTTATTTTTTTAATAATTTCAGTTTTGATGGTTGAAGCAAGCAAAAGTATTAACTCATTTTGAATATTATGACCAAGATAATGACGATGAATGCTATCATCTGTAATACGTTTAACATGGTCTTGAATTATAGGGTCAAACTCGGCCAACATCTCAATTAAGCCTAAAAAGTTACCATTATTATTTTGAAAAATTCTCTCATTAGTTCCACGAAATGCTAAATTATGTTTTGCAAGAAATTTTACAATTGAAATAATTCTAAACAACACTTTTTTCCAATGATTTTTTTCTTTCTCAAGTTCTTTTTGTGCCATTTTATCAATTGTTTCATTTTTTTGAAATCTCAAACGCAAATCATACCAAGTGGCCATGTTCTTAACATGCTCTGCACTGGTTTCATGTTCACTAAGTCTAATACAAAGATGTGCCCAATCACTATAACCATTATTTGCTATAGCACTTTTTTACACCCTTTTGTAAATATTTTACAACAAAAACAAAATACTTTATCAAGCTCCTTAGAATACACAAGCCAATCTCTATCACATTTTTCTCAGTTTGACAAAACTCTTGTAAAAAATAATGATGAAAATCTTCTCGAACATTTATCATAAGGACCATATTCAATAGACAAATCTCGTTTAGGACCCTTTTTTACTAAAATATCGATCATTTTAGAATTTAAAGCATCCCAAGTTCTTGGATCAAATATATTAACCCCATGTAAAGAATCATCAATATTGTCATCATCAACATTAGCATGTAAATCATTCATAGTCTCATCAACACCATTATTCTGAGCATTAGGCAAATTGTTCATATTAGAATCTAAATTAGCATCACTAACAATAAGGTTAACATCAAGATCATCACTAACATTGACATCCAAATTACCATTAACATCTAGATCATCATTAACATTAACATCAAAATCATCATCAACAACATTAGCATCAAAATCATCATTAACATTAACATTAACATTAACATTAGCAATATCAATATTCTGTTTTTTATTTTCAGATGAAATATGTGAATTTTTTGTCATAAATTTATCAAGGGCTCCCTTTTGTGATTGATTGAAAACTTCAATTCTTTTTTGCTTTTTACGTTTTTCACATCCGGAATCTTGTTTCCTAATTCTAGAACTCATATCTTAAAATTTTAAAGTATGAAAAGAACAAAAGAACCTGGCAAAGAGATGAATCATGTGATTGAGGACAACTTGTACGAGACTGGAAGAAATTATTTTGGACTGCCCCCCTCCTCTAAATCCGACCTCTGACGAATCTGATGTTCCTCCCGAACCTCTCCAATCGACAAACTGCTCTTGGACTGCAAGGTAAATATCGACTTCGATGCCTCAGAAAGATCATCAACCTGATCATTGCCACAAATCAATCAAACCCAAATTTCATCTTGGTGTGTTTGGTCAAGGCTCAAATTCTAGGCATTGGATTATGAATTAGTCAATTAGAAGTCAGGACTCAGGACTTCAGGTGACTTCAAATTGCTCTTCCAATTCCAATTCCAAATCCTAATCAAAAGCTTTCAATCGAATTGCAAAACACACTCCCTATCTCAATCTATAGTACTCACCAAATTGGGAAAAAAAAACCTTGGCCACGTAATCTATTTCGGCGAAGTTGAAGGCGATACCGAGACAACGGAAGAGAGGGGAAACGAGTGAGCAAGCATGTGAGAATGGTCAATGGGGCAATTTCGAGACGATCATCTAGGGATGTTCCTCCCGGACCTCCCCAATCGACAAATTGCTCTTGGACTGCAAGTGGGAGGTGGAATTCGAAACCAACAAGGCCTAAATTTGAGTTACCCACCTGATTGTGCACTGTAATTCACAGCTTCAAGCTGCGATTTTGGTTCTTGTGGTACGACGTCAATGGATTGGACGGCCGCTGGGCTAGGGTTTGATGGCGGGAGAGAGTATCGATTGCTGTGAGAGGAGCAACGCTGCAACAGAGGGAGCGGGGGAGGGTGAATAATTGGAGCCGATCGATCAGCTTAATGGAGGAGGAGGATTGAGGAAGATGAGGAGCCGATTGATCAGACGAATGGACTCAATCAATGGAGAAAGAAATATATAAAATGGTTTTTTTTTTGGTGCCCCTTGAAATTTTGAGGCCCTGAGCGAGTGCTCACCTCGCTCATGCTAAAGGCTGGCCCTGAGGAAATAGTTAGTGGATATTTATTGTGAGAGTATGACAAGTGAGTCCCACAAATAAAAAAGTAATAAAAAACTTTTCATTTTTGAATTGTGCCCTTTCAAATGGGACGCCCAAAAGGCGGGTGGGACGGAGGAAGTAGCTAGTACGTTGTAAATATAACCCCTTCAAATTTCAAACAAAAGCATCAAAGTTGCACAAACTTTGCGAAAATCTTTTCTACTCATTTCACCAAACAACTTTCGTGCATCAACCAGGTCATTAAACAAATATCAGCATAATTCAGTACTTCCAAGCTACCTTACCATTAATGGAATCTTATCCTCATTTCACCCACTTTAAGTTGAGATTAGTCAGAAATTTCATTCACACCTTCCACATGTATATTTGTTTCTCCATTAATCAAAAACTCAAAACATAAATCTAATTCCTTGGCCACACCTTGGGTCATAGTCCCAATCACATTTCGTAAAAAAAAACATCTCAGTTATAGTAAGAGAAATATGAGTCGGCCGGAGTTTCCCGTCAGGTCTATGGCATGAAGAGTTCCAGGAACGTGAGTCAGCCGAAGTTTGGCAGCTGCTCTTGCGTAGATGTCGGCGTCCAGCTTGTCTAAATTTTCCAGTTCCGGTGAGCGGCGATAGTAAACAGTGCGACCATTGTTGTTGACTTGTAAAGGCGCCGCAGAGGAGGAGATGCTGGAGTTTTTTTGACAGGTTCTAGATCTGGAAGAGAGGGCGGTCGTGGACTGAGAGTTTTCCGGTGTTATGGGTTCGCCAGTGGTGGTTACTCCGGTGACCCGGGAGAAGGTGGTTGAGAGAGAAAGTCAATAAGAGGGAGAGAGAGAGAGAGAGTCTGAGAGAGGAGTGGAGCGTGTGTGCGAGATGGGTGAGTGTTTATTCAAGGTTAGAGGGAATATATGATTAGATAAAATATTTCGTAAAACTATGAGATAAGTTAAAAATGTCCTTGTTTTATAATGTAAATTCGTTATTACTCAGTGATTAGAAAGTAATTTCCTCTAGTTTATTTTCCCGATATGGTTTTCTATGACAATTTTCCCTTTCTCTTGTTTTAAATATTTTCAATTTTAACCCTAGCTTCACATAAATTTTCTACAATACCCTCTAATCAATAAACGAACTCCAAAAGAGTCTTAATCTTCCCCCTCCTCAGTTAGTCAATTATGAAAAGTTAACTACTTGATGTGTATTTTATTATAAATTTATTTTCTAAAAACATTTAAGAGACAAGAATGAGTGATAGCATAGATTCAGAACTCAACTTAGTAATTAACAATGACATTCAATTTATTTTTTTTTAAATCTTGATTTGTATAAAAATATACAATTTGGATAAAAAAAAATTAAAAAAATCATCATCAATTTCATGAGAGCTAATATTTTCACCCCCTCCCCCTTGTATTTTATTGGTCTAAATCACAGTATATCTGAATACTCCTCCTTGTATTGATGAGTTCACCCCTTCATTAGAAACAGGGTGGAAATATTAACTTATTCTACAACTTCATAGATCTGAGATACTTTTGGTATTTTTAAATCGGAAAAAATGCAAAAAAAAAAATTAAAAAAATTGTTGGGTGCGTTTGTATTTGATACCTAAACTTAGACATGTCCAAAATCTAACCGGAACCGGCTAACCGGCGGTTTTTAACCGGTCAACTAATCGGTCAAAACCGTTAACCGGTTTAACCGTAACCGGCTTAACCGAAATCGGCGATTAACCGGTTCGGTTAAGGTTAGAGAATTTTCAGACCGGCTAACCGGCGGTTATAACCGTCGGTTATTTAACTGGTTATAACCGTTTAAATAACCGGCGGTTATAACTGGATTAACCGGCCAAATTCAACGTTTTGAGTTAGTTTTTCAAAATTTTAGTTAGTTTTTTAGAATTTCGCCGCTTTTTAACGTTTCATTAGTTTTTCAATTTCGCTAGTTTTTGAAATTCCAGTCAGTTTTTTAAATATTTTCAGTTAGTTTTTTAACAAAGATTAACAGAAACTGTTAAAAATTCCGTTAAAAGGACTAATCTGAAAGAGAAAAAAAAGGCTTTAGTTAACCGTTTTAACCGGATTAACCGTGTTAACCAGTTATAACCGTTAACCGGATAACCGTAACCGTTAGTCAGAGGAGCCCTCCTCGTGGCCAAGATCCCCCTCACCATGAACTTGCTATACGACCTAAGCAAAACCTCCGAGATGCACCTCCTCGTCCTCGGTCAAATAACCATGGAAACGAGAATGTGGTGGTAGACCTAAGAAGCCACTTGAACACGAGGGAGCAGGAGGTTAACTCGGCCTACTTACGAGCAAGGCTCAGTTAGGCTAGACGTTTCTCCCCTCCTTGTCGTAGCATTTCTCCTCATCATAACCATCATCCTCGGCATAGTTCACCTCATCCCAGAAACCTTCTTAGGCCGAGGAGCCATCATCCTTACAGAGTGCTCCCTCACCATGAAGGGGAGCCGAGGAAGGAAAAAACAACCTCCAGACGTGGAGAGAACCACCGGGAAGACGAGGAACATAGAAGGGTAAATGGTCACGCAGGAGAAAGGTCCCACTGAAGTTCCCATCGAAGTTCCCACCGAAGCCCTCATTTCAGCTCTGAAAAATGGGATTGATGCCGAAGAGCTATTGCTCTTGATGAGATGAAAATGGGGAAGAAGGACGAGGAAGAAGATGAAACTAGTGTAACCCGTCCTTTCTCCCAAAGAATAAATGATCTACCACACAACCCTGCCTTCAAGGTCCCAAGTTTTGACAAATATGCGGGAACCACTAACGCACGGGACCATGTGCAAAGCTTTGAGTCTACTATGGCCCTCCTCACCAAGGCAAATGACATTCTATGCAAAGCCTTTACGAGTACCTTCTCCGGAACAGCCTTGACCTGGTTCTGGAGCTAAAAAAGGGAAGCATTGATAGCTGGAGGGATATGAGGAGGAAGTTCCTAGATAATTTGCCACGACAGGGAAGAGGAAGAAAAGGTTGACTGATCTTGCTAACATCGAGCAAGGAAAGAATGAAACCACGCTGAGCTACTATAACAGATTCCGAGCTATGACGGATCAAGTGGAGGAAAGCCTCACTGACAGGGAAGTGATTGTCTATTTCAATTCTGGATTGAGATCCGGACAACTTATATATGAACTCTCCGCCAGAGAGCCAAATTCCATGTCTGACTTATACAACAAGGCTTATGCAATTGCCACGACGAAGGAGAAAAGCAAAACGAAATCTGACAAGACAGAAACAGAAGCAGCTGGAACTCACCAGGCTGCTAATGGAAACGGATACAAAGGGAAGAATAGAACGCGTGTAAAATTACCCGTATTCGGCGCGCGGACCAGACATCTCGTGTTGTCGAGGTCGTGCTGCGTTTTCTCGGAGAGTCGCCACGCCGTTTTAATTACGCCCAAAACAATGAGAAAAGGAGGTTTATTTTTGTTTTTGTTGTTGTGTGATGAGATTTTGAGTTCGGAGCTCAGGTTACGCCACGGGAAGAGAATAGTAGAGCTCACCCGATTGCCTCGTAGACACGAGTCTTTCGATACCCCTCTTTATTTAAAAGTTATGTGTATGTGTGCTTTTAAAAATGCATTCTAAAAAGGATGTCTACATTTTATGCTATGTATTTAAGTATTGAAATTAATTGAAAGAGATTTGGAAGAAGGCCTTACCAATGTTGGTTTGTGTCTATCCTCCGCTGGGGTTTGTGTTTGATTGAGTGTGAATAGTGTTCCAGGACAGGCCGGGATGGACCGGGATTGCCTCGGGATGGACCAGTGTCTGCGGACAGAGCTTCAGGATGATTTGGGATGGATCGGTGTCTGTGGATAGAGCTTCGGCGTGCCTCGGGATGGCTAGGTGTATTCGGGCAGAGGTTCGGCGTGCCTCAGGATAGCTAGGTGTATTCGGGCAGAGGCTTGTGTTCGTGTAATGCCCTAGGCTTTAGTTATGTTTAACTTAAAACCGTTATGTATCATCTTTATCGTTGATTATAGAGAAAGTTTATTATTTGATTATTATATATTTTGCATATTTATTGTAATAATCTCCGTCCCTAATTATTAAGTGAATAATTAGTATAAATGTTAATGGATAATCATATGATGATTATATGCATAGAGATGCACATTAAATTTATGGGTACTTGTTAGTGAACAAGTGACTGGACTTGACCCGTATGAGATTTATGTCATGGTCAAAATGTCATAATTAAATCTCATATGGTCACTTCATTTAGTCCCTAGACCTGAGATTATCATGACCTTACATATGATGAAAGTTATGTTTGATTTTAGTCAAATGATATCTTAACACGATATTTATAAAGGCTATCTTTGGCATGATCGGAATCATGATGGGAAGGATGATAAGTCAAGATAGAATTTGTCCCTTGAAAGAGAGATGTTTTGCTTGGACCCCTCGATGAGTGATAATGATGAAAGTATATGGCCATACCCCAATGCGATTGGATTATCATTATACTCAATATCGAGAAAGCATTGAACAAATACAAGTTGACGTGGACCATGACTTGTGTTCAATATAACATCCTGAGACAAAGGGAGAAATGGAAGTGTACCATTGGAAACGTGAACTCTTACGTTATATTAATTGGGTAGACATAATGGCTTGCTCGAGTCCGCTTATGTTTTATGAGGGTCGATATGATTGGGCTCATTGCCAACATAATATAATCCTATTGGGTCACACACAACTAGAATGAATTGGTTAAACCAAAGGAAGAAGATTGAGAAGTCCTGATGTGGCAAGGGTCATCGCGCGACACAACCTGCCCAGAGGCTGTTGGCGGTCGCGCGACAGATCAAGCCACAGAGGCGGTTTTCAGACTAGTTTACTAATACGATTAGGAAACAAATATTAATACTAACGTAGTATAAATATGAGGTCTGTGAACCCTAATTGGCTAGCCAAATTTTCTAAGGAAAAATCACAACAAAAGGTTTCTAAATATTCTCTCTAAGGTTTAAGGATATAGCAATCCTCAAGAACCGTTCTTGGTTCATTTAAAGGTGTGGATAATACTAGAGGGTCTTCGCTCGTACGACGATCAAGTCCTAGAGTTCAAATCTGAAGATTCAAGTTTTGAAGATCGAAGTTTGTGATTCAAAATCACACCGACAAATCGTTCGATAGCTCATGAACGGAAAGCAATTAAGGTTGGTAAATTCTATCTCATAGGAATTCAATTTAATCGTATAGAACGGATCTTAGGGCTCTTGGGTTTTGTGTTATTTAGATGCTAATTCCGCTGCGCATGGACCCATAAAACCCAACAGTGGTATCAGAGCCCCGTTCGTATGGTTAAGTTTGAATTAACATGATAGAAAAATGATATAAATTGTTTATATGTTCCTTGCATGTTTTTGTATGCGGTAGAATTTTAATTGTTTAGTTGAAACAATGTGAAAATCGTTTTCTGATTATGTTGAATTAAATATGTTAAAAGGCTGTTTATATGATTTAATTGCTTTATGATTGGAATTGATAAGAGCTGGAAAAATCTGCAACTGGCATCTCTCGTCATGTGACAGAGTTGGCCATGGACAGTCTGATAGGCTCGTTAGGTCGCGCGACAGAGTTGGCCTCTGTCACGCGACAGACTATGCCTGATCTGGACATAATCAGTTTGTTAATTTTTCCTTGCTAATCTGTGATTATGTTTATAATATGATATGTTTATGTCTTAATCTGGATGCTATAAATTTCTGGAAATTAAATTTATAGGGCTATGCTAGATTAATTCATTGTTAATGCATGCTTAATTAGTTTAAATATGATTTTATTAATTGTTGCGATGCATGAATTTTGTGTTCTTATGTGTTAAGAACTTTGTTAGATGTTTAGTTGAAACATTGAATTGTAATTTCCTGAATGTTTAAATTGAAACATTAAAATTTTGTTTTCTGATTGTTTATGAGAAACAAGTCAGTTTACGTAAAATTTAAAGGAATCTGATTGTTTGTGAGAAACAAGTCAGTATACAAAGTATAGATTATGTTGCAATCAAGCTGATATTGTAATTGTACATGTCTAGGAGAGTTCTGTCGAAGGAAAGATTTTGTAATTAAGCAGTCCTTATGGCTCACCTATTTTCCTGGGAACTTACCTGGTGTACATTATGATTATCTTTGTTGATATGCTTATAATCTGCTTTAAAGAACCTTCCTTTAACTTTTAAGTTCTTTATGCCAATCCATGATTAAAACACTTGAGACAACTCGGATAGTTTTGGGTGGGCTTGCCATAGCAAGGTACTCTGATTCTATTCGTTTGCGAGCAAGATGAGGAAATGGTGGTTCCTATACGTTTAAAGTGGATGAACTTAATTGGGTTATCAAAATGGTTTTGGACCCAAGGCATAAGATGAGTTTAAAATATGCTTAGACATATGATGTCTTAAATAAATCTCATAAAAGATCTAAGAGTCATATACGATATGATTGATGTTTTCTACCTAATTAACTTTAATCTTGAGCGGTACGCCATAGCGTACTTGAGATTAAATTAAAGTTGGATCTTAGCCCATTAAATGTATATTAAGTTATTTGCTTTGGAAGGTGTATAATTTAGTGGGAGTATTTGTGAAATACATGATTTGCTCTTAGATGATAAATGTGTTGATATTGATATGTGTTCATATAGTTTGCATATTTTGTTGCAGAAGTAGCATTACACAATGAATTGCAATTCGTCCTTATGAAGGACAAAGTTCAAAAGGAAGGGTACAGATAATTCTGATTGGATCAGAAGCCAAAAGAATGGTTCTTAGGCAAATGTGTACGTTCTTGATGAATCCATTCCTACTGAACCTACTGCAAATGTTGCAAAGGGCAAATAAGGAGCAACATTAGAAACATGTTGATGATTCTAATAATATTGCTTGCCTTATAATTGCCACCATGTTTAAAGGCTCTTATGAAGAACCTTGAACATTTGGAAGTTACTTTTGTTCTAGCACAACGCACAAAGGAAATGTTCCAAGTGCAAAGCTAGGCAAGAGAGGTTTAATTGTGTTAATGGTTAACACAAGAAAGGGGTTTAAAAGGAAACACAAAGTAGGTAAAGCAAAGGTTGCTAAACCTAGGGAAAAAGTTGCCAAAGCCAAAGAGGCTAAACCCAAAATGTCTCAAAAGGATACATTTTGCTACCATTGTAATGAGATTGTCATTGGAAGCAAAGTTGCAAGGCTTATTAGGAAGGCCTAAAAGGTGAAGAAGGGCAATATGATTGCTACTACTTCAAGTATCTATATGATAGATATTTTCCTTTCGACTTCTTGTTCTTAGGTATATGATACCGGACATGGATCCCACATTTGTTTAAATGTTCAAGGAATAAAGAATAGAAAGCTACTCACAGAAGGTAAGTTAAACCTATGCGTGGGAATGAAGCAAGAGTTGCTGCATTAGCCATGGGAACTTATGAAGTCAATTTACCTAGTGAACTAGTACTTGTTTCGAACAAATGTTACTAAGTTCCGGATTTGGGTAGGAGTATTATTTTCGTTTCTTATATGGATGATGAAGGATATAATTTTCTTATTGAGAATAAGAAGTTTTATATTTATTTAATGATATGCCTTATTGTATTGCATATGTCATTAAATGGTCTTCATATCCTTGATGATGAGAAACAAAATAATATTGAAGATATCTATAATATAAATGGGAAATCTAAACCGAATAATATGAACAACGCGTTCATATGGCATTGCCGGCTTTTTCAGATAAATAAGAAACATATATCTAAACTCCATTAACATGGACTTTTAGACTCATATGACTCTGAATCACTTGAGGAATGTGGATCTTGTTTATTGGGATTATTGATCAAACCACCCTACACTAAGAGTAGTGGGAGGGCTAGTCCACATACATGAGATGTATGTGGACTATTAAGTAGCATTGCTAGGGGAGGATTTTGGTGTTTCATCACATTCACCGATGAATTATCTAGATATGACTGTGTATATCTGATGAAGTCCAAAGGTGAATCATTTGAGATGTTTCGAACATTTCAAGATGAAGTACAAAACAACTTGGTAAAACTATTAATTACTTCGATTAGATCGAGTTGATGGATATTTGAGCCAAGAGTTTGACAATCATCTCAAAACTGTGAAATTGTTTCAAGAGTTGACTCCACACGGAACACCGCTATGAATGGTGTGTCTGAAAGGAGGAATTGAACCTTGTTAGACATGGTTAGTTTGATGATGTGTCAAGTTGACTTTCCTAATTCCATTTGAGGATATGCATTAGAAATGATGCGGTTACACTGAATCGAGTCCCTACTAAATCGGTTTCTAAGGCCCCACATGAGATGTGGCATGGAAGAATGTCTTTCATGAAGATTTGGGGTTGCAAAGCTTATAAGAAGAGACTTGTCTCTGATAAGTTAGCACAAAATCTGACAAGGTTGTTTTCGGAAATTAATCTTACAACCGCAAAGAGAACAAAATGTTTGTTGCTCTGTACGATTCGTTTCTTGAGAAATAGTTTCTCAATAAAGAATCTAGTGGGAGTAAAATTAATCTTGAAGGAGTTCAAGAACCCGAAAATAATATGGAACCAAGAGTAGAGACGGAACCAAGTTCACAAGGAGTTGTGGAACCGGTTCAAGATGCACAAGTCCATCGTAGATCGGATAGGTTACGATCCGAACTTGAGGCGATGTCCACTCCTAATTCGGATAAATAGTTAGGAACCATGGAATCCGAATTACAATCCATGTTTGATGATCAAGTTTGGAACTTGATTGAGCTACCTGAAGGTGTAAAAACTAAAGGGTGCAAGTAGGTCTTCAAGACCGACATGGATGGGAAGGTGTATACTTTTATGACTAAGGATTGTAGCAAAAGGATTTGGACAAATTCATAGGATTGACTATGTTGAAATTCGCCAGTTACAATGCCAAAGTCTGTTAGAATTTCAATTGCCATAATCGCATATTGTGACTATGTGATATGACAAATGGATGTCAAATGACTTTCTTTAAATAGAAAGATTATTAAGGATGTGTATAGTACACAACCCAAAGTTTTGTCGATTCGAGAAATTCTAATAAAGTATGCATGTTGCAAAGATCCATGAGATAGGTTGAAGCAAGCTTCAAGGAATTGGAATCTTTATTTTGATGAATCGGTCAAAGAGTTTGACTTCATCAAGCACGAAAATGAACCTTGTGTATACATGAAATTCAGTGGGAGAGTAGTATTATTTCTATTGTTATATTACAATGATATTTTACTCATTGGAAAAATGAAGTTCCGACACTTAAGACTGTCAAGTCTTGGTCAAGGAAAGGTTTCTCAATGAAAGATATGGGTGAAGCCGCTTACATCCTTGGCATCGAGATCTATAGAGATAAATCTAAAAAGGATAAATTGGATTGAGTCAAAATACTCACATTGACAAGGTTCTTAGAAGAGTCTAAGAAAAGTAACTTGTCAATGGGTCATGGTGTTTCTCTTAGCAATACTCATTGTCTTATGACAACTGATGAGCAAAAGGGAGTGAATGAAGTTCCATATGCTCCAGCATTTGGATCTGTCATATATGCCATGACTTTTACTAGACCCGACGTCTCATATGCTTTGAGCATGATGAGTCTATACCAATCTGATCCTGTTGAGAACCAATGGATGGCAGTTAAGACGATCCTTAAGTACTTAAGAAGAACTAAGGATACGTTCTTGGTATTTGAAAGATTGGAAGTTAATCTTGTTGTAAGGGTTACATAGATGCTAGCTTCTAAACTAAAAAAGTTAATTTAAAATCGCAATTAGAATTTGTATTTATGCTTATTAGAGGTGCAGTTTTGATTGGAAGAGTTCCAAGCAGAAAATTGTAGCCGATTCTACTACTAAGGCCGAACTTTAGCAACATATAATGTAGCTAAAAAGAGGCAATTTGGATCAAAAGTTCATTTAGTGTTTTGGAAATGTTCCAAGTATCACTAATTGGTGGAACTTTGTTGTGATAAATATGGTGTCTTTTGTGCAAAACAATGGAACCAAGGTCACAACGGTGATCCAAACACACACTTAGACGTTTTTTGAGATTTCATAAAGAATGAGAAGACATTAAGATATGCAAAGTATCAACCGATGATAACATTAGGGATTCACTTACAAAGACCCTCGCACAAGCAGAAGCATGATGGTCATGTTAGGTCCATGAGTATTCGATACATAGATGGAGCCTAGTGCAAGTGGGAGATTGTTGGTGTAATGCCCTAGGCTTTAGTTATGTTTAACTTAAAATCGTTATGTATCATCTTTATCGTTGATTTAGAGAAAGTTTATTATTTGATTATTATATATTTTGCATATTTATTGTAATAATCTCCGTCCCTAATTATTAAGTGAATAATTAGTATAAATGTTAATGGATAATCATATGATGATTATATGCATAGAGATGCACATTAAATTTATGGGTACTTGTTAGTGAACAAGTGACTGGACTTGACCCGTATGAGATTTATGTCATGGTCAAAATGTCATAATTAAATCTCATATGGTCACTTCATTTAGTCCCTAGACCTGAGATTATCATGACCTTACATATGATGAAAGTTATGTTTGATTTTAGTCAAACGATATCTTAACACGATATTTATAAAGGCTATCTTTGGCATGATCGGAATCATGATGGGAAGGATGATAAGTCAAGATGGAATTTGTCCCTCGAAAGAGAGATGTTTTGCTTGGGCCCCTCGATGAGTGATAATGATGAAAGTGTATGGCCATACCCCAATGCGATTGGATTATCATTATACTCAATATCGAGAAAGCATTGAACAAATACAAGTTGACGTAGACCATGACTTGTGTTCAATATAACATCGTGAGACAAAGGGAGAAATGGAAGTGTACCATTAGAAACGTGAACTCTTACGTTATATTAATTGGGTAGACATAATGGCTTGCTAGAGTTCGCTTATGTTTTATGAGGGTCGATATGATCGGGCTCATTGACAACATAATATAATCCTATTGGGTCACACACAACTAGAATGAATTGGTTAAACCAAAGGAAGAAGATTGAGAAGTCCTGATGTGGCAAGGGTCATCGCGCGACACAACCTGCCCAGAGGCTGTTGGCGGTCGCGCGACAGATCAAGCCACAGAGGCGGTTTTCAGACTAGTTTCCTAATACGATTAGGAAACAAATATTAATACTAACGTAGTATAAATATGATGTCTATGAACCCTAATTGTCTAGCCGAATTTTCTAAGGAAAAATCACAATAAAAGGTTTCTCAATATTCTCTATAAGGTTTAAGGATCTAGCAATCCTCAAGAACCGTTCTTGGTTCATTCAAAGGTGTGGATACTACTAGAGGGTCTTCGCTCGTACGATGATCAAGGCCTAGAGTTCGAATCTGAAGATTCAAGTTTTTGAAGATCGAAGTTTGTGATTCAAAATCACACCGACAAATCGTTCGATAGCTTAAGAACGGAAAGCAATTAAGGTTGGTAAATTCTATCTCATAGGAATTCAATTTAATCGTATAGAATGGATCTTAGGGCTCTTAGGTTTTGTGTTATCTAGATGATAATTACGCTGCGCATGGACCCATAAAACCCAACAGTTTGACATGCCTCGGGATGCCTCGGGATGTGCAGGCAGAGCTTCGGGATGCATCGAGACGGATCGGCAGGGCTTTGGGATGCTTCGGGATGGCTCGAGATGCTTCAGAATGGCTCGAGATGGACCAGCAGGGCTTCGGGATGCTTCAGGAGCACCTCAGGATGGCTCGAGAATGCCTCGGGAAAGGCCGGAGGGCCTCGAGATAGCTCAGAGTTGTCCCAACTTACTGGGGGGAGGGAGGAGAGAAGGGAGGAGCGAAGAAAATGAGAGGGGGAGCCCTCTATTTATAGGCCTAGAAAAACTGCAAACATGTCCACGCGGACACTTGTGCAAATCTATTTTTTTGGTTTTCCCAGATTTGAGGGAATATTGTGGACTTTAAGAGGATTTTTTCATGATTATTTTCACCCTACAAAGTGGTCCGTACGGACATGTTTGCAGGCTGACTATTTTTTGTAATTCCTGAAAATCGTTTTGTCCCATTTTATTTCGGAAGGGTCCTACCTTGGTTTGGTTGGTGGTTTTGGACTTTTAGAGGTTACGGGTTTTCAGGATCACGTTTGCATGAGTCCGCGGTGTTTCCTGTGTGCTCGGATGGGGAGCGATCCAAATAGGGGTATTTACGGAAGCCCCTTTGCGACGTCACTTATGAAGGAAGTGGGGTCGTCAATAAAGATAAGGGTCCCGATCTGGATCGCTTGTCGGGAGAGGGAAGGTGACCGTGTTGGGTAAATGTGAGGACGTGGTGGTGTCTGAGGGTGACCGTTTAGGTCGGATGTGAGGACATGGTGGTGTCCTAAGGTGACCGCTTGGGTCGGATGGTGGACCCTTTGGTAGGATTCCTACATATCCCGAATGGGAATCAAGCCTGATCGTAGTTCGTGTGTGAGGATGTGGTTTTGAGGGGCCTCGACCTGTGGGGAACTATTTGTAGGCATTCGTCCTGAGTTGAGACTATTCTGAGGCATTTGGACCTGTGTTGAGATTAATCCTTGAGGCGTCTGGACCTGAGTTGAGACTATTCCTTGGGGCGTCTAGGCCCGAATTGAGACTATTCCTTGAGGCTTCTCGGCCTGAGTTGAGACTATTCTAAGGCGTCTCGGCTTGAGTTGACACTATTCTGAGGCGTCTGGAACTAAGTTGAGACTATTCCATGGGGCATCTCAGCCCGAGCTGAGACTATTCTGAGGCATCTCGGTCTGAGTTGAGACTATTCTGAGGCATCTTGGCCTGAGTTGAGACTATTCCTTGGGGCGTCTCGGCCTGAGTTGAGACTATTCCTTGGGGTGTCTCGGCCCGAGTTGAGACTATTCCTTGGGGCGTCTCGGCCCAAGTTGAGACTATTCCTTGGGGCATCTCGGCTCGAGTTGAGCCTTGGTTCAGGAGTATGAACCTGGGTGTTTGAGACATAGTTCTGGAGTATGAACTTAAGTTAGGGTTTTTTGGGAGGCGTGCTTGCTTTGTGATTGATTTTTTGGGAGGCGTGCTTGCCTTGTGATTGATTTTGGGGGGCGTACTTGCCTTGTGATTGATTTTTGGGAGGCATGCTTGCCTTATGATTTGTGTTTGAAGGCGTTTGTGCCTTTGGATTTGTGTATGAAGGCGTTTGTGGGTTGGGATTTGTGTTTGAAGGCGTTTGCGCCTTGGGATTTGTGTTTGAAGGCGTTTGCGCCTTGGGGTCCGGACTTACGATGATGGCCGGTGTTTGTTTTGCCGTTTAGTTGGCGAGATCCGGGATTACGATGACGGCCGGTGTTATCTTTGTTGGTTTAGGGACCAAACAACATTGATTTTGCTGGAAATGGCATTTTGACGGCCAAGGGCAAAAATTATAAGGGCAAAAGAGGGATTTCGCCTGGGCTGCAAAGTGATTCGTGCGGATACACTTACACTTGCAAAGTGGTCCGAACGGACACACTTGCAAATCTGATTTTCTTAACCAAAATAAGATTTCAAAAACTCCATTTCCTTACAATTTTCAATTTCCAGCCGAGAGAGAAGAGGAGAAGAAAATTCGATTTTTGAGCCAAATTTTCTCGAGAAAACCCTTCCAACACGCTAGATTACTATCTTGGCGGAAGGATTGAGGCAAGGTCATCGTTAAAGGGGCCGAGAGGCCATAGAGAGGAGGTTGGATCTCCAAAGGAATTTTTTTTCCTTCGCACCTCCAACAATCAACCCTCCAACAATCAACCCGTATGAGTTGTATCCAGATGTGAGGGTGCACACCTCGCGGGTGAATGAATGCTCGCCCGAAATTTCATCATTTTTCCTTTTTTAGAAAAGAAAGGGGGTATATTGTAATGATAAGCTTTTGAAAAACTTCGGTTTTGGGAGTCGCCACGCCGTTTTTAAAGGAAAACATTGAAAAACCTATTTTAAGAGTATTTTGGGTTCGAGAGTCTGGTTACGTGTTTGGGAAGAACTAGAGAGTTCACCCAACACGCCTCTTTCGAGACTTTCAATCAACGTTGGACAATTTTGGACATTCAAAGTGTGTGTGCAAGGTGTGTCGATGAGCAAAGCATGCGAATTTTGACATTTCATTGATAATATCAAGACTGAGTACAACTTGTGAGCCATGACAGGGGGCTACACCCTTTTACATATTATGATTGTCTGACAAGGCAGAAGGTAAGACAATCTACCTAGAGAGCTTGGATGTCATCCGACACAGGACCTCCTAGGAAGAGGGTGTCGCACGACATGATACCTCTTGGTCAGATTGTCTTTTACAATGACCAAGCTATTTCTGGAACTGGAGTGACATTTTATTTGACTCAGTAAAGACGCTATTTGATGGTCTAAGCTCAGTTTGGGATTGATGGGAGTGAGCAAAGTCACGATAGACTTTGAATGATACGGATGTCACATGACATGGAACATCCGAAGTTATTCATGTCATGTGGCAAACCGCCTCCAATAAATCACACCCAAACAGATCATAGGCACCCAAATAGTGGCTTATGAGCCACAGAAATGCTTAGGTAAGCTTTGAGTTACAAAAGGGGTAATCTGGACAGATCTGAAGTCCAAGAATGGCTTTACAGCCTTCTGGGATCTCCATGTCGTATGACACAGGATCTCCGTGGAGTCCTGTGTCGTCCGACATGGATAGGCCATTTCTGTGCCCTCCAGTCTGTTTGACTCCCCTTTGCTTCTCAAGGCAAACTAAGCACCTTTATTAACTGTAAGCAGTATTAAAACAGTAATATATGAGTATTATGGGAGGATCACATGGCTTTAGTGACCAAATGTGATGAATCACATATTTTTGGCCACTTTGAAGTAGCCATCTCCTCCTAACTCGATGCAAATGCATAAATATTGAATCTTTATTGATCCTATGATGACCAAATGTCCAGATCTGAGGTGGGGAGAAGTGAATATTGAAGATTCACTTCTCCACCACCTTTATCATGCAAAAATCCCAATTTCTACATAATATTAAAGTAAGTAAGCATGCAATGTATTATAAATGTATTAAAGACTTTATTTAAAGAGGGAGAAATGTTTAGTGGCTACCTATTGTAGTCCACAAGGTGAGATCACCAGTAGTATGGTGTCCACCCCTTTTATACACCAACAAAGGGAGCTTCTTTGGATCTTAGCCTTGAAGTGTGTGTGTGTGAGGAGGGAGGTGAGTGTGTGTGTGTGTGTGAGAGAGAGGGAGACTCTATTTGGACAGAGTTTTCCCTATATTACTGGTATCCTCCCTCTATTCACTCCATGTCCCCTAAAATGATCGGCCATGCCTTGTATTTATAGGCAGACTGATGGGAAGGCCTTTGTCGTCTGACAGGGGCAGTTAAACCGCCTTAGTGTCCCATGTCGGACGACAGCGTACTCCTTTTGGCCATATTGAGCCGAATGTTTGGCAGGCCCAATGGGTTGGCTGGGCTGCATGGGCAATTGGTCTCTATTTGCTTCTTTAGCAATTATATGAGTCCAACAATTAATTAAAATGGACCCAAAACATGAGTTCGGGTCGGGGTACTCACAGAGCCCCTCGGCGACGTCACTTCCACGAGAAGCGGGGTCGTCGACACAATGAGACTCCCGAGCCAGACACGAACGGCGGGGAAAGAGGTGACCAAGATGGTCAAGTGGTTGGACCTCTTATGAAGAGGATTCCTATGTATCCCGTGGGGGAATCAAGCCGAATCGTAGTTCGTTAAAGATAGACGTGCCAAATGAAAGGCTACGGGCTTTGTACCCGAGATTGACTGTTCCAAGGGGAGTCACCCCGAAGGTGGGTGTTTATACCCGATATTGACTGTTCCAAGGGGAGTCACCCCGAAGATGGGCGTTTATACCCGAGATTTGACTATTCCAAGGGGAGTCACCCCGAAGATGTGACTTTTTTCTTTGTGAGTCACCCAAAAATTTGACTGTTTTTCTTTGGGAAGTCACCCGCGAATTTGACTGTTTTTGGTGGGGAGTCACCCCGAAGATTTTACTTTTTTCTTTGGGAGTCACCCGCGAATTTGACTGTTTTTTCTTTGGGAAGTCACCCGCAAAGATTTGACTTTTTTCTTTGGGAGTCACCCGCGAATTTGACTATTTTTTCTTTGGGAAGTCACCTGAGAATTTGACTATTTTTGGTGGGGAGTCACCCCGACTTTTTTCTTTGGAGTCACCCGCGAATTTGACTATTTTTTCTTTGGGAGTCACCCGCGAAGATGTGACTTTTTTCTTTGGGTGTCACCCGCGAATTTGACTGTTTTGATGGGGAGTCACCCCGAGGATTTGACTTTTTTCTTTGGGAATGACCCGTGAGTTTGACTGTTTTTTCTTTGGGAGTCACTCGCGAAGATGTGACTTTTTTCTTTGGGAGTCACCCGCGAATTTGACTGTTTTGATGGGGAGTCACCCCGAGGATTTGACTTTTTTCTTTGGGAGTCACCCGCGAGTTTGACTGTTTTTTCTTTGGGAGTCACCCGCGAAGATGTGACTTTTTTCTTTGGGAGTCACCCGCGAATTTGACTGTTTTGATGGGGAGTCACCCCGAAGATTTGACTTTTTTCTTTGGAGTCACCCGCGAATTTGACTGTTTTTTCTTTGGGAGTCACCCGCGAAGATGTGACTTTTTTCTTTGGGAGTCACCCGCGAATTTGACTGTTTTGATGGGGAGTCACCCCGAGGATTTGACTTTTTTCTTTGGGCGTCACCCGCGAGTTTGACTGTTTTTTCTTTGGGAGTCACCCACGAAGATGTGACTTTTTTTTCTTTGGGAGTCACCCGCGAATTTGACTGTTTTGATGGGGAGTCACCCCGAGGATTTGTATTGAGTGGGAAATCTGTATGGTCTTTCCGGACCGGGTAGTTTATGGCCATTCTGGGCCATTTTCTGTGTTGGAAGTTGTACGGTTTTCCAGACCTGGTAGTTTAGAGCCATTCCGGGCTATTTTCTGTGTTTGGAAACTGTACGGTTTTCCGGACCGGGTAGTTTATGGCCATTCCGGGCCAATTTCTGTGTGTGACCAAGAGAGGTGGGCATTTGAACCCAAATGGATTGATGAATTTTGATGATGGGCAGCCAAGATAGGCTGACAGAATTGATTAGGGGCAAAAGGGGAAAATCACCCCTTCTGAACCATGGTTGTCGTCCAACATGGGGAGTCTCCAAGGCAGTTTTTCGTAAAACCGCAGGTCGTAAGACAGACCCTATTTTCATCTTGGAGCGCCGCCGAGCACGAGGAGAAGAGAGAAAATTTTCAAAATTTCTTCCTTTAATTTTGATTCAAATCAAGGATTCGATAATGCCCCCGCGAGCCGAATCAAGAAGGAATATGCAACAAGTCTTGTCCGAGAGGAGGAGACTCGTCGATCGGAATAGACGAAAGAGATTTCCGGAGGGGAATGGCCTCTACCCGGGCCTTGACTTTCATACTTCCACCACGGAGCCGAAGGGGGTAAGTATTTTTAAAAGATTAACCCTTTTTGAAATTTGATTTCTATTGTTTGAGATTGAAATTGGGGGAAATCGCACCCAAAAAGGAATTGCATGTTTGCATAGAATGTATGATTTTGAAAGATTTTTCTTTTTTCTTTTTTTTTTGTTTTTTCTTCTTTTGAAAGAATGTGGTGATTTTTTTTTTTTTTTGAAAAATGCACATGAATGAATGCACATATTGTGATAAGTACGCTTTTGATACCTGTGCTGTGCTTACCTGCAGACTTTGCGGACCAAGGGGTCTCCTGAGGCTATTGCGACCATCTGGGGTCTTCTTCCGGGCTCTTCGATTTGCGGGCGATCTCGAGGGATCGGTATTTCTTTGCTGGTCTTGGACCATTTTTCACAGCTGTTGGAGACTTTGGAGACACGGCCAGGAGCGTGGAGCTGGTGCGAGCTTTTAGACAGTTCTGGTGGGACTCTACCCACACTTTCCATCTATCCTGGGGGGAGTCGACCATCACCCCTTATGACTTTACTGCCATCACCGGTCTGCAGTTTACGGACAGACCCATCTTCTCTGAGGATCCTGGTGTGCTGAGCCCAGATGCCATTAGAGCTTTGACTGGACTGACCCTTCGCCTGAAGGGCAATGGGGTTCCGCTGGCGGACTTGCACTCTACTTTGACTCATCAGTGCCGTCTCTTTTCTGAGGGTGCCGCTATTGTTACTGCTGAGCAGTTGGCTAGAGCCTTCGTATGGGCCGGGTTTTCTGACACCCTATTCTGTAATGCCTCCACGATGGCATTGACCCTTTTGTTGGAGCCTCTTAGAGATTGGAGCCAGGTGTCCACTTTTTCATGGGGAGAGGCTGGCTTGGCCCAGGTATATAGAGGCCTGGATGAGGTGAGCAGAGGCAGTGTGACCTCTTTGGATTTTTATCAGACTGTGCTGGAGGTATGCCCTTTGCTTTTCGCAACTTGACTACTGCATTTGACTTTTCTGTCTTCATTCCTTTACTGTTGCTGCACACTGAAAGCTTTCTGTCTTTTGATTTCAGGTGTGGGCTTATGAGGTGTTTGGCTGTTACGCCTGGACTGTGCCTGAGAGGATCGCGGCAGATCTGTTCCCTGCTATTCGCCGTTGGACTTTTGGAGCGAGGGAGAGCCGGAAAGTGGATGGGGTGAAGCCCCGTAAGATGGCCTGCTACCATGACATCATGATTGCTTTGAGGGGTACCCCTGTTGGGTTGAGACATTTCCCCTGGCATGGTAGGTATGGCGAGGATGTGGTCGGTGCTCCTGCCCTGGTGACCAGGACGAGGAGGCTATTGATTGGCCTGGAGGGAGATGCCCTATATTTGGGGGAGAGAGTTTGTAGGCAGCATGGTTATGGCGCTGTCTCCCACATCCCTCATGATCCTCCTGCGGGGATATGGCATATCCGGGCCTTGCCTGACTTGGAGCGGCTGCGGACCGGCATTGATGCTGCTGAGCTTTCTGATGGTGGGGATTATGCCCAGTTCGTCTTCACCCGATTGGTGACTCCTCAGGTTATGGCTGCCAGGAGGGCAGCGGGGATGCAGATACCGGTACCTCCCCGCTTTTTTGAGTATGAGGCTGGGGGTAGTATTCGCCGCTCCTCTTTTGACATGTCTGAGACTCACCTGCATCTGCGGCTGCCTCGCGGGACTACTTCTGTGAGCAATCCCTTCTTTTCTGATTCGTTCAAGCTTTTAACTGCTTTACTGTATGCATTGATTGCTTATGACTGCCTCTTCTGTTTTCATTGAACAAGTTCCAGCCAAGACGTTCAGGACGGTGGCGAAGGCGCTCACAGGTGCTGTAAAGATGTTGCGCCAGTTTCAGACGAGCGCGGAGCACTGGAAGGGGAGGTGCAGCTCCCAGCCTGGTGATGTCGTGCCTCCGAAGAAGAGGCCCAGGCCGGCTATGGCTCCTTCTGGCTCACAGGCGGGCGGTTTGAGTCGACAGCCCCAGCCTGATGCTGATGATGACGGCGAGGAGGATCCCTACCAGCCCCCTTTCACCACTGTGCCTGAGTGGCATGGTTATTATGCCGAGCCCTAGCCTTGGGCCCAGTACGAGGACGATGATTCAGACGGCGAGATCCTCGAGGCGCCGGAGGGTGGCGATGATGGCCAGGAGCAGAGCGGCTCCGAGGAGGAGGTGGGCAGCGTCGAGGATGACGAAAGCTCTGAGGAGGGTGAGGAGGACGATTCCGGCAACGACTCCGAGTCGGAGTGATCACGATGGTCCCCTTTTGCCATGCTTTGACTCTTGTTAGGGAGAGAGGAGAAATGCATGCACTTTTTGTTCTTTTGGATTGTAAAAACAAATATTTTATTGCTTTTGTACTTTGACAACTACAATATTAGTTTATTTATATATTTATGAGCTCATATGCACGAGTTCGTCCCAAGAAAGGCACAAAATGGTGGCTTTTGGTGTTTTTGCAGTTTTTATACGCATTGGGTGACATTTATGTGTCTGTTGGTGTGTTGAATGTGCCGGATCCTCTCCCGTGGGCTTGATGAGCGAGGGGGAGTGTTTAGGCATGATTTTATGGTGTTTTAGACAGGTTTGGGTGGTTTTTTGAGCAAGCATTGGGCTGCTTGAGGTTGCTGCAGTTGCAGCTGCTGGTGTTCCTGATGGAACTCTCCATGTCGTCCGACACAGGACTTCTTGGGGCCTTCATGTCGCACGACAAAGAGAGTCCTGGAGACAGGTTTCTTGGTCAGCAAGCCCCAGCACTTTATAAAAGGCAGACTCGTAAACCACTCATTCCAGCAGTTCCAGCAGGCTTCAAACTTGCCTTCCACCTCAAAATTAGCCCCAAGATTTGATCTTTGTCCCAAAATGGAACATTATGACGACAGATCTAAGACCAAAGAGCATCAATTTCATTCCGATCTCATAAATCTGACCCGCCATCATCGCATCAACAATAGAAGGATCATCGACCAACGATATGGGTTGAGATGCATCTGGGCATTAAAGGAGTGGGCGGTTGATTGGAACCTTCTCCGGGCTGCATCCAGGTACTGGGATTGCGAGAAGCATGTCTTTACCCTCTGGTATAATGATCTTACACCCACTATTGAGGTGTTCCGGGCACTGATTGGGGGAGCTGAGCTTAGAGATGCAGTCTTTCCCCGAGATCCGTGACCTTTGGCTGAGCAGTTGGCCAATTTCTTGGGATTTTACCCCGAGCAGGTGACTGATCTGATTCTTGACCTGTCCTTTGTTGACCTGGCCCAGATAGCCCGATTGGCTGTATCGCATTCGGAGCTATTTGACCCGTCCATAGCCATGGATATTTTTATGCTGATCATGATCTCCCTGTATTGTTTTTGTGTGTACGACGGGGTATGTTCTGGTTTACTGCTGGGAGTTGTTAGACAGATGCGGGGCTCTCGAGGTACCACACTGACTGAGATCCGACTCGGGCAGGGAGAGAGAGACATAGTTCCCATTCTGCTGGCAGAGACGTATCATGGGATGGACCGACTAGCTGGAGGGTCGGTGCATATGGGACGTGGCAGCCCCAGTCTCTTGTCATTGTGGCTCTTTGAGCGATTGAGGCTCATCTCCCCATTACCTGTTGGGCAGACTGCAGCACCTTGGGTCACACAGCAGAGGCGAGTGGCTCCGGAGGCTTCACAGGAGAGTTGGCAGAGGCGATTGGCCAGGTATACTACCACTGATATCCAGTACTGGGTTCCTGGATGGAGACTTGAGACCATGAGCGGTAGGCAGGATGACTCTGTTGTAGTGAGGTTACCGGGACTACATTTCTCATCATTCAGTACCCCCTTGCTTGTTCAGAGGCAGTATGGATACCCACAGCAGGCTGTTGATGGGTTCAGAGAGCAGATGGCTCGGGATACCGTTCTTCTTGACATGACTGATGTCCAGACTCTCAGGTTCTTTGCCAGGGCTTTTTCAGGAGCAGCTTTTCCTACTCACACGCTGATACGGAAGACCCGGGGAATCACATATCTGTCCACCTTGTATCTCATTTGGTACGGGGAGCAGATGGGACCAGTTCAGCACACCATTGAGGCATATTGCCGAGGGATCCGAGGAGGAGACCAATCTAGCCTGGAGCTACGCGATGCTGAGGCACAGGCTGACCCTGACAACGTGACCGATGATCCGGCAGCGGATTTTGAGAGACTCGTAGAGAGGAGAGCCAAGATGAGGGATGACCCTGAAGTTATGGCTCGGAGGACAGCTCTGAGAGAGGAGAGAGCTGCCCAGGCGGCGCTGAGAGCTACCAGATTGGTTGACTCACCGACTCGTATTATTCCTGAGCCGGGACGACGGGAGACAGAAATATTTGGGATAGCTAAGCCAAAGACCTCCCGAGGACCGAGGAAGAGGAATAAGAAGGGTGCTAGTTCAGGAGTGGGAACGAGCGACTAGGATTAGGTGACCTATCCTTATATCCCTTATTTGCCGACACAGACAATTTAGATGTACCTTTTAAAAGATATTATTTTGCTAATGTTAATGAGTTGAGAGTAAACCGTGCTTGAACTCATCAATGAATGTATTAATGTGATGAAAGTTGAAATTACTTCAGAACTTAATCAAGACACATTTTGGTAATCACAAATACAACTGTTGACAGGATTTGGTGATTTTTATGATTTTTAGACCGAACCGCGAACGGCTGCCTATGTTCTCCATTTACAGATTGGACTAAGGGGCTCAGGTCTCCGTAGTTCGACCCAATTAACTTTGTGTTTAAGAAAGGGATAGATAGAAGGGGGACAAATGGTGCAACCCTGTTTTTTACCTAGACCGCCCGTTTTTAGGGTTTTCAGCCTAGTTGGGTATATTCTTTTAGCACCTAGCGCGCCCTTTGTTTTGCACGGACTGCCTTTTGAGAGGTTTTCAGTCTCGTCTGGGTACATTATTTTCGCGCTTTTGTTTTGTTTTTTTTTTTGTTTTTGTTTTTTTTTATTATTTCTTTTTTTTGTAGAGGGGGAGGACTCGATTTAGACGTAATAGCGGCGCAGTTTGTCACCGTTTACCGGGTGCATGAAGGGATTACCATCCAAATCTGCCAACTTCATTGCCCCGCCAGAGAAGATCTCTTTTACCAGATACGGGCCTACCCAGATTGGAGCCCACTTGCCCAGAGGACTGAACTGATTCGGCGGCTTTTCTTTTAAGACCAAATCGCCCACTTTGATGTCGCGGGTATGTACCTTCTTGTCAAAGGCCCTAGCCATGCGCTTCTCATAAGCCCGGATGTGCTCCATTTCCTTAAGCCTTCGCTCGTCCAGGAGAGCTAACTCGTCATGTCGACTTTGAAGCCATTCTATTTCGTTGACCTCATTTTCAAGAACCCGTAGAGAGGGTATTTCTAACTCGATGGGCAAAACGGCATCCATCCCATATGTCAAAGCGAACGGGGTTTCACCGGTGGCCGTTCTTACTGAAGTACGGTAGCCCCAAAGCGCTAAGTGAAGCTTCTCAGGCCAATCCCGACTTCTTTCAGCCATCTTCCGGATGATCCTTTCTAGATTTTTGTTTGCGGCCTCGACAGCACCATTGGTTTGAGGGCGATAAGGGGAAGACTTATGTCGCTTGATTCTGCGAGCAGTTCGTCGGTGTGTCCCTCGAAGTGTGACCCGTTGTCTGAGATAATCTCATTTGGAACTCCATATCGGCACATAATGTTCTCTTTTATGAAACGGGCCACCTTTTTGGAGTTGAGGACTTTGTAGGACGCTGCTTCAACCCACTTGGTGAAGTAATCTACAGCGACTAACACGAACTCGTGCCCGTTACTGCCGGCAGGAGTTATCTTCCCAATAACGTCGATCCCCCAAGTTGCGAATGGCCAAGGAGTGCTCATGCAGTAGAGATCATGGGGAGGTATATGGTTGAGATTGGAGAACCGCTGACACTTATCGCAGGTTCGTACAAACTGAATGCAGTCAGTTTCCATGGAGATCCAATAGTAACCCATCCTGAGTATGCTGAACATCAAGGCTCGGGCGTTTATATGTGGCCCGCATGCGCCACCATGGACTTCTTCCATGACCTTTCTGGCTTTAGACTTGCTGATGCAGAGTAGAAGTGGGCCTCGGTGCCTTTTCTTCCATAGGTCATCTCCCAGAATAACGTACTGTGCAGACAACCTTTTCAAAGCTTGTAAACTTTTGGCGCGGAGACCTTCTTTTAGTCTACCATCCTCTTCCGTCGGGAACGAGGCTTCGCCATGTTTAAGGTACTGAAAGACCTGACTGTACCACAAGTCATCGACCTTTTCTAGCTCGATCTGGCAACAGTAGGCGGGGTTCTTGCGCCTCCCAACCCTGAATGGTTTTACTGATTTTCCCTCTGGAATTTCCACCAAAGAGGCCAAAGTGGCCAGGGCATCCGCGAACCTGTTCTTGTCCCGGGGTAGGTAATGGAACGTGACCTCCTTGAATTGGTCGATCAAGTCCTCCATGTAGGCATAGTACATCTGCAGGTACGGGTCCACCGTTCTCCACTTATTGGATACCTGATTGATGATTAGCTGAGAGTCTCCGTACACCTCCAGCTTTTCGATGTTTCGTTCCAAGGCTGCCTCGAGGCCGGCTATACAAGCTTCATATTCCGCGGCGTTGTTAGTAGCCGGGAAATTCAACTTGATAGCGATGGGGGTGTGCACATCCTTTGGATCAACCAACACCATGCCAATACCATTGCCCCTTTTGTTTGCGGCCCCATCAAAAAACAACTGCCAACGGACCGTTCCCTCTATCATGAAAATTCCATCGTCTGGAAATTGGGGTTTGAACTCGGGCATTTCTGAGCTTGGGAAATCTGGCTTTTTCCACCTTTGAATCTGGCTTTTCTTGTGCGAGCATGGCTCAAACATGTCATGCTTGTCACAAATATAGCAACAAAGGCTTGTCCTTATGTGGAGGACACAAGATTGGGGGATGGACCAAGTAGGCCTTGATCGTCTCGAAGGCGGTTTGACACTGTTCGTTCCACTCAACCTCCTGATTCTTTCTGAGCAGCTTGAAGATCGGCTCGCAGATAGAGGTTAGCTGATGGATGAATCGGCTAATATATTGGAGACGGCCCATGAAAGCCTTCACCTCCGTGACTGTTGTCGGTGGTTTCATCTCCATGATGGCTTTGATCTTTCTAGGGTCGGCTTCGATTCCTCGTTCTGTGACCATGTATCCCAGAACCTTTCCTCGAATTATGCCAAAAGTGCATTTTGCTGGGTTCAACCTCATCTCATGCTCCCATAGCCGGTTGAAGAACTTCCTCAGGTTGATCAATTGTTGACCATATGATCCCTTGGAGTGAATAATCATATCATCAACATAGACCTCGATCTCCTTGTGGATCATGTCATGGAAAAGTGCAGTGACTGCTCGCTGGTAAGTGGCGCCGGCATTCTTCAGACCGAAGGGCATAACCGTATAACAGAAGGTTCCCCAAGGGCTGGTGAAGGCAGTCTTTTCCTGATCTTCTTCGGCAACTTTAATCTGATTGTAACCCGCAAAACCATCCACGAATGATTTGACTTCGTAGCTGGCGGTAGTGTCTACCAACAGATCGATATTGGGCAAGGGAAAGTCATCCTTCGGGCTAGCCTTGTTTAGGTCTCTGAAGTCCACGCAAACCCTGACTTTGCCATTTGATTTGGTAACCGTCACTATGTTGGCCAACCACTTGGGGTATTTGACCACTCTGATGAAACCCACTCTGAGCAGCTTCTCTATTTCTTCTTTGACCTGGAGGGACCATTCTGGCTTGATCCGGTGAAGTTTCTGTTTGACTGGCCTGGCTTCTGGGTCCAGGGGGATTCGGTGCTCAACAGTTGAAGTATCCAACCCGGGCATGTCTTTGTAGGACCAGGCAAATACGTCCACATATTCCTTCAGCAGATCAATGAGGGCTTCTCGTTCTTTTCCGGTGAAGAAACTGCCAATTTGTGTCTCTTTGGGCTCTTCAGTAGTTCCCAAATTCACTGTAGTTAATACCTCATCGGCATCTTGGGCCCGATTGTCGTCTCGGTCAATAACCTGCTTTATATTATCATTTAAAAAGTTTTCATCTAAAAGGTATGTGTCCTCTTCAAATGAATCATTATTAACCACTTTTAAGTCATTAAGATTTGTCTTAGTTAACTTATCATTTGTTAGGGTGGCAATTAAGGGATACGCAGAAAGGTCAACCATTTCATTCAATGCAAAAGGGAAGATAGAGTTAAAGACACGGCGATGATCATCAGCCGTGAGAGTATCAGACCTATCTAGAGACTCAAACTCGATAACAAAAGACTCTGAGGACTGACTCAGGATTACAGGGGCAGACTTAGACTCAGACACACCAGGACGAGGGGTCAGCCCGAGCTTTTTCATCATAATCTCCCGGCTGGCGATCGGTCCCTTGAAGGAAGTCCAATTCCGGAGTGGCATCTCTGAGGTGCTGACGAAGGTGCGTGGATCAATCTTTTGGTCCCCATCAAACTCGATTACTGATACGTAATCTTTCCCAGTTGGAAGATTTGTTGCAGGTACATAATCATCCCCGGTCAGAAGGTCAACCATGCTGAAGGGGTCTTTAGTAACAGCCCCGGCCATTGGCGATGTCTCTTCACACAAATCAATCAACGGTGCTTCCATCAGTGGATCAGCCCCGGCTACTTCTGATAAGTCTGCTTCTTCGAACAAAGCTGCGACATCTTTACCCATATCGAGCTCGGTGGATTCGCCGACTTCCCCAATCATAGGCTCGACCATGGACAATCTTCTGAACTGATCAGTGAAATGAGGGCTTCCCCAGAAGTGGTATTGGCTATCAAAAGTAGTCACAGCCCCTGGAATATTGGATTTGCCAATGGTAAACTCCTTGATAGGGTTGCACACAAGATCATCGCCTCTTTCTTTGACGAAGTATTTTTCCAAGGAAGGGTGATAAGGACGGAGATTAGGTTTGATATAGGGCTTTCCAGCAGCGCTAGCCTTTCTCTTTTCTGCGGCTTCAATTCTGTCGGCCTCTTTGTCCTTGGGGGTCTTCCCAACATATCCCAGACCTTCCTTGTCCCTTTTCAGTTTTAATTCCTCGAGCTTGTGAGTGCCCTGCTGACGTCTTCCTAGGCCAAGCCCCAAAATGTAGTTCATTCGCCTCATCATCACCATAACTGGAGGAATTTTATCAAATGAAGTTGTCAGGTCGATTGCGCAAATTTGGGCTTTTGGGCTCTCGACCCTGAAACCGCTCAACATCAAGTTGGCTTCATCGTGTTTGATTTCCATTACTGGCCTTCCCTCATCATCGGTGCCCTCGATGGTAACACTATCTCCATAGATGATGGTTAGCTCGCCATCTTGGACGAACTTGACGCATTGATGCAGGGTGGAAGCGACCCCATTGATTTGGTGCAGCCACGGCCTTCCTAGCAAGGCGGAGAAACTGACAGGAATATCTATCACCTGAAATTCAACTACCAGAGGTTTCTTGCCGAACCACATGGTTAATGGTATTACACCCAAAACCTTCCTAGACGTGGAGTCATACGCCTTTATGGTTTGATCGGATGGCTTCAAATCAGTGGCCTTAATGTTCAACAGGCTCATCATTCTGGCAGGCAAAACGTTCATAGCCGAGCCGTTATCCACCATTACGTGGGGAAGTCGGCGTCCATCCAACTGAACAGTGAAGTGCAGGGATTCGTTGTGGCTGGCTCCATACTTTGGCAGATCCAATTCCGTAAAAGTGATGATATTCCCGTACTGGGCGGTGCCTATTAATTGGCATGCTTCATCAGGAGTGGAGTTTAGGGACACCATTGTCTTAGATAAGGCTTCCTCCAACTTCAACTTGTGAGGATAAGAAGAAGTCAAAAGGGACCAAAGAGAAATGTTGGCCTGGGTTCGCTTCAACAGTGCGAGGATTGGGTCGTTCTCCGTTGAATCCTCTTCGGCTACTCCTTTGGCGTATGGGTTTTTACCAGACCCGTCTCTCGGAATAACTGCTTCTTTGTCTATTCCTGATGATCCGGCAACATCCGTTCCCCACATTTTTCCTGACCTGGTGAGCAAATTTACTTCAGCTTCCCGGTCCTTGTCACGATCTGTGTCGGTTGCTTCTAATTATGACCAACTTATCAGAGGCCCTTGTGTAGCATACGGCCAGGCTGCTTGCCGTAGTTGATTAATGGTGATGGCCGAGCTTGAACTTGCGGCGCGATTAATTTCTTCCCAAGTGAGGGGAGTAGATTGAGAACTGGGGGAAATGTCATTATGCTGGACATCATTTGTTAATTTTGCTGCAGTTCGAATATCATCCCAAGACAACATATAGCAGAAATAAGCATTTAATTCATTATCAACATTGATTACATCATTGTTTGCGGGCACGATAGACTCAAATTTACTCACACCCTTATTGGGACTAGCCTAACCAAACTCTATGACATTGACAAACTCGATCATGTTGACCCTGTTGTTGTTGTTGTTGGGGAGAGGATTGGTGACGATGTTCGTCTTCTCAATCTTGCGCTGGTCGATCAGGCTCTGAACAATCCTTCTCAGTGTGAAGCAGCTATTGGTAGTGTGGCCCGAATTCTGATGGTAACGCCACTTTAAGCTACAATCCAGTCCCGGGGTATTAGGAGTAGGGTAGTTCTCCAAAGGTTTGATCATTCCTGTCCTCATCAAACCATCGAATACCTCTTCGAGCGGCATCCCCAAATCATCATACTTTGATTTCTGAGGCCGTCCTCCACCACGGCCAGGTGGCTGATTGTTCTCTCCTTGGATATAATTGACGGTATTAGAGACCGCAGTTTCATTGCCTTTTGAACCAACAGGGGTAGAGCTTGGAACTCGATAGCGGGGAGCTGGAGTGTTACCGGGAGCAGGAGTTGGAACGATAGAGTAGGTAGCATTCTCACTTTCGGCCCCTGCGCTCACCATTTCTCGCAGATTTGGGTAGTATCCCCGGCCAATGGCTTCCCTGACAGATGGTTTGACACATGAAAGGAAGATGGACTTTTCGTCAGAGAGGGGGATCAGGTGAACCAACTCATTAAGTTTCTTGTTCCACCTTTTGTAAAAGTCTGTCACGGACTCATCGTGCCTTTGAATGGTGCCGATCAAGTCACTACGAGTGGTTTACCACTCGACACTTCCTTTGTATTTGTCCAAAAAAGCATCACTGATCTGGGACCACGTAGCCCTTGATTCTGGCTTAAGGCCAAGGAACCACCTCAAAGGAGAGTCATCGAGAGATAAGTGAAAGTAAAGGGCTTGCATCTCTTCGGTGGCCCCTTTGGCACCCATTGACATGATGTAGCTGTTCATGTGAGTTTTAGGGCATATGGAGCCTTCAAACTTGGTTATGGGGGGCATCTTGAAGTTCTTCGGGAGAGCCTTGGAGTCTTTGAGCTCTACGGAGCTGACCATATTGGATCCGAAAGTCATTCTGAGCAACTGTTCTTTCACATACTTCAGTTCTTCTTTCAAACTTGAAACCTCGGAGGATGGGGGTCGTCCCATAGTTGGAGCTACTATTGAGGATGGCACTGGGAATTCTGGCGTGGGCCTGATTGACAAGGCAGCCGGAGGGAGACCAAGAGTGCTGGGTATGCTACCATTGCTGTCCACTGGGTTGGGGATCATGTTCCCGTACCTGTCGTAACCATTGAATTGGACATCGGGATTCTGGGGCCCGAACTGTACTGATTGGATGCCGACTGTGTGGGCGGGGACACGTGCGGGTACACGGAGCTGAATACGGGGTGGAACCGTACAGATGCTGGGTGAGAGGAGAACAAACCACAAGCTGAGGGATGTTGCCTTGGAATTGAGGTTGTGGATATTGCGGGATCTGATCCTAGCAAATCTGGCTTCCTGACATGCGATACCTGCTCTGCTGCTGATTGGACTGATCATGAGGAGTAATAAACTGAGCATCGAAGGTTGGGTTGGGCGGCTGACCCGTACTGTTATATGGACTTTGACTCTGAGTCCCAAACTGATTCAGAACATACCCAAACTGCTCTGGATTGACACCACTGGGTAGCTGACCCTGCCCAAGCTGGTTCTGGGGATAAAACATAAACTGGTCCTGAGCACTGACCTTTGGGAAGGAGCTTGATTCGCCCCTCAGCCCGTATTGCGTACCATAAGTAGATACTGGGATGGGGGGAGGTCTTGACATACCCCCATGAGTCGGCAGGGAGCTAGGCACACCATAGGAGACTGGTGGGGGCACATTGTGAAGGCCTTGCCTAGGTGAGGATGGGGGGACAAAGCCAATGCCGGTGATAGTAACATCGGGTTCTTCCCTGATTTTTTCGTACGATCCATCAGGGTGACGGATTACGGCAATGCCCTGCATGCGCATTACTTCGACATAGCGAGCCCAACCGGCTTCCTCACGGGCACAAGAGGCTTCGAGAGCAGCACGGAGGGAAGCTTCTTGAGAGAAGTTGAAACCTGGGTGAGGGTTAACAAACGGACTTCCCGGGGGTGTCATGTGAGGACCCATGCCATAACCACTGCTAGGAGAGGCATTCAGAGCTGTGTTCGGCCCCGTATTCTTACCTTGATCTGGCCCTACACCCTGACTGACATTCTGATTCTGAGCTGGATCAATACCCGCATTCGGACCCAAACCCGCTGAGACTTGCGAATCTGCCATTTCTGAGACTGCTGGAAACGATTCTCAGATTGGAGAGAAACTGATTAACCGACCACCCGGAACTCTGACCCAATACTTGCTCGTTGAAAGGCGAGAGAATGGATTTAGGTAGGGGAGAGGATAGGCTGAGGACGGACTCATGCATATGCTCTTTTTTTTATATATTTTTTTTATGTTTTTTTTTTATAAAAATGATTTTTATTAATCCTAGGAATGGTTGGAAAAGGGGGAAACCTTCTTTTTCGCATTCTATGCTATTCCTGGATTAGTGGGTTCCATCAATCTATAGACCCCCTGTATTCCACCTGTATTGCACCTCCGGGACGGACAATCCCGGCAGAGGTCCTATAGGGCACGTGGAACCCACCAATCGAAAGGGAGAACGAATCTATGGGCATACGAGCCAAAATAGGTCAAACTCGGGGTTTTCAAAACCAAGTCCAAGTCAACGTCTAAACTCGGGAGGAGAGAGGGTCAAAAGTACGTTTGATTGTACGAGACCGCAATTTGCAGGTAAAACCCTGGAAGAATTGGGCATGACCTCTCCTCATTTCGAGTCAAAAAATTTGGCATGGCCTCTCGTCACTTGGTGGCGAAATTTTGGCATAATTCTTGTTAGTATGCGTTAAGAAGTCGACATGGTCCCGCGTTGACACATGTCGAAAACGCGTCATGGCTTCTTATGAAGCCAAGCCGAGAAATCAATATGTACCTACGTCGAGATATGTAGAGATCTTAACGTGTACTTACGCTTGAATTATGTCGTGATTCCGACACGAAGAGGGAAAGTATGCCAAGATTTTTGGAGACGATGTGTGACTCGGACTTTGTGAGAAAGTTTTGAAAACCGAGTTTAAAATGTTTTGAAAAGCATTGGCCAAAAACCAACCGGTCACGATAGAAAGTGTGTCACGGACAAGTGTTGGCTGACTCACTGGCTAGGAGGACTTTAGGCGCTCAAACGTCAGCGAAACACGTCGCTTTCCGCGATGCCGTCCGTACACTCCCGGGTTCTAACTCTATGTGCAGGTAGCGTGCGAGTAGTGTGAAGGCATTTTCTAGGAAAATATATATATATATTTTTTTTTGTAAAAGATTTTTTTTCTTTTTTTTTATGCAATATGCAAAAGAAAAACAAGAGAATGAGTCAAAGCATGACAAAAGGGGACTGCCCCAAATGTCAGAATTTACCAGTAGCTGTAGCCCAGCGTCATCCTGCCCTGTTCTGATCAACGGGAAGAGAAAATTGCAAAGGGGGAAGCCCCGGCTCCCAATAGTGCCACATACCAAATCATAGAAGCATAAAAGTATGGCAAGGTGCATTTGAGCACGCAAAATGACACAAATGCACACACAAGGTGAATGTCGAAATTGTCCAAGTTGATTTAAAGAAAGTTAGACCCTCTTTAAGAAAAACTTTTTTTTCGAAAATAGAAGAATGATACTGGTACGTGGGATTGTTAGACCACCATTTATCCCAAGCCCCGGGTTAGGGAGCGATACATGAAGGTTAGTGGTTTCCACCTATATACCGAGTACCATCTTCATTTCATTTCCTTTTTTTTTTGTTTTTTTAAAGTTTTTCAATGTAAGTCCCCAGCGGAGTCGCCACTGAATGAACGCTCACCCGAAATTTCATCATTTTTCCTCATTTTTCCTTTTTTAGAAAAGAAAGGGGGTATATTGTAATGATAAGCTTTTGAAAAACTTCGGTTTTGGGAGTCGCCACGCCATATTTAAAGGAAAACATTGAAAAACCTATTTTAAGAGTATTTTGGGTTCGGGAGTCTGGTTACGTGTTTGGGAAGAACTAGAGAGTTCACCCAACACGCCTCTTTCGAGACTTTCAATCAACGTTGGACAATTTTGGACATTTAAAGTGTGTGTGCAAGGTGTGTCGATGAGCAAAGCATGCGAATTTTGACATTTCATTGATAATATCAAGACTGAGTACAACTTGTGAGCCATGATAGGGGGCCACACCCTTTTACATATTATGATTGTCATAACAAGGCAGAAGGTAAGACAATCTGCCCAGAGAGCTTGGATGTCGTCCGACACAGGACCTCCTAGGAAGAGGGTGTCGCACGACATGATACCTCTTGGTCAGATTGTCTTTTACAATGACCAAGCTATTTCTGGAACTGGAGTGACATTTTATTTGACTCAGTAAAGACGCTATTTGAAGGTCTAAGCTCAGTTTGGGATTGATGGGAGTGAGCAAAGTCACGATAGACTTTGCATGATACGGATGTCACATGACATGGAACATCCGAAGTTATTCATGTCATGTGGCAAACCGCCTCCAATAAATCGCACCCAAACAGATCATAGGCACCCAAATAGTGGCTTATGAGCCACATAAATGCTTAGGTAAGCTTTGAGTTACAAAAGGGGTAATCTGGACAGATCTGAAGTCCAAGAATGGCTTTACAGCCTTCTGGGATCTCCATGTCGTATGACACAGGATCTCCATGGAGTCCTGTGTCGTCCGACGAGGATAGGCCATTCTGTGCCCTTCGATCTGTTTGACTCCCTTTGCTTCTCAAGGCAAACTAAGCACCTTTATTAACATAGCGTATTAAAACAGTAATATATGAGTATTATGGGAGGATCACATGGCTTTAGTGACCAAATGTGATGAATCACATATTTTTGGCCACTTTGAAGTAGCCATCTCCTCCTAACTTGATGCAAATGCGTAAAGATTGAATCTTTATTGATCCTATGATGACCAAATGTCCAGATCTGAGGTGGGGAGAAGTGAATATTGAAGATTCACTTCTCCACCACCTTTATCATGCAAAAATCCCAATTTCTACATAATATTAAAGCAAGTAAGCATGCAATGTATTATAAATGTATTAAAGACTTTATTTAAAGAGGGAGAAAGGTTTAGTGGCTACCTATTGTAGTCCACAAGGTGAGATCACCAGTAGTATGGTGTCCATCCCTTCTACACACCAACAAAGGGAGCTTCTTTGGATCTTAGCCTTGAAGTGTGTGTGTGTGAGGAGGGAGGTGAGTGTTTGTGTGTGTGAGAGAGAGAGGGAAACTCTATTTGGACAGAGTTTTCCCTATATTAATGGTATCCTCCCTCTATTCACTCCAAGTCCCCTAAAATGATCAGCCATGCCTTGTATTTATAGGCAGGCTGATGGGAAGGTTTTTGTCGTCCGACAGGGGCAGTTAAACCGCCTTTGTGTCCCATGTCGGACGACAGCGTACTCCTTTTGGCCATATTGGGCCGAATGCTTAGCAGGCCCAATGGGTTGGCTGGGCTGCATGGGCAATTGGTCTCTATTTGCTTCTTTAGCAATTATATGAGTCCAACAATTAATTAAAATGGACCCAAAACATGAGTTCGGGTCGGGGTACTCACAGCGGGGGAAAGCGATATTGGAGGTAAGAAATCAATTTTTTGTTTTGATTCTTGCTTTGAAAATGTGTATGCTAGAACTAGGGCTTTAGTTTTCGCAATTTGGGGCTTTTGTTGTTGCCATGATCAATTTGTGAAATTGATGTTGATTTGTTGAAATTGGGTGCATAGGGATTGTGGGTATGTGATTTTTGTTCGAAAATGTGGAGTTTAGCTCTTAATTGTGAAAATAAAGTGCCTCTCCTTGAAATGCATGATTTGGTGACTTGTATCTTGATGCTATTTTTGGATGTACATGGTTTCTTGGTTGGAAAATTGCCGTGTAGGAGATACCTTTTGTGGGGAATTTGTGTTTATGTGGCCGTGTTTTTGTGACGGACTTTTGCTTGAAAATGTGTCGTGTAGGGTTGGACCCTCGTTGAAAATGTGTCGTGTAGGGACGGATCCCTTTGTGTTCTTTGAAAATGTGTAGTGTTTGGTGTTGGGTTTTGGGGTTACAAACGCAGCGGAAGAACTTTGAAAAAAAAACAAAACCCTAGCCCTATGATCCGTCTAGCATGAAGAGATTAGAAATATATATGAAATAGAATTTACATACCTTAATGCGATTATGTTTGTTTCAAAATGGATCTTCAAAATGAATCACAAAACGAATCTCAAAACCGTTGATGAAGGTTTTGATCTTCTCCTTGTTCTTACTTGGTGATGAATCAACGATCGAAGACTTCAAGCTTTTGGTGATAAAGTAATCACCCTCTATCGGTAATCCACACGCGAACGGACCAATAACTCTTCTTGTTGGATTGCTAGATGATCCCCGATTATTGAAACGCTTTTCAATAATCAATGGCTGTTTGATAGAATGAATCTATGGAATTTGATCTTTGATTCGTAATCAATATCACCCAATTAGTGTTTCTAAAACTCTAATTTTCATCACCTATGGCTGGGGCAAAATGATTCTATTTATTCATGTTATAAATCCCTAACTCTTAGGGAAAAGAGTCCTTTTTCCAAGTCTAAACGGGTTTCCAGCGCCGCCAGCACGAGTCGTCCCCAGGGGCACGACTCGTGAGCACGATTCGTCCCAAGGGGCACGAGTCATCCCCTAATGCATGCTCTAATAGATTCGTCCCTGCCTTGGGGAATAGTTGGGCCAACAGGGCACGAGTCGTCCCATAGGGGACGAGTCGTCCCTTAAGCCCATAATTCACCTCTTTAGCCAATTTCAATCTGTTCTTTTGTGTGTGACCCTTTAGAAATTATATTTTACTTTGGTAGTGAGTTGAAACATCAACCTCACAAGACATAAGTGACTTCTAGCAAGTCATTATGTCCACCCAATTAAATATAACATCAAAGCTTGATTCCTTGATAGATCAATGTCACAATCCCTTTGTCCACGATGTCCTATTGAACATGAGTCATGGTCCATGTCAACTCACATGTTCAATGCTTTCTCGATTCCGAAATGTTGATAATCCAAATGCACTTGATCTCTATCAAATCACTTGAGTGTGATCACACATTTCATCAACATCATTCATCGAGGGGCCCAAGCAAACATCTCTCTCAACGAGAGGGACAAATCCCATCTTGACTTATCATTCTTCCCTACAAGAATCCAATCGTGCCAACATAGCCCTTATTGCTATCTGATTAAAGATAATGTTAGACTATATCAAACATGATGTTCATCATGTGGAAGACGATGATAATCTCAGGTTCAAAGGATTCAATGACACGACTATCATGAGATTTAATCATGACACATATGACTATAGACCATGTCATAAATCTCATCGGTAGGTCATGTCCAATACTTGTTCTCTAGCAAGTATCCATAAGTGTAATGTGCATCACATGCATATAATCATCTCCATGATTATCAATAACCAACTTATACTAGTTATTCACAATAACTAGGGACGCAGTTCAATATAATAAACATGTAAACATATAATGAACCAAATAATACTTTCTCTATAATAAATGATTAAGACGATTATATAGCGGTTCAAGTTATAAGTCAAACATAACTAAACGCCTAGGGCACTACACCAACAATCTCCCACTTGCACTAGGTTCCATCTATATATCGTATACCCATGGACCTCACATGACCATCATGCTTTGCTTGTGTGTGGGGCTTCGTAAGCGGATCCCCAATGTTATCATCGGTTGATACTTTGCATATATTAACGTCTCCTCGATCAATAAAATCTCGAATGAGATAGAAACGTCTAAGTATATGTTTGGATCACTGATGTGACCTTGGTTCCTTTGCTTGCGCAATGGCACCATTATTGTCATAATAAAGTTCCACCGGATTAGTGATACTTGGAACAACTTTCAAGTCACTAATGAACTTCTTGATCCAAACTGCCTCCTTAGTTGCATCGGATACCGCTATATATTTGGCCTCGATTGTAGAATCAGTTATGGTACTCTGCTTGGAACTCTTCCAACAAATTGCACCTCCATTAAGCATAAACACAAATCCCGAATGCGATTGGAAATTATACTGGTCAGTTTGGAAGCTAGCATCTGTGTAACCTCTTACAACAAGATCTTCTTCCATTCTTCCAAAGACCAAGAACGCATCCTTAGTCCTTCTTAAGTACTTAAGGATTGTCTTGACTGCCATCCAATGGTTCTCACCAGGATCAGATTGGTATCGACTCGTCATGCTCAAAGCATACGAGATGTCGGGTCTAGTACAAATCATAGCGTACATGATAGATCCAATATCCGAAGCGTATGGAACTTCATTCATCCTCTTTCGCTCATCAGTCGTCTTAGGACACTGTGTCTTGCTAAGAGTAACACCATGACCCATTGGCAAGTTGCCTCTCTTAGAATTTTCTATCTTGAATCTTCTAAGAACCTTGTCAATGTAGGTACTTTGACTCAAACCAATTGTCCTTCTAGGTCTATCTCTATAGATCTTGATGCCAAGGATGTAAGCGGCTTCGCCCATATTTTTCATTGAGAAACACTTCCCTAACCAAGACTTGACAGTCTGAAGTGCAGGAATGTCATTTTCAATGAGTAAGATATCATCGACATACAATAAGAGAAATAATACTACGCTCCCACTGAATTTCATGTATACACAAGGTTCATCTTCGTTCTTGACAAAACCAAACTCTTTGATTTTCTCATCAAAACGAAGATTCCAACTCCTAAAAGCTTGCTTCAATCCATAAATGGATCTCTGCAACTTGCACACCTTGTTAGAATTTCTTGGATCGATAAAACCTTCTGGTTGTGTCATCTACACATCCTCTAGTAACTTCCCATTAAGGAAAGCCATTTTGAGATCCATTTGCCATATCTCATAGTCTAATATGCAGCTATGGCAATCAAAATTCTAACAGACTTAAGCATGGCAGCAGGCGAGAAGTTTTCATCATAGTCTACACCATGAGTTTGCCTATAACCCTTTGCTACAAGCATAGCTTTGTAAGTATGCACCTTCCCATCTATGTCTGTCTTCTTCTTTGAAGACCCAGTTGCACCCTATGGTTTTTACACCTTCGGGTGGGTCAATCAAGTTCCAAACTTGATTATCCGACATGGATTGCAATTCGGATTCCATGGCTTCTAACCATTTATCCGAATTGGGATCGGACATCGCCTCTTGATACAAAGTAGGTTCGTCGTTCTCAATAACTTCCACTTCATTACTTTTCGACACGAGAAGCCCATATCTCTCGGGTGCGGATCGTAACCTATCCGATCTACGATGGACTTGTGGATCTTAAACCGATTCCACAACTTCTTGTGGACTTGGTTCAGTCTCTTCTATCGGTTCCATGTTATTTTCGGGTTCTTGAATTTATTCAAGATCAACTTTACTCTTACTAGTTCCTTTATTGAGAAACTGTTTCTCAAGGAAGGTACCATATTGAGCAACAAACACTTTGTTCTCATTGCAGTTGTAAAAGTCATACCCTTTGGTTTCCTTAGGGTAACCAACGAAAATAACCTTGTTAGATTTAGGTGCTAACTTATCGGAGACAAGTCTCTTCACATAAGCTTCGCAACCCCAAATCTTCATGAAAGACAAACTAGGTTTTCTTCCATGCCACATGGGGTCTTAGGAGCCAATTTAGTAGGGACTCTGTTCAGTGTGAACGCAGCAGTCTCTAATGCATGTCCCCAAAAGGATATAGGAAGGTTTACTTGACTCATCATCGAATGAACCATATCCAATAGGGTTCTATTCTTCCTCTCTAAAACACCATTCCATTGTGGCATTCTGGGTGGAGTCAACTCTGAAACAATTCCACAGTTTTTGAGATGATTCTCAAACTCTCGGCTCAAATATTCTCCACCACGATCGGATCAAAGTGCTTTAATAGTTTTGCCAAGTTGATTTTGTACTTCATTTTGAAATGTTCTAAACATCTCAAATGATTCACTTTTGGACTTCATCAGATAGACAACCATATCTAGATAAGTCATCAGTGAACGTAATGAAATACCGAAATCCTCCCCTAGCAATGCTGCTCACTGGTACACGTACATCGGTATGTATTAAGCCCAATAAGTCACTAGCCATTTCACTACTCTTAGTGTAGGGTGGTTTGGTCATTTTGCCCAATAAACAAGATTCGTGTATCTCATATGATTCATAATCATGTGAGTCTAACATTCCATCCTTGTGGAGTTTAGAGATGCGTTTCTCATTTATATGACCAAGCCGGCAATGCCACATGAACGAGTTGTTCACGTCATACAGTTTAGACTTCTTGTCCACATGATAAACATTTTCAACACTATTTTGTTTCTCATCAACATCAAGAACATAAAGGCCATTAAATGAATTTGCAATGCCATAAAGCATATCTTTCAAATAAATATAAAACTTCTTATTCTTAATAAGAAAATTATACCCTTCATTATCCAAACAAGAAACAGAAATAATATTTCTACTCAAATCCGAAACATAGTAACAATTGTTCAAAACAAGTACTAAGCCACTAGGTAAAGTTACATAATATGTCCCTACGGCTAATGCAGCAACTCTTGCTCCATTCCCCACACGTAGGTTAACTTCACTTTGTTTGAGTAGCTTCCTATTCCTTAGTTCCTGCACATTTAAACAAATGTGAGATCCACATCCGGTATCTAATACCCATGAACTAGAAATAGAAAGGGAAATATCTATCATATAGATACCTGAATCAGAAGAAATCGTATTGCCCTTCTTCGCTTTTAGGCCTTCCTTGTAAGCCTTGCAGTTACCATTAATGACCAACCTCTTGGCAATGGTATCAAATCGCATCCTTTTGAGACAGTTTGGGAGCCTCTCCGGCAACGAAAACTTTTGCCTTAGGTTTAGCAACACTTGCTTTACCTTTGCCATCTTTCTTGAACCCTTTTCCCTTGATAACCATTAATACGTTTGTCGTTCCGGGCTTCTTGATATTTTTCTCTGCGGTCTTAAGCATTGCATGCAATTTCGAGAGATTCTTATCCATGCCACTCATCTGATAGTGCATTATAAAATGACTATAACTTTCAGGCAATGAATTCAATATCGTATCCGTGGCGAGTTCCAAACTCATCGGATTACCAAGCCTTTCGAGACGCTCAATGTGACCCTTCATCTTAAGGATATGAGCACCAACCGACTGCCCCTCTTGCATCTTACATGCATTTAGGGCTTTAACCACATCATACCGCTCATTTCTTGCTTGCACTTGGAACATTTTCTTTAAGCGCTCCGCAAGATCAAATGCTGTCTCCATGTGCTCAAGGTCCTTCTGAAGAGCCTTAGACATGGTGGCAACCATAAGGCATGCAACATCTGTAGAATCATCAGTATATTTCTTATGTGCATCTCTATATGCCCTAGAAGCATTTGCAGCAGGTTGAGGTGGAAGGGGTTCATCGAGAACGTACAGTTTCTTCTCTTGCCTTGGAACAATTTTTAGGCTTCTGATCCAATCAGAACAGTTTGTACCGCTCTCTACAAGCTTGTCCTTCTCAAGGACGGATCGCAGTGATAGGGGTTGATTATTGTGAGTTGCCATTACTACAATAAAATATGCAAACAATGAAACACTTATCAACACATTTATCATCTAAGAGCAAATAATGTATTTCATAAATACTCCCACTAAATTATAAACCTTCAAATACAAACATGTATCATATAATCATAGTAGGCTAAGATCCATATTTCACTTGATTTTGGTTTAACTGAGTCAATGCCCGAAATCAAGCTATTTAGGTAGAAACATCAATTATATCACTATATGACTCTTAGATCTTTTATGAGATTTCATTAGACATCATATTGTAAGTACCCAAATCTGGCTCATGCCTTCCGGTTAATTTTCCCGGCAATTCCGGTAATTTTTTCGGTAATTCCCCGGATTTTCCTAAAGTTCCGGAGCAATTCCGGAACTGTTCCAAGCCTTTTAAGGGCTGAAGGAAATGCTTGGTGATTAAGAAACACGTTTTTCTTAATCCCAAAACCCTTCTAGAAGGCTGCCACCTTGCATGTTTCTAGAAGAATCCAGAAGTGGCTACTTATGTCGTGCGACATAACCAGCCAGGAAGAGTTCTAGAACCATGCCACCTTGCATGTTTCTAGAAGAATCCAGAAGTGGCTACTTATGTCGCGCGACATAACCAGCCAGGAAAAGTTCTAGAACCATGCCACCTTGCATGTTTCTAGAAGGAATACAGTCATGGCTTGTTATGTCGTGCGACATAACAAGCCCATGCAGGCAGCCTATAAATAGAGGCCTTCACCTCTCATTTTAACACACCTCCTCCACCCCTCAGTCCCCCTCTATAGGGAATACGCTCCAGAAGCCTCCTCTCTCCTCACATACCCCCCAAATCACCTCAATCCTACCAAACTAATCACACACACACTTCCCACACACACACACACTTCCTATACATCAAGAACTCGAGGTTCTCAAGGATCCAAGGCCTGAACTCAGTCTCCGGAGGAGGACGCTAGAAGGCTCCTATATCTAACTTGATATAGGAGTTGTGGATCTTCAAGGGTAACGAGTTTCTACCCCTTTTCCACTCTCTATCTTCCTTTGAATATGAAATCTATGTGTTACATGCATTGATAATGTAGTATTCTAATTAAAGTTGCATGCTTTAGCTTCATATTACCCAGATCCACATTTTATTTCATTACATTTCATATAAAATCTCTGTTTTGACTTGGTTTTACATGAACACTCAAGATGAGTGTGGATCCCTCATATCCACACCCTCTTGAAGTGTTCACTATCAATAAACATGCTCTCTGAGATTTGTTTGTGAAGTAACTTGACCATTTTGGTGCCTTGTTACCTCTGCAAATCTCAGTTGTAAAGCCTCTGCAAAATGGCTAGTTATGTCACGCGACATAGGCAGCCTATGTCACGCGACATAAGTAGCCGGTTGCGAAGTTTCACGGTTTCAAGGCATGTCTGATGTTTTCCCCATAATGATATAATCTGATGTCTATACGCAATTTAGACTAACATCTATGTACATAATGTGTCATCTTTTTTATTAAAATACCATTTTCATACATAAAGATGCATCCTTTCACTTAAATCTCATTTTCATGCATAAAAATGCATCCTTTGCACTCAAAAAACCCCTTTTCACATTAAAGATGCATCTTTTACATTTAAAAACTCATTTTCATACTCAAAATGCATACTTTGCATTAAAAAATCATTCTTTGCCATTTTCATGCATCATTTGTGCATTAAATGCTATTTTCCAACAATAAAAATACATTCTTTACATAAAAATCTTTTCTTTGCACAAAAAGGCATCCCTTGCAACCAAAAAGACATGCTTTACATTCTAAAATGCCATCTTTTCACTAAAGTATCATTTTTACATGCATTCCCCCCATGTCCCCATTAGCAACCTTGGAACGGACCGGTGTAAAAGTTCTCATCTTTGCATCGTTCCTTCCATTAAAGGTTCCATATCTCTTTAGAAAGGGACACCTTGAACCCTATATCTCCGATTATCGCTTAAGAAAGAGTATGAAGCCTCTATACGAGCTCGACCGTCTTAAAGCGTAGGATTGATGGGCTAAGGACATTCCTTCCTAAAGAACCTCATCTTTGACCAAAAGAGAGTCATTCTCTCGATCACGCAAGTCCCGAGGGTCCCGAGGTTTAAAATGCGATGATCACAAGTCATAAGATGAGGACGGGATCATAATCCCAAATACATAAATTCCAAGAAATCCCGAGCGACAACCAACAAATGGTTTGTACGTCCGGAAGACAACTTGGGACATTCTCCCCTTTTACTCTCAAACACATGCACACAAAGAAAGCACGCAAGCAAACACGATTAATGAAATCTAGGGAGACTTGCTCCGGCAAGGCACTTTGGGTGAACGCCAAACGTTCTTCCCAAGGGGTAACTTAACCTCCGAACCCATAAAACCTTTTTTTCAAAGTTTTGAGGTAATCAAAATGGCGTGGCGACTCCGTTTTTCAAATAACTCGGATGTCTTCAAACTCGCGTGAATTCCAATAAACAAAAATTTTGGGCACACATTCACAGTTTGGCGACTACTGTGGGAAACCCCAAAGGAGAAAAGCTTTATATTTCAAAACAAAAATCGATACTTGGTATATAGGTGGACCCCACTTACCCTTCCTGTATCGCTCCCTAACCCGGGGCTTGGGATAACAAGGTGGTTTAACAATCCCACGTACCAGTATCCCTTTTCGAAAAATTTTGAAAAAAAAAATATAGAAGAAAGCTTTTCCCTTTGAGCGGGTTAGACTCCCATCGCCGATTTCATTAATCGTGCTTGCTTTCTTTACCATGCATTGCATCATTTGCATCTTGGAATCTGTGCATACTTTGAACGGGAAACAACCCGAAAAATAGCAAAAGGAGTGGAACCTGGAAAATTGATCCATGCAGTCGTGCGGCTAATCCTCATAGGATTCGACCATACGACCTCGGTGGCAATTCCACCGGGAAAAATCATGGTTAATCTGGCAAGTCCTAGCGGCTTGGGGCTACTCGGCTCCACGACGGCGGGGCTCCCAGAAAATTTACGTGCTTATGTGTTGCATTTTCCCCGTCCCGAAAATCATTCCTTTAAAACACATTTATGAAAATCTCTGTTTTAACTCAAAAAGGAACATTTTTAGGAGACCGCACACTACGCGCACCTGATATATCCTGTACACTTTTGCACGCACGTCCTTCAAACCCGAGGGTGGTTCCAGCTGCAGTCACGGACAGCCTTACGATGCTCCCGGGCGCGCACGGAATCATCCCAACCTCCCATGGCGGCCGGTGTCGACCAATGCACGGTCCGTGTCACACGTTTCAAAAAACCGTGACTTTTGGTTGGTTTTTGGTCTAGTCCGTGTCATATAGCCCGGTTGCATACCCACGTAAAGGTCAAGCCTTAGCTCATAACGAAAGCCAAGATTTTCGCTCAAGCGAAATTCTGCCAAGGAAAAATCGGTGGGATCTTGACTCCGACATTGACTATTGACCTTGACCCGCACGGAATGCGTAAGAGTCAAGACCGAGTCTTTGCCAAAAATCAAAAGATCTTTCGCTCAAGCGAAGCTGCCAAAATTCCGACGAGGAAAAATTGGCAAGATATTGACCGGCATTGACTTCGATTCCGACTCACGCCTTTGCGTATGCAACGAAGTTCAATGTGACACGTGTCATCCGGCTTTCCGCCCGACCCATGCCTATTATATTCTCGGACATTACCGAAAGTCAAAACCGTCATTCGCTCAAGCGAAACTCTGTCAAAGATCCGTCAAGGCAGAGAGACGAGACTTTCCCGGTATTGCCTTGACTATAATCCGCATCGCTCGTGCGTTGAAAGGTCCTATGACCCGCTAGACCCGATAGGAGCGTTCTTTACTCTCGGTCGGTGGGATCCGCGTGCCCTATAGGACCCTCGCCGGGTGTCCACCTGGGAGGTCGAAATACAGGTGGAATACGAGGGGCTTATAGACGTAGTGACGGAACCCACTGATCCAGGATCTAGAGTAGTTGTGAAAAAGAAGGGCAGAACCCCTTTTCCAACCAATTAGAGATTAATAAAAGACATTGTTTTAAGTAAACTTGAACAATTAGTGTAATCATAATTGCATGTTCCTATCTCTGAAATCCCTAATCGAGACCTTTTCGGTCCGATCTCCGTTTTCCTCATCCCGACCTTTCATGGTCAAATCCCTAATCGAGACCTTTTCGGTCCGATCTCCGTTTTCCTCATCCCGACCTTTCATGGTCAAATCCCTAATCGAGACCTTTTCGGTCCGATCTCCGTTTTCCTTATCCCTACCTTTCATGGTCAAACCCTAATCGAGACCTCTTCGGTCCGATTTTTGATTTTTCTTGTCCCGACCTTTCATGGTCAATCTCTAATCGAGACCTCCTCGGTCCGATCTCCGATTTCCCATCTCGACCTTTCATGGTCAAATCCTTAATCGTGACCCCCCTTCGGTCCGATCTCTACTTCCAATCTTGACCTTTCAAGGTCTCATCTTTTCCGATCAATTAGGATTAGGAGAAAATGCGTTTCGAGCAAAAGTTAAAGCGATAAGGGCATGTTACTTGAGCCTTCAGCCTAAACACTTACCTTCGAGTCTAAACCTTACCTATCCCCGAGTCTAAACCTTACCTATCCCCGAGTTTAAACCTTGCCTATCCCTTTCCCGCAGCGAAAAAGAAGTGAGCAAGAGTCTGGGTCGGCGGCTTTCGGTTCGGGCAGGTTCATCGGCTGGAGAGTCGAATGGCGATTTGACAGAAAACAGTGAGGGTATGGGAAATCAGATGATTAGGAAGGAAGAGTTAGTCCTGGCTTTGGAAAATGCCCAGAAGGATCACGAAGAGCAGCTGTCATTGCTCATCGGTGCTCTTCGCCGCAATGGAATCCAAGTAACAATTGAGTCCAACGGTTCTCTGGTAGTGGTCGAAGATGAGACTCCAGAAGTAGCCATCTCAGTTCCCCCAGCCTATAACCAATACCTTCCTCCATCCACATATGATCCCTTGCCAAGGACCACTCCTCCTCAGTCCTTTCCAACATCCCAGCTCATCAGGGCCCCATTGCCCTCAGCTTCTCAGAACGGATTGGATTTCACCCCACTTATCCCTCAGTCTCAGCAATACCTGCCAGTTTATGCTCCAACCTCACATAATCAGTTTGAGATATGTGGCTATGTTCTGAAGCCCCTATACCCGCCTGAATGCGATCATGAGTTGCCAAAGGATGAACCGAGTTTTCAGCTGTTACCTACCGGACTTAATGAATTCAGCCGTCAGTTCGCTACTACAAGTCCTGTTGCCAGTTCCGATAGCCCAAGAGTCCCCGTTGACCCCTATGTGGCAATGTTGATGGAGCAAGTGAAACAGATGCAAGAGAAGCTTGACCTCATGATGAGTATCAATACTCCCTTGACCCAAGATGTCGGACCAGGCAAGGAAATGACTCCACCGAGCATAACCCAATACCAAGCAGCGACAACCGTACTGGCTCGGCACGGTACCTCACAAAGGAAAGAATGTCACAGCTTCCTTCAGCCAAATCCAACAGTGGAACCAATTGGACAATGGGAATCTGAGTCTTGAGAATAACAAGGTCCCCCGAAAACCTCGCTCCTTTCACTTTAACAATACAGAGATGCCTTTAAGCAAGATTCTGGAAGAGCTAGTGAAAGAAAAACTGATAAAGCCACTGGAGAATTGGAAGCCCAGGAACCCCAGTATTCGGTTGGATGAGTCCAAGCATTGCCTTTTCCATCAATACCATGGGCACGACACTGATGATTGCACCCATTTGAGGCATGAGATCCAAAAGTTGATAGAAGATGGGAAGCTTGAGAACCTCCATGGGCCAAAGACAGAAAGTTATGACAAGAGGTCAATTCAAGAAGTGCAAGGTCAGAAACGTCAGCCTGATGATTTTGGGATGCCCATGAGCAAAGTTTTCAACGATTTGGTGAAACGAAGCCTTCTCACACCTCTCGAGAATCATAAGCCAAGAAACCCAAGTAGAGTTGACAGGGCCAAGTTCTGTGAGTACCACAAGCATTATGGTCATGTGACAGACAAGTGTGTGGAGCTGAAGAAAGAAATTCAGTGGCTGATCTACGAAGGAAAGCTCAAGCTCCCTGGCAGTCCAACCCGCGAAGAGTAACTAGACTAGGGTTTACCTATCCTTAAAAAAAAAAAGGAAGAAAAAGAAAAATAGTCTCTCAGTCAACCTTCGTAGGTCCTAGTATTTTTTCCTTTCAATTAAGTCCTCTACGGACATTGTATTGAATCTTCAATTTTCTATAAAAGAGTCTTCTTCTTTTCTTGCTAGACTTAAGACATTATTTGCACACCTACATTACATTTAATGAAATGGTTTTATTTTATATGATCACTTGCATTGCTCAACGAACAATCTCTCGAAATAATTAACGTTCTGATTAATCGGTGTGAGAAAGTCAACTAATGCCATCAAGCCATACACTTTCCTTACCCCACAAAAGGCCTTCATCAAAGCCATACATTTTCCCAACCATGTCCTCACCATCACCTTGACCAAGTCAACGACGGCATCATCAAGGGATAGCAAAAGGCCATTTAGTTTCGAAAGATTGACCCCGTGTCGACAACAACCTAGGGGCTTGGCTTAGACTTCAAGGGTATCAAGAATGTTCAAGCAGGGGCTCGCCTTGGTCCTCGGGTGCTTTAGAAAATAAAAAAAAAAAGGAAAAAAAGAAAAAAAATGTGTGTAGTGCAAAAAGAGTAATACCCAGCTAGGCGAAAATCCCAGAAAAGGGCGAGTCTAGGCAAAACAGGGTGGCACATATATAAAAAAAAAAAAAGGAAAAAATCTTGGTGCAAAAAGAGTAATGCCCGGCTAATTGAAAATCCCAAAAAAGGGCGGTCTAGGCAAAAAACGGGTTGCACATAAAAATAAAAGAAAAATGAGGCCAAGGACCCGGCGTTACCAATCAAAAGCTTGACGGACAGTGCAAGACCAAAGCTCAAAAAAAAAAAAAAAATGAAAGTTGTCGACAACAATGGGGCGGTCGAAGCAAAAGCAGAAGCATTTCATAAGCCTTTAGGCATATGCAAGTCCTTTCTCCCCCAATGAAAGACGAGAATCAGAAAGCTATTGAAGCAGCCGTCCAAGAATGACTTGGTCAAGGAATCATCCCGAGGCCCATGCCTCATCATCCAGTCTTCTCATCCTAACCTTTTCACTAAAGGAACCACAAATCCCATTTCCCAAAACAGTCCGGCCAAGGCCAAACTACGGCGACCTGAGCTCCTCACAATGAGGGGAACGTAGGCAACCAGCAATGGTCCAGTCATAAACATATTCAAATTCCCGAAAACCCGGTCTCATCAAATGACCTCTCCCATAGACACAGTCAGATCCTAGAAAACCCGGTCTCATCAATGACCTCCTTATACACAAACCTTTCTTTCACACCCAGCCAACCTTGATCCGCGACATTGGTTGACTTTCTCCTCATGATTAATTAGAATGTTTGTTCATATCAAGATTAGTGGTTGAATAACCCGAACATTAATAAAGGGTTTTAAGCAATCTTGTGATCATTGTAAATAAAACAAGTTTTCAGATGTCTTGACAAGTCTTCCTTTTCTACATCTTAGGAAAGATAGCGCTAAACAACGATTTTACGTCGGCGGGGCTTCCATACACTTTTACCAACCTTTCTACGCTTATACTCTCTCAAAAGAGTCAAACCCAAAGCGAGTTTTGTGCCTACATCGAATAAGGCCATCAAAATAACACAAAATCGGGATTATTCCCACCTTTTGAAAAATATGCCCCTGCATGTACATATCTTCCTAAAATTCTTCTCTTTGTCTGCGTCTCCTTAAGGTTGACTGGTTGACTAAAAAAAAATAGAAATAAAAAAAAAGAAGAGAAAGGAAAAGGATAGGTTTTCCCTCTTCTGCTACAATTCGCATTAGGACTGCCTCGAAACTCTTCCAGTCTGGGGCTTTGCCAAGTCATTCCTTTAAACTGGGGCTTCTTTAGCCATGTTTAGGGTTCGCATCGGGTTCTTCACTAGGTCCCTAGATGGGTTCAGTTTTGTTCAGATCAACCTCAGGATCACTTCCGCAGTACCAATCATATTGGGATTTTTGCTAGGTCATCAGATTGGGGCTTCATCAAGCCACTTGTTCCGTAACCTAAAACTTTGCCTACTCAGTTCATCCAACCGAGGCTTTGCCAAATGAAAGGATCTTTCCTTGCTTTAGTAAGATATTGGGGCTTTGCAGAAAGTTTTTCCTCAGACCGGGGCTCCGATAAGTCACATCCATCCCTAGAAGAGAGGTTTGGTCACTTCAACATCTGCTTTGGTTATAAAAGCCTGTCAGCATCAGCTTCAAGCGCCAGAGTTTAAGAAAAGGACCTTAATCAAGACCCGAGGTTTAAACCCAGTCTCAGCCCAAGGAGGAATTCTAGTCCACGTTGACAACATCTCAATAAAAGCAGCAGTTCAGTCCACACCCAAGGAATACGATCCCACTTGCTTGAAACCCGTCTTTAACAATTTCCAAATACATTCCCTATGTGCATCCAGCCCAGTCCCTACCATGTTTCCAAGAGAAAAATCACCCCTAGGCTCAAGTAATGTGCCAATTGCTAAAAATAACGTTTTCTCCCAAAAGCGCCTTCGTTACTTCCGTTATAACGAGGTAACTCTAGGCGACAGTTTCCTAATTGTCAAAACGTCGAAAATCCTAGACATCGTTCCTAACTGTCTAGGTAAAGTTTGAACTACGATCAAGGCTTGATTCCTCCGGGATACGTAGGTAGCCTTTCATAAAGGTTCAGCCATCCGACCACTTTGGTCACCTTTTTCTTTCTCCACTCTCCAATGGTGCGTAAGCCTTTCATAAAAGTCCAATTTCTGACCATATTGGTCACCTCTTTTGATTTGGCACATTCCTATGAAGGATTGGTTGTTTGACCTCCTAGGTCACCCCGTTTCCATCCTTATAGGAAGGGACCAAATATCTCTTTGCCATTGTCCCAAGGAGGCCGGGTAGGTGATCTCTTTGATCACCCAATTCTAACCTCGTGTCTGCAATTCCATTCCAAGGCCAAAGGCAATGAAAGCACGGTTGGCTTATTAAGTCGCGCGACATAAGAAGCCATGTCGTGCGACATAACAAGCCACATCGGACATCAGACATCGGCAACTTCTGTTCTCCCAGGGCAATCCCGACTTGTCAATAGATGCAAATACCATCCATCCACTTCTCGAATGCATAGGGAGGGTTCATTTACCCCATGTACACCCATTGCATTCATATTCAAGCCAAAAATCCATTCAAATCATTCATATTCAAGCCAAATGCCATACCATTGTCATTTCATAAGTGCGTGCAAAGGAGAAAAGGCTAACAATGTACGTACAAAATGAAATAGGCCAAGTCAAAAAGATGTGCATAGAAAAAATAAATGACATGTTTTCCCTAAAAGGGTACAATAACCAAAAGTCATAAATGTCTAAGGGGAAAGGGGGCTACTCTGAATCCTCTCCATCACCCTCTTCATCATCCTCTCCCTCATCTCCATCCTCGTCATCATCCTCAGCCTCCTCTGGCTCATCATCAGGGTCATCCGAAGGTGCCTCATAGGCTATGGTCTCCGTGCGATAGTAGTCGTCGAGCTCGGTGATAACGAGAGTCAAGCTCGTAATCTGTGGCCGTCTCGGCTCCACCATCCTCATCCTCATCCTCATCATCATCGTCAATCTCAATGGAGTGCGTAAAGAGGCACATTTGCGATCTTTGTCCGAGGCGTCGGTCCTCTAGTGCTCCCGCTGGTGCCCACGTCATCGGAGCGGCTCTTCTTCCTTCTCGGTTGGCCGGGTGGAGAGATATCAATCGAACCACTGTGACCGGCACTGATTCTTCCAGAAACTCATGCCTTTCTGGAGCTTGCCAATCATGCCCACAGCGCCGGTATATGCCCTGGTCAAGTGCCTGTAAGCCTGAGCTGACACCTGTTACAAGCAGACATAACAAGTGTCAAAATACAGTTCTTAATAAAAAAAAAAGAGATGCAAGCAATCCAAAGAGATGTAAGGAGCAATACTTACAGATCTAGAACCTCGCGGGAGCACCAGATGAGGATGAGTCTGGGACATATCAATGTGAGCTCGCCTCATGCGACCGCCACCCTGATAATCAATGAAAGTCGGGGGCAAAGGAGGTCTAGCTACGTAGCCAGTCGAAGGCCCCGCACTATGAGCGCCATAACCAACCACAGTGCAGTGGGGACTGAAGATGCATGGCCACGTACATAGTATAGTCCCCCTCCCGTGTGTAAAGATGTGCCGCCATGCCTACGATCAAAGCATCTACATTCGCCAGGCGGCGAGGCAACCACATCCTAGCTGGGGATCATCGGGGATCCGAGCGTGCTTATTCGGCCCATCTTTGTCTATACACCCTCTCTCCTAAGTACAAGGCGTCTCGGACAAGCCCACCAGTAGCTTGCGACACTCTGTGAAGTGCGCAGCGTGATCTAAATCCAAAGCGCCATAACGACCAGTCCAGGGGAACAAGCTCATCCTCTGTGGAACCCCTCTCAGGCATGTCAACGTATCATGATAAGAAGCAGTAATCCTGCACCTCGAGCCCTCCGGCGTCCTGGTCTGTTTCCTGGCATTCTTTGTCCACCGCCGAAGAGCAGGAAAAATGGTGGCAGGAAACTCATCCTGTATCTGCCACTCATAACAACCAAAGTACTCGTATGCCCAAGCCTGAAAAGGAGAAGAAAAGTCAAAACAGAAAAAATAAGGGATATAATGAAATGCGCAAAAGAAAAGAGATCAAGGTGAGAGAATACCTCGAAAGCCAGATGAAAGCAGGTGAAGTACTTCGCCTTCCCTCGGCTGACGTCATCTAGGGCCAAATACATCTCAGCTAAACCTGCCTCCCCCCAGGACAGATTCCCGACAGTATCCCAGGCTCTCAGTAGCTCCAACAGTGAAATCAAAGCAGTAGATGCGCTGTTGATGAACAGCATGTCGGAAAAGCCCACCCATACAAAAGCTCTAGCCAATCTCTCGGCTCTCAGCCGGCTCTCAACGGGATCATCTACCACAGTGTAGTCCCTGCTCTGCCCCTCAATCAGGCCATGTAGCACCCCCAACTCATATCCATTCCCCTTCTTGATCCGGGGAACGAAACCAAGTAAGCCCATAAAATCATCATCAGCAATAGGCTGGGGCTCAACTCCTGTATAGGCTCCTCATGTAGAGCGGCTCATCCGTAAAGGCGATCTGTGATGACCGCAAAGTCCAGCGGAGTGTTGTCGTCTCACCCCAAGAGAAGTGAAATGAGTGAGTGGTCTCCCTCCAGAACTCTCTGAATGCCCTCACTAGATCCACACTCCTGCGAGTGCTCCCGATGGCCTTCGCCATCTCAAAAAATTGCCCTAGCCTAGCAGCGTAAATCATGCCCTTAGGCGAGTCCACCTGCTCCTGGCTACCCGGCAAGCTATCCCATAGCCTGCCAATCACCTCAGGGGAGCCACGGGTGCGCAATCCCTGCAAGAAAACATGGCACAAATATTAATATTTCGTGCTATTTCTTGAAATCGTCTCAAATGAAAAATAGGTCAAAACCTATCATCTAAGAGCATGCATTCTAGTATCACAGTTCCTAGGTCAATCTATGTTCACATGCCAGTTCATGTCAATAGCACAGTCTAAAAAAAAATCAGTTCAAATCAATTTCGCCCAAATTGAAAGAAATTTTCAAAAAAACCTAGGTTTCTTACCTCTTCCTTCTTCCGAACATCCGAAGTATGCTCATCGAGCTGTGGGTAGAAATCTCCTCTTGGTGCTTCCGGAAGAAACGGCCGTTGATTCCTTTGCACCCCCTTTCTTCGAGTAGCTAAGTTGGCATGTTGAGAAGCCCTCTTGGTCGGATAGAGCCTAGGAGGCATTTTCCAAGTTGAATCGAACTAAAGATTTGTTTGATTTCTCTAGATCCCTCTCAAATCGCCCTCTGAGGTTGCTCTCTCTCTTCTCGCCGTCGCCTCCCTCTCAATTTCAAGTCTAAATTAATTTCAAAATGGCGACTGTGCGATTTTTAATAAATCTGTCCACAGGGCCTGTTATGTCGTGCGACATACTAAGCCCCTGTGGCTGATTTTTACAATTTTGCCCCTAAAGGCTCCATTTTACAATTTTGTCCCCCGTAGGCCTCTTTTACCCTTTATGCCCCTGGCATTTCTAATTACTTTCAATCCGGTTTTCCCTCCAGTGCCCCGTGGCCTATTTTACAAATTTACCTCTGTGACTCAGTTTATTTGCCCTTGGCATTTTCAATTTTATTTTTCAAATAATCAGGGTACATCCCAGTTTTCTTTACAAAAATTATCCGGATACATCCCACTTTTCTTTACAAAAAACTATTGATTCCTTCCAACTTCTCTACAAAATCCAACCTTTTTCGCAATCTCCGTTATTCCGTTATAACGGGATAACGTTAGGTGACAGCCTCCGAATTGTCAAAACTCTAAACTTGTGCTACCTCTATCCGCGAATAGTGAAGTATGCCCAAGTCATTCCAAGTCATTTCAACTTGTGCTACCACTATCCGTGAATAGTGAAGTATGCCCAAGTCATTCCAAGTCATTTCAACTTGTGCTACCACTATCCGCGAATAGTGAAGTATGCCCAAGTCATTTCCAATGTGCTACCGCTGATCCGCGGAATAGTGGTGAATGCCCAAGTCATTTCAACTTGTGCTACCACTATCCGCGAATAGTGAAGTATGCCCAAGTCATTCCAAGTCATTTCAACTTGTGCTACCACTATCCGCGAATAGTGAAGTATGCCCAAGTCATTCCAAGTCATTTCAACTTGTGCTACCACTATCCGCGAATAGCGAAGTATGCCCAAGTCATTTCAACTTGTGCTACCACTATCCGCGAATAGTGAAGTATGCCGAAGTCATTCCAAGTCATTTCAACTTGTGCTACCACTATCCGCGAATAGTGAAGTATGCCCAAGTCATTCCAAGTCATTTCAACTTGTGCTACCACTATCCGCGAATAGTGAAGTATGCCCAAGTCATTCTAAGTCATTCCAACTTGTGCTACCACTATCCGCGAATAGTGATGTATGACCAAGTCATTCCAACTTGTGCTACCACTATCCGCGAATAGTGACGCATGCCTAAATCATTTCAATTTGTGCTACCACTATCCGCGAATAGTGACGCATGCCTAAGTCATTCCAACTTGTGCTACCACTATCCGCGAATAGTGACGTGTGCCTAAATCATTTCAATTTGTGCTACCACTATCCGCGAATAGTGACGCATGCCTAAATCATTTCAATTTGTGCTACCACTATCCGCGAATAGTGACGTATGCCCAAGTCATTCCAACTTGTGCTACCACTATCCGCGAATAGTGAAGTATGCCCAAGTCATTTCAACTTGTGCTACCTCTATCCGCGAATAGTGACGTACGCTCAAGTTTCCCAACTTAAGTTACCTTTATCTCCGTCATAAAGAGATAGCGCCATAAGCTCTAGCTTCTTCAGGTGACAGCCTCCGAATTGTCAAAATCTCAAGGATCCTAGACATCGTTCCTAACTATCTAGTGATGCTCGAACTACGATTATGGCTTGATTCCTCCGGGATACGTAGGTAGCCTTTCATAAAAGGTCCAGCCACTCGACCACATTGGTCACCCAATCCATCTCGGCATTCGCCAGATTGGATCCTTTTCTATCGACAACCCCACTCGCCCTGCAAGTGACGTTGCCGAGGGGCTTCTGTAAGTACCCAAATCTGGCTCATGCCTTCCGGTTAATTTTCCCGGCAATTCCGGTAATTTTTCCGGTAATTCCCCGGATTTTCCTAAAGTTCCGGAGCAATTCCGGAACTGTTCCAAGCCTTTTAAGGGCTGAAGGAAATGCTTGGTGATTAAGAAACACGTTTTTCTTAATCCCAAAACCCTTCTAGAAGACTGCCACCTTGCATGTTTCTAGAAAAATCCATATTTGGCTACTTATGTCGTGCGACATAACCAGCCAGGAAGAGTTCTAGAACCATGCCACCTTGCATGTTTCTAGAAGAATCCAGAATGTGGCTACTTATGTCGTGCGACATAACCAGCCAGGAAAAGTTCTAGAACCATGCCACCTTGCATGTTTCTAGAAGGAATACAGTCATGGCTTGTTATGTCGTGCGACATAACAAGCCCATGCAGGCAGCCTATAAATAGAGGCCTTCACCTCTCATTTTAACACACCTCCTCCACCCCTCAGTCCCCCTCTATAGGGAATACGCTCCAGAAGCCTCCTCTCTCCTCACATACCCCCCAAATCAACCTAATCCTCCCAAATCCATCCCACACACACTTCCCACACACACACACACTTCCTATACATCAAGAACTCGAGGTTCTCAAGGATCCAAGGCCTGAACTCAGTCTCCGGAGGAGGACGCTAAAAGGCTCCTATATCTAACTTGATATAGGAGTTGTGGATCTTCAAGGGTAACGAGTTTCTACCCCTTTTCCACTCTCTATTTTCCTTTGAATATGAAATCTATGTGTTACATGCATTGATAATGTAGTATTCTGATTAAAGTTGCATGCTTTAGCTTCATATTACCCAGATCCCCATTTCATTTCATTACATTTCATATCAAATCTCCGTTTTGACTTGGTTTTGCATGAACACTCAAGATGAGTGTGGATCCCTCATATCCACACCCTCTTGAAGTGTTCATTATTGTTAAACATGCTCCCTGAGATTTGTTTGTGAAGTAACTTGACCATTTTGGTGCCTTGTTACCTCTGCAAATCTCAGTTGTAAAGCCTCTGCAAAATGGCTAGTTATGTCACGCGACATAGGCAGCCTATGTCACGCGACATAAGTAGCCAGTTTGCAGAAGTTTCACAGTTTCAAGCTGTAATCTGATGTTAATCCCCATAATGATATAATCTGATGTCTATCTGCAATTTAGATAACATCTATGTACATAATGTGTCATTTTTTTTAAAATACCATTTTCATACATAAAGATGCATCCTTTACACTTAAATCTCATTTTCATGCATAAAAATCATCCTTTTTGCATTTAAAATCCCTTTTTACATTAAAGATGCACCCTTTGCACCCAAAGACTCATTTTCATACTCAAAATGCATACTTTGCATAAAAAAATCATTCTTTGCCATTTTCATGCATCATTTGTGCATTAAATGCTATTTTCCAACATAAAAATGCATTCTTTGCATAAAAATCTTTTCTTTGCACAAAAAGCATCCCTTGCAACCAAAAGACATGCTTTACATCCTAAAAATGTCATCTTTTCATTAAAGAGTCATTTTTTCATCATGCATTTCCCCTTTCCCCCAACCTTGGAACGGACCGGTGTAAAAGTTCTCATCTTTGCATCGTTCCTTCCATTAAAGGTTCATGATTTCTTTAGGAAAAGGATAACCTTGAACCCTATATCTCCGATTATCGCTTAAGAATGAGTATGAAGCCTCTATACGAGCTCGACCGTCTTAAAGCGTAGGATTGATGGGCTAAGGACATTCCTTCCTAAAGAACCTCATCTTTGACCAAAAGAGAGTCATTCTCTCGATCACGCAAGTCCCGAGGGTCCCGAGGTTTAAAATGCGATGATCATAAGTCATAAGATGAGGACGGGATCATAATCCCAAATACATAAATTCCAAGAAATCCCGAGCGACAACCAACAAATGGTTTGTACGTCCGGAAGACAACTTGGGACATTCCCCCCTTTACTCTCAAACACATGCACACAAAGAAAGCACGCAAGCAAACACGATTAATGAAATCTAGGAAGACTTGCTCCGGCAAGGCACTTTGGGTGAACGCCAAACGTTCTTCCCAAGGGGTAACTTAACCTCCGAACCCATAAAACCTTTTTTTCAAAGTTTTGAGGTAATCAAAATGGCGTGGCGACTCCGTTTTTCAAATAACTCGGATGTCTTCAAACTCGCGTGAATTCCAATAAACAAAAATTTTGGGCACACATTCACACATAGTCACATAGGGCATTATCATCAATTCACTTTGTAAAAAAAACTATTATTTCAATAAAAAAGATGAGTAGAGCACGTCAATAGTTTCTTCAATTTGTGGTGTATATACATGGGGGCAAACATTTTTTAAGCAATGTTGCTTTACAGTGGCCTCAGCTGATCCATGCACCATGACCTTGAAAAGGACCATTGTAAAACACTTTCTCTCTCTAATATTATCTCTCTCTCTCTAAAACTCTCTGCAACTCCCACCCCGTCGCTTCACCTTCCCCTGCGACTCTCTTCTTCCATGGCACCCTCTACAACAGTAACATCTTGTTTTGGCACCTTGCTGCAACAACTGTTTAGGGCCTAGATGTAGCAGTTACCTTGATTTAAATTAATCTGCTGTTTTACAATGGTCCTTTTCAAGGTCATGGTGCATGGATCAGCTGAGGCCACTGATCATCTAAAGCAACATTGCTTAAAAAATGTTTGACCCCATGTATATGCACCACAAATTGAAGAAACTATTGATGTTACTTCAGATTTGGGCGGGGTAGGGCATTATCAAACCCAACTGTGGATTTCCAAATTTTAGCCCCAAATCTAAATCAAAATCAAAATGAGATTTTTCCATGAAAAGAAATCAGAAACTAAATTAACAGACGCTATCATTCTTCATCAAATTCAAATTAGTCGGAGGGAGATGAGCCCTACCCCGCCCTTGCGAGAGAGAGAGAGAGAGAGAGAGAGCGAGAGAGAGAGAGAGAGAGAGAGAGAGAGAGAGAGAGAGAGAGAGAGAGAGAGAGAGAGAGAGAGAGAGAGAGAGAGAGAGAGAGAGAGAGAGAGAGAGAGAGAGAGAGAGTCACCTGTGCCGAAGGAAGAACGCCGGAGGAAGAATAGCCGCTGGAGGAATTGCACTTGACGCTTGAGAGGGAAGCGGAAGGAATCGCCTAGAATCGCCGCTGCGGAAGAGTGAGAGAGGAAAAGAAAAACAAGGGTTTTTCTAGTCGTGGAATCTTCAATATGTATGCACAAAAAAAAAGTTTTTTAATTTAGTAATTGAATTTTTTAATTTATTTTTTATATAACGTGATTGCAAAGTCAGTCGCCTTTGCAAATAATAAAAAATTCAATTTTTAAATTATTTATTTTAATATTTTTATAAAACGTGATTTCTAAAGCCATCACCTTTGATAAAAATACAATCGCGTTAGAATTTTGCATTCCCGCGTCCGGACTAAATTGTTGGCGCTAAAGGAAAAACATATAATGTGATGGAATCCGTGACTGCTTAGCCATCACGCTAGTCTACTGTGACTGCACTAAATGCAGTCACAAAGGCCGTCTCCTTATATACTCAAACGTGACTGCTTTTTTTGCCATCGCCAAAAGCAATCGCGAAAGACCAGTTTTCTTGTAGTGAATGTAGGTCTCCATGTTGCGACCTATTTGTGCACCAAATACCTGATTCACCATACGTTGGTACGCGGCACCCGCATTTTAAGCCCAAAGGGCATCATGACATAGCAATAATTTCCCCCAGGTGTTTGGAAGGCTGTCTTATCGATGTCCTCTTCCGCCATTTTGATCTGATGATAGCCTGAATAGGCATCTAGGAAGCTAAGTGTTTGGTGTCCAGAAATGGAGTCAACAACTTATCGATTCTGGGGAGAGGATAGCTGTCTTTAAGACAGGCTTTGTTAAGATCAGTGAAATCTATGCACATTCGCCATTTCCCATTTTGCTTTTTCACCATTACCACGTTGGCCAGCCAAACGGGGTACTTTACTTCTCGAATAATTTCGGCGCTAAGTAACTTTTGCACCTCTTCCTTGATAGCTTCCTCCTTGTCCCTTGCAAAATTTCTCCTTGTCTGTGAGATGGTTTTTGCCAATGGATCAACCTCTAGGCGGTTGAGGGCTACTTCTTCATTGATCCCCCTCATGTCTTCGACTCTCCAAGCAAAGACGTCGAGACTATTTTTCAAGAGGGAGATGATTTCTTCCTTCTCTTCTGGGGATAGCTGGCCCCCAAGTTTAATTTTTTATTCAGGATAGTCAGGATTGATGACTACCTCTTCCAATTCATCAACAGGCTCCGTTTCTGGACCGTCTCGAAATTCCAGGGATTCAATAATGATTTCCTTAAGCCTTCTACCCTCATTGTCATTGACGTCGAGGCCTTCTTCCTGCATCAGTTCGTCAACGTCGGGCATATCAACTATCCTCAAGTCAGGGTTGGCCCCCGAGTTCTGGCCATTGATGAGAACAGGATCTGTCTCCGAGACGGGCGGAACTATGCCATGGTCAGCTGCAGTTTCTAGGACTAGAGGTTCCTCTTCCAGTATTTCTCGGATGTAACTCATCCTAGAGCTCGTATGGGTAGTTTTCAAAGACTTGGAGATTTTGATGTTGTCTTCAGGAGTATCTATCTTCACGCTTTTGGATGCTTTCCTGCTTTTTACGACATGCTCCAAGAAGTCCTTGGCGGTCGCTCTCACACATCCAATTCCAGCACAAGTAGGGAATTTAACTCATTGGTGAGGAAGGGAGGCAACCAACCCAAGTTTTGCTTGACTTGGAATGCCTAGGATTGCATGATAATCACTTGTTAGATCCATGACTACGAAAGTGACAGTAGCCTTGGATCGGAAGGGATGTTCGCCGACTTCTAGTTCCAGTTCAACACTTTCCTTGGCACCAACTTTATGGTTGGTGAAACCTTCTAGCCTTCCATGATAAGGCTCCAGCATGGTGTCTTTTAAACCCATCAGTTGGAAGGCAGAGTAGTACAGAATATCACGGGAGGCCCCCGTGTCAACAAGAAGTCTCTCAGATTCAACGTTATCAATTCGACCCTTTATCACCAAGGGTTGTTCACGGGCAGCACGAATCCCTGCCAATTCGTTGGGAGAGAAACTAATGACCTCTTTCGCCTTATGAATTCAAGTAGGAACGTGATACACCTTGCTTAGGTCATGGATCTGGTCCCTTAGCTTTCTCTTAGAGACTGCCTCTTCTCGGATCACATGCAATTTGGCCCTAGGAGGCCTCTGTTCCCCATCCTCACTCTTGTCATCATCTTTACTTTCCTCTTCCTTCCGCTTCCGCTTGCCATCTTTCTTCATGACATAGCGGTCGAGTTTTCCCTCATCGACCCACCTTTGGATCATTCGCTTGAGGGCGATGCACCTTTCAGTGTTGTGACCATGGTCCTTGTGGAAATCATAAAATTTGGAAGTGCCATGAGGGAACTTTGGTTTGTCGCTCAGCGGACGAGGAGGTGGAAGGTTCACTACCTGCATGATCTCCGTGATGGGTTTGGTAAGAAGGGTAAAAATTTCAGGCTTTTCAGTACTCCTTGTTCTATTCTTCCCATTGGATCCATTACCATTCCCATTTCTATTGGAAGCATGGCGATTGCCAGCTGCTTCTGGTTCCGTCTTGTCGGATCCCCTTTTCTTGCTTTTATCCTCCGCCATGGCAATGGCATAAGCCACGTTGTACAAATCCACCTTGGACTTTGGCTCTCTAGCGAAGAGTTCATAGATGAGGGGTCCAGATCTTAAACCGAAGTTAAAACAAACAATTACCTCCCTGTCTGTGAGGCTTTCTTCCACTTGTTCCGCCATGGTTCGGAATCGATTATAGTAACTGAGAGTGGTCTCGTTCTTCCCTTGCTCGATATTGGCAAGGTCGGTTAACCTCTTCTTCCTCCTTCCTGCAGTAGCAAAGTGTCCAAGAACATCCTCCGCATGCCTCTCCAGCTGTCGATGCAACCTTTTTTCAGCTCATGGAACCAATTCAAGGTCATTCCGGAGAAGGTGCTCGCGAAAGCTTTACAGAGCATGTCATCGGCCTTTGTGAGGAGGTTCATGGTCGACTTGAAAATTTGCATGTGGTCCTTCTCGTCAGTGGTTTCATTATACTTTTCAAAGTTTGGGACCTTAAACAGAGGATTAGGTGGTGCATCTATTATCCTCTGGGAGAAGGGACGAGTGGACCAGTCATCATCATCTCCATCAACCTTCTTTCCCATCTCCATGTCGTCAATTCTCTTTTTCAAGAGTTGCCATTCTTTAGCTTCCACCCCTTTTTCAGTGCTAGAGTGAGTACTGTGGTGGAAACTCCGGTGGGAACTGCGATGGGAGCTACGATGGGACTTATCTCGAGGGTGACCGTTCACCCTACTGTGCTCCTCGTCATTTCGACGGTTTTCTCCTCGTCTAGAGGGTGATTTGTCTTGCCTTGGTTCTGCCTCATAGCTACCAAGTACCATTCTCTATGGTTGGGGAGTCCTCGGCCTTGCAAACTGATGAGGATGGGGAGAGTTATGTCGAGTTCTAGGAGAATCACGCCGAGGTCGAGGAGAGTCACGACGATGAGGTATCAAGCCGAGACGAGGAGGAGATAAATGTTTAGACAGACTGAGCCACATTCGTAGGTCTCTCGAGTCTACCTCCTGGTCCTTAGAATTCAATTGGCTTCTCAGGTCTTCCCTGATTGTGAGGCCGAGGACGAGGAGCATCTCGGAGGGCCTGCTTAGGTGGTACAAGAGGGTTACGGGGAGGATCTCGTCGCTCATCCGTTTCCCTTCCACGAGAGTTACCTCCTGACTTCGAAAGCATGATGAACTCGGCCATGGAGTTTTCTGGATCCAATTGCAACAAAGCAGCCTGAGTCTCGTACATACGTTGCAATGTCTCCATTTGTCTATACAACAAGGTATGTCGGTCGATGGGCTGGGTGCTCTCAGCTTGGCCGACGACGGCATTCCTCGTCATCTTCTTGCTTGTTCGTTTCCCTCGAGGATGAGTAGTACGAGGGATGTTCGCACCTGCCCCCTCGGCAGCTGGCTGTCCCACGGAACGGAGAGTCATGGCGAGGGGAGGTGGTCCTTTAGGCTAAGATGGAGGAAGCACCTCGTTGTTAGGTTGGACCTCGTTCACTTGGGTCTGCTCCTCGTTGGTAACGCTAGCAAATCGTCCGTCTTCCATTGTACTTCAGTGATTGTGATGCAAACAGAGTTTTAATCAAAATCAATCAGCAAGAACGGCCCAGAATTCTCAGCGAACAATTTTTCCGGCAAAAATAATAATTTTTCCGGCCAAAGTTCGGCACAGACCTCAAACGCCAAAACAAGATTGCAATTGCGATTTAATGACACTAGAATTTACGGCCAAAAACGATTGTTCCAGGCGAAAACTTGCAGATTCCGGCCGAACGTGAAACAGAGCAACACAAAAACAGAAATTTCCGGCTGAATCTCAAAATTATCCGGCAGAAAATATGGCTTCAAGCGAGCTTTTTCCAGGCCAAACAAAGGGCGTTTGAATCGATTCCCGGCAATGGAACCAAACTGATGATGCCAAAATGTTGAATCAGCCCAAATCCAAGCAATCGGTATGCTCCGGCGATTACTTAGCCTGAAAATAAGACAAAACACGTAAACTAAGCCGGGACTTCAACGGCGAAGGCCCTCCGGTGTGAGAGTAAGTTTACGGTTTGTAGAGAGAGAAACTAATTTAACAGAATTTTGGAATATAAAAGTAACGTACCAGAATATGGAAATTATGGCTTGTATTTATAATGATGGATTGACAGAATCCATGTTGAAGTAGGACTGTAAAGAGATAAGGTATAATCCTAGGAGGATTATATCTGTTAGAAAGTCCTTATTTGACTTGAATTGATATAGATGGGTATAATCCTGATTGGGTTATAACTGCTTAATCCTTGTTTAAATTGGATTGATAAGACTGCTTGCCGGAAAGTCGAGGTGAATGAATTCCTTATCTCGTCACTTGCAGGTAAGCCGAAGTGACTGAATTCCTTTCCTCGTAATATGAAGGTATGCCGATATGAAGATAGGCCGAGATGAATGAATTTGTCTCCTCGTCATATGAAGATATGACGAGGTGCAAACTTTTCTCTCCTCGTCATTCATGACCTCTCGGTCCATGATAAGCCGGGGAGGGAATGAGAAATATGGGGAGCCCGTTGACAACATTAAGGCCGAGGGAGGCACTTCGTCCTCAAGGGAGGCGATCTCGGCATACGAGGGAGGTTTCCTCAGCCCTTATAGTTGGAGATTTTATATTTGCTTGTTGAGCCTTGGTAAACCTTGGTTGGCTTTGTTGATGCCGAGATGGATGTACGAGAGACCTACATCATAACTTGAGATGAATTATGTTTATGGCCCAATCCACTTGGGTCTGATCCGGACAAGTCCATGTTCATATCTCGATTTATACTGTTCAATATCAAATCATAGTTTGTCATGACATGGAATGGAAATTTGGTTCCGAACAGAACAAATACGACTACAATAAGGTGAAGCTTTGAAGATATGTTATGGGTCATCATCTAATTTTCTTTATTATTCATGCTTGTAATAAGTTTCACAAATTATATTGCGTATCCTTATATTTGAGACGAGCATTAGCGTCGTCTTGATTTTCAGTAATAAAATAATAAAATAACGCTGTATTTACTTAAAATAAAATATAGGGACAAATATAGTTCTCCATCTGACGAATGTAGTGAGTATTAATTGATGATGCCAAAATCGTCAAATCAGCCCCAAATCCAAGCGATGAATGCTCCGGTGATTGCAAGGCCTGAAAATAAGAGAAAACGCGTAAACTAAGCCGGGGCGGATCCGGCTAAAGGCCCTCCGGCGTGAGAATAAGTTCACGGTTTGTATATGAGAAACTAATTGACAGAGTTTCTGTATTGTAAAAAGTAACGTACCAAATAATGAGCCATGGGACTTGTATTTATAGGGATGGATTGATAGAATCCGTGTTGAAGTGAACTTGTAAAGAGATAAGATATAATCCTAAGAGAATTATATATGTTAAGGAGTCATTGTTTGACTTGAATTGGTGTTGGTAATTGTAATCCTGATTGGAATACGACTGTAGAATCCTTGTTTGATAAGGACTGAGTACTCTGATAGCCGGAACACCGAGGAACATAAATGTTTCATCTCGGCCTTGGAAAGTAGGCCGAGGTGAATGATTCTACTTCCTCGTCATTTGGTGATTGGCCGGCAAAGGAACATGCCGGGATGAACAAATCTCTCTCCTCGTCATTTGATGATATACCGAGGTGCCTTTCTTTCCTCCTCATTTGTAACATCTCGGAATACGACGGCACAAGCATGATGATATAAGGCCGAGATGGATGATCCTCGGCATACGAGGAAGATCTTCCTCGGCCCTAATACTTGATTATTGGATTATGTTTATGGCCCAATCCATTTGGGCCCAACTCGGGCAAGCCCATGTTCGTATCTCGGTTTATACCGTTCAGTGGCCCCCGACTTTCTAGCTCGGCTTAGGACGAGTGGAAAGTCATCTCGTCCTCAGCTTATGGGATACGAACAGGTTTTGACACGTGTCCCCAGCGTCTCTTCATTATCTGACGGTTAATATTCTCATGATTACATGGGGCCCCCCAGTCTTGTCACGCTTTGGAAATCGTTACCAGCATTTAATTTAGGGGGCACCATACCCGGATTTTTGCTTTATCCATAGGTTTGACCCGATTAAGGGAGTATAAAATGCTAAACCCTTCTCATTTAAGCCTTTACTTACCCAAATCTTTTGAGAGCGAATAGCAAGGTTCAGGCGACAAAATCTTCCGGCGATCTTAGTCTTTTCGAACCCAGTTTCCGGCGAAGGTTTATTTCTCCGGCGGCGTTGATTTCGTTGTGACTCTGACCGTTCTTGTAAACTCAGGTATGAAATTCCTCCCATTTTATGCATTTCGCTTCTGATTTTGATCATTCTAGGGTTATTGGAAGGAATATTGAATGCGTCAAGAAAAGTGAACCGCCATTGTTGAAGATTGAAGCTTTTCTTCATGAATTTCTGTCTTTAACTCCAAAAACTTCAAGTCTTTGATTTTCTTTGTATTTTGTTGAACTTCTTTGAATATTGAATGAACTCCCCCTTTAATTTTTGATTCCCCCTAGAAATGGCTCGTTCTTGGGACCATTCTCCCCGATTCCGTTATGGATACCACACCGACAATCTGAGGGTTTATCGTAGGGAGAGAGGTCCATGGTTGATGCTAACCTTGGATGACATAGGAAAAATTTTGAGAAGTTATGGCCATACCCGAATGTTCATCCAATACCCATATAACACAAGGATTGACCGAATTGACTCTTCAACTCGTAATGTTGTGTTGCTTGAGGATAGAGCAGAAATAGTGGAATACATCGAACTGTTCTATCCGGCCTCGGATCATGAAATGCGTAAGCGTCTGAGTGGTAAGGCTCCCTCCTCGGCCTTATGTGATGACGAGGAGGGGTATTTCCCTTCCCCATCTTAAGATCGGTCATTGCCGAGGAAACTAACTTTGTCCCCTCGGCTTTATGCAGATATGACGGGAAGAGAAGAGACCTCCTCGTCCGCTCGCATAGTTGATGCCTTCATAGAAGGTGCCCAAGTTGAAGGCAGGAGAGGCCGAGGCCGAGGAAGAGGAGGCCTAGGTACGGGAAAGCGACAGGAGAAGACCCCAAGGGCCGGGGATCCAATGATGGAAAAGCTATATTCCAAATACGGGGTAGATAAAGCTGAGTACAGGTTAACTTATATGGGTAAATTTGATCTTAAGACGAAGAAAGAGGAGGAGAACTTCTACTACAGTGAAGACTGTGTACACTTCTTCTTCAAGCAATTTCAACAGGGGCTTCGTCTTCCCTTGGACCCCTTTATCAATGAATTTTTAGACGACGTAAGGGCAGTGCCGGCCATGCTTGGAGCCAATGGTACTAGAGTTCTCGTCAGCTTCATTGTCCTCTGCCGTAGCTTAGGGTATGAGCCGACCATGGGAGCTTTCCGTCACTTTTATCATGTTGGCTTTGTCAAGGAAAGTTGGCTCCTCGTCATTAGGAGTGCACCCAAGAAACCAAAGCTGCTTCTCCCCATGTCTAGCAAAGTCGCAGGTTGGGATAACCACGTCATTAGGGTTGAGAGTCGCCAAGGCTGGGAGTTCCAATCTCCTTGCAAGGATCCAACTTCATCAGGCCCTGTCCAACAATATGAGTGGATCCAGGCTTTAATCAAACGCTTAGAGGCATTTGCCGAGGTGGGGCTCCTTGACTGGTCGGCAATAGAATCCACTGATCACTACTACGTTCGTTTTGGATTGATGCGGGACCAAAGGACGGGGTGGTTCCCCTCGTTACCGTTAAGAGGGGGAGGCGTTTTAACGATTGGACAACACACCCTGGTCTCGTTTTTCATGAGGACTGTCCGAGGTGTAAGACCTCTCCCTTGGACCAATGCCTGGGAGAAACAAATGTGGTTGGATGTAAACATTTAACTCTGATACTTGGTTATTTCTGCATGTTTATTTCTTCTTCTGCTCGTATTTAACCACCTCGTCCTTGTCTTTGCAGATTTAACCCCCGAGCAAGAGGCCGAAATGTCTACGAGGAGGTTGAGCCCCATGGAATTAGTGAAGCAGAAGAGGAAGCTGGTTAAGAAGTCCGGCCTGGTGGAGAGACGGGAGGAAGCTAATGCCCGCAACTTGGTGCTAAGTGCCCAGGGTGACCATCCTCTTCCTATCAAACCACACGGGGAAGTGAACGCCGAGGAGGTTGTGTCCGAGGAGCGGGCAAACCCAGCAACTGGGGAGGGGGATGGCCCCCGTGTTGGTACCGAGGAGGTTGAGGCCGAGGAGACAAGCCTCGTCCCGAGGAAATCTGGCTCAAAAAGATCCCAAGCCGCCAGTGCCGAGGAGCCCGTAGCTAAGCGGGCAACTGTTAGTGGGGCTCCCAATGGTGAGGCTCATCCTCCCTTAACCATCCAGTCCGTTAAAACTGATGAGGAGGCCGACGAGCTGGCTAAGAGCATGGCCATCAACGTTCCCCATCTTAGGGGTCTTCCTCTGCAACTTAGGGAGGGACCCTTGGTGAGGTTGGGCCGAGCTCCCGTTCAGCGAGCTATGGATGAGGAGGCTTACGAGGCCCTCGTCAAAGAGGCTCCTAGCGAGGATGCCTTGCTTTGCCGCAAAGGGCTCTTAATTGCCGAGGTGAATATCTCTTCTTCTCGGTCATATTGAGTTTGAGATTTGCTTGGATTTCTAACTTTGATTTCTCTTTCAGTTGGCTTTCGTCACGGCGTACGAGAATGTCTTGGCCAAGACAAAAGCCAGGCGCCTAACAGAGGCCAAGACCTCCCAGGCAAAGAGCGAGGCTGATAAGGCTTCCTTAGTCAAACTTTTGAAGGCCAAGGATGCTGAGCTCGAAGCAGCCAAGGCCAAAGTAGAGGCCGAAGTGAAGAGGGCCGAGGGAGAGAAGACTAAAGCCGAGGAGCATCTCCGGGTAAAAGAAGAAGAGCTTGCTCAGGCAAGGAAGGATAAGGCCGAAATCCAAATGAGGGCCGATGAAGCTGAGGCCAGATGCCGAGGGTTAGAAGCTACCCTTCCCACAAGGGAGGAAGAGGCCGTGGCACGCTTCAAAGAGAGCCCGGCTTTCAAGGACGCCATGATGGCTAGCTCGGCCTTTCAGGATGCCGTGGACGAGAAAACGACAACCATGTTTGAGGACGGGTATCTCCACCTTGCCCGTAGCATCTTGGCTGACCCCTCCACCGGCTTGGACATTAACAAGGTGGCAATGCTGATTTGCCGGGATTAGTATGACGAAGAGGTTAGAGCTCTCCACCACTTGGTTCCCTTCTCCGATTATGACTTGGAATTAATAGCCGAGAAGGATGCCCAAGCGTGCTGAGAAGCATGGAAGCCAGCCTCCGTCTTCCCCGGCAATATCAAAGCCTTGGTGGAGGCGATCCAAGATGAGGGAGAGCCTGAGGTCATGGAAACCGAGGTCGGGGGAGGAGAGACCGAGAAGACTGATGCCCAAACTGATCAAGCAGTTCTTCCTCCCCCTGGCACTATGACAGACCAATGGATTGAAGAGCCCTTCAACGATGGCCAGCAAAATTAGGATAGATTTTCCTTTCTTGCTTTTTGTAATAGATGATAGGACTTGTAATTTTCTTTGAAGATCAATGAAAAAAATCCTTTTCTTTATCCATATTATTTCAATGAATTGTTTGTGCTTCTGTATGCTAGGCATGGGCACCATACTTGTGAAGGTGGGATATGAGGAGGGTTCCTCGTTGCCTGATTATTGAGCAAGTGATTAGGCCGAGGAGGGACTCCTCGGCTTTAACTATACTCTGAGTCTCATAGGCCGAGGAATGACTCCTCGGCTTTAACTGTTGGGTGATTTCTTCTTTTTCTTCTCCTTATGCCGAGGAAGATGACTCGTGCACAGGTTTTAGACGTTATGCCTTTCAGCCGTAGAGACAAGGTGTTAACCTTGTCTTGACGTGAGGCAAGTCATCAGGCCAAGGAGGAATCCTTGGTCTTGACTGTGACAGTGGTAATCCTGAATCAAGGCGGACCCTTGTCAGGATGTAAGGTAAGCCATCAGGCCGAGGAGGAGCCTCGGTCTTGGCTGTGATAATGGTAATCCTGAATCAAGGCGGACCCTTGTCAGGATGCAAGGTAAGCCATCAGGCCGAGGAGGACCCTCGGTCTTGACTGTTATGTTTGTAATCCTGAATCAAGGCGGACCCTTGCTAGGATGTAAGCCATTAGGCCGAGGAGGACCCTCGGTCTTGACTGTTATGTTTGTAATCCTGAATCAAGGCGGACCCTTGCTAGGATGTAAGCCATTAGGCTGAGGAGGACCCTCAGTCTTGACTGGTGGGAACCTATAGTCGTTGAGTCAAGGCGAACCCTTGTCAAGACATAAGGTGTATGTTTTGAAGAGTCGGAGATAAGATCCTCATCTTCTGGTGTTGATGTGAAGAGTTGATAGTTGCTTTGCATGTTGGAAGAAACTGCTTTCGTTAGACTGAAATGTGATTACATCGAACTGCAATCCTATCAACTAAAAGAAACAAAAGACAGGAAACAAGAAACTAATCTACTACAAAATAAACTAGACTAATGATAATATTTTCTAAGGTTGTCGGAGTGCCACGGATGCTTGAGATCTTTCCCCTCCTTGGTTCTCAATCTGTAGGTCCCTTCTCGAATGACTTGAGTGATGATATAGGGGCCTTTCCAATTTGGGGAGAGCTTGTTTTATTCTGCCTTCCGACCAGTTGCCTCGATTTTTCTAAGTACCCAATCGCCAACTTGGAATACTCTTCTGATGACCCTCTTGTCATGATATGCCTTGGTCCTTTGTTTGTAATTTACCATCCTCATCTGTGCAGCTAGTCGCCTTCCATCTATCAGGTCTAGGTTCAAGAGCCTATTAACCTTGTTGACTTGCTCATCATAGTGGGAGTTTCTCACAGTAGGGACGGCCATCTCAGCTGGTGCCATAGCCTCAGAACCAAAGGTCAGTGCGAATGGGGTTTCCCCGATTGGCCCCCGGGTGGTTGTACGAACAGCCCATAAGGCTAGGGGAAGTTCGTCCAACCATCTACCCTCGCGTCCCTCAAGGTTCTTGGCGGCTTCTGCTTGACCGTTTCCTTGGGGTCTGCTAACTGAGGACTTTGCATGGCGGACTTTGACTCTTCCCAACTCTGTAGTGAATGCTGTAGAAAATTGTAGTCCATGATCGGAGATAATTGTATATGGAAGGCCAAATCTGCACCAGATGTTGTCGTGGACGAAGTTGATTGCGTTCTCTTCCGTTATCTTGGCCAATGCCTTTGCTTCTATCCACTTGGAGAAATAATCAACAGCTACTATGACGTACTTACAATTACCACGGGCGGGAGGGAAGGGTCCGATGATGTCGATTCCCCACATATCAAACGGCCACGTAGGTATCACAAGTGTTTGTTCGACTGCTGGTAATCTAGGAATGTCGGAGAATCTTTGGCATTTGTCACATTTTCTAACGTAGGCGTGCGCGTCCTCCCTTAGGTTTGGCTAGTAGTAACCTAGCGATATGATTTTGTCAGCTAAGGTTCTGGCCCCCGGGTGTCCGCCGCAAACACCTTCATGTACTTCTGCCAAGAGGTTCTCAATTTCCTTGGGATAGACACACCTTAGCAGGGGCTTCATGAAAGATCTTTGGTAGAGGACTCCATTCATCACAACGAACCTTGGGGACCTCTTCTTGATAAGCTTAGCTTGAGCTTCATCTTCAGGGAGTTTCTCCTTCTCATTGTATTCAATGTAGTCATCAATCCAACATCTCTCCTCTTCATCTAGGAGCATGACTTGTAGTCTTTTGTACGCAGGTTCCTTGGCATAAACTACGTATGGAGTGGTCTTAGATGTAGACATGTCCATGGTTGCTAGTTTAGAGAGAACATCTGCGACTTGGTTATCTTCCCTGCCTATTTGCTTGAGTTCAAAAAATTCCATCTTCTTTGTCATATCCAGGACTAGGTCTCTATACTTGGCAAGGGTGGGGTCTTGGGTGTTATACTCTCCCTTTACTTGTTTGACAACGAGTTGGGAGTCACAGAAAGCCGCCACCTTAGTTGCTCCATAGAAGGAGGCCAACTCAATGCCAAATATTAAATCTTCATATTCAGCTTGATTGTTGGAGGCAGGGAACTTGAAACGGATGGCGTCTTGCACAGTGTACTCTCCTTCCGGGCTTGCTAGTACAATTCTAGCTCCTCTTCTTTCTTTTGTAGCTGATCCGTCAGTATACAGGATCCAACAGTTGGATGGGAGTTCAATGGGAGAGTCTTTTTCCTCCGGTGCGTTTTGCTTCCGGGAGGTGGGGAGATGCTCACCCATAAAGGCAGTCTCGACCATAAAGTCAACCAAAGGCTGTGCCAGGAGGGTCTTCCTTGGTTGGTAGGTGATATCGAACTTGGTAAGAGCGATGGACCAATTAAGGAGATGCCCGGAGCCGTCCAACTTATGTAATATCTTCTTCAGTGGTTCATTCGTATAGACGGTGATAGGATGTGCAGAAAAATAGGCACGTAATTTTCTTGATGCAATGACTAGCGCGTACGCTATCTTCTCCACATTAAAGTATCTTCTTTCCACGTCGGACAGTGCCTTTGAGACATAGTAGACGGGCTTCTGTATTCCTTCATCATTCCGAACTAGGACAGCTGCGACAGCATGATCAGTGGCAGCTAGGAAGACATATAGCATCTCACCGGTAGTCGGACTGCTGAGCAAGGGAGGGGTACCCAAGTACTTCTTCAACCGGAGGAATGCTTCGGAGCATTCGGGAGTCCAGGAGAAGCTCTTGGTATCCTTCAATACCTTGAAGAAGGGTAGTGACTTTTCGACAGATTTGGCGATGAATCTTCCAAGGGCCGCTATTCTTCCATTTAATCTCTGAACCTCCTTGATGGTGGTGGGTTCCTTCATGTCGATGAGTGCCTTGATTTTTTTAGGATTGGCCTCTATTCCCCTTTGAGATACCATGAAGCCTAGGAACTTTCCCGCCGTTACTCCAAATACGCACTTGCTTGGATTGAGCTTCATGTTATTAGCTCGGAGGTTGTTAATTGTCTCTTCCAGGTCAGGAGTGTGACTGCCCTCCTTGGTCTTTATGACCATGTCATCAATATAAGCTTCCATATTGCGACCTATTTGATCTTCAAATACTTTGTTCACCATTCGTTGGTACGTGGCACCCGCGTTCTTGAGCCCAAAATGCATCATGATGTAACAATAATTTTCCCCAGGTGTTTGGAAGGCCGTCTTCTCGATGTCCTCTTCCGTCATTTTTATCTGATGATAGCCTGAATAGGCATCTAGGAAGCTGAGAGTTCGGTGTCCAGCAATGGAGTCAACCAACTTGTCAATTCTGGGGAGAGGATAGCTGTCCTTGGGGCAGGCCTTGTTCAGATCGGTGAAGTCTATACACATACGCCACTTCCCGTTTTGCTTCTTCACCATAACTACGTTGGCCAACCAAACGGGGTACTTGACTTCACGAATTATTTCGGCGCTAAGTAACTTCTGCACCTCTTCCTTAATAGCTTCCTCCTTATCCCTTGAAAAGTTTCTCCTTGTTTGGGAGATGGTTTTCGCCAAAGGATCAACTTCTAGGCGGTGGAGGGCTACTTCTTCATTGATCCCCCTCATGTCTTCGACTTTCCAAGCAAAGACGTCAAGACTGTTTTTCAAGAGGGAGATGATTCTTTCTTTCTCTTCTGGAGATAGTTGGCCCCCGAGTTTAATTTTTTGTTCAGGATAGTCAGGATTGATGACTACCTCTTCCAGCTCATCTACATGCTTCATTTCAGGACCATCTCGAAATTCTAGAGACTCGATAATAATTTCTCTAATTCTCCTCCCTTCGTTGTCGTTCACATTGAGGCCTTCTTCCTCCATAAGTTTATCAACGTCGGGAAGATTGACCTTTCCTAGGTCATGGTTGGCCCCCGAGTTCTGGCCGTTGATGAAAATAGGATCTTCCTCGGAGACGGGCGGAACTATGCCTTGGTCATCTGCAATTTCTTGGACCATAGACTCTTCCTCAGATACAGGTAGGACTATGCCTTGGTCATCTGCAATTTCTAGGACCATAGGCTCGTCCTCATCATCAAGCACTTCACGGATATAGCTCATTCTGGAGCTAGTTTCGGTGGTTTTCTGAGATTTTGAGATCTTGATGTTTTCCTCGGGGGTATCTATCTCCACACTTTTGAATTTCTTTCTGCTCTTCACGACATGTTCCAAGAAGTCTTTGGGGGTTGCCCTCACACATCCAATCCCAGCACGAGTGGGGAATTTAACTCGTTGGTGGGGAAGGGAGGCCACCATCCCAAGTTTAGCTTGACTTGGAATGCCTATGATTGCATGATAATCACTAATCAAATCCATGACTACGAAATTGACTGTGGCTTTGGCTAGGAAGGGATGATCACCGACTTCAAGTTTTAGTTCCACGGTTCCCTTAGCTCCAACCTTATGGTTGGTGAATCCTTCGAGCCTACCGTGATATGGTTCCAGTACAGTGTCTTTCAATCCCATCTGTTGGAAAGCGGAATAATACAGAATGTCACGGGAGGCCCCCGTGTCCACAAGTAATCTTTCCGATTCCACATTGTCAATTCGACCCTTTATCACCAAGGGTTGTTCATGGGCAGCACGGCTCCCTGCCAGTTCGTTGGGTGAAAAATTGATGACCTCTTCCGCCTTATGAATCCAAGCAGGTACGTGGTACACTTTGCTTAGTTCATGGATCTGGTCCCTCAGCTTTCTGGTGGAATTAACCTCTTCACGGATCACATGCAATTTGGCCCTGGGAGGCCTACGTTCTCCATCTTCGCTTTTGTCGTCATCTTCACTTTCCTCCTCCTTTCGCTTCCGCTTTCCATCCTTCTTCATGACATAGCGGTCCAGCTTTCCCTCGTCGACCCATCGTTGTATTATCCTCTTGAGGGCCCTACAACCATCCGTGGTGTGGCCGTTGTCTTTGTGGAAATCACAGTATTTTGAAGTGTCACGAGGGTACTTTGGTTTATCACTTAGTAGACGGGGAGGTGGAAGATTTACTAGCTGCATGATTTCTGAAATGGGTTTGGTTAGGGGGGTGAACACCTCAGGTTTCTCTGTGCCTCTTGTTCTGTTCTTTCCCTTGGAGCCTTTGCCGTTCCCATTTTCATTCTGGCGAGTGCCCGTCGTTTCAGTTTCCGCCTTGTCGGCTCCCCTTTTCTTTGTTTTATCTTCAGCCATGGAAATGGCATAAGCCACCTTGTATAATTCAGACTTAGATTTAGGTTCCCGGGCTGAGAGTTCATAGATGAGGGGACCAGATTTTAACCCAGAGTTGAAACAAACAATGACCTCCCTGTCAGTGAGGCTCTCTTCAACCTGGTCTGCCATTTTTTGGAACCGGTTGTAGTAGCCGAGGGTGGTCTCTCCCTTTCCCTGCTCGATGTTGGCCAAGTCGGCCAGTCTCATCTTCCTCTTACCAGCAGTGGCAAAGTGGTTCAAGAACATTCTCCTCATGCCCCTCCAGCAATCGATGCAACCTCTTTTAAGCTCACGGAACCAGGTCAAGGTCATTAGGAGAAGGTGCTCGCGAAAGCTTTACAGAGCAAATCATCAGCAGTGGTGAGGAGATTCATGGTTTGTTCAAAACCTTGCACGTGGTCTTTTGCATCAGTGGTGCCGTTGTACTTTTCGAAATTCGGGAGCTTGAGGTGAGGATTGGGTGGTGCCGCAGTTATCCTCAAGGAGAACGGACGAGTTGCCCAGTCATAGTCATCGTCATTGAACTTCTTTCCCATCTCCATGTCATCCAGTCTTTGCTTCAACAGCTCCCATTGCTTGGTTTCCACTCCCTTGTCGCTGCTAGAACGGGTGCTTCGTTGGGAGCTTCTGGTTGATTTATCCTTGGGGCGACCATTCACCCTGCTGTTCTCCGCGTCATGTCGGTGGCTGTCCCGTTTGGATGGGGCCTTATCACGCCTTGGTTCCAAGTCTTGGCCACCAAGTATTATCTTATATGGTTCCGGGGGTCCTCGGCCTCACAAACTCTCGGTGCCGAGGATGAGGATAATCTGGTCGACGATGACGAGGAGAATCTGTTCGACGGGGTCAAGAAGAATCATGGCGAGATCGACGAGGACGAGGAGAATCAGGACGCCGAGGTGCTATGACTAACCGAGGTGGTGACATTCGCCTGTTTAGACTGAGCCTTGTTCTTAGGTCCCTTGAGTTCACCTCCTCTTCCCTGGGAGTTAATTGGCTTCTTAGGTCAACCACTTGATCCTTCTTCTTACTGTCATGCCGAGGACGGGTAGGTTCTCGGGGGGCTTGCTTGGTTGGTTGAGCAGGTTCGAGGGGAGGAGCTCGGTGCTCACCTTGTTCCCTTTCAAGAGGGTTGCCCATAGATGGCCTAATGAATTCAGCCATGGAATGATCTGGGTCCAATTGCAAAAGAGCAGCCTGTGTTTCATACATCCTTTGCAATGTCTCCATTTGTTTATGTAACAAAGAGCGTCGGTCAACGGGTTGAGTTCCTCCTGCTTGACCGGCGTCGGCATTCTTTGTCTTCTTCCTTCCCACTTGCTTCCCGCGAGCACGAGTAGGACGAGGAAGCTCAGCGCCCTCTCCCTCGGCATTTGCCTGACCCTTGGAACGAAGAGTCACGGCAAGGGGAGGAGGGGCGTCCGGCTGAGGTAGAGGAGGAGGAGGAGGAGGTAGCTCCTCGGCACCAGTGTTAACCCCATTCACTTGGGTTTGATCCTCAGCAGTTACGCTCGTAAATTGTCCGTCCATTACAAATCAATCAACAAATTATCAATTACGCGAATTTCCCAAAAAATCACAACTTCCAATCAAATTCGGAGCAGAATTTGACGTAAATTAAGAAACTGCAATTTGGCAACTTTGACAATACCAATTTTTTCGACCAAAATTGGGACAAAATTCCAACGCTAAAACGATTTCAATCAAATCTGGGCAAATTCCGGCTGAAATTTGCAGATTCCGGCCAAATCAAAATAGAGCTAAAAACGGCCCAGAAATATCCGTTCAAACTAGAAAATTTTCGGCAGAAAACAGGCTTCAGGCGACTTTTCCAGGCCAAACAAAGGGTGTTTGAATCGATTTCCCGGCAATGGAACCACTTGATGATGCCAAAATCGTCAAATCAGCCCCAAATCCAAGCGATGAATGCTCCGGTGATTGCAAGGCCTGAAAATAAGAGAAAACACGTAAACTAAGCCGGGGCGGATCCGGCTAAAGGCCCTCCGGTGTGAGAATAAGTTCACGATTTGTATATGAGAAACTAAATTGACAGAGTTTCTGTATTGTAAAAAGTAACGTACCAAATAATGAGCCATGGGGCTTGTATTTATAGGGATGGATTGATAGAATTCGTGTTGAAGTGAACTTGTAAAGAGATAAGATATAATCCTAAGAGAATTATAACTGTTAAGGAGTCATTGTTTGACTTGAATTGGTGTTGGTAATTGTAATCCTGATTGGAATACGACTGTAGAATCCTTGTTTGATATGGACTGAGTACTCTGATAGCCGAAACACCGAGGAACATAAATGTTTCATCTCGGCCTTGGAAAGTAGGCCGAGGTGAATGATTCTACTTCCTCGTCATTTGGTGATTGGCCGCCAAAGGAACATGCCGGGATGAACAAATCTCTCTCCTCGTCATTTGATGATATACCGAGGTGAGAACCTTTCTTTCCTCGTCATTTGTAACATCTCGAAATACGACGGCACAAGCATGATGATATAAGGCCGAGATGGATGATCCTCGGCATACGAGGAAGATTTTCCTCGGCCCTAATACTTGATTATTGGATTATGTTTATGGCCCAATCCATTTGGGCCAAACTCGGGCAAGCCCATGTTCGTATCTCGATTTATAACGTTCAACTTTCATCTATGAGACCCGGGTTCAATTCCCGACAATGGAACCACTTACTGTTCAATATCAAATCATAGTTTGTCATGACATGGAATGGAAATTTGGTTCCGAACATAACAAATACGACTACAATAAGGTGAAGCTTTGAAGATATGTTATGGGTCATCATCTATTTTTCTTTATTATTCATGCTTGTAATAAGTTTCACAAATTATATCGCGTATCCTTATATTTGAGACGAGCATTAGCGTCGTCTTGATTTTCAGTAATAAAATAATAAAATAACGTTGTATTTACTTAAAATAAAATATAGGGACAAATATAGTTCTCCATCTGACTAATGTAGTGAGTATTAATTATATCCATGAAAAAATGAATCTTTATTTTGTAAAGAGTATTTAAAAAGAATTTACTTTAGTAAAATATAAAAATAAAAATACATAAATTCTTGTTATCAACTTTTAAAATTTTTTAGTTTGTAAGTATATAATGAAATTTGAAAATAATAAAAAATATTTAAAGATAGTATATTAAAAATAAACATTCATTTAAAAAATAATTATTTTAAAATATAAACATCCATTTTAAAGTGGATAAAATACTAAATTATAAAATATTCACCAAATATTTTATAATAAAACAGTCCTTGCATCAACTCACTCGTACAACACAATCCATCATCTGGAAATCTATGCACATTTGCTCATTATGTAGCATTATAACTTGCAAAAGAGAAAACAATCAGGTCTGATGAATTTAACACGCTCCAATATGAAGCTCTTTCTCAAGGTTTTAAAAAGCGTTAGGCGAATGCTAGGCGGTGGAGTCGAGCCTAGCGCCTAGGCGGGGACTAGTCGGGGACTAGTCGGGATTAGTTGGGACCTAGACGGGGCTTAGAACTAGGCGTTGAAAAGGGGCATAGCGCCTAGTCGGGGCCTAGGCGCCCTTAGGCGAGATCTTTTAGAACACTGCTCTTTCTGCCGCACTTAAATTCAAAATTCATCTCATCTGTCGACAGGCCCGGCTAATATCTGTGCAGTTAGTTCCTTTGCACATAACCTCAAATTTTGAAGGGCCCCCAATTCACTTAGGCCTATGATATTAGTGTTAGACAAATCTAAACAATCGAGCACAAAAGAAAAAGAATTACAACAAAATTGAAATACAATATACAACATAAAAATTAACAAAGAAAAAATCGTAAGTCGTTGTCTTGAATTTGCTTGAATCCGAGCCGTGTTAGACACTCTACTTAAGACTAATTCGCCCCCTCACTACGAGTGCTCGAGGTATTCAATAGACGTTAGTCTCCCAGGATAGAACGGATGAACCGGAACAACTTTGCACTTAAGTTTTTCGGTGAATTTTCCTATGCTTGACAAAATTACCATGGATATTTCTCTAGGAGCCAAAAAAAGAAGATAATAAATTGCAAGAGGGAGGTGGAGAATTGATGGAAAAAGAAATCAATTTTCATTATTGTGGGTCTCTCTACTTATAGCTCCACTAACTCTCCCATGAATACCCAATTAATCTTAGTATTAATATGAGACTCATTACTTTCTAAAAGAAGTTTAATACCAAATTTTGTAACCCCAAATTCCAAAATAATGATCCATATTAATTCCTCAATTAATCTAGAAATTATGGGACATCAATAGTGGTGTTAACTTCTAAAAGTTACACTTTAACCCACTTACTTTGAGCTATCATATCTTTCTCATCCAATACCAAATTGGACATCTAGATATTTCATTTTCATGTTTTCACAACGTGGAACATGTACCCACAATAATCTTTGTCAAACGACAAACGATTCATATTAGGAAAATACACAATTTCCTTCACATATAACGAATTTTTTCAATAATTCCCCACATGAAGGAAATTAATGACGAGTTTGGTGATAGAGTCCGACAGACGAAAACTTGTATACGATAGGTGTGGGAATGTTCATTGAACCTTCGCTCGTACAAGCATATTTACTCTACTCGCAAGTCGGTAGACGCGATGTCCTTGAACCGTTATGCTTTTTGTGTAGCCGATCATATACTTGACACAAGTAACGTCCTAGCATAGTTCAATTCTCATAGCTATGTTCATTCATGGCCCTGAACATTTTGCCTGATTCTGTGAGAGGGTCTAAGAATTGAGCCTCACACAATTCTCCTCGAAGCGACCCTACTTCTCTCTCACATAGGTGATTTCTTAAAGGTAACCCGTATTACCTCGCTCGAATTTTCGACGCGTAAGAATCATTATAAGCCATAAGCTTATCCTTGTCCTTTCGGGATGTCACTAACATGAATGGACTTGGGGTTGGTTCCCCCACAGTGACGATGCAATTCTTTTAACAGTTAGGTTGTCCCATTGAATCTAGTTCTTGAGATCTCCAGTCATCTAGATTGAGTTTTCTGCTGTGTTTAACTTTTAAGAGGCTTACGTCTCATTCCCCTCATCGAACTTTCAATTAACTCTCTATTTAACCCTTTGATTAACAGATCCGTTTATCATTTGACTTCACATTGTCAAATTAGTTGAGAGTAGTTCTCCAATGGTATTATGTCTTAGACATATATGTCTAGACTACTATTACACATATTGATATATGTCTTTTCAATCCTAAATTGACTTTAGCAATATATCATCTTGCTAACACATGCTTTTATCCATTTGATAATTGTTAACTCAGATTCATTTAAATCCCATTAGCAATATACCATCTTGCTAACACAAGCTTTTATCCATTTGATAATTGTTAACTCAGATTCATTTAAATTCCAGCTATTTCATATTTGATCATTTCAAAAATTTCAAGAATATCCATATAATGACTTGTTTAACAACAAGTCTATTAGTTTTTCTTGAATTTGAATCAACAATAAAATTGACTAGAATTTTCTTTAGTTAACATATCATTTTTGAATTTAATTAATAAAGTGACGTAGTCACTCTTGTTTATATCTACACAATCAAACATTGGATGTCATTATCTTTGTACTTGTCTCTAGTCATACAATGACTTTACAAACTAGCACATTTTCTTCTAGGTTTCATTTCTTGAACCGTTTCAATACTTTGATCTATTTATTCAAAGTATCATATATTCACTTTCAAGAATTTGACATCAATACTTGATTTCCATTGATTTTATTTCCTTTTGATTTTTATTTATATTCAAACTTATTGAATCATATATAACAAACCAATATCCACAATTGTTATGAACATAACTCTTGAAACATAATTCACCATTTAGTAACCAAATTCAATTTCTTTGGTAATTGGACTTGCTACTTTGCGACACACCCCACATTCACAAGTGTACGTAGGCCTACGTTTCCATACTTCATATGGACATCTCATTGTTTTCTTGGAAAAACCTTTCCAAAAGGTAATTATTTTTCAAAGTATACCCACCCGCACATTTTCGGAGTAGTCCCAAAATTAGCAATAATGCCAATTTTCATTATTAACACAATTTGATCATGATGTATATTGTGGACACTTTGTTTCATTGCTCATGTACAACAAACTCCCTCGGGTTGTTCTATGTAAATTTTCTCTTCTAAATCGACATTTAGAAATGTTATTTACATCCATTTGATGTATTTCAAATTCTGCTATGTAGCAATTGCAAATACAAATCTTTATTCTCGTGATGAGAGAATAAGTATAAAAGTAATCAAGGTCTTTATTTTTCTTGTAATCCTCAATTACAAGTCTAGCCTTGTACTCATTGATTGTTTCATCGTTCTTCATTTTCTTTTGAAAATTCACTTATATGCTAGTGATTTACTACTCGGAGGTAAATCCACTAGTTTTCAAGTGTGATTTTCTAAGATGGAATCACTCTCATTTTAATGGCCTCTTTCCACAAAGATTCTTCCAAAGAGCTCAATGTCTTTATAACTTTGTGATTCACTTTCTATCATGGAGGTTAGAAAATTCGGGCCATAGAATTTTCTTATCCTACCTCATTTGCTATGTCGAGGTCGTGCCTCTTCTTTATCATTCCTCATGATAAGTTTCTTCTTCTTCTATTGAATTATGAATCCATTTAAATGAGTTTTTCCCATCTCTTAATTTATACGGAAACATATTCTTAAAAAAAGAAGCGCTTCATGATTCCATTATTGAATCTTGAATTTATACACAAGAATTCTATAATCACAACTATTGTAAGCATACCCAACCATATGCAATCAATAGTATTAAGTGTAACATATACACAAACTACATTTAGTTGTGTTTTATCACTACCTCCTTATTAAGTTGATTTCCAACTTTTTCTTTAAAGAGATAAGATTAAATATTTTGCTCTTAAGCAAATATTGATAAATGTAATAATTTACACATTACCACTACGTGTTTGAATAATATTCACATCATAAGCATCAATATGCTTTGATTATATTTCTTCAAGCACATATCACATTTTCAGGAATATGATCTAACTAACGAGACTTATTCTCATTATTGATCACTAATTCAACTCATCGGTTGATAAAATTCCATTTCATTCATTTAAGCATCATGAATATCATTCTTGATGATATCATGTTTGACATTCAAACCAAGTTTGACTTTCCAAATAAGCTTGACTTTTCAAACCAAGTTTGACCAACTTATCTTAGAGTTAAGCATTTCGATTTGCTTCAACTTCTTCTCCAAAGCTCTATTCTCTTTTTCAACACAAAGACAAATAGCAAAAACCTCAACTTTCATTTATATGTGAGGTAATTCTTGAATTCTTTTCAAGTGTAAAATAATTTCTCAATTATTGCCATCACTTGAGAATTTCACTCAACACCATCCATTCGGTATGGTTTTCATGAAAGACCATTTTCAATTCTTTCATTTAACTTTTCATGGTTTATGAAGTCCACTATTTTAAAATCAAGAGCACGACTTATAATGAAGTTCATTTCAGCCGCATTCTCAGATTTATTATTTATAGTCCAAAGACTCTCATAATTATTTCACCATTTTTTAGGTACTATATATGTTATATAACGAATTCGACAATCCGTTAAGTATATAATTCCAAAAAAAATCTCATGCTTCAACCGCACTCACGGATTAAATATCCTTCTTATTTTCACCCAACTTTATAGAATCTTCCTTAAGAAACCTCACAAGTTTAAGGGTGGTCAAGTAGAACATTTATTGTTGCCATCACTTGAAGTCGAGGCCAACAAAATTTTCTAACTTCTCACTATGGTGATCCGATATATTTGGAGCAACCACATTCCATTAGAGATTTGTCTCCTGTAAGTACCCAAATCCGGATCGTCAAAATCCGTTAGAAAGTTAACCGGAATCCGTTAACTGGCCCGCTCCAGGTTAATCGAAACCCGTTAAGCTTCCCGTTGCCAAGCCAATGAGAAATCTCGGGGCTGCCCCGTGCATCCCGACATCGAAACGTACTTAACACACGTCATCGCACATAAAAGTACGGCTTTCCCTGAAAAATGCACTTTCTGGCACTTTCCCGGGGCATTTCGGACATTTTCCGAACTGTTATTTTAAAAACGGACAAAACTGGGACCCGGGCGCGAACTCCCACAAGGCTGGTGAGTCATTGGACACGTGGCACGCATGCCACATCCCTCCCATCACCTTTCAATCAATTTCAGAGTGAAAAGACTACAATACTCCTGGTATACAGTCTCAGTCCGGCCGGACTCCTTTGCAGACTCTCAGAAATTGCCAGCAAGTCCCTCCAATTTCTAAAGTTTCACAAAACCCCATGGATTTCAAGCTAAGTCCGACCGGACTCATGCTGAATTTTCACCTATAAATAGAAGGGCTGTCAAAGCCATTTGTAACAACAAAAAAGACTCTCCAAAAATACCATAGCCACGGCCCAACTGGTTTCCACCCCTTTCCTAGCTCCCGTTTCGTCTCGATTCACGTGAAACCTCCGTATTTCGATCAAATACGCCCCTCACCACCTTAAAACACCATCCCAAACCACTTTTCGTATCCCGTATACACCCCTCGAGCCAAAGGAGTCGACCCTAGCCATAGGTATAACTCCTTCTCCCTAATCTCTCATTCCGCCTCGGTTTACGCGCCAGTCGCTATAACCGTTTCGGACGAACATCTTTGAAATGTAGACGCCTCCGTCTAACGGGGTCCGATACGTTTTAGCTCCTAGATCCTCTTCTCTTCCCGTAAGGGAAGTAATCTCGGGTTAAAACGGCGTTCCGCCCCCGTTCCGTTTACTTTTATGTCATTTACAATTCCGGATCGATCGATCCGTCGATCGTCATTTAAATTTGTGACGAAGTGAAGGGGGAAGACCCGCGATTCCCTGATGAAGACATCATGAGTATAGAAGAAGAAAATAAGTGGCAATTACTTTTCGATGGCGCAGCCAACAAGAGAGGGTTCGGCATCGGAATGTTGTTGGTAGACCCTGACGATATCTATACTCCACTGGCAATACGTCTTGACTTTGACGCCACCAACAACACCGTAGAATATGAAGCTTGTATAGCGGGGATCGAGGCAGCCCTAGAACGCAACGTGACTGAACTCGAGGTATTTGGGGACTCCCAGTTAATCATCAATCAGACAATGAAGAAGTGGAGGATCCAAGATCCAACCTTTCAAAGATACAGTGCCCACCTCCAAGAGCTGGCGCAACAATTTCAGGATGTCTCATTCCACTATCTTCCTAGAGATAAAAATCGGTTTGCTGACGCATTGGCAACACTCGCCTCCTTGGTCGAAATCCCTAAAGGAAAGCCAGTTAAACCCTTCAAAATAACACGGCGTTCAACTCCTGCCTACTGCGCCGTTATAGATCTCCATGACTGCAAAGACAAATGGTTATCCGAATGTGCCATTGTTGAGAACTCCGAAGAAAAACCTTGGTACCATGATATTTGGCATTTCATCCTAGATGGAACCATCCCACCTAAGATAGATCAGAAGACTCAAATCGCCCTTAAGAGGTTGGCCGCCAATTACTCCATCATCGCTGGCCGTCTATTCAAGAAACATTCCCAAGGAAACCTCCTTTGTGCCACCGAAGAAGAGGCCCGAGAAATAATGGACCATGTTCATCAAGGCATATGTGGAACCCACATGAGCGGAAACATGCTCGCCAAAAAAATCATCAGACAAGGGTACTTTTGGCTAACCATGGAAGCCGACTGCACCAAAATGGTCAAGAAATGCCATAAGTGTCAGATACACGCCAATCTTCTGCACACACCGCCTTCCCTGCTGTACCCTATGACTTCTCCTTGGCCGTTCTCGACCTGGGGAATAGACGTGATTGGAAAGGTCACACCCATAGGAGCCAATGGACACTGTTTCGTTCTAGTAGCCATCGACTATTTCACTAAATGGGTCAAGGCCGCCTCGTACAAAGTTTTGAATGCCAGAAAGGTTGCAGAATTCATCAAGCACAACATCATCTGCCGATATGGGGTCCCGCAAGAAATGATATCCGATAATGGGTCGCACTTCGGGAAGGAAACCGATCGCCTCCTAACCGAATACAAAATCACAAGGAACAAGTCGTTTCCTTACAGGCCTCAAACGAATGGAGCAGTTGAAGCCGCAAACAAGACAATCGAAACCATCATCAGAAAAATGGTAGTCACCGGGAAAGACTGGCCCGACAAATTACCTTTCGCACTGTGGGGATACCGCACGTCAGTCCGAACAGCTACAGGAGAAACTCCCTACGCCCTTACATTCGGAATGGAGGCTGTCCTACCAATAGAATTAGAAATACCATCACTACGGGTTCTCCTAGAAAACCAAGTGAACGAGGTCGACTGGTTAGAAAGCAGATATGAAGAATTGGCCCTGCTAGACGAAAGGAGGCTGAAAGCAGCCGAGCACACCCAAGCTTACCAAAGAAGAATGGCAAGGGCTTTCAACAAAAAGGTCAAGACAAGGAACATCAGAGTAGGAGACCTGGTCCTCCGTGAGCATCGTCATGGACCTTTCAACCCGCTAGGCAAATGCGGACCAAGATGGATAGGACCCTACATCATAAAGAAGATATTCTCTGGGAGAGCCCTTCAGCTGGTGGACTTAGACGGAGATCAACTACCAAAGCCGGTCAACATGGACAAGCTCAAGAAATACTTCGCGTGGCTTGGCCCCTTAACAGAAAAATCGCTCGCTAGGTTGAAAATCTCGAAAGGGACGACCTAGGCAAAAATTAGAGCTTGCACGAGAAAAGAAGCCCGCTAGATTGAAAACTCAAAAAGGCAGTCTAGGCAAAAGAAAGGGTGTGCATAAAAAAAAAGGGGGGGGGGTTATGATCTCCACTAGATTGGAACAGTATTTTGTCCTTTTTTTTCTCAAAAATGAACTACGTCAGACCTGAGACTCTTATTTAATTGCTGTAAAAGAGGAAATTAGACAGCCTCCGGGTTCGGTCTAATCAAATAAATAAATCTACTTTTGTCCTTTTATTAATCAAATACATTTTATTAATAACAAAAGGGAAATCCTAATCACAACGACTAATTTGCTAAGCTAACAACCTTGAAAAAAAATACTAATAAAATAAAACTATTGATCTATCAAAGCAATCTCTTGGTACTCCTTAAGATCTAGCCTTTCATTGACTTGGTAGGCCGGCGAACATGATCACCGCCGTCTTCGCGATCCTTCTTGCGCTTTGGACCCTTCGAAGCAGAGCGTCCCTCGAGACGATCAAAGACAGACTCCGAAAGCCTCTTGAAGACATTGGGCCTATCCAAAGCTTGCGTCTTTTCAGGCATCCCTTTGCCTCGCCTCTCATACCAATCCCCGTCAAGAAAATTCTGGATTGGATCGGTTCGTACATTAGCAGGATCAGACTGAGCCTCGCTCCTTCGCAAAATACTGCTAGCTACAAAAGAATCCCCTAACAGTGGAAGCCTCAGATCATCAATCTTCTCCACACTAGGGTGGCCGGTATGAAGAAACCAATCCAAATACTTGTCGGATAAGAAGATGCTTGCATTAAAAGTCCGAAGGTTCGACCAGCGGTCCCGACTAGTTCCTTCACCCCATGCTTGAGCTAGCACCTGTGCAAACTCTACACCAATATAAGACACATCACGAGAGGCCCCTTCGAAAAGATAAGTGTCCTGCTGCTGACCAAACTGACGGAGCACCCGTTTGGGAAAATAAAAGGAGGAGTCTCGCAAACCCGAAAGAACAACCCTGTCAAAACCCTTGATATTGGCAACGTACTTGTTCAATCTCCAATAAGGTGGACACCAAAGGATATCATCAGTTACCATCTTCGCAATCAACTCAGCCCACTCATCCGTCGAGAGATCCTTGATCAACAACTTTCGCGTATGATAGGTGAAAGGGGAATATTCCAACGGGGGACCTACCAACTTGAGATGCTCCCTAAGCCAAATAGTCAACAAAAGAGGACTCCCTTGAGTCATAGCACCGGTCTTATGCAGCTCATCAAGACCATGTAGGGTTTCATCCAAAATAAGTGGGATAATGTTCCTAGAACGTTTTCTAGCTTGCAGAACAATTTTCACCAATTGGGAGTCAACCAAGCCATCCCTGCATGTGAAAAAAACATCCCCGAAAAGAGAAAGGGCCAGAAAGTTCCGTTTATAGGCATGAAAGGCATCATCATCTGAATCTCCGCTGAATCGCCCAGGAAAAGAAGAACAATCCACCCACCTACGGTGAATCAACTCATAGCAAGTATCAAGGGGGATCCCTAGCAATTCATTTAAGGCCTCTGAATGATTCCTATTATATTTAGGAACAACAATCTCACCAGTCAAAGGCATATCCAGGATAATGGCAAATTCCTCCACAATAGGCACCATCTCATTCAAAGAAAAATTGAAAAGATGAACAGAAGGATCCCAAAATCTAGCAGCACCCTGCAATAGATTCCAATCCGGTTGGAGGTTCTTCAAGGTGAAAAGGATTCTGAAACCAAATTCTGCTATGAACCTATTGCGAGATCGGTTGCGAAATGAACTCACAAAATCTCTTGATGCTTGCTTGAAGGCTTCAATCACACCAGACGACAAAGAAAAATCAGCAACAATTATGGACGTTGGGGCGATCTCCTTGGAAGCCATGGATCACAGGGTTGGAAAAGAAGACAAGAACTTTACCCTAACAGAATATCTCTAGAGTTTGAAGGGCTAGGGTGAGTTATCCGGCCGGACTACAGGGTGTTTTTATAGGGAAAACTGACAAAATCCTGTTCGAAGAAGGAAGAGGATTCTGCCTGGGTAGCGTGTCTCGCGCGAGATACCTTGTCCCGCGCGATACATCTCCACGGAAAAACAGCAACAGTTCTGCACAAATAACAATCTAGCCCCAACTTGACGAAGCAAGTCTCGAAAAACCTGCGCATACAGTTCATAACATGCAATGCAACACCAAATTCAAGCTCAAAATTGTGGCCTAGATGGCCATTCCATTTCCAAAACGCGGAAAGTCGAGAAAGTTAAAAAATTAAGTAATTAGACCTAGGATTAGGACCTAAGAAAACATGTTTTTTGTGCTACCTACTTCTAATAGGTACCAAGGGAAAAGAAAAATTGTCTTGGCCCACACGGCCAATATTTACAAGTCATCAGAAATCAAATAGAGAGAAAAGGAGGGGATCACGCCATCAAGTCGCTCGAGCCGCCGGCACCTCCGCCTTCACCACCACGAGGGCTACCATCCCTCCTCGATCTCTTGGCTCCACAAGTCGGAGTCACCGCAGAGGCCACCGTCGAAACCGCCAAAGAACCCTTCTGGAACAGCCTTTCAGACAGGTCCGACACCAGGGCCATCAGTCCCGCCATCTTGGTCGCTCCACGGTTGTAATCGGCCGCGGACATAGTGACCTGAAAACAAAAGAAAAAGAAGTGCTCGGATGAAGTCGGACATATACACTTATATGGACGAATACGTGAAATATAAACAGAAACATACCGAGGAGACATCCGGCGGGAGGCGGTAACCCTCGGGAATATGGTCCAGAGTCGGGATATGGCCCATCATCGGCATACTTCCCATCATGTACGTATAGCTCAGAGGACCAAAATCCCGCACGAAGGGCAGAGAACCAGTAGACTGGGAAGAAGTACTAGGGGCTGATGAACCTGAGGCAGAGGCAGAGGCGGAGCCACGAGCGTGCGATCGCCTAGCGCCCACCAGGAGGGGACCCATCAGTCGAGGCAAGAACTCCTCATAGGAGGCCCCGTGGACAACACAAGCAGTCGCCGCACTACCCACCATAAGACCAGCATAATCGTCATCTGGAATAGAGTTGGTGGGGTACATCGCCCTAGGCGCATCCGCTGGCACCACATATGATAGTCTACCCCGGCCATGCTGTGGGAAGACCCGCTCACCAAGATACATAGTATCCCCCTCCAGAGATGCCAGCATCCTCTGCATCCCAGTGGCGTCCCAAGCAAATAACTCCCCAAAACCGGATTCTTTCGCTCTTGAGCCATCGATTGTGGAGAGAGGAAGGATTGAGAGATGTTTGGAGGGAGGAATCACCAAGCAATCCATGAAAATTTGCAAAGAAAACGACCTTGGCTCGAGCTAGGGAGGGAATTTGAAAAGGATGTTTTCAAATTAAAACAACAGCTACTATTTTATATTGCCTCGACAGTACAAGTCTCGCACGGTATACCTTATCTCGCACGAGATATGCCTTCGGGAAATTGACAAAATTGTCCTCAACAATAAGCGTCTACGCAACGTCAAAATTCAAAATTTTGACACATTTACCCTTGGAAATGATACACTAGCAAGGAAACGTGGAAAAATTGGCACCACAAGTCACGGAACGAGCCGAACGTGACACCCGCACGATCGCTCGGTACGTCAACAGTCGCCCGAAAAACAATTGATCCAGAGATCAACTCATTTCGCATGATTCAGAGCCCAGAAAGATGAATCATCAAATTAAAAGCCCGGTCCAACGCCCAGACAGGTGGATCGTCAACATAAAAGCTCGGTCCAAAGCCCAGACAGGTGGATCGTCATCAGCAAAAGCCCGGTCCAACGCCCAGACAGGTGGATCGTCAACAGAAAAGCTCGGTCCAACGCCCAGACAGGTGGATCGTCATCAGCAAAAGCCCGATCCAATGCCCAAACAGGTTGATCGTCAAAACAAAAGCTCGATTCAACGCCCAAACAGGTGAATCGTCATCCTCAACAACAACTAGCCTGATTCGGAGCCCAGACAGGCGAATCGTCACAAAACCAACAGGACTCAAAGGACCTGACAGATAAGCCTTTGTTTTCTAACATATTTTCCCACAGGTTCGGAGCCCAGACAGGCGAATCTTCAGAAAGACAGGTATTTTCAGAATTGGGTCTTGATTTGATTCCTCAGTATGAATTTATCTTTCAAAACAAAATCTCCTTGATTTTCAAAATAATTTTCAAAATACCTAAAGCAGCCTTTTCGTGTTTTGGAGTCGAACTACGTTATGGTCTGATTCTCCGATAGAGATACGTAGGAAGCCGTGCGGCCCGACCATCCCGATATTCAGAATGATGTCTTTTCTATCGTCGACATGACTTTTTCATAAGACTTGTCGACGAGGGGCTCTGTAGACACCCCATTCTGAACACATCGGATCAAATTTATACCACTCTAAGTCTCGCTTTGAGTCAAGAAGTAGAAATCCACCATTTCGTCATGTTTCGTTAAGTTTTGACTAACCACCGTTAGTTTGGGACTAAACTGCATACGAGATAACGTGGAAAGGACAGAACTGTCCACAGACAATGATGTCTCGCGCGGAATGGCGTGTCTCGCGCGAGATATTGTCCCTCTGCAACATGCAGATGACAGTTTCCTCGTCGATTTCAATCTCTTTTCGGGATAAAGCTTTATCCATCCGGCCAACCAATGATTTTGGGAGTCTGGAACCTTCTTGAAGTGTTTGATCTCATCTTCAACACCTCTCCAACACCTATAAATACTTGGTGACTTCCAAGGTTCAAGAGGTCAAAGAATTCCACAATTCACACACATTTTACTGATTTCTTTCCCTTAAAGATTTCTGTAAAATCACCCTATAATCACCCCAAAGTTTGATTGTCAACCTTGTTGATAAACAAACATCAAGATCCAAGTCAAAGGACTGAGGCGAAGCTCTGTCCACATCAAGATTCGATTCTAAACTTGAGTCGAAACTCTGCCCAAATCACCTCACGCAAGGTAACCCCTAAATCCCTTTCTAATTGATTGTTAGAGTGGTATAAATCCATAGAATCTAGGGTCGGCCTAGAGCCTCCCCAAATCATGGGGACGGTCTCGAAGCAATCGATCCTACATTTCGTTTAACCCCGTTAAATGGATCTTTATTTGTTTTATTTGAAATCTTCTTCCTTTTTTTTGAAATTCTCTCTTTTCTTTAGCAAGACCGATCTCCGGATTGGGTGGAATGGGTGCTCCTTGACCTTCCCATTCCATAACCTAAGCCCCGAACCCAAATATCTTTCAAAAAAATATTTTTCTATGTTTTCCAAACAATAATATAGGTGGTGACTCAAAAAGATGTTAAAAAATAACTACGCATCGCTACAACTACCACCTAAGGCCACCAAAAAGCCGACGGAGCCAGAACTGCAACCCGGCCAGCCCGAAGACGCAAGTTCCCTGAAAGAGGACCTGATCCTCACTCAGCTCAAGCAAACACAGGCGAACATTTCCCTTTGGTCCCTGCTCACATCCTCATATCCTCACAAGCTAAAGCTAGAGGAAAGTCTGGCCCGTACCATGGTCCCCGTGAACGCAACCCCAGACGAGGTCATTCAAATGATCGGCAACATCCACTACGGCAACATTATCACCTTCACAGATTTGGACCTTCCAAAACTTAGGGCTGATCACAATGAGCCGCTCTACATCACAATCCAGCTGGACGAGCGTCGCCTTCCCAGCGTGTTAGTAGACGGAGGTTCCGGAATGAATGTCTTGCCCGCCAAGATGATGGACCTGCTTGACATCAAGCCTACAGATCTGAAGCCTTCAGTCCACACTATCAAGGCCTATGACTCTACTTTCCGTACAGTTCTCGGGGTTGCTACTCTTAATATCTGGTTCGGCAAGCGGATGATCCCCACCGAATTCCAAGTGTTGGACATTCCAATCACTTTCACAGCGATCCTGGGGCGTCCCTGGCTGCATCAAATCAATGGCGTGGCATCCACCCTTCACCAGTGCCTCAAGTTCATGCAAGGCAACGAGCTAACCACAGTCTACGGCGACAGCGTCACCATCGAGGGGACCAGCAACAACAACATTTCAGTGTTAGAAATCAAGCATAATGACGACATGGCATAAACTGGATTCACTCTGGAGACCTCCAAGATCCAAATATGCAACGTGGACCTTCCACTATCTCACGACAAGATTCCTCCTGCCATGAAGATGATGAAACTCATGAACTTCATCCCGGGACTGGGGCTCGGCAAAAGGTTACAGGGCCAACACCAAGTCATCGAAGTCAAGGACCACACCATGGTCCAGGGGCTTGGTTACGTGCCAACACCGGCTGACATCAGGGAAGACAAAAGGCTCGCCCGTAACAAGGCAGCAGCTTGCAAAAGGGGACCCTCCGACGGCACACCCAATCTCCGACCTTACAATTTCAACCTCACTCATTACTTCACCAAGGGAACCAACGGCGGGCGAGGGGACCGAGAAGGGAACCGGCAGCGGGCGAGGGGACCGACAAGGGGAACAGCAGTAGAGCGAGGGGACCAACAGCCCGTAGCCGACGAGCGGGCCAGAACCGACGGTGGAAGCGATGAAGATGAGAAAGAAGCGAGGAAAGTCGGCCACAGAGACTACGAAAGGATGGAAAGGCTAGCACGGGACCTCAAGCGTTTTAGAGGACTCAAGACTAATCCGATAAGGGGAGCGTTCCTCGACATCACGGCTCTACTGGACCAGTGCCACCACGAGTCCGGCCACGAGTACACATTCAAGGGAATCCTGCACTTAGAGAAGCAGCTCAGGGCACTCTCCATGGGAAACAGACTGTTCGGATCAGCCGCCGAGGCCACATTCGAGACAGTAACTCCAAAGCAGAAGGAACCAGAATTCATAGAAGACGCTCGCAGTGGACCAGCTCTACAAAGTCTTTTTGAAGAAGTCATGGAAGTGCCAAACCTGATTGACTTGGGCTCCGAAAACAGCATGATCGCCATGATTGGGACAGCAAAAGCCAAGCCTCTCGATCCTCGAACCCTCATCAAGCATCCAGCAATGCCACTGAAGAACTGGGTAACTTTCACCGGACCAAGGGCAATGGAAAGGTCGGATGCTGTGTGGATTTCCGGGTTCTCAACAAGGCCAGCCCTAAAGATGATTTCCCACTGCCTAACATCGACATGCTAGTCGACACCACGGCAAATTTCGAAGTAAAGTCCTTCGTGGATGGGTTCGCTGGATACAACCAGATCAAAATGTCTGAGGAAGATCAAACCAAGACTGCTTTCACCACTCCAAAACGGAGAAGCTTCCTTCACAAATGAAGATGTAAAATACAAAGAAGGGATCAAAGCCAAAAACATGATGGCATTAAAATGCCTGACATCCCATTTCGTCATTCTAGGGGGTATGTTGTACAAGAAGCGCCACCAAGGGCCACTCCTTCGGTGTGTAAACAAAGGTAAAGCCAGCGAGCTAATGAACGAAGTTCACAACGGAACCTGCGGTCCGCACATGAACGCCCGAGCATTGACACAGATCATTCTCCGTATGGGATACTATTGGATATCGATGGAAACATACTGCATCCAGTTCGTCCGAAGCTGCGACAAATGTCAACGGTTCTGCAACCTCAATCACATCCCTCCTCATGAACTCTATTGCATGACTACACCATGGCCTTTCGCCACATAGGGAATCGACGTCATCGGCAAGATCACTCCACCAGGGAGCAATGGTCACGAGTTCATTCTAGTCGCAGTCGACTACTTCACCAAATGGGTAGAAGCCAGATCGTACAAGGTACTGAATTCTAAGAAGGTGGCCGAGTTCATCAAAGAGAACATCATGTGCTGATACAAAGTGCCCAACGAGATCATATCCGACAATGGGACTCACTTCGAGGGAGATTGTGACCAACTGCTGACCGAATTCAGAGTCAAGCGTCACAAGTCTTCTCCTTACAGACCACAAACCAATGGTGCAGTAGAGGCAGCAAACAAGACTCTTGCCATGATAATCAGAAAGATGACCACCGGAGGTCGGGAGGCGGCGAAAAGCTACATCCCAGCCTGCGGGGATACAGAACATCGATCGAGGCCGTCACCGGGGAGACTCCGTTCGCACTTACCTACGGAATGGAAGCAATGTTACCCATGGAATTGGAAATTCCATCCCTCCGAGTCCTCTTGGAAAACGGGATCAATGAAGTCGAATGGCTACAGAGCCGTCACGGCGAACTTGCTCTACTCGACGAGCGCAGATTGAAAGCCATGGAACACACTCGAGCCTACCAAAGCAGAATGGCCCGAGCATTCGACAAGAAAGTCAAGATCCGAGACATCAGTGAAGGCGACTTGGTGCTAAAGGAAAATCCTCCTATGCAGACCAATCCCCTCGAAAAGTGGGAGCCTACCTGGATAGGACCGTTCGTGGTACAAAGAATCTTCTCCGGAGGAGCCATGAAGTTAGCAGACTTGGACGGGAACCCTTTCGTTAACCCCGTGAAAGGAAGCAAGCTCCGCAGATACTTTGTTTGAGGAAGAGCACGAGTCAAATCTCCTTCCCCATACACTACCCCTCAGTAAAATTAAATTGCTAAAAGAGTAATACCCAACTGGATACATTCCCGCTAATGATCCAGGTAAAAAACAGGGTCGCACTTCTTTTGTCTTTGTTTTTCTCAAATTCACCTAAAGTGTCGAACTACGGTGACCTGAGCCCCTTATTCCAATTGTAAAAGGGGAACGTAGGCAGCCATCATTGGTTCGGTCTCAAAAAATAATAATAATAATAATAATAAGCATCAATTGCTTGTGTTTCGAAAAACTCTTTTCAATTAACCTACAAATTCATTACGGTTAAAACAATCTTTGATGAGTTCAAGGACGGTCAACTCTTGACTCGCTACACGCTAGCAAAACTACAATAAAACATTAATCAGTTAATGTGTCTGCAATGACAATGGGCGGATACTCTGGACAGCAAGGTCAACCTAGTTTTCCGAACTTGGTTCTTCATCCTTCTTCCCCTTCCCTTTCCCACGGCGAGTGTTCTTCACCCTCACAGGGAATATTCCGGTAGTCCTTCTACCTGGCTCAGGGACCCTTCCCGACGCCTCCGTGTAAGTACCCCAATCTGGATCACACCCTTTCAAACACACGGGAAACACCGCAGACTCATCAACACAGTCTCGACGACCCCTCTCACTCAAAACCCTCTCTAAACCCCCAGCCAAACCAAGGGAGGAGCCTTTACGGGATAAAAAGGGATAAAAGGACCTTTCGGGAATTTTCAGGAAATTGGGAAAGCAATATTGGTCCGTACGGACCTCTTTGTTGTCATAATTACTGAATCTCCTTAAAGTCCACAATATTCCCTCAAATCCCGGGGAAAATGATTACTCCCCTGCAGAGTTGGTCCGTACGGACCTCTTTGCATGCAAGATGGTCCGTACGGACCTTATTGCTCAGGGGACACCATAATTGCAAATATTCCTCCATCATCACAGATTCCCTCAAATCGAGGAAAACCAAAATACTGGATTACCAGGGAGGTCCGTACGGACCTCTTTGCACCTAATCTGGCACTATAAATAGAGGGCTCCCCCTCCTCATTTTCACACTCCTCCCACTTCTCTCTTCCTCCCTAGGCCTTCGGCTTCCCTCTAAGTCCTTTCGAGGCATTCCCGGCCCCTTTCGGATCCTTAGAGGCCTTCCGAGCCCCCTCGTGGTGCTCAGAAGCCTCCCGAGCGCTCCCGAGACGCTCACGCGCTGCCCGAGGCACTCTCGAGGTACTCTGAGGCCCTCGTGGTACTCCGAGGCCTTGCACGGTCTTTCCACGGTGTCCGGCTCTTTCCGAGTCAAACCGACGATCCCAAACCACGCCGAAACTCTGCCCGAGTGACTCCTGCCATCACAACGCACGCCGAACCTCTGCTCGAGTGATCCCGACGATCCCCACGCACGCCGAACCTCTGCCCGAGCGCGGCCTACAACCTCAACTCACGCCGAAACTCGTCCGCGGACAACCGGTCCCTCCCGAAGCAATCCCGATCCATACCATAGGAACGCTACTCAGACCTCAAATACTATTCCCCCGCGGAAGACAGACACGGACCAACATTGGTAAGGCTTCCTTCCTACACTATTTCAATACATTTCCATACATAGCATACAATGTAGACATCCGATCTGACATGCATTTTTAAAAGCACACGCACACACACACAACATTTAAAGGATATTAGGGGTATCAGAAAGACTCGTTTTACGAGGCTACTCGGAGTGAGCTCTAATATTCTAATATTCTCTTCTAGGAGTCATCGACCTCCGAACTCAAAATCTCATCACACAAAAACGGTTTAAAATTATCTTTAAGCGATGCCCTTTTCAATGTTTTGGGCTTAATAAAAACGGCGTGGCGACTCTACAAAGCAAAACACGGCGAGACACCTCCAACACGCAACGCTAAAACGGAATAAGCCCGGATCTTGGGGCGCGATTGCGCTGCCTCTCGGATCCGGGCGACTTCCCGAGCAGCGACGAATGCGAGATGCGGGGCTCGCGCGCGAGCCGGATCCGGGTAATTTCGGTTAGCGACTTCTGTGGGGAAATTTTGTTTTAAAAACTTTTAAACAAAACAAAAGATTTTTAAAACGATGATGAGGGTCAAACTTTCATTTTACCCCTTTCTTTAAACTGTTGTGTGTGTGTGCATGTGCTTTACTTTTTTTTATTTTACAAAAAAAAAAAATACAAAAAAATGCATCAATATACATCTGTGCATATATTTAAAATTGTGCAAAACTTCTGTTTTACTCAGAAAAAGAATTTTAGAGACCGCACACTACGCGCACTGCTTTGCCTCGGTTACACCGCACTCTACTCACTGCTTCTTGCCTCGGTTACACCGCACGCTACGCGCAGCTGCGCCTCGGATACACTGCACACTACAACCCTCGGCCGGAGTGGTCTCGGTTGCAGTCCGTTAGGTCTTCCTAGGCCTCTTGGACGCGCACGGGATCATTCCAAACATCCCATCCTAGCCAAGCGTCAACCACACGTTTGAGTCTTGAGTCACACTCTGTCCCGGACTCGGTTGGTTTTTACCCGGTCAGGTGTCATACGGCTGGATACATATACCATGCCGGCCATTTTACGAGTCAAGGCTCGGAACTCAAGATCCCTTGCGCAAGCAAAGCGATGAAAGGTCATGCTAAAATCTTGACTGATCTTGATTTCCGAAGCTACACCCGAACGATGTTCCGTCCCGGATATACATCCATGCTCGCATGACACCATGTCATCACGCCTTTGATACGTCGGCCATGACGATATGACCCGGCCAACGCCTAACGTCACGGATCCCTTGCGCAAGCAAGGTAAAGAGAAGGTCATCTTAGAACTCTTGACCTGATCTTGACTCGGTGGCCGACTTGGTTCACTATTCACATGGCTAACGCATCAAAACGAACATGACAGGCTCGGTCCTTAGGTTCGATTTTCTTTTAGGCCGGTGGAAACCGCTTGCACTATAGGACCCTCGCACAGGGCTGTCCACCTGGGATGTCGAAATACGGGTGCAAAACGAGGGCTTATAGCCGCACGAGATGGTCTCCACGACCCGGGATCTAGCATAGTTGCGAAAAGAAGAGCAATCTTTTCCAACCTACCTAGGATTACGAGAAAACATGTTTTAAGTAAATTAAAACAACAAAAAAAATCAAAAAAATAAAAGAAACGGAAACCGCATGCCACGTGAGCTTTCCCCTTTTATCCCGTTAGGCCATTCCGTGTCTAAACCTTGCCTATCACCCCCTCCGGCTAACGAGAGTGGTCGAGAGTACCGGGAACCCGTCTCCTAGTGTCAAAACAGCAAGGTCCTACCTCCTTCCCGGCTCTGTCACCGGGACGGTCAGTCAAATCCCCATGGCCAAGTCGGTGGATAACAACGATGAGAACGGGACCTTACCCCAAGAAATTTCCCAACATTGGAAGAAGTTTGGCGAGGTCCTCATGGCTATTGAGAAACGTCAAGGTGAGAAACAAGCCTGGATCGAAGGTGCCATGCACCACTTCGGAACCTTAGCCACCCAACTACACGGGGCTTCCCAAGCCATGGCTGCTCCTACGACCTCTAACATCTCTCATTGTCTCCCGAGAAGTCAACCTGTTACCCTCGTACGAGCCATGCGGTTATGACGTAAGGCCGCGAGACCTTCCGGAGGAAAGCTTGCCCATCCAGCCTCCCGAGGTCCCGGTACCACCGCCGAACAACGAACACATCGGTGGGACGTCTGCGATTGCGGTGCTTGTGCGGAAATGGAATTCCAGGATGCAATGAACGAGGGCCGTCCTCGACGAAAGAAGAAGCTATCTTCTCGACAAAAGCTGAAAAAGAGGTACGAATCCGGTGATCCCACAGTCGGAACCCTTGGAGAACCCTCGGGAAAGTTTGACTACTACATCATCTACTCCGGCAAGCCTAGCTACGCACAAGGCCATGGCAATGTACGCTCCATGATCAGTGGGACGAGCTTCGCACCGCCACCGAAGGCCCGAAGGTCCAGGATAATCCAACCCTGTCTTGGGAAGATCTCAAAGCCACTATTGATGCTTCGGTAAAGGCTATGACGGTGAACGAATTGAAATGCGCGATGCGGCCTTACGCCAATCGGGCTCCTCCCGCTACGAAATAGGAGAGACAAGCAAAACCATAAGTCCAGAGGTGAATGTTCGACACGTTCGGTCAAATCCCGGTGAATCCTCCACGGACGGACAAAAGGCCGGCCATGCACAGAGCCACGAACGAAAAGGGACCCTACGCCAAAGAAGTGAAACCTTGGACCCAAAGTTTGAAGATCCTGTCTTGACACGGCTCAGCGCACTCGGGCTAACATCTCGCTCTGGTCCTTACTCACTTCATCTTACCCGCACAAGCTCAAGTTGGAAGAAAGCACGGCAGGACCATGGTTCCCATCACGGTGACACGATGAAGCGGTTCGAGATGATTGGCAACGTCAATTACAACAATATCATCACCTTCCATGAGCTCGACCTTCCAAAATTTGGGGCTGACCATAACGAGCCTCTCTACATAACGGTTCAGGCTGGACGAGCGTCGTCTCCACGGGTGTTGGTAGATGGGGGATCATCCATGAACGTCCTTCCGGCCAAAATGATGGATTTGCTAGGGATCAAAGCAACTGATCTAAAGCCCTCGACTCGAGGCAATCAAGGCATACGACTCAACATCCCGCCGAGTCTTGGGAATAGCCACCTTGAACTGTGGTTTGGAAAACAAATGGTCTGACGATTTCCAAGTCATCGACATCCCAATCACATTCACTTTGCCATTTTGGGACGCCCTTGGCTACATCAGATCAATGGGGTGGCATCCACTCTTCATCAGTGCGTAAAGTTCGTCCAAGGAACAGATCTTACCATCATCTACGGTGATAGCATAGTCAACGAAAGGACCGAAACAAACGGCGTCCCGGTCTTAGAAATCAAACCCGACGATGATGGCATGATGCTAACGGGGTTCACCATCGAAAGCCCAAAGGCCCAAGTGTGCCACATAGACACTGCCTTTGATTTGGGACAAGATCCCTCCCCGATGAAAATGATGAAGCACATGAACTACATCCGGGGCTCGGTTTGGGAAAACGCCATCGGGGCACTCAACGGATCATCAATATCAAAGAACGAATACCCTACACGGCTGGGATACTCTCCTACTCCCGAACACATTGCGGAGGACAAAGCGAGCTGCACGAAAACACTCCACGGATAACAAAAGAGGCTTGCACGCCATCTCCGATCTTCGTCCTTACAGCTTCGACATGACCAAGTACTTCACAAAGAAGGCCGGCAACTTGGAAGAAGATCCCGAGAAAAGGAACAGAGCCGATCGGTGCCAAACAAAGGCTGGCCGACAACCATGGACAAGCTCCAGTGAGAACTGGCAAGATTCGGAGGCCTCAAGCCAAATCCTGTCAGAAAGAGCATTCCTCGACACATCGCCCCTGTAGGGATCCATGACCACCACTATTCACAATGAATTTTGGTTCGGGAAAACCCCCTCTTTGGCAGAAGAACTCGAAAAACTCTCTGTCAACACTCCTGCCTTCAACAAGCGGGACGAGTCTGCATTCGAGCTAGTAATGCCCAAGTGTAAGTGCTCCAATTTGAGTTGGTAGCTTTTTCGTTAGAAAGTTAACGAAAGTTTTAACATTTCTAACATTTCTAACAATTCCTAACATTTCTAACAAAATGAGGGCAAAATGGGCATTGTTATTTAAGGATAAACCAAGGAAAGGAATCAAAAAGCAAAAGAAATAAGAAAAACCAAAAATAGAAATGGTGGAACAAAAAGCTGGTGATTAATTTGAATTTTGAAAAGATTATTCTTCTGTCCAAAGCTGAAGAGTGTAATTAATGAACGGCACGCCTGTTGCACTTCTCATCCGCGCGGACATGTATGTAAATTTCGGGGCCTATAAATTGAACCCTCCTCTCTCAGTTTACATAACACAATTTGATCACAGCAACGAAACTCTGGCGAAATATAGAGAGAAAACAGTGAGAATTCTTCAAGAATTGTCACCATTTTCTCTCCAATCTTTCCCAACTCACACTCACCCACTCACTCTCATATTTAAGCCTTAAACACTCATACACTCAAGCCAAAAACTCAAGAACACAAGGAAGAGTGGTAAACCCCTTTTCTCCTTACCCTAAACTCCAACCATGCATGCATTTGCAAACTACAAAATGTAGTTCTTTCATCTTATTGCTTTAGATCTAAGAAGATCACCATGGAAGACCATCTCCATGGATGATCTTCTACAAAGATCAAAATTGTTTTCAAAGTTCTCTTACTTTCTTGCAAAGAAAACACATTTTCAAAACCCTAAAATCATTTTCAAGCACCAAATCTTGATTTTCAAAGGATAAAAATCCCCTTCCCAAGCAAATGAAGTGCTTAGTCCTAATGTACCCCAAGGATGGTTTGGTATAGTTGATTCACCACTAAAATGTCAAGTGATCACTAACCAAAACCTAGGGAAATGGGGACAAGCATGGATGCAAAACCCCCCTTAAAATCATATTTTCTTTCTTGAGAAGTTGCTGTCCAGTAGCAATTTCCTCAGACCTCAGTCCATGGTCTAATTTTTTGGACACAGATAAATGTGGAATTTGGTGTTGACTACAAAACACTTTTTGTAGCCAACATCCAGATCTTTCCAGAAATAGTTTTATTTTATTTTTTGAGTGAGTAAAACCCCTTTTTTCAATTTTTCTTTTAGAGGCCAGTTCATCAGCTTCTGGAAATCCAGATTTCACATCTGAGATTTCCAGAAGGTTTTGACCCCTCAAATCACCCCCAAAATGGAAAGTTACTTTGCATAAACCCTATTTAAGGTGTTCTAAACAACTTTCATTCTCGGACTTTTCCCAGATTCTGAGTTTTTGAAGCCCTAAAGTCCATTTCAAAGTCAAGGGTCAACTGCCTTTTTCGTTCTGGCAGAAATAATTTCCAACTTCAAAAGGTCTTTTGAGTACCAAATTTCAAACCAAAAATCATCCAAAAAATCATGGGATCAGTTTAAAGTCTTCAAAAGAGATCCCAATTTTTACTTTTCTGAGTTTCAAATTATTTTGGTCAAAACACACACACACACACACACACACACAACAAAAGGATTTCAAATGTTTGGAAGACTCGTTTTACGAGGCGCCGGGTGCACACTAACGTCCATCCCGACGCGTAACGTGACCTCCGAACCTAAATTTCTGATCTCGGGCATTTTTCAAAGTTTTGGCCCTTAAAACAAAAATGGCGTGGCGACTCCGTTTTGATTTTCACAAAAAAAATCGGGTACATCACGGTGGCGACTCATTTGGGGATAAATAAGCTTTTTCTAAAAAATGATATTGGGTATATTGGTGGAAACCATTAAACTGCCCGTTATCGCCTCCTAACACGAGTCGGGGATAAATTGTGGTCTAACAATCCCACGTACCGGTATCATTATTTTCAAAAAAAAAAGAAGAAAAAAAAAACTTTTGAGGGTCAAGCTTCCGTCTCAACATTTGAAAATCCTTTGCTTTGTGTGTGTTGATTTTTGCAAATTTTCGTGTTTGTTTTTGCCGCCTCGGAAAAAAAAAAAGTCAAAATTTTGACTGTCGGAATAATGTCCCTAGCTGTCGGAATTTTCGTGCTTACGTGCTTATGTGTTCATTAAATTTCAAAAAAAAAATTTCAAAAAAAAAAAAGAAAATTTTCAAAAAAAAATCATGCATCATATTTTTAAGACACATAAAAAAATTTCCATTTTACTCAGAAAAAGAAGATAGACTGCTTGCACACTATGCGCACGTGACTGTACACTTGCACACTACGTCCCTAACCCGGGGGAAATCCTTGTCGCGGTCCGTTTGGTCTTATTACGCCTCTCGGATGAGCACGGGACTACCCAAACATCCCATGGAGCCTCGTGTCGACCATGCACTTGTCCGTGACACACTTTGTCCGAGACCCGGTTGGTTTTTAGTACGTGTGTGTCATGCCTGTACGTGTATAGACCTTTCCTTTCAAGCCTTTGTCGGCATACCGACTCAATATCTTTCGGGTCCCTAATCGGTCGAAGTCATGCCGGTTTTCCGCCGCATGAGACTTTGACCAAGATATTGACCGGCGCCTTGACTTCGGCTCACGGCGGCACAAATTATACGACTCCCGGCATTGACCTTTGAGTCATCAAGGATTAATGATTATTTCATGCCTAATTATGGCTTAATCGACGACAAGTCAAGATCGGTTGTGGACGCTTATCGGTCCAAACCATGCCGACTTTTCGTCGAGCCCCGGACATGATCTTGACTTTGACGTCGGCTTTGTCGTAATTTACATCGAATACTCGTCAAGACTCGATTACGCGCCGGACTTCTAGGATCGTTTTCTTTTCGGTCGGTGGGACCCGCTTGCCCTATAGGACCCTCGCCGGGCATCCCACTGGGAGGTCGAAATACGAGGTGGAATACGAGGGGCTTATAGACGTAGTGACGGGGCCCGGCGATCCAGGAATCGAGTAGTTCGCGAAAAAGAAGAGCAATCTTTTCCAACCGATTAGGTTAATAAAGCATGTTTTAAGTAAACAAGAACAAATAGCTGCATGTTGCATGAGCCCTAAGCCCAAACACCAACTGTTTCGCTTTCCGAGTGCGAACCACACCCTTTTGTGCCTTCCACGGTAAGCAAAGTTTGGATCGAGACCGGGTCATCGTTTGTTCGGCTCGGTCATTTCGAAGTTAGATACTTCATCGGTTTCCTCCTTCGCTTCAGCTCAAAGTTTCGAGAATAACCAACTCGAGAGGAGAACGGTGGGGACGTACAACTCCACACCCGAAAATCCAGCAAAAATGCAGAGCAGTGGAATCGGATGTTGGAGCAGATAAGACAAAATCAAGAGGTTCGAGATCGATCGGTTATTGGAAAGTATCGAGAACCCGGGGCTAGCAATTGTTCACCACCCTAATGGAACCTTTACGGTTGATGCGAAGATTGGAGCTAATTACCCTCCGGGCATGCCAACTACCATCAAATGCCTGTTCCCCTTTCGTGTGGAACTACTAATGGGCCAAGCATCCCCAAGCCTATCACTCGGCTCTTGCCTCTCGGCCTCATCGTATCGATCTTGGTCAACTTCCCCCGGCGCCTCCCGGTTTCACCTTTGGGTTTCAATCGGCTTGGAATGGGTCGGTTCGCTACTCCAAAACCTCGGTGCGGCCCGGGCCATCAATGCGGGGTGGTCGATTCGGTACATCTCGGCCCTTCTTGCTCGATACTCCTCGACGGTCCGATCTAGGTCAGCACTTTGCCCCGGTGCCTCTCGGGTCTCACCACCGGGATTGAGTCGGTTGGCTTTTGCCACGCGGCTTGGAAGGGTCGGTTCACTACTTCACAACATCGATGCAGGTTCGGGTCATCGGCTTGGAAGGGTCGGTTACTACTTCACCGCATCGATCAGCTCGGGTCACCATCTCGGAATGGGACCGGTTCGTTTCTCGGGCTCCATGGTTCGAGAGGGGGCCGGCTTGCTTCCTCCAATTCTCAAAGCATGGCGGCCCCTATGAATCTTTGCCAAGATCACGTGGGCCACCAGGGCTTTTATCACCACTTCATCGAGCTCTACCCCGCCCCTGGGTTGGGAAGTCCGACAAGGTCAAATGCTCCTCATCAAATTCTCCACCCAGCCGTTACGCAAGCTGCTCCTGCTCATCAAGTACAGTATACACATTACCCTTGTAGTCATGTTCCTCGGTGCGGTCAAGACACATTCAATCCTCTTTATTACGATGCCTCAAACCTCATGTTTCGGCGGCCTTACGGATCCGCACTCCTTTGCTCCACTGGTATCCACCATTACGAGCCATATATCTTCATCTTCGGCAAGCTGCCCGGGCCTTATGAGGAAGATTACGGTCACGACTTTTTAACGCTCGAGCTTGTCATTCCTCCCACCAGAGTACTTCCTACGTGGTTTCGTTTTGCTAATGCCAATCTTGTGGCGGGGTCATGCAATCCTAATGTTCCTATTGACTCGTCGATGGATTATTGGTAGAACCAATTAAGAAGGTACAAGAAAAGCCTAGCAACGAGAGTATCGACGATCGCTCGACTCGGGCCATCTCACCATATCAATCTTGTGTATCGACACGAATGAAGTTTACAAAAGGTCGAATCTCGACGATTACATTGATGATTACATCAAAAGGGTTCGTGCACGGGAAAAGACTACGAGTGCGAGACATGTCTCGCCGCTATAAACCTTACCCTTCCAACACGGCTCCAGACATCCGGTAAAGGAAAGAAGGCATTGTGTACAATTGACGGCCCCCAAAGCAACCAAGAAATGGTGGTCCTTTAAGGCAACGAGAACGTTTTGATGATCTTGGGATGCCCATGGGCTTAATTTTCAAGGGCTTAGTAAGGGTAGGCCTTTTGGAGCCTCTCGAGGACTACCATCCAAGGAGCTCAAATGCACCTCTCGACATGAGTAAGCACTTTGCGCCTTCCATGATCATTATGGCCACACGACCGACAAGCTGCATAGTCTTGAAGAGAGCGGTTCAAAGGTTAATCGAAACGGGCAAGCTTGAGCGCCCCAATGGACCAAAACCGGCAAACCACATTCGAATGGTGACCAAGTCAATGACCAAATCTCGAATCCAGGATTTGGGTGTTCCCTTAAGCAAAGTTTTAAATAGCTTGCTAGAGCGGGGTCTCCTCGAACCCATGAGAAACTATCGGCCAAGGATCCCAAAATCCCTTTTGACACCACTAAGCATTGTGCTTTCCACCGGTACCACGGTCATACGACCGACAAGCTGTACGGCTTTGAGAAAGGCGATTCGGGGATTAATTAAGAAGGGCAAACTCGAGCGCCTCGGTGATCTCAACCCCCTTGATGATCATTTCCCAAACAACGCGAATGTAAACATGATTGAATTTTATGATTCAAACTACGTGAATTCAACGAGACTACGACAAGCCGAGATGATTTAGTCGCAACAAATGTTGAGAATGGATGGTTTGGCTGCAACAAGCATGTGGCCATGGCAAAGCTGGATTTGGTGAAATGCTTTGAACTCTCGCCCTCAGATAAGTTCACGGCGACGCCAAGGTTAAATGGGATGATAATGATCGATGGCGAGATTTGGCGAGAAACGATAAGGATACAAGAAATCCGATGATTAGGAAGGAAGAGTTAGTCCTGGCTTTGGAAAACGCCCATAAGATTCATGAAGAAACAGTGACCACTGCTCATCGATGCTCTCGCCACCCATAGAGTTCGGTGTAGGTTGAGGCGAATGGTTCCCCGGTCATGGTCGAAGATGAGACTTGAGAAAACAGTGATTTCGGTCCCTTCATCCTATAACTCTCCATCCCACGGCCAATACCTCCCTCCATCCACATATGATCCCTTGCCAAGGACAATTCCTCTTCAGCCCTTTCCGGCACCTCGGGCCATTAGGGCTCCATCGCCCTCGGCTCCTCGAACGAGTTGGGCTCCATCACACTGTTCCTCAATTTCAGCAATACTCCCGGTTTATGCTCCGGCTTCACATAATCAATTTGAGCTATGTGGCTATGTTAAAGCCTCTACACCCACTTTGAATGCAATCATGAGTTGCTAAAAGAAAATCTGGATGCCACAAGTTTTCCGTTGCCGTCTACGGACTTAGTGAATTCACCCGTCAGTTTCACCGATCTGCGGTTGTGTTTCCCTCTGGCGATAAGAGTCTTGTTGCGAGTTCCGGTAACTCGAATGTTCCCGTTGATCCCCATGTGGCAATATTGATAGAGCAAGTGAAACAAATGCAGGAGAAGCTTGATCTTATGATAAGTATTAGCACTCCTTTGACCCAAGATGTCGAACCAGGCAAAGAAATGATTACTGTCGCGCAAAATTCAAGTGCCCGAAGTGAGAGAATCCGATAGGACAAAGCTTGCCCCGAGCACACTTGTCTAATGCGGTTCCAAGCTTGAGAAAGGCCCGAAGACACAATCGGCTAGTATCACCCCTTTCACTCAAAACAACCGGCGCATCGGCTGAATCCTCCCAAAGCGAGCCCAATACCCCTCAAGGTCCTCTCGGGTTCACTTCCTTCCATCAATATGCTTTCGATCGACAAAGTTCGTCCAGTGACTTTTCCGACCCGTTTCTTTGGACAACTTGTGCTCGCCCAGTTGCTCCATGGCCTCGAAACTCCTCCACTTCCCACCGAGTATCATGGGCACGTAAGCTGATCCTTTGCCTCGGTGCACGGTAATGGAATCAGAAGTTAACAGAAAGATGGAAAGCTCAAGCGCCTCGGCAGTCCGACCAGCGAAGAGTAGCTAGGCTAAGTGTTACCTATCCTTAAAAAAATATTAAAAGAATATAGTCTTTTAGTCAACCTTCGTAGGTTCTAGTACTTTCTTCGTTCAATCAAGTCCTCCTTGGACATTGTAGTTAATCTTAAATTTTCTATAAAAGAGTCTTTTTCTTTCCTCGCTAGACTTGAGACATTATTTGCACACCTACATTACATTTAATGAAATGGTTTTATTTTAAATGATCACTCGCATTGCTCAACAAATAATCTCTGGAAATGATCAAGATTTTAATTAATTGATGCGAGAAAGTCAACTAATGCCCTCCCTATACACTTTCCTCACCTCACAAAGGCCTCCATCAAGCCATACACTTTTCAAAACATATCCCCATCATCACCTTGACCAAGTCAACAACGGCGGCAGCATCAAAGAAAAACAAAAGGTCACTCAGCATCGGGAGATCGACCCCATATCCAAAAAAAAACAGGGGCTTGCCTCCGCCCCCCATGCATCAAGAAAGTTCAAGTAGAAGCTTGCCTTCGTCCTCAAGTGCTCAAAAAAAAAAAAAAAAAAAAAAGCTTCAAAAAAAAAAACAAAAGCTTCAAAAAAAAAAAAAAAAAAACAAAAGCTTCAAAAAAAAAAAAAACAAAAGCTTCAAAAAAAAAAGCAAAAGCTTCAAAAAAAAAACAAAAGCTTCAAAAAAAAAAAAAAAAAAAAAAAAAAAAAATGATGCCAAGGACCTAGCACCGCCGATCAGAAGGTTTGACATATGGGCAAGATTAAAGCCCGAAGAACGGAAGTTGTCAATAACAATGGGGCTTGAGTTAAAGCAACGGCAAAAGCATTTCATAAGCCCTTAAGTGCACGTCCAAAATCATTTCTCCCCGATGAAGGACGGCGATCAAGAAGCAACGGAATCGCTCAAAATGACTTGGTCAAGAAATCATCCCGAGGCCCAAGCCTCACCATCCAATCTTTTCATCCGAGCCTTTTCACTAAAGAAACCAAAAATCCCATTTTCCAACGCCTGGAACAATCCGGCCAAGGCCGAACTAGGGCGACCTGAGCTCCTCACAATGAGGGGAACGTAGGCAACCAGAAATGGTCCGGTCATAAACACATTCAAATCCCAGAAAATCCGGCCTCACCAATAGCCTCTCCTATACACGATCCCTCTTCACCATTCGCCAACTTCGACTCTTGGTATCAGTTGACTTTCTCCTCATGATTAATCAAAATGTTTGTTCATATCGAGATTAGGGGTTGAATAACCCGAACATTAATAAAGGGTTTTAAGTAATCTTGTGATCATTTTGAATAAAACATGTTTTCAGATGTCTCGGCAAGTCTTCTCTTTTCTACATTATAGGAAAAATAGAGCTAAACACTAATTTTCTGTCAGCAGGGGCTTCCATACACTTTTCCACACCTTGTCATGCTTATACTCTCTCAAAAGAGTCAAACCCAAAGCGAGTTCTTTTGTGCCTTCATCAAATGAGGCCATCAAATAATACAAATCGGGGATTCATCCCCACTTTTCGAAAAAAAAAAAATATGCCCCTGTAGGTATACATTCCTAAATTGTCTTTCTTTTACATTTTCTTCCGGTTGACTAATTGAATAAAGAAAATAATAAAGTAAATATGGAAGGATGGGTTGCCTCTTTTGCTACATGATAATTCAAGAACGTTGGTTCTTCGCTCTGCTACAAGATGGGTTGGGTCTCTGTTCAGTAACAGTCTGCAGTGCCTACCAGGTTGAAGCCTCTCTAATTGTGTCAGATTCACAGTCATGAGACCGAGGCTTTGCCAAGTCACTTCTTCCAAATCAAGACTTCGCAAATACATCTCTTCAGACCAAGGCTCCACCAAGCAAGATGAGATCTGATCGCCATGTTGGTCATGGGCTAGTCTAAGTGCAGTTCTTTGATGTCCAAGGACGAGGACGGAATTTTAACCAAGACCGGAAATTCATCATATTTCTATGGCTAATATTGGAACCTGAGTCCATAAAACTCCTTGTGCCAATCAGAATGAGGTTTCGATGTTCATCCTTGGAAGATGTCAAGAATTTTGGTTTGAAGATTGCCCTCAACCCCGATGGAACTTTCACGAGGAAAAGGATCCCCATCCCTACCTTGGCCAGACAGACTACCACCACCTTCCTCACACTCTTCTCAACTTGCGAATCAGCCATCCTTTTAGCCTCGGTCTGATATACATTCACAGTTCAGTCTGGGACAGTCGTTTAGGGAAACGAATTGACTTCAGTCCGATTTGGGCCAGTATGGTATGCCTCAAAGCAGTCGGGGTCAGCTCGGCATGTCGTAGCTGTTTGGTATGCCTCGGCGGTTCGGTACAGATCGGTCGGGAGCTTCTCGGTTACATCGGTTTGAAATGCCTTGACGGCAACCCAGTTCAAGATGTCCAATCCCCGGCACCGCACAAGCCTCACAAGATCCCTTCATGACCGTCTCAACGGGACAGCAAACCCCAAATACAGACTCTTTGGACCCATGCGGTCTAACGTAACCGATCGGTTCACGGCTCCTCGGCGGGGCAAAATTAGTACGAAATGTCCTCTCATGGTTAGGGTTACCTCGGAATACCACGGCAAATTGGAATCCCACCTCGGTTTGGAACCAATCTATCGGGGCCTTCGCAGCAGCTTGGAGTTTGGAGTGCTTCCACGATCTGGTCCCGGGGCAACGGTCGAAGCCCTTCCTCGGAATGATGCTAGCTCAGTAGCTCCTCACACGGCTTTCACAAATCCATTCCTCACTCAGGCTTCGATGGGTTACCAAGCCTCCATCCCGGTTTCATTAGAATCACCGAGGACGCGATACCCACACTGGTCATGCACCTTGGCTATGCAATTCAACAATCGGGGACGGCAGGCCCGCACTTAAGCCTACTTATGGGCCTCACTCCGGAAATTCGAGTTACCCGGCTACATGAAGGCTGCCTTCGCCCTCTTTTCCGGTTGAAAATCAACAACAAGCGCAAGGTTCTATCCACTTTGCCCGGGGTCCTACTCGAAGCTCCCGGGGTGATTCGGGCCAAGGCAGGATTTCACCTATGTCCCCCGGATCGGCCGTTCCCTCCACTGTATGCCGCCGGTGGTAGCTCCTCTCTCTAGCTCGATCATTTGGTTTGAATGCCATGGTTCCACCACAAGACCCTCATTTGGCTTGATTCGTGGAATGACACAAGGAAATGAAAGCACAGATTGCTGAATTGACTGCTAAGAAGTCTGCTTTCCGGCCAACGAACCCGGACTCCTTTGTTCCCCACAAATTCGTAATTTGGATCTCTTTGATGGCACTGCATGCCCGAAAACCCATCTGGACACGTATACCTTGGCAATGAAGGTCAAAAGGGACGCCAATCAGCAGTTGGCTGACTATTTCAGTCTCTCTTTGAAGTCCAGTGCTCTAAAATGGTTCTTCCGCTTAAAATCTGAGGCTAGGGCTACATGGGACCAGATTACTAGCTAACTTGGAGTTGGAAGCAAATAGATTTGACCTGCAGACAACAATGCAGCGTCCCGACGAGAACATCAGGGACTTTTACAAGCAAGATGGCAACTCCTCCTTCTGAAGAGGAACAACTAGACATCTTTCAGTCACGCCTGAAACCACATCTGAGGGCCTCACTTAGCAATTTCCCCTATCCGGATCTACGGGCAATGATCAATTCCGGGGCTAAATTTGAGAGGGATTACAATCGGCGAGTTGTCACACACCTTTACGGATACCGGGTTTCTTCCACCTCCAACACGACTCTAGAAAAAGGGCAGTATGAAAAATGATCGAAAAGGGGACCCCAAGGACCCAATACAGTCAACAATCCATTCCCTAAAAAAAAAAAAAAAAGTAGGGTGAATATGATTGAAGCCACGAACAAGCCAAGTGGCACTATGGCTAACAGTTCCCATATGGAAGACACTCTTCGAAGAGAGGATTCTAGTTTCATAGTCGGTATCAAAGATGGGTTTCTCCCTTCATGACAACTTCACCTTAAAGGCTCTCACGTTGATCGATTGGCTCGGTACTTCATCAGTATGTCAGTCAAACCTTTAACTGGACCTCTGTAGTGACGCTTTGTCAAACCTGAGGCTTCATCAAATCATTCAGAGAAAGATTCCGTGGTTTTCGCCATGTCTTTTCCATGGAATGGGGCTTTATCAAGTCGCACCTATCTTCAGAAGAAAGGCCTAGTCACCTCAACAATTATCTTGGAGTTTCGGCTTTAGAACTTGGCATATGGCAACTCCCTGCATCATCAAAAGTTGAGAATTGGGAATCTCCTCATATCAGCATTTCGTCAAATCACAACTAACCCAAGCAAAAGAGGGTTCATTCATGTCAACATGCTTTGATTCTAGAGCCTGTCAGCGTCAGCTTCAAATGTTCGAGACTGAAAAGAAATTTCAATCGAGACCCGGGATTCAAATCCAACTTCATCCCAAGATCAAAATTGACCTCATCAATAACATGCAATTCAGTCCGCGACCAAAGGATATCACCCCACCAGCTCAAAGCTTGTCCCAAGCAGTCAACAACACATACATCCCCTCTCATCACCATGCATCCCCACAAAAATCTCCCCAGGGCTCATGTAGCATGCACAAAACTTGAATCAATAGGAACAATCCTAAGTGATTAAAGATCTTAAATTCCCCGCCAAAAGCTTAGGATAAGTGCATCTTCGAAAACAAGTAAATGCATCATCTCGCAAACATATGCAGTGATACTCTCACAATCATTTTTGGCTCTATGCATGCATCTGTCACCATAAATGTCATATATGCATCTTCCGCTTCACTAACGAATGCAGGAATTCAAACGTAAAATCAAATCCCCCTTTTCGGCAAGGATGATCTTCACCAAAGACGACCTCCAATGTCCACAAATGGATGAAGACAGCCTCCAGCATCTATAGTTTGGCAAAGATAGTCCCCATGTCTATAGCTTGGCAAAGACAACCTCCGGCGTCTGCAACTTACTAAAGACGACCTTCAATGTCCACAATTGGATGAAAACAGCCCCCAACATCCACAAACATATGAAGACCGCCTCCAGTGTCTACAAATCGGTCAGAGACGCCAAGTTCTCAAATACAAATCGGTCAGGGACGCCAAGTTCTCAAATACAAATCGGTCAGAGACGCCAAGTTCTCAAATACAATTCGGTCGGAGACGCCAAGTTCTCAAATACAATTCGGTCAGAGACCCCAAGTTCTCAAATACAATTCGGTCAGAAACGCCCAGTTCTCAAATACAATTCGGTCAGAGACGCCAAGTTCTTAAATACAAGTCGGTCAGGGACGCCAAGTTCTCAAAATGCAAATCGGTCAGAGACGCCAAGTCCTCAAATACAAATCGGTCAGGGACGTCAAGTTCAAATGCCAATCGGTCAGAGGTACCCCACGCCCCTAAATGTTTCAACATCTCGATCAGATACATCGAGACTCTCAACACTGTCAACTACCACACAGCCCCCGCGACTCGCTCTCCTGCAGGTAAGCACAGCAAAGGTACGTTAGTTCTTCAACATATCTCAACTGTTGCATGATTACCCGTAGCTTTAGCTATCCATATCTCTGCAAATTGCGACGTAGGCTTTAGTTCCTTAAGGTGACAGCCTCCGAATTATCAAAAGGCCCAGGATCCTAGACCTGTTCCTAATTGTCCAGTGGATTTCGAACTACGACCGGCTTGATTCCCTCTTAAGGATACGTAGGTAGCCTATCATTAGGTCCAGCCACTCGACCAGCACGGTCATCCTTTCCTTCGGAAGCAGACGTAAAACCGATCCCTTCAAATGAAGTCCACTAGAGGACCATCTATCCTAAACCATCAAAGGAAATCATTTCAAATCAAGGTTTGATGCACCTAAGACGCCATCATCAAGGTTCGAGGCACCTAAGACGCCATCATCAAGGTTCGAGGCACCTAAGACGCCATCATCAAGGTCGAGGCACCTAAGACGCCATCATCAAGGTTCGAGGCACCTAAGACGCCATCATTAAGGTTTGAGGCACCTAAAACGCTATCACACACAACACGAGGAAAGCGATAAATCGCAATCATCCCGTAGGGCGACTTCCCAAAAATAGTCAAATCTTAGGGTGACTTCCCCAAAACAGTCAGACCCTAGGGAGACTTCTCAAAAATAGTCAGACCATAGGGAGACTTCCCAAAAACAGTCAGATCATAGGGTGACTTCCCAAAAATAGTCAAATCATAGGGTGACTTCCCAAAAATAGTCAAATCATAGGGTGACTTCCCCAAAACAGTCAGACCCTAGGGTGACTTCCCAAAAATAGTCAGATCATAGGGTGACTTCCCCAAAACAGTCAGACCATAGGGTGACTTCCCAAAAATAGTCAAATCATAGGGTGACTTCCCCAAAACAGTCAGACCCTAGGGAGACTTCCCAAAAACAGTCAGATCATAGGGTGACTTCCCAAAAATAGTCAGATCATAGGGTGACTTCCCAAAAATAGTCAAATCTTAGGGCGACTTTCCTAAAGCAGTAGGGTCGAAGACTAAAGATAGTCGAAAGACCCGAACTACGACTGGCTTGATTCCTCTTAAGGATACGTAGGTAGCCTATCATTAGGTTCAGCCACCAGACCAAAATGGTCATTCCTATCCCCAGCAGAGCGGATATACAACCCTAGCCACCAGACCAAAGAGGGTCATTTCTTATCCCCAGCAGAGTTTCTTTCAGCAATCGACTGTAGAACTCGCTCGCCAGGTTGACATCCTAAAACTGTCACTCCAGGGTCGACGACTAAGGATAGTCGAAAGACCCGAACTACGACCGGCTTGATTCCCATTCGGGATACGTAGGTAGCCTATTGAATAGGTTCAGCCACTCGATCACTTGATCATCCTATCAAATATGGAGCCTTACTCTTATCGACGACCCCGCTTCCTTCGAAAGCACCGTCGCCGAGGGGCTACTGTAAGTGCTCCAATTTGAGTTGGTAGCTTTTTCGTTAGAAAGTTAACGAAAGTTTTAACATTTCTAACATTTCTAACAATTTCTAACATTCCTAACAAAGCAAGGGTAAAATGGGGATTGCCATTTAGAGTTAAACCAAAGAAAGAATCTCAAAAATCAAAAGAAATGGAGAAAAACTCGAAACAGTAATCTGCAAGCTGCAGGAGGTTGAGTGTTAGACCAAAAATATTCCTCCTGTCCAAAGCCTGCAGCCTCGAGATGAACAGTGCACGCCTACTGAACCTATCCGCGCGGATCTGATGGTAATTTCCAGGGCCTATAAATTGAACCCTCCTCTCTCAGTTTACACAACACAATTTACTCACAGCAACTCCCCCTTGGCGAAAAATAGAGAGAAAACAGTGGGAATTCACTTGAATTGCCACCATTTTCTCTTGAATCTTTCCCAAATCCCACTCACTCCAAATACTTTCAAATCACTCTCATACATACTCTCATACATACACCAATCCAAGCTCAAACCACCCCTTGGGAGGAGGATTAGAGAGAAAACATAGAGGACTTCATTGTTATCTACTTGTTTTCTCTTTAACCAACTCAAATCATCAACCCTAAACACTTTCAAGCCCTAAACACTTTCAAGCCCTAAACACATTCAAGCCTTTCAAACACAAAACACAAAGAAGATAGGTATAACCTCCCTCTTCTTACTCTAGATCTCTAGATCTCTCATCCATGCATGCATTTTCAAACTACAAAATGTAGTTCATTCATCTTCTTGTCTTAGATCCAAGAAGATCACCATGGAAGTTCATCTCCATGGATGATCTTCTACAAGGATCAACATTATTTTCAAAGCTTTCTTACTTGCTTGCAAAGCACACACACTTTCAAAAACCTAAAAATCATTTTCACACACAAAATCTTGTTTTCAAAGGGTAAAATTCCCCTCCCCAAGCAAATGAAGTGCTTAGTCCTAATGTACCCCAAGGATGGTTTGATATAGTTGATTCACCACTAAAATGTCTAGTGATCACTAATCAAAACCTAGGGAAATGGGGACAAGTATGGATGCAAAACCCCCCTTAAAATCATATTTTCTTTCTTGAGAAGTTGCTGTCCAGTAGCAATTTTCTGAGACCTTTGTCCATGGTATAATTTTTTGGACACAGATAAACTTGGAACTGGGTGTTGACTACAAAACACTTTTTGTATCCAACATCTAGATCTTTCGAGAAATATTTTTATTTTATTTTTTGCGTGAGTAAAACTCCTCTTTTCAAATTTTCTCTTAAAGGCCTGTTCATCAGTCTCTGGAAGTCCAGATTTCATATCTGAGATTTCCAGAGGGTTTTGATCCCTCAAATCACCTCTAAAATGAAAAGTTTTTTTGCAGAACCCCTATTTTGGGTGTTATAAGCAACTTTCATTCTCGGACTTTTCCCAGATTCTGAGTTTTTAAAGCCTTTAAGTCCATTTCAAAGTCAAAGGTCAACTGCCTTTTTCATTCTGGCAGAATGTGTTTTCAACTTCCAAAAATCTTTTGAGTGCCAAATCTCAAACCAAAAATCATCCAAAAAATCATGGGATCAGTTTAAAGTCTTAAAAAGAGATCCCAACTTTTACTTTTCTCTGTTTCAAATTATTTTGGCCAAAGTAACACACACACACACACACACACACAAATGGTTTTTGATGCTTGGAAGACTCGTTTTTACGAGGCGTTTCGGGTGAACACTAACGTTCTTCCCGAAGCGTAACATGACCTCCGAACTCAAATCTCTTGATTTTGGGCATTTTTCAAAGTTTTGGCCCTTAAAATAAAAATGGCGTGGCGACTCCGTTTTCGTTGATTTTTTCAAACTAAAAAGAGATTGAGGAAATTTCTCCGAAAATTGCACATCATCACAACAGTGCTTCGCTAGATGTGGTAGGCCTTTGTTGAGCGAGCGAATACATTGTTCCTTTGGTTATGGGGGAAACTTTATATGGTATAGACCGTTTGGCGGTGGGGGACAGATTCATGTGTGGGGGAAGCCCTGCTTTGCCCACTTTATGTTTGCGAGAGGGGCTTCAAGTTATGCCCGTTCTTCCGACATCTTTTAGTCCGTGGAAATTTGCTCAATGACCTTTGATCTTGGAGACATATCAATTTGAATGGGAAAGTTGGATGACCAGGCTCGGCACGTATCACATTCATTGGGGGTTCCTCATTGGGAGATAGAAACTAGGAGGGCTCTTCAGGATGGTTCCTATGTTGTCAGGGTTCCTGGGCTATCTCAGTCTTCTTTCTACATTCCGTCCCTTGTTTCCAGGCAGTTTGGGATGAGGCAGGAGCCTTTGCTGGGTTGGAATGACATTGCTACTATGTTGGTAGCTCCTTTCTTTATGGCGGACTCATCCACTTTCCTTCTCTTTCTGGAGATATGGAAGTTTGCTGTTTTTCCTCTTGGGGTACTTCTCGAAAGCATGGAGAGTATCGTTTTGTCTACTGAGTATTTGGACTGGTATTAGCAGCATCTTGGACAGGCTCAGGCAATTCTGGGGAGCAGGCGCGAGGCAATTTCGGGCCAAGGTTGTCGTTTCAGCTACCACCTTAGGAGTGCAGAAGCTTGGGTTAACCCTCAAGATATCACGGCAGTCGCTTTGTTTTGACTACGAGACTAGAGTTGACCGATTAGCTGAGAGAGGTCCCCTTTTGCAGACTCGCAGGGAAGAGATCCGTGCCGAGTCACGGACGAATGAGGCTCCGAGAGCGACTGGATTGTTTGACTCGATAGGGAGGACTCCTGATCTTGGAAGGAGGGAGACAGAGATAGTCCAAGTTGAACGAAAGAAGACTCTTCGGGGGTGAGGGAAGAAAGGAAAGAATGACGAAGGGACAAGCGCGAGTGGAGTGGAGTGACCTTCTGAAACTCTGAGCATCCATTCATTGTTATTGCATACACATTAATTGTTAAATGTTTTAATTTGTCTTAGCATGTTGTGAGTCGATAGTAGACCGTGCTTGAATTCATCAAGGAGTATTTTAACTGTAATGATTTTGTGATTTGCTTTAGAGCTTTGTCGAGACGCAAATTTCTTGCTTGCTTCTTGTCTGAACCTTGATGGCATCCAACTTTTGGAATTTTGTGTATTCCTTAGACTTAACCAATGAAGGCTGCCTACGTTCCCCTTGAGGGGCTCATGTGACCGTAGTTCGACCCTTTTATGAGAGAAGGGGAGACAGAGAAGGGGGAGAATGGTGCAACCCTGATTTTTGCCAAGACTGCCCTTTTTGGGGTTTTCAATCTAGCTGGGTGTGTTCTTTAACACCTTTATATTTTTTTGAATCAATCAGTCAACCAAAAATCTGAAAGAAATGACTTGTAATGTACACTCGCAAGGGCGTATATATTGTTTTTTGAAAAGGTGGGAACGGGTCTCTTTTGGTGTGAATGCATTATTTGATGTAGGCACAAAAGAAATGCTTTTAGGTTTGACTCTTTTGAGATAGTATGAGCACTGAAAAACTTGTAAAAGTGTATGGAAACCCTTATTGACAGAAAATCAGTGTTTAGCTCTATTTTTCCTATTTTGTAGAAAAAGAAGACTTGTCGAGACATCTAAAAACTTGATTTGTTCACAATGATCACATGTTTGCTTAAAACCCTTTGTTGATGTTCGGGTTATTCAACAATTAAACTTGATATGCTTGATTAATCATGAGGAGAAAGTCAACCGGTACCAAGGATCGAGTTGGATCAGATGTGAGAGAAGGTTTGTGTATAGGAGAGGTAATTGGTGAGACCGGGTTTGTGGATTTATATGTGTTTATGATCGGATCATTTCTGGTTGCCTACGTTCCCCTTAAGACAAGGAGCTCAGGTCATCGTAGTTCGGGTGAACCGTGTTTGGCTTTGGGACAAAGGCATGAATATTTGCGCGACCTTTGGCGAAAAGGCTCGGACGGAAGGTTGGATGATGAGTCACGGGCCTTGAGGTGATACATTGACAAGTCGTATTTGACGGCGACTTCAATGATTCCATTGCTTCTTGATTGTTGCTCTAACGGGAAGAGAAATAATTTGAATATGGTTTAAGGACTTATGATATGCTTTTGCCTTTGCCTTCCTCCGTTGAGCTTCTGACTAGCAGTGCTGGGTCCGTGGCTCTTTTTTTTTTCCTTTTTTTTTTGAAGCCTCTGCTTGAACTTGGTTGATGCATATGAGGGGGAAGGAAAATCCCCTAGCTTGTTGTTGACATGAGAGCAATCATTTAATGATGTCGCTGCCGTCGTTGACTTGGTCAAGGTGATGGTAGGGATGTGATTTTGGAAAATGTATGGCTTGATGGAGGCCTTTGTTTGGGTTATGGTAAGGTGTATGGGGATCTATCGATTGACTTTCTCACACCAATTAATCAAAGCATTAATCCTTTGTGAAATTATTTGTTGAGCAATGCAAGTGATCATATAGAGCAAAACCTTTTCATTAAATGTAATGTGGGGTGCAAAATAATGTCTCAAGTCTAGCAAAAAAAGAAAGAAAACTCATGTAATTAAAGGCTTAACTACAATGTCCGAGGAGGACCTGATTGGATGAAAAAAGTACTAGAACCTACGAGGTTTGACGGTATGATTTTTTTGTATAATTTATATATATATATATATATATATATATATATATATATATATATATATATATATATATATTTATATATATATATATATATATATATACTCTTAAATATATATATATATATATATATATATATATATATATATATATATATATACTCTTATATATATATACTCTTATATATTTATATTTAAGAGTATATATATATATATATATATATATATATATATATATATATATATATATATATATATATATATATATATATATATATATATATATTTAAGAGTATATATATATATATATATATATGTATATATATATATATATATATATATATATATATATGTATATATATATATGTATATATATATATGTATATATATATATGTATATATATATATATATATGTATATATATATATGTATATATATATGTATATATATATATGTATATATATATATGTATATATATATATATATATATATATATATATATATGTATGTATATATATATGTATATATATATATATATATATATATATATATATATATTTAAAAGTGTAGAGGGGAAAGAGAGAAGACTCGATATTCTTTAGGCGAAATATCAACGGAGTTTGCTTCCGAAGACGGTCGAAGAATTTCTCAAGTCGGTGAGATGTTGTCCGTCTGATCCCTTTGAGTGAGTGATCATGTCGTCGATGTGCACCTCGATTTCCTTGTGGATCATGTAGTGTAAAAGTGGTGTCATTGCCCATTGGTAGGTAGCCCCAGTGTTCTTTAATCCGAAAAGGCATTACCGCGTAACAGTAAGTTCCTCATGGGGTGGTGAAGGCAGTTTTCTCTTGGTCTTCTTCGGCCATCTTGATCTGATTGTAGCAAGCAAAATTGTCCATGAAGGACTTGACTTTAAAATTGGTCGTGGTGTCGACCAGCATGTCTATGTTTGGCAGTGGAAGATCGTCCTTCGGACTCGCTTTGTTGAGATCCTGGAAATTCACGCAACAACGCACGTTCCCACTGGCCTTGGTGACCATGACTATGTTGGAGAGCTAAGTCGGGTATTCGATCACCCTTATGAAGCCGACGCGGAGCATCCTCTCAATCTCTTCCTTGACTTGCATAGACCACTCGGGCTTGATCCTGCGTAACTTTCTACTTGACGTGCTTGGCGTCTGGATTCAAGGGAATCCGGTGCTCCACTATGGCGGGATCTAGGCCGGGCATGTCTTGGTAGGATCAAGCGAAAACGTCCACAAATTCATCGAGCAGGGCGATCAGTGCTTCTCGCTCGGTATCGACAAATAATTCTCTGATTTGCGTCTCTATAGGCTCTTCAGAAATCCCCAAATTAACTTTGGTTAAAACCTCCTCGGTAGATTGGGCCTGGTTTTCCTCTTGTTTGACAACACGCTTAAAGATTTGTTTAATATATTGTTAATTTAATGTGTTTGCGTCTTTATCAAGTGAATCATTATTAATTGTTCTTGATTTGTTAGTTAATTTATCATTTGTTAAAGTAGCAATGAGGGGATACTAAGAAAGGTCGAATTTATTATTCAGAGCATAAGGAAACACTGTTTTTGCTACAAACGCATAATCTTTAGGTGTAAGGCCGTCAGATGACTCGAGAGACTAAATACGATAGACTCCGGATGTTTTTTTTTTGAATTTTGACTCTAGGAGACGAGGGGTTAACCAAGCTTCTGAACTATCTCTTCTTGTTGGCGGTGGGTCCACGTTTGTGAAAGTTATGCCATTTTTGACGCTGCCACTTGCTCGTCCTGTCTCGAACCGCCTTATCTCCGGGGATAGTTCAATCCACCCATTGGTGTGCCCCGATGCCGGAAAGGATTGTTGGGGAATAGTCATTCTTAGATTCTCTCTTCCAAATTCTTCATTGCGGAAGCCCCAAGTTCTGTCTTCACGTCCCCAATCATCACGGGAATTTGCAGAGGACTTATCCATACATGAGGTCTCATCAAACTCCACCATGCTTTCCCCATCATTTCTGGGGAATGGATTTCTGACTGTATTGGGACCGTGGGGGCGTTCCAACTTTCCTTCATCAATTAGCCCTTGGACCACTTGTTTTAGCACGAAGCAATTGTCGGTTGTGTGATCGGGGTAGTTGTGAAAAGCACACCATTTGCTCATATCCCGCTTAGGGTTGGATGTCTTCGGTTGATAATTCTTAAGGGGCTTGAGCATGTTCCGCTTTACTAGTGTCTCGAGGACTTGGCTCAAGGGCATATCAATATTATCAAAGTACTGAAAACGCTGCTGCCGAGGAGGGTTATTACTCCTTGGGGGCGCTTGGTCACGGTTTCCTTAGACTACATTCTGAGTGTAGTGGACTGCACTGGTAACCTCTTTCCTCTTGTTTGGTGGTGTTTGGTAACCTCTTTCCTCTTGCTTAAGGACAATCTTTCCTTGCATCTCTTTTACACATTCTACTAACCAAGCCACATGGGGGTCATTAGGCGGGGTTAGGTTTCCGATTCCCAGAAATGGAGGCGGATTTGATGGAATCACCATTCGGGAATCCTGGGGAGGCAAGTTGGTGTATGCCCGTCCGTATCCTGGATTGCTGAAATTGGAGCCGAGGGCATGATTTCCCAAACCATGCTGGGTTGCGTCTTGGAGCTGAGGGAATGTTTCATCATCCCCGAGAGGCAGTCTGGTAGGTGGCAGGTTTGAAACATCGGGGTATCTGCTCGATATGTATGCCCGTGGCAGGCTTGTGGCTTTAAGTTGTAGCTTCGGGGCTCATACGGAGGCAAAGGATTGAATTTTGGGGGACATTGGGAGGTGTTAGGATCTGAGGGAGCGGGCCCATAGGTGTGCTGGTGATATTGAATTTGCGAAGTGGGCCGGAAAACTAATTATGCTGAGGTTGGAAAATCGGAGCTGCTTGACTGAGGCTCGAATGGAGCTTTGAGCGGGAATTGCTTTGCATTGCTAGGTTCCCGTAGCTTTGTGAAGGAAGGACTTGTTGGTAATTTTGAGAAGCTACGGGGGCAGGCACGTCTTCGTCTTTTATGAAAGTCCCATCCGGTTGGGGGACTGTAAATGTTCCAAGATGACGCATGGCATCTTCGATCCAAGCTTGCTGCTCTTCTTGGCGTTTCTCAAGAGCCTTGAGAGCTTGCAATACTTCTTCCATTGTTTGGGGATTTCCCCGGGGCAGAGTCCTATTCCCTTCACTGTTATCTGTCGACCCTGCCATTGGAGAATAACGGACCGTTCGAACTGCTGAACCGGAAGGACTGTTTGACCTTGTGGCCTCAATGCTAAAAAGACGACACCCGGGGACTCTCAACCACTCTTGGTTCGCTGGAGGGGGCGAAAGTCAAGGTTTAGACTCAGGAGGGCCTTTTGGATGAAGGGGGAAAGCCCATGCGACATGCAGTTTTCTTTTTTTCTTGTTTTTTTAATTTACTTAAAACTTGTTTTCTCAGAATCCTAAATGGTTAGAAAAGATTGCTCTTATTTTTCGCAACTATTTCTAGATCCTGGGCTAGTGGAATCCATCACTACGGCTATAAGTCCCTCGTTTTGCACTTGTATTTCAACCTCCCAGGGTGGACAGCCCCGGGCGAGGGTCCTATAGGGCAAGCGGTTTCCACCGACCAAAAATAGAAACGAACCTAAGGATCGAGACTATCATGTACGTTTCAATGCATCTGCCATGTGAATAGTGAACGAAGCCAGTACCTAAGTCAAGATCAGGTCAAGAATTCGGCATGACCTCTCTTTGCCTTGCTTGCAGAAGGGATCTATGACTTTAGGTTTTGGCTAGGTCATATTCTCATGGATGACGCATTAAAGGCTGGATGACATGGTGTCATATATATGGACGTATATCCGATACAGACCATTGTCTAAGTTAACACTAGAAATCAAGATCGGGTCAAGATTTTAGCATGACTTTTCATCGTCTTGCTCTCGCAAAAGATCTTAGTTTTTAGGTTTTGACTCAGATAATGGCCGACATGGAGTATGCATTCAGGCTTTATGACACGGACTGGGTCAAAAACCAACCGAGTCTGGACAGAGTGTGACACAAAAGTGCATGGTTGACACTGGCTAGGATGGGTAGTTTGGAATGATCCCGTGCGCGCAAGAAAGGCATAGGAACACCAATCGAACTACATCTGAGACCATCCCGGGTTTGGGGTTGTAGTGTGCAAGTGTACAGGATAAGAGTGCGCGTAGTGTGCGGTCACTAAAATTCTTTTTCCGAGTAAAACAGAAGTTTTTGCAGAATGTAATTTAAAAGTATGTACACAGATATATTATGATGCATTTTTTTTGTATTTTTTGAATAAAAAAAAGTAAAACACACACATACACACACAATAGCCAAAGAAAAGGTAAAACGAAAGTTTGACCCTCATCATGTTTAAAGCGGAGAGAGGTTTTGCCCTCACTAATGGCAAAATCTCCCCTAATTAAATCTCGGTATCACACTCGGGGTTTCTAAAGAGGAGAGAAATTCTGCACTCACTCGGGCAGAAGCTCCCCAAATTAGCTCTCGTTCACACTCGTTAGACTCGCGGTTTTGACCGGTTTGAGCCGTTTGGGTGTTTGGAGTTTGGTTGGGGATGAATAGAGTTTGTGGGACGTCGGGAGGTCGATCGGGACGGACCGGGATGGACCGAGATTGCCTCGGGAGGGCTCGGGGTGCCTTGGGACGGCTCGGGAGGCCTCGGAATGGCTCGGGACACCACGGAAGGGGCCATAATGGCTCGGAATGGCCGGGGAAGGCAGCCAGAAGCTTGGGAGAAGTGAAGGTGTGTTTGAAATGAGCTGGGGTGGCCTGTATTTATAGGCCTATAAAAATTGCAAAGATGTACGTACAGACATGTATGCAATTATACATTTTTTTGATTTCCTGGATTTCATGAAATATTGTGGACTTTTGGGGGATTTTGGCATGTTGACAAACATGTCCGTAAGGACACATCTGTCAATCTTTGTGGTTAAGAAATGTTTTTGACGTGTTTGACAAAGAAAACCACAAAAATAACCATACTTGCAAATATGTCCATACGGACATGTTTTTAATCAGTCCTTTTTTCATATTTTCCATTACCATTTGATAGTACTCGTCGAGAGCTTTCCAACCATATATGTCACGTCTCAATCGGAGTCCGTATGAAGAAGTTATGACCTCCGAAAATTCGTCCCTGGTATTTTCCGTATGCTCGGATGGAGAGCGGTCCGGATTGGGACACTTACAATGAGTTTTGGGTTTTATGAACAATTAGTTAGGGTATTTTAGTCTTTTCATTTATAGGTCATTTTAGGGTTTGTGTGAGAATATTTATACTTATTTTAGGGTTTTGAACAAGGCAGTTTTTGATTATTGATTTTTAGTGAAAAAGCTTACGCTTTTCAGAAACGAATCTTTGATCTTCGGTTTGGTCTACAATCTCTAGCCTCTAGACATCAATATGGCAGGTGCAATTACTGAAATCTAAGCATGGTTACTCTTATCATTATCATACATATATATCCTCTCCTCTAAGAAAAACACACATTTCTTGATAATGGATAGGATTGTAGGAGTGCCCTTCATAGCATCTCTTAGGCTCCTAGCCCTCTAATTGACACTATTTTGTTGTGAATCCTAGATTTATCCCTCGAGCACATAAAAATATGGGCATTACATTGTTTGTATAGGGTTCAATGTCCAAAACCTAAAATCAATTGACTGTAGCAGAGATCGCAGAGTCATTCATATTATAATCGGAAAACCCTTATTCACAAGGAAACCCACCTTGCACTAGATTAGATTCCTTTTCTCAAAAGGAAACCAAAATCCCCCACATCTAACTCACATGCAAACCACATGAATTTCAGAACCGACTTCTCCGTTTTTCCTCCTTTGCGCAATATGTCTCATCCCCCTGTTTGATTTCGGTCTCATTCTCCGTGGTTTGACTCAATAACCCAATAATATCCTACATATGATTATCGACCCGTGAAAATTCATCAGATAATGATCATCACAATGTAACTTGACAATATCGAGCACTAAGCTCTCACTCACGTCTCCGCTCAAGTACTAAGGCGAGTTGAAGTCGAGCATTACTTCAACATTATCAAACTCGAATCTCATGCCTTAAATCAACCACTCATGAGATTCTTCATGTCCATCATTGTTTGCCTTCTCTCCATACCACTTTTGTCGCAATGTCTCTCCTTGAAACAATGCTGCTCATTTGTTTCTTACATCATCTTCAAGGGGTTCTCCTTCACTCTCTATTAGGTGCATATGACTTCCTCTTCTACTTGTCAGCCGATTTTTAGTAGTCATCCTTGTTAAGTTTTGAGGTTACAAACGCAACAGAAGATTTAACATATAACACAAAACTCTAGCCATGAATCCGCCTAACATGAATAGATTAAGACTATGAAATAGATTTACATACCTTAACAGCCAGTTTGTTGTTCGAAAATGAATTTGAAAATTGAATCTTTGAACTGTTGATGTTGGTCCCAAAGGTGGCAACAAGGGTGAAAATACAGCTAGAGGGGGGGGTGAATAGCTGTTACAAATTTTTCGCCCTCGATTAAAAACTAAACCTCTTGCTTACAAAATCCTCTTGCAGTTGATAATAGACTGCAAGTGATAGTGTAAAATGCACAGCGGAATAATAGAGTAAATGCGGTTTTGAGAGGCGGTTTGTATAATGCGGTTTGCTAAGCGGTTTTAGTAAGAGCGGTTTTACAAACACGTGTATTTTTGACTTTGTTAACTCCAAACACTATTTCACAATAATGGATAACTAAAATAAAGATCAAACAGAGACAGAGATAAATAATTAGTAAGCACAAGAAATAATAATGCAGAAAGTAAGAACACGCTATTTGGAGTGGTTCAATCGATAAACGATCTACGTCCACTACCAAGATGGTTAGTCTTGGATTTCTAAGGGAGATTTTATATTAAGTATTTGAGAGATTACAAAGTACAATAAAATCTTTTCTATGAAGAACAAATCCAAAACTATAACCAGTGTATCTCAAGTGTTTAATCTATGTGATTAGAACAAGTGAGGTGAGTGTGTGAAAAACAAGATCAAGGCTCTTTAAATCTGTGAGATGTAGAGCACAATGATTCTTGATTGTGTTAAGGCTTGATTTCTGGGCTGGGGAATATTTCTTGAAGTATGATGATGAAGATTCAAAGGATTGAATAATTTAAGGCAGAGCTTCAGCTTCTATGAACACAGCACTTTCAAATTCTCAAGCAATCTTCAAATGGAGAAGATTAGGGGTTATTTATACCCAAGCATCAAGAAACTAGCTGTTGGATACAGCTGTTGAAGGACAGTACTTGATGCAATCCTATTGGTCCATAGCAACCACTTTTGTCCTTTGGTACTGCTGCGAGATAAAGGCGATCAGGCTACCGGCAAGCAATGAGGTTAGGACACCTGTCACCTATGTGAGATCTTTGCAGATCGCTTCGACATGGGATCACGTGACAAGATAAGATAGTTGACTTTTGATTTTGCTGACGTGGAACTCAATAGTAAAAGATGGTTCACTTCAAGTCTTCAATCATTGGATGCGGTTGGTGACATGCGGTTAGGAATGAGCGGTTTAGCTACACCAGGAGGTTGCAAGGATGCGGTTGCATATGAACTGCAATGGTGCGGTTCAAGGGCAGTTTGCATGTGGTTGGTTCAAGGAGCAGATTCAAGACTTGAACTGCACTTGCGGTTTGCATGTGCGGTTCATGGGGCGGTTTTGAATACTACTGGAACTGCAACCTTGCTTCCAATGAGTCTTGTGCCAGTCTTCAAGCCTAAGATTAACCTATTCTATAAAATGGACTTAGCTAAAAAATTGAAGGCTAAGCTTCATTACATAGGGTCCTAAAGTCCTTAAAATAGACAGGAGGTTATGGTATCAATCAAATCTAATACAAAATAGGAGGGTTAAAACATGCATACCCAACAATCTCCCCCTATTTGATTGATGCCATTACCTACTATAACTAAAGCAAACATTGTACTTGGTAAGAACATGTCTATAAAAATTAACATGGTAAATCATGTCCCAAGTCAATGCACACACTTAGCTTAAGCTATAGATTTCTATACTTTCTAAAAGATAAAAACTTACAATATGGAAAGTTATAGAAATGCATTCAGTGCACTTAAAAGTTGTGAGTTTAAGTTCAAAGTACGGTTTAAACTGAATGTTTAAACATCAATTCAAAATAGTGATTTTAAGTTAGAAAATATTTGAATGAGGTTTTAAACCATAAGAGGTTTCATTGTTCTACAAACAAGCAGTTTGATATGAACAAGGTTTTGGAACCAATGATGCATTTTTCATTAGTACCAATGCGGTTACACTTACAATGGTAGAGAAGCAAAATACAAAGGTTTCAAAAAAACAAAAGAAAGTTGGACAAAAAAATACATGGAGTGCGGTCCAACATAAACAAAAAAGTTCAGCAAAAAAAAAGAAATAAAGAAATTACATAGAAATGCAGTCCTAATGCTGACGCGGTCGATGGAGAGGTGGTTGATGTTGATGACGCGGTTGCTCTCTTGGTTGGTTGACTTCTTGCTGGGGCAGCTGCGGTTCTGATGGTCTGAATGCTGAGCTTTCACCTCTAATATTTCTTTTGAGGGCTCTGAGGTCTTCACTTTGCCTAGCAAGGGTGGTTTCAACAGATCTCAGTGCGGTCACAGATTCAGTAGCAGCAGTTGCAACAACATCAACAGATCTGGAGTTGGCATCAACACTGTCTTTGATCTTGGTTGAGAATTCTTCAAAACTGGCTTTAATGGAGTTGAAGAAGGTGAAGATCTCATCCTGAATGGTTACTGTTTGAGTAGATAGAGCATCTCTCAAAGGATCAAGAACCACAGTTACAGTCAGGTTGGACTTCAGCTCTTTGATAGAGTTATCAAGCTTGAGATTAAAGCCTGCTTTGAGATTCTCAAATCTGAATGAGATGTCTCCATCAAAGGTGGTTACTTGCTCCTTGATACTGTCTCCCACTATGTTGAGATCAACATTAATTTTGTCTTTAAGGGAGTCCAGTTCATTGAAGATTTTTAGCTGCAAGGCATCCAAGGCGGTTTGAATAGGGGCGGCTGAGGTGGATGCTTGCTGCGGTTGAGGATGGGAATCTTCAAGAGCTTTCATGAAGGAGGTAAGAGCAGCATTGGTGGAAGAAATAAATTCATCAGAAAGCTTGGAAAGCATTTCTTGAAGCTGGGTTTTTGAAACAGCATCTCCCATTGCACTAAGCACTCCTCTGGCAAGATCTTCCTTGAATCCTTGAAAGCATTCAGTAGCTGCGGTTTTAACAGCTTCAGCGGTTGGGTTTGAAGGAGCGGTTGAAGTTATAGTAGAAACTCTCTCCCCCTTAATGGCATCAAGCAATTGTGCTTTCATGATAGCCATTTCAGCGGTTTGAGAGTCCACTCTGGAAAGAAGGTTTTGGTTTGAGGCTTGGAGTTGGGTATTGGATGCGGTTAAGGCCAGGTTGGATTCAGTAAGTTTCAGCATAAGGCCTTGGTTTACAATCAACTGAGATTGAATCAGTTGAAGGGTGGAAAGAATTTGAAGGTAGTCTGAGGGCGCGGTTGGAATTGAAGGAATTTGGGTAATAGAAGGAGGTGGTTGAGATTGGGTTGGAGGTGCGGTTTGGGATAAGGGGTTTAGGAGGGTTTGGAAAAGGCGGCTGGCAGGGATGGTAAAAGGTGAAGCGGTTGAGGGAGGTAAGGGATGTGTTTGGGGAAAAGGGATAGAAGCGGTTGAAATAGGTATAGAGGGGATTGGTGCGGTTGGGATAGGTGCGGTTGGAGGAGGAGGAAAGATAGTAGTTTGAATGATGGAGGTTTGAACACCAGAAGCAATAGGGTTAGAGTTTGAAGAAGAACTGGTGTGAGAGGTATGGACAGAAACAGGAGGGGTTCTTTGCGGTTGAGGGGGTACTGTTTCAGGAATGGGTGAGGTTTGAGGAGGTGGAGTTGGAATGCGGTCATGGGTAGGTGATTTTTGAGGAGGTGAATTTTCAGGAGGTGTAGGGGTATTGACGCGGTTTGGTGAGGGGGTTCTATCACGGTTAAGATTTGAAATTGAGATGGCTGGGGTATGATGTGAGTAAGGAGGGGTTTGAACGCGGTTAGATTGTCTAGGAGAATTGGAGCGGTTGGAATGTTGGGGTGAAGGAGTTGGGGATTTGGACTGGTAAGAGTCTGAGTGAGATTTTGAAGGGGATTTGGATAGTGTATTGGAAGTGGAATAGGAAGAGGATTTAGATGAAGATGGAGAAGGAGAAGGTGATTTATGGGCAGCTTTGTGAAGAAAGTGTTTGGGGCCTTTGGTTAAGCGTTTAAATCTCTTTGGTTTCTCCCCCTGAGCGGTTGCATCTTTTTGCGGTTGGGGAGGAGAAAGCGGTTCAGGTGTTGGGGCTTTGGATGGGGCTTTTTCTGGTGAAGGCTGAAGAGAATGGATGGGAGATTGGGGAGGGGTTTGAGCAAGCGGTTGGGTTTGGGGCGGTTTAGAAGGAGGCGGTTGAGGAATTGGATCCTTGGACTTTCCTTTAGCAGCTTCCCTCTCTGCTCTTTCCCTTTCCAATCTCTCAAACTCAGATTTATAAAAGATTGTGAGCTCTTCATCTGTCATCTTGGCTAGATCAATCTTAGTCTGCTTGGCCTTCTTAACCCTGGCCACCAAAGGAGCGATAGTATTGTCTTCTTCTTCTTCTTCATCCTCATCAATGAGGGTCATCTTCTCTTTTTCTTTCTCTTTCCTCTGCTTCTTCTGACTAGGGCCTGCACCAACTGAACCACGCGGTTTTGTAGGAGCGGTTGCGGTTGGCTTCGTGAGCGGTTCAGCAGGAGCTTTTCTCTTCCTTGGAACAGGTACTGCAGCTTTGCTAAGTGCGGTTGAAGCAGCTTTATGAAGACCCTTGACTGCGGTTGCAGGGGTCATCTCAACATAAGGTTCCTTGGTCAGTGAGGTATCAGCATTATCAAATGTCCTGTAATCATCATTCCCAAAAGAGAATCTGAAGCTGTGACAAGCCTTGAGCCCAAGAGATTCTTCAAGTCCCCAGTGATAGCAAATATCAGGATTTGAAGTTCTCATATCTTCCAAGTGCTGGGCGTTTGCAAAAATAGCAGTTAGCAATCTACCAAAGGGTCTCCACCGAGTATGCACATCCTTGGTCTTCTTCTGATAGGCATCAATACTGCTTGCTAGTTCTCGCATCAAAATCTTAGGCCAATGGAGCTTCATCTCATTGTAGATGGCACAACAATATTGCCATTGGTGAGAGGTGAAGTTGTTGTGGTTTCCAGTCTTCCCACACACAGACTTCCCTATGAGATAGCACAGCAGGCTCATCATCTCACCAAAATCTTTCCTTGGCGTAGTCTTGTAGTGGCCAGTAAGAGAATCCAGCTTTCCTGTCAAGGTTGAGCAGGTAGCATCTTGAATTTCCTGAGAGACTTCAACGGGAGCACCAGATACATGAAAACCGAAGCAGTTCCTGATGTCCAGATAGTCAATTGAGATACTGAACCCTTCAACAACTCCCACCAAGCTAGGAATCTTAGAACCATCAGAAAGCTCAGTCTCCCCACGCACTGCGGTTTGATAGAATTGATCTATGAATAAAGGGATGGTATAGGCTTGCTGTTTGGTGAAGAGGGGAAGGATTCCAGAAACTTGCATCCTTCTGATCATCTCCCTTCCTAAGGCATCAGACCGCAATTCAGCTTCATTAATCTCCCAACCTGGAAGGAAGTACTTGGTATTCTACAAAGAAAACACACAAGTTAGAAAGACTTAGGAAAATCACAGTTCACAAGCGGTTGGTGCACACATGCGGTTGGCATTAGTGCGGTTTTAGAAATGAAAATTTCCAACCTCAAGGTAACTGTGAACACAGGTAGGAAAATAATTAAAAAAATACAAAAGTGTATTTACTTAGTACGTGGCATTGTAATCCAAGATTATCCCACACTGCAAGCAGTTGTGTAGGGGAAGGGTATGGTGTCCAGCCTATATACTTAGTAACACTTAAGTAAAATTTCTAGCATGCGGTTTGAAAAGTATATGCGGTTTCCAGCATGCGGTTTAGAAGTGAAAAGCATGCGGTTTAGTGATGCGGTTTTGAAACAGGAAATAAGCAATTATAAGTGAGGTTTCAAAAACAAAAAAATCATGCGGTCCTAAAGCATGCGGTTCAAAGGCATGCGGTTCAAACAAGCAAATCTGAATCAAATTTTCCAAAAATAATCTAAGTATGGAAAACAAGATTTGACAGTTAGGGTAAACCAAAACGTAAGAACTTTTCTAGAAAGATGATGAACAGTAACATGAGTGCATGAAGAACACGAAGAACATCAAGAACAGAGATTTGAAGAATGTTAACCAAAATGAACAAATAACATATCAAAATGATCACATTGAGCAGTAGATCAACAATATAACAATAAAATTATCTACTTTACTCAAAATCACCCAGAAAATGTAAAAATACAGAAATGGGTTTCGAAACTTCAAGAACTGAAAAGTTCAAAATCAGTACTCAAATTAAGTGTTGATCATAAAATAAAGCATATAATCTTAATCTAGGCATGATTCCGAATCTAACCCAACAAATTTCATAAAAAATAATTAAGAAATGAAGAACATATGAGCAAAAATCAGTTATGTTCATTCGAAGGTTTCAAAGTTTTAACAATGGCAGTTCATGTGAGTATGATTTGCAGAAATGATAAAGAGATAGGGGTTAGAAATCATACCATGTCTTCGATAGGTTTGGGTGCCATTGAAGAAGAAAACTTAGAGCTTTTATGAAGGTTTGAAGAATGTTTGAAGAAATTCTGACAGAAAGTACGGTGCTAGAGAGAAGACAGTTGAAAAAGTTTGAAAAGGTATGGTGTGTCTTCTATATATAGGAAAGGATTAGGGTTTGGCAGGTGAAAGGACAGACTGATTCACCAACTTAGTGAATCATTGCAAAACATGCACCCTTTCAGCTTCAACACATCAACCAATGACGGCTGACATGAAGGCCATTTAATGCCAATGTTCCCTAGCATTGAATGTTCTTTTAAATTTTTGAGGGAAAACATTTGCAAATATACCCTTTAAAGAAAAATAAGGACTGAAAAATAAATAAAAGAATTTGAACAGTTTTTTTTTTTTTTGAAATAAATAAATAAACGTAAGGATAGAAAATACTCCAAGTTGAAAACGCGGTTGAGATCCAAGCGGTTGAGCTGCAGCATGCGGTTTTGAGTAAAGCGGTTGGCTGCAATGCGGTTGGACATACTTGCGGTTTGATGCACGCGGTTTCAACAATGGAATTGCAACTATACTTAACACACAAGTTAGTTAATAAAAAGAATGAAATTTATTTAAGTTCAAGCATACCCATTTCTCCTCTGAGGAAAGAAAACCTCTTGGAGTCAAGAGCCTTTGTGAGGATATCAGCAATCTGGTTGTCTGTCCCCACGTACTCTAAATGGATATTCCTCTTCTCCACATGGTCTTTGAGGAAATGATACTTGATATCTATATGCTTGGTCTTGGAATGCATGACAGGGTTGTTGGAGACTAAAATAGTTGAAGTGTTGTCGCACATGATCGGGCAATTTCCTTCTTCAATTCCATAGTCTACCAATTGCTGCTTCATCCAAAGGATTTGACAGCAACAACTACCACCAGCAATATACTCAGCCTTTGTGGTTGACACTGAAACTGAAGCTTGCTTCTTGCTGGCCCAAGCAACTAGTCTATTTCCAAGGAAATGACAAGTACCACTAGTGCTTTTCCTGTCAATAGTGCAAGCTGCATAATCTGCATCTGAATAACCTATAAGATCGAAATTTGAATCTTTGGAATACCAAAGTCCAAGGTTAGTGGTTCCAGATAAATAGCGGATTATACGCTTGACTGCAATTAGATGTGCTTCTCTAGGATCTGCTTGGTAGCGAGCACATACACAGACACTAAACATGATATATGGCCTACTAGCAGTTAAATAAAGTAATGAGCCGATCATACCTCGATATAAAGTCTGATCAACTTTCTTACCTTTGAGATCCTTATCTAGCTTATTGCCGGTGGCCATAGGAGTATCATATGCTTTAGCATTTTCTAATCCAAACTTCTTTATCAATTCCTTGGTGTATTTGGCTTGGCTGAGGAAAATACCTTCTTCGCATTGCTTGATTTGAAGCCCGAGGAAGAATGTTAATTCTCCCATCATGCTCATCTCAAACTTGCTTTTCATTAGCTTTTCGAAACGCTTGCAAAGTAACTCATTAGTAGAACCAAAAATAATATCATCGACATATATTTGAACAAGTAATGTATGCTCATTATATTTGGCAATAAAAAGAGTTGTATCAATTTTACCACGTTTAAATCCTTTTTCTAGTAAAAATTTAGAAAGAGTCTCATACCATGCCCTTGGAGCTTGCTTAAGTCCATACAAAGCTTTTTGGAGTTTGTAGACATAATTGGGAAATTTGGAGTCTTCAAATCCAGGAGGTTGAGCAACATACACGGTCTCTTGTAGTTCGCCGTTGAGGAATGCACTCTTTACGTCCATTTGATATAACTTGAAATGCTTGAAAGAGGCGTAGGCTAAGAAGATCCTAATAGCTTCCAATCTTGCAACTGGAGCAAAGGTTTCATCATAATCGATTCCTTCTTCCTGCCTATATCCTTGTGCAACCAACCTTGCTTTATTCCTAGTGATGCTTCCGTTCTCATCCATCTTATTCCTAAATACCCACTTGGTTCCTATCACTCCTTGATCCTGAGGTCTAGGCACAGAAGTCCAGACCTTGCATCTTTCAAACTGGTTGAGTTCTTCTTGCATAGCAACGACCCAACTGGAATCTTGGAGTGCTTCATCAATCTTCTTGGGTTCAACTTGAGATCGCAAAGAAGTATGCTCGTCATAATTTGATCTCCTTGTTTGAACACCGGAAAACAGATCACCAATCACATTTGTGAGGGGGTGACTGCTGACTTCACGAACCTCCGGTGGTAAGTCTGGTTGGACTGAGGTTTGCTGAAGATCTTCAATTGGAACATCGTTAGATCCTTCAGTGAAGTCATGGAAAGTCAGTTGACGAAGAGGTTCAACAAGCTGGATAGGGGAATTCTCAACTTCTTCTTCTCTTGCAGTTGCATCTGGAGTAATAACTTCAGGTGCGGTTTGGAAGTTGCGGTTTGGGGGAATATCAGTTGAGGGTGCTGGATTTTGTGGTTAAGGTTCAGGTGCGGTTTGAGGTTCACCTGTTTCATTATGCTCAACAAAATCATCAGCAACATTTGGAGCCAAATGTGGCTCAAGGAGAGAATGTTCATCAAAAGTAACATGGACAGACTCTACTATTTTTAAACTAGTTTTATTGAAAATATGAAAAGCTTTTGAATGTTTAGCATACCCAACAAAAATACCTTCATCGGCCTTGGCTCCGAATTTACCTCTATTTTCTCTTTCGTTGTAGAGGACAAAACATTTGCAGCCAAAGATCTTGAAGAATGCAATGTTGGGGGTTCTTCCTCGCCAAAGCTCATAGGGAGTTTTGTTATAGGTTTTGTTGATGAGGGAACGGTTCTGAGTGAAGCATGCGGTATTGATTGCTTCGGCCCGAGGAAATGCGAGGGCTTCGCTTCGAGATACCATTGTCTTTCCGGCCTCAATCAACGTCCTATTCTTCCTTTCCACAACCCCATTTTGTTGTGGAACACCGGTGATTGAAAAATTGTGATCAATCCCATGGTCATCACAATATTGACCAACACCGTTGTTCTTAAATTCGTTCCATTATACGATCGAACACTAACGATGTCGTCCTCTTTTTGAGTTTGGAGCCGAGTCTAAAAAGTGCGGCGAGAATCTCATAGCAATCATCTTTGGAAATCATCATCTCAACCCACGTATATCTTGAGTAATCATCCACCACCACTAAGGTATATCTATTTCCTCCAATCTTTGGCAGTGGTTACGGGTCCAAACAAATCAATGTGAAGCGGTTGTAAGCATCTTGAAGTTGATGGAGCGGTCTTGCTTGGTGAAAGGCGACGCGGGCCTTACCCAGTGCGCATGCTGCATTTCTGGATGGTGGTCAGCCACTTTAGGTAAACCACGAACGAGGTTTTCACTACCAATCTTTGCAAGATACTTGAAGTTCAAGTGGCTCAACCTCTTGTGCCATAGCCAACTATTTTCGCTCACATTCTTAGCTACAAAACAGAGATTAGTAATACTACATGCAGAATTAAGATCAATAATATAAATATTACTCTTACGAATCCCTGTGAGTAGGGTGACGCCGGAAATGCTATCTTTGATAAAGCAATTTGATGACGTGAAGTTGCAAAGCATTCCTTTGTTGCAAAATTGAGAAATTGAAAGGAGGTTGTGCTTGAGTCCATCGACAAGAGAAACCTTCTCAATAGTTAGGTTTCCTCTCCTTATAACACCATATCCAATGGTCTTGCCTTTGTTGTTGTCACCAAAGGTTACAGAAGGACCACTTGCTTCAATGACATCTTCAAGTAATGATCTATCTCCAGTCATATGTCTTGAGCAGCCACTATCAAGATACCATTCATTATCCTTGGAGTGACCAGCCATTAAGCAGAGGACCTGAAATGTAAACATTAAGAACGAGGTCCCCCTTTATTCCTTGGGTCCTGAAGTTAGCAACCCTTCACAATCCACACCTGTTTGACAGAAGGAGGTTTGCTCTTCCTGGCATTGGGTGTGAACCGCAAAAGGCATTCTGCAGCCTTGTGACCTAAATCATCACACACAGAACACTTATAAAAACTACAAGCATCATGAGGTTTTACTAACTCCTTACTCTTCTTAGGAGTTGCATGCGGTTTGGGAGGAGTAAACGGTCTTGAAGGTGCGGTTCCAGCTAGCATTCCAGCTGATCTAAAGGGAACAGGCTTTGGTTTGACTGCATATTTCCTAGGAACGCTATTCCTGCTTTTGAAGGCAGGAGGTGCGGTCGAAGAAGATGCGCGGTCAGACCTGGAGTTGGCAGCACCACCTTTTCCACCAGGAGCGGTTGGAGTAGGTATACGGCCAATTCCATAAGCCATTTCCTCTTCAGGTGCCTCCACAGAACCCTTAGGTTTTAATACAGAATTTCTTCCATATTGCTTTCCTTTAGGGTAGACATAATTAATTTGTCGCGCTTTACCCTTACCATTGGCATGCTTCTCCTTGGGAATTTCTTTAGTTAGTTCAGGAAATTCCTCATCCTTTTCACTCGAGGATGCACACTTCTCCTCTTCCTCAGATCCAAACCCTAGACCATCCTTAACTCCTTGAGGAATCTGGGAGTCTACGATTTGATCCTTGGTGGATTGAGACTTGAGCCACGAATCAATAATCTTTTGACGATCGTCAATTTGGGTTACCAAGTCATCATTCCGGAGTTGAAGTGCAGCAACCTTAGTTTCAAGGATGCGGTTCTGATCAGCAAGAGGAGACATACTTCTGATTTGGTCCTTGAGGTTTGAAATCTCAGACCTCATCACAGTTTTCTCCGTCTTGTACAGATTAAGTTCACCATGAGCTAAGCTTAAGGCTTTCTTAAGATTAGAGAATTGATGGATCACCAATTCAGCTTCCTTGAACATCTTTTCATGTTCTATGTGAGAAACCTCTTCCACCACCTTTTTCAAAATTTTCTTCTTTGGAATTGCTTTTGAAGGTGGAGCGGTTATAGATGGGATAATGGGACGAGAATACGAACAATTTCCTATCTTAACGCTAGGAGTAAGTTTAATATCATCATCCAATTTATAATTTGGAAGTTTTGCAAAAACCTCCTTTTCCTCCATATCATGCAACTCAAGTGATTCAGAATCTGAGTCATCAGAAGTGTCTACAATTAAGCAGAGGTTAACCTCTTCGGTTTCACCGTCACTTCCATCCTCGGAATCTGTTTCAATCCAAGTTGCTAATTCTTTGGAATTCTCTTCCTCCTCAGCAACCATTCCCTTACGATGAGAAAATTTCGAAGGGAAAGTTTTCTTTTTCATATATTCATATTTAGGCTGTGGACACTCAGATGCAAAGTGGTCGGGTTTCCTACAGTTGTAGCAAACTAAGTCACTCTTCTTCTTTGTATCTGCAGCCCTAGAAAATGTTGCAGGAGGTTTGCTTTTTGAAAATGATTTTGTGAAAGGTTTTGAAGATTTTCTAAATTTTTGAAATCTTTTCACAAACATGGCAAAATCATTATCATCCATCTCGATGAGTGATGAGGTTGATATGGAAGGATCAGTGGTTTGATTGGATGTGGATGGTTTCTCTTCATGTTCCACTACAGACATAGAAAGCGATTTGGTTTTTCCTTCAATCTCTTCAATATGATTTAATTTAAGTTCATAGACTCTAAGATTGGCGTACAAGTTACTTAACGACCAAGTACCCAATACTTTGGAGTCTTCTAGAGAGGTAGCCTTATTTACCCATCTAGAACCTAAAGCAGATAGGAAAGTCATATTGATTTCCTTATCGGTTAAAGTTTTGCCAAGAGATCTACAAGCATTAACTACCTCAACATAGCGATCGTAGGTTTGACGAAGGGTTTCATTGGATTTTCTGTTGAAATTGTTGTAGGATCTTTCAACAGTGTATAATTTGTTTTCCTTGCACTCGGCATCACCTTCGAGGTAGCTCTCTATGGCATCCCACATCTGCTTTGCGGTTTTGAGGTACATTACTTTCTGGCAGTGTTCTAAAAGACCCCGCCTAAGGGCGCCTAGGCCCCGCCTAGGCGCTAGGCCCCTCTCCAACGCCTAGTTCTAAGCTCCGCCTAGGTCTCGATTAATCCCGACTAATCCCGACTAGTCCCCGACTAGCATCCGCCTAGGCGCTAGGCCCGGCTCCGCCGCCTAGCATCCGCCTAGCGCTTTTTAGAACCTTGCTTTCTGGAGCGTTGAAACTGGGAGGGTTCCAGAAATGATGTGCCTAGCCTTGCTGTCCAAGGCAACTAATCTCTTCTCTTCATCCGACCACTCTTCTTTTGGCTTTTTGACTTCTGGAGTTTCAGCGTTGGTGGTTGCATCAGTATTAGCCTTCATTGGAATTAGAGGGCCATTGATAACGCACTCCACCAGCATTTCATCTATAGTTTCCAAATGAATAAGCATTCGGCACTTCCAGATGTCAAAGTGGTCTTCGTCCAAGATTGGAATGTGTGAATAGTTAACAGTAGTCATTGTCTTTGAGGTTGCCATAACGAATCGGCACACAAGCTGTTAAGCTTGAAAAACAGTGGTTTTAAAATGTGTAAAGCTCTGATACCACTTGTTGGTCCCAAAGGTGGCAACAAGGGTGAAAATACAGCTAGAGGGGGGGTGAATAGCTGTTACAAATTTTTTGCCCTCGATTAAAAACTAAACCTCTTGCTTACAAAATCCTCTTGCAGTTGATAATAGACTGCAAGTGATAGTGTAAAATGCACAGCGGAATAATAGAGTAAATGCGGTTTTGAGAGGCGGTTTGTATAATGCGGTTTGCTAAGCGGTTTTAGTAAGAGCGGTTTTACAAACACGTGTATTTTTGACTTTGTTAACTCCAAACACTATTTCACAATAATGGATAACTAAAATAAAGATCAAACAGAGACAGAGATAAATAATTAGTAAGCACAAGAAATAATAATGCAGAAAGTAAGAACACGCTATTTGGAGTGGTTCAATCGATAAACGATCTACGTCCACTACCAAGATGGTTAGTCTTGGATTTCTAAGGGAGATTTTATATTAAGTATTTGAGAGATTACAAAGTACAATAAAATCTTTTCTATGAAGAACAAATCCAAAACTATAACCAGTGTATCTCAAGTGTTTAATCTATGTGATTAGAACAAGTGAGGTGAGTGTGTGAAAAACAAGATCAAGGCTCTTTAAATCTGTGAGATGTAGAGCACAATGATTCTTGATTGTGTTAAGGCTTGATTTCTGGGCTGGGGAATATTTCTTGAAGTATGAAGATGAAGATTCAAAGGATTGAATAATTTCTGGGCAGAGCTTCAGCTTCTATGAACACAGCACTTTCAAATTCTCAAGCAATCTTCAAATGGAGAAGATTAGGGGTTATTTATACCCAAGCATCAAGAAACTAGCCGTTGGATACAGCTGTTGAAGGACAGTACTTGATGCAATCCTATTGGTCCACAGCAACCACTTTTGTCCTTTGGTACTGCAGTTGCAGATAAAGCTGATCAGGCTACAGCTGCAAGCAATGAGGTTAGGACACCTGTCACCTATGTGAGATCTTTGCAGATCTGCTCTGACATGGGATCACGTGACAAGATAAGATAGTTGACTTTTGATTTTGCTGACGTGGAACTCAATAGTAAAAGATGGTTCACTTCAAGTCTTCAATCATTGGATGCGGTTGGTGACATGCGGTTAGGAATGAGCGGTTTTGCTACACCAGGAGGTTGCAAGGATGCGGTTGCATATGAACTGCAATGGCGCGGTTCAAGGGCGGTTTGCATGCGGTTGGTTCAAGGAGCAGATTCAAGACTTGAACTGCACTTGCGGTTTGCATGTGCGGTTCATGGGGCGGTTTTGAATACTACTGGAACTGCAACCTTGCTTCCAATGAGTCTTGTGCCAGTCTTCAAGCCTAAGATTAACCTATTCTATAAAATGGACTTAGCTAAAAAATTGAAGGCTAAGCTTCATTACATAGGGTCCTAAAGTCCTTAAAATAGACAGGAGGTTATGGTATCAATCAAATCTAATACAAAATAGGAGGGTTAAAACATGCATACCCAACAGTTGACAAACCTTTGATCTTCTCCATGTTCTTCCTTGTGATGAATTCATCATCAAGCTTTAGGTGATAACGGAATCACCCTCTATCGGTAATCCACACGCGAACAAACCAAGATCTTATATCTTGTAGGATTGCTAGATGATCCCGATTGTTGAATCGATATTCAACAATCAATGGCTTATTATGGAATTGGTTTGAGGTGTTTTTGATCTTTGATTCTCAATCAAAATCAATGTTTTAGTTTTTCCAACACTCTAAAATTCGTGTGTCTTTCCTAAGGATAAGGGGGATATTTATACTTTATAAATATCCCTAACCCATAGGGAGAAGAGCCCTAATCCAAGCCAAAAACGGATCTGCTGATCAGCCGCTATGCACGGCCGTGCAACCTCTTGCACGGGTGTGTCCTCAAACTTGCATGGTCGCTCCAGCCATCTTGCACGGGCGTGCAGATTACAACGCACGGCCGTGCAAACCTTTTGCACGGGCGTGTCTTTTAAACTGCACGGCCATGCAACAGCCCCATAATTCCCTTTCCGTATTTGAGCCATTGTTCAATCCGTTCTTTTTGTGTGACCCTTTAGGAATTATGTTTATCTTGGTAGTGAGTCGAAACATCGATCCTCACAAGACATAAGTGGTTTCTAGCAAGCCATTATGTCCTCCCAATTAATATAACATCAAAGCTTGATTCCTTGATAGATCATTGTCACAATCCCTTTATCCACAATGTCATATTGAACATGAGTCATGGTCCACGTCAACTCATATTGTTCAATGCTTTCTCAACTCCGAATATATTGATAATCCAAGTGCATTTGATCTCTATCAAATCTCTTGAGTGTGGCCACACATTTCATCAACACCATTCATCGAGGGGCCCAAGCAAACATCTCTCTCAACGAGAGGGACAAATCCCATCTTGACTTATCATTCTTCCTTACAAGAATCCAATCGTGCCAACATAGCCCTTATTGATATCCTATTAAAAGATAGTGTTAGACCACATCAAACACAACGTTCATAATGTGGAAGACGATGATAATCTCAGGTACAAAGGATTCTAATGACACGACTATCATGAGATTTAATCATGACATATATGACCATAGACCATGTCATAAATCTCATAGGTAGGTCATGTCCAGTACCTTGTTCTCTAACAAGTACCCATAAGTGTAATGTGCATCCCATGCATATAATCATCTCTATGATTATCCATTACCAACTTATACTAGTTATTCACAATAACTAGGGACGCATGTTATTATAATAAACATGCAAAAACATATTATAAATCAAATAAAAATTCTCTATAATAAACGGTAAAGACGATTACATAGCTAAATTAAGTTATAAGTCAAACATAACTAAACGCCTAGGGCATTATACCAACAATCCTCTCAATAAATTGTCGTTATTGTTGAAGCTCCTTTCACCAAATGACCCATGTTGCATCAATGTGTTGATATTGTTGTAGGTAATGTATAACATACTCTCATTTCTCCTAGAGCTAACACCGATCGCTCCTTCGTCTTTCCGCGAGAATTCCTCATTTTGTCACGTGGCCAACCGACTTATGCCACATACTAGCACGCCTTTGCAAAACAGTCCATTATGGCACCAAAAACTTGATGGAAGATTTCTCCCTCTAATTAAAATTACCTAGCAAGTGTATTAGTGCTCCGTAGTGGTAATATACACACATGAAATGGTCGAATACAAAGAGACTCGTGTGAAACAAGTATATTTAAATAGTGTAATAAATAACCAAAGGGGGGTTTTGATTGGTTTGCTTGATTAAACTAGACACGAATTAAATAACAACTAATGGAATCAAGAAGATAAGGGATTCATGGTTTAGTTCGGTCGAGGTCGCCTGATTTCCAGAGATCGACCTGAATTCCTACCTTGGCCAGGCAGAGATTATATAAGTGATGGATCGTAAGTCGAACGAAGCCAGGTCGGGAGCAAGGAAGGTCGGACTATACGCTTGGTCGACTGATCTAGCTCGATGAATACATGTATTTAAGGATCCTTTAATGGGCCTTTTATGCTTGATGGGTTGTTAGGCCCGTTTGGAGGTAGGGCTGACTTGTTGGGCCTGGGCCGTCTATTTTATTCCGTTCACAGGCCCCCAAATTTCTAGCTAGACTTGTCAAGTAGGAAGTTTTGAAAATAAATTGATGTTGGATGGAGGCAGCGTTTACAGCTCGACTCATAAGATGTAGGTCGCTTCTAGATGTTTGACATTTGGCGGGTTAATGAGCTGTCTTCAATACGCCGTAATTTCCGCACTTAATGGTACGGATTCTGTCGATTGGACATTCCCCTTGGGAACTGGTGCGAACATTTAATTCGGCCCATTATTTGATAATTATCCAACCATTATCCAAACCTTTCCAATCCAGGTAAGGAAAAGGGGAGGAAACAAATCCTTTTCCAAACTTTACAATCTCGTAATCCTTAAGAACTCATCAAAAGCAAAGGCAAGGAAAATCATCTCCGACATTAGCAAGATCCTTTCCGGTGATATAATACCTTTTCCTTCTTCGAAAACCTCAGGTATTCTTTGATTTTGATCTTTAGGATTTGATTTTGAAGCTTTTTGCTTATTTTCCGCCATGGCTAGGGTTCTAGGTTTTGAGATGGGGGCAAGGTATGGGTATAAATGTATGAACCTTATGGTTTACAAGAGGGTAGATAGCCCATGGAGAGAATTATCCTTAGCAGAGTGTATAAACTTCTTAACACAATGGAACTTGCTTTTTGGTGAGATTGGGTTTCCTGATGTGAGAGTATGGGGGACATAGAGGTTGATGACCCACGGGTTGTCCTCTTTTGTCTCTTTAACAAACTCATCGACCACCTAATCATTTTTTACATCAAGCCAAATAAGCCTCCTTTTCCTCGTCAAAGGCTTCCTTTTCCAGGAGAATCTAGGTCGCCCATAGGTAGTTTGTCTCCCTCTTCTTTAAGGACTGATTACCCTGTTTCCTTGTCTTCTGTAGATACAACGGACAACGATAAACAGAATGTTGCCAATCAAAGTGAGGTATCGACCTCCTCTAGAATTGTGGACAAGTTCTGCTCCACAGTGGTCGTTGGTCATAATGAAAGGGGTTATGTGGCCTCCAGGCCCCAGGTTGGTAGGAGGTCGATCGAGTCCTGCATTAGGATCCTTCACGAGCATTAGGTACCTAGGGAGGACTATCAGTTAACCCACTTTACTGATAGGAAAAGGAAGGCTCGGTCTTGGTCGCACTAGAACCTTAACTCGAGTGGGGTGGCCTTCTATTATGGCCAGATTGAGGTAGGGTTGAGGCTTCCTTTGGACCCCTTCATCTGTGAATTTCTAGAATGCACGACAGCTATCCCAATGCAGCTCAGAGCTAATGCAGTTAGGGTGTTGGTCGCCTTCGCAATGTAGGCTATGACCCTTGCATGCATGTTTTCAGAATGTTTTTTAAGGTGGTAGTCAACGATACAACCTGGGGGATTAGCACCCCTGCTAGAGCTAAGGCGCCCAAGTTGTTTGTCAATCTACCCGATAAGTTTTGGGTTGGAATAGCCATCTAATTTTGGTGGAGAGTGGGAAGGGTTGGGAGTTCCCACTGCCAGAGATTGACTCGGTGCCCATGAAGGAAGAGGACTACTGGTCCCTGAGTGGAGTGACGTGCTAGCCCATAGGTTGAGGGTCGTTTCTCACAAGAGTACTGATTAACTGGATGATGCTCGAGTCAAACAACGACTATTACGTCCAGGCTGGGATGATGATGGACGGTTAAGTAACTTCTCTCTACTGTTTTCTTTTTTGCTTAAGTTTTGTTCGTTCTTCTGATATTGGCCCTCTTTTTTTGTTCGCGCAGTTTTAACTCCTAAAGGATGTGTTTCTACCTATCTAAATGATATGCTTTTAGACTTATTTAATGTTCAACGAGTGTTTTAATGTGGTTTTAGAGTGTTTATGAGTATAGGGAAGGAAATGAAAAGTGCATGGATTATGGACTTGAAAACTGTAAAAAGGAATGATTTGAATCGAAAATATGTGACCACTTAGAAACCAATTATATTGAATAGTAATCATCGAGAGCTTTCCAATGATATATGACACTGTTGGTTCGAAACCTAATGGTTTATTTTAATTCCGCAAGCGCACGGGCTATTGAAATATAGCGAGTGCAAGTACGGGTCGATCCCACGAGAACAGGGTTTACTTTGGGATGAATTTGTTTTTACTAAGTAATATAGATGAGATTGGGAGAAATATAGTTTGTGCTAAGAAAAGAATAGAACATATACAGAAAATACTTTAGGAAAACTCTTATAAAATGAAGCATTCTCGGGATTGGAAATCATTTAGCCAATTATTCATCATATAGTCATGTCTTGGAAAATATAGATTTTCATAAAAATCAAGGATGGTACGTTAAGCCTACACTACTTCTCACGATCAAGCAAGTAGCTTTGTACCCTTCACTAATTATGCCCTATCTCTCGATGGCCCATAATTAGCAAGGATTCATTAAAGTTCGCAAATCAACGTACTTTCCATTCAAGGAACATCCCTAGACCATTGAACTACTCTCGTGATCAATGAAACCTAGTTCCTTTATATGGTTCCGTTAATCGATATTCTCCGCTAGGTACTTCTCTCGATTAATTGAATCATACAAGTTGGACGTCTCCAAAATGTAAGTCATTTTGAGATTAATATAAAGAAATTGATTAGATGAAGAGAAATGACAAGACTTTTTATAAAAGATGATGAACAAAAGGCATTTTGAGTTTCCAACCCCAAGAATATGGGGGATTACTCACTAGCCATTATGAAACAAACAAACATAAGTAATAATAAGAGATAAGGGAAAGAAAGACTTATGATTGTAAAGAGATGAAGGCTGAAAATAACTTCTGAAATTATATTGCTTCTTCCAAAGTACTTCAAGAACAATGATGAACAATTGAATCTTCAAGAGATTTGGAACAAATGATGATAAAGAGATCTTGTTTCTATGTATATTCTGGTATATAATTCATTTCTAAGCTTTGAGATATCCCTAAAGACTGATTACAAATGTCTTTATATAGACATGGATGAGACTCTTCAAAGTGGTGCCTTCAAAAGGTGCCTTTTTGGAACTGGTTCAACGACTGCACAGCCGAATCAAGGGTACTGCACGGCTGTCCGAGCTTGGCGCCAAAAATTGGTTTGAACTGGTGAAAGTGCATGGTCGCTCCTATTTTGGCTGCACGGCCGCTCTGGCCTGGTTTTGCTCGGCCACTCTTGGTTTCAATCCTTGGTCGCTCCATGTTTTGGGGCCAAAATTGGCCTGGTAATGGTCATATGCACGGTCGCTCCTATGCAAAGAGCACGGCCGTGCAGGCTGGGATTTGGCATGTGTGCTTTAGTTTGATGTTGTCCCTCCATGGCTTTGATACTTGATTATTTCCAAGGCTCCAATTGTTCATAAAATGACTCTAAAACCTGTCTAAGAGTATAAGATATACCAAAAGCGTAAAATCGAAGATATATGACAAAAGAAGCTAAAATAAACTAAATGCAAACTAAATGATACTAAAAACTAAGGAAATGATTGATAAATGATGCGAAAAATGACTATATAATAGTCACTTATCAAACTCCCCCACACTAAGCTCTTGCTTGTCCCCAAGCAAGATTAGGATGAGAAAATGGAGAGGGAGTTTAAAAAATGAAAATGATAAAACAACGGGAGTGATCCCTCAGAAAATTTATTGTTGCATGCCTATTGCTTTAGAAGATTACCTCTAGCTTCCTATTCATATTTTTCATATCCTTAAAAAATCATTAGAAAGGAGTATTTAGGGGATATTTCAAGGGAGCAATTTTAAGACGATAAACCAATATAGCATAAATAGAATTTGATCAAGCAAATCATATTATAGAGTAGGATGAATCTTTGGATCATAAGCTTGGTGCAATGAAAAGGTTCACTCTTTAGAGTGATTTGTGAAAATGACTTTATTGCTTAAAATGTACAAAATAAAAAGAAAGAACATTTATTCACAAATTAGAAGTATTCATGGAATTGAAATGCACTTTTAATCACAAGGGTGGAAATGGAGGATGATAGTGGAAAATCTTATCAAGGCCTAACAAATTATCTTATTTTTATACGTGTTAAATTTGCAAAAGACTTTAAGTAATTTTTTATCCTTTCAAGTAGGAAACATTGTGGCTGCGAACCCCATGTTCATAATACTTAGATCAAAAAAATACCTTAGCTATTACTTCTATTTGGCAAGGGAACATCGTCCCAGCGAACGCCGTGCCCCGAGTTACTTTAGGAAATAATAGACTGCTTTTTGCTTCTTTTTTTTTCTTTTGAAGATTTGGTGACTTAGTCACTCTTTGAGCAATAAGATAAAATATTTTAGCCTTGATTTATTAGTGTAAATGGAAATATGGGATTTTTATGGAGGGATGTGATTCAAAGGAAGCAAAACAACATGAATGTTTCTAATGAGGGAATAAACATCAAAAATGTTGAAATGTACATTTAAAGAAATAATTTTTTTTTGCAAAAATTTTCACAAAAAAACAAATGCTTAAGATGATCAAGAAAGATTCAATTAAACAAATAAATGCTTTTCTTAATAAAACCCTATATATTGCTATATTAACTTATGAGGCTTTAATTACTTCCTAAAATTATCCCTATATTTTTCTTTTTAATAATTTCTAAGTTTATAGAAAATATGAGAAGAAACACAAAGGAATTATTCTAGAGCAAATAGCAAGCATGAGGATTAATAATAGGGATCATCATAGGGATTTTTTTTTAAATACTAGACATACATAATAAAAAGAAAAATGCAACTAAGTTAAAAATGGAAAACTAAACTAGAAAACATTAAACTTTTAAACAAGAAAGCAAGTAAAGATAGATAAATACCCCCCCCCCACACACTTGAAGTGTACATTGTCCTCAATTTTTCAAGGACCAATGAAAAGGGGGGAAGGGTGAAGAGAAACTTACTGAAATGGCAGCGGTGGTGGTGGAAAGTCAGGCCAATGGGTTGCTCCATAGTTATACACATAATCAGACCTTTCTCGGGCCTCCCGAGCATCTTCTCTCATACCATGAATGTCCTCCCTCAATCCTTGTACATCTCCCCTCAAATTTTGAAAATCCCCTCTCAAGCTATCCATACTTCCCCTCAAATCATTTACATGGCCATAAATCTCGTTCACTTGGCCAAACATTTGATTATGCTGGATAAACATTTGCTGAAATTGTTGATAGAATTCAGGCGGGATTTGGTTTAGATTTGGCGGGGCTTGCTCATGTTCTCCTTCTTCCTGACCCGCTTGGCTTGTTTGGCCTTCTTCTTTAGTCAAGGCATTTGGAAAGGTCCAAGTTTCGGGTTGTCTGATTTGGGCGGAGGGTAGGTTAGTGTTTGGGAGGACTGTATAGGGCGTTTTCCCTCCCCTACTAACCAATTGTACTCTCCAGGCCTTCTATCTGAAATTAAATGCATAGTCCGAAGGGTCAGAATATCCAATTTTGTTGACCCTTTGACCTCAATCCAATCACTTGGCACCTCAAACCCAAAGTGTTTAGCAAATAGAGCCACAATTCCCCCTATATGAATCTCTCCATTGTAGGTTGGGGAAATAATGTCACTAATCAAATCAATGAGGAAATTGCTAATGTTCACTTTCCTATTCCCCCGAACAAAACACCATAAAAAATAGCTATTTCTTATTGATCGTTCCCTAGCAAAGATGGTACAAACATAGATTCTATGCAAGAGGCGAAGGGACGGGTGGATAATGGAGGAGGCTTTGGCGTTTCTAGATCTGAAAGAGGGGATTCCGGTTATTTGGCTCCAAAACACATCTTCCCTAAATTCAATGGGAATATCGGCCTCAATATTAGTGAAAGAGGGCCAGCCCAAAATTTTGTTGATATCAAAAGAGGTGAGATGAAGTTCTCTGCCGCAAAGGCAAAAATTGAGATGGATCTGATTGTATGACTCTTCGGTTTGGCTGAAAATTTCTGTTGTGATACTCCTTTTCAAAGTACATAAGAATTCTAAGGTAAGTCTCTCGTAAGTTTTCTCATGCAATTGAAGAATTCTCGGACAGCCTAACCCAAGATGAGAAGTACTTCTAAACTCAATACCCAAGTTATTGAGAGTTAGGTTTAGGTTAGAGGTAGAGGCGAGTTCTTTTCTGTACTTCTTAGATACCCTTTCTGTGGCCTTTTCCTTTCCTTAAGAAGCCATTGATCAAGACCCAAAAACTTGAAGAACAAGAGAAGGGAGAAATTTTACCCGAAGAAATTGATGTCCAAAACCTTGAAATCTTTGATGTACAGCTTCAAGTTGCCCAAAAGTTTCCTTCTTGGGCTTCAAATCCAAAGCAATCTCTTCAACTTTTGAAATGGGTAAAGATTTGGGATTTTTCGGAATTGGGGTTTGGAGATGAGATTTTATGCTGGTTTGGAGATGGAAATGGGTTTGGATGATGAAATTATTGTGTATGGATGTTGTGAAACAGCACTTACTTCCTCCGCTAACATAACATTCTCATATTCCACTAGCCTCTTTTTCTCCGAAAGCAATTGCTTTAATGGTCTAACACATAAAGGCATTTCTTCAATTTTTTTCAGATAATGAAATGTTAACATTAATGGCATCCAAGTTCTCTAAAAGTTCGGTATAATCCTTGTTTCCTTCTCTAGGAAATTCCGTCCCCGAATTAGTCTCAATCATCGGTGGGATTGGACTACGATCATCTTCACTAGGGCATTCATTTAGCATATTATATTCACTCCTAGTGTTCACCATACTAACATGCTCATTCGGCCTTTGAGATTGACCGGGAAGACTCCCTTGTTGTCTACTCGTTGGGATGGCCTATTGAGCTTGTTGACTTTCTAGCATCTTATTATGTACTGCTAGGTTATCGAACCTAGCATTTAACAATTTAAAACATTCCCTAAACTCATTATTGATATTTTCTTGAGCATTTTTGTTTTCAACTATAAAATCCGTTAAAAGATCCAATTTTGATTTAGGGTGATTCCTCCACTCGGGATTGTATGTATTAGAATACACCCCCCCCCTCTGTCCAAAAGAATTGACAAAGTTCACTTGATCACTAGAACTAGTGTCAAGCAAATCACAACTATCCATACTATGTGAGTTAGACCCACATAGTTCACAAAAAATATTGATATTAGCCACGGGATTGACATTAAGATTCTCAATTTTTTTTAAAATCATGTCAACCTTAGAAGAGAGAAGAGTAACGGCATCAACATTATATTTACCTGGCGTGCTTGGCTGTTGCTCCCTCTTGTTTGACCACTGATAGTGGTTCAATGCTATGTTCTCAATGAGGTCGTATACCTCATCTACTCCTTTGTTCATCAATGCTCCTTCTGCAGCGGCATCAATGGTCTCTCTCGTTTTGAATATGAGACCGTTGTAGAAGGTATGAACTATCAACCACTTTTCGAGCCGTGGTGGGGGCATATTCTGAGAAGCTCCTTGAAACCCTCCCAAGCGTCGTACAATGTCTCACTTCCCATTTGACAAAAGTTAGTGATCTTCGTATGAATCTGGGCTGTCTTACTCGGTGGAAAGATACGTCCAAGGAATGCTTCTTGAACTTGGTCCCGTGTAGTTAAAGAGTTTTGAGGGACCGAGTTCAACCATTGCTTGGCCTTATCCTTAAGAGAGAATGGAAAAAGGTGCATTCATAATGCTTTTGGTGTGACATTTTGGATGCGAGTAGTGTCACAATTCTCCAAAAAAGTTTGGATATGGAGATGAGGATCTTCGAAAGCAGTGCCGCTGTATTGGTTATTTGTAACCATATGTAAGAGCTGCGGCTTAATCTCAAAGTTGGCCACGTTGGCATTCGGTACAACAATGGGGGATCTAGTTCCCGGGGTACTGGGATTGTCAAAGTCCCGTAGGGTCCTAGCAGGTGTTACTGGCTCTCCTTCCGCCATGTGTTTATTTAATGTCTCCTTGAGTTTCCTTAGTCTCTCGTGAAAGCTTCTTTCGGGTTCTGGATCAAAATTGTCAAAGAAGTTCCGAGCCCGTTTCATACACTACAAGAATACTTAACAACAAGATTAAACATAACAGATTATTGGAAGTAAAAACTAAAAAAAATTAAATACAAAAATATGTAGTAAAGTCAAAAACAAAAAAGTAAACTGTTGTCCCCAGCAACGGCGCCAAAAACTTGTTGGTTCGAAACCTAACAGTTTATTTTAATTCCGCAAGCGCACGGCCTATTGAAATATAGCGAGCGCAAGTACAGGTCGATCCCATGAGGACAGGGTTTTCTTTGGGATGAATTTTTTTTTACTAAGAAATATAGATGAGATTGGGAGAAATATAGTTTGTGCTGAGAAAAGAATAGAACATATACAGAAAATACTTTAGGAAAACTCCTATAAAACGAAGCATTCTCGGGATTGAAAATCATTTAGCCAATTATTCATTATATAGTCATGTCTTGGAAAATATAGATTTTCATAAAAATCAAGGATGGTACGTTAAGCCTACACTACTTCTCACGATCAAGCAAGTAGCGTTTGTACCCTTCACTAATTATGCCCTATCTCTCGATGGCCCATAATTAGCAAGGATCCATTAAAGTTCGCAAATCAACGTACTTTCCATTCAAGGAATATCCCTAGGCCATTGAACTACTCTCGTGATCAATGAAACCTAGTTCTTTTATATGGTTCCTTTAATCGAGATTCTCCGCTAGGTACTTCTCTCGATTAACTGAATCATACAAGTTGGACATCTCCAAAATGTAAGTCATTTTGAGATTAATATAAAGAAATTATTTAGATGAAGAGAAATGACAAGACTTTTCATAAAAGATGATGAACAAAAGGCATTTTTGAGTTTCCAACCCCAAGAATATGGGGGATTACTCACTAGCCATTATGAAACAAACAAACATAAGTAATAATAAGATATAAGGGAAAGAAAGACTTATGATTGTAAAGAGATGAAGGCTGAAAATAACTTTTGAAATTATATTGCTTCTTCAAAAGTACTTCAAGAACAATGACGAACAGTTGAATCTTCAAGAGATTTGGAACCAATGATGATAAAGAGATCTTGTTTCTATGTATATTCTGGTATATAATTCATTTCTAAGCTCTGAGATATCCCTAAAGACTGATTACAAATGTCTTTATATAGACATGGATGAGACTCTTCAATGTGGTACCTTCAAAAGGTGCCTTTTTGGAACTGGTTCAACGACTGCACGGCCGAGTCAAGGGAACTGCACGGCCGTGGGAGCTTGGCGCCAAAAATTGGTTTGAACTGGTGAAAGTGCACGGCCGCTCCTATTTTAGCTGCACGGCCGCTCTGGCCTGGTTTTGGTCGGCCACTCTGGTTTTCAATCCTCGGCCGCTCCATGTTTTGGGGCCAAAATTAGCCTGGTAAAGGTCATATGCACGGCCGCTCCTATGCAAAGAGCACGGCCGTGCAGGCTGGGATTTGGCCTGTGTGCTTTAATTTGATGTTATCCCTCCATGGCTTTGATACTTGATTATTTCCAAGGCTTCAATTGTTCATAAAATGACTTTAAAACCTGTCTAAGAGTATAAGATATACCAAAAGCGTAAAATCGAAAATATATGACAAAAGAAGCTAAAATAAACTAAATGCAAACTAAATGATACTAAAATTAAGGAAATGATTGATAAATGATGCAATAAATGACTATATAATGGTCACTTATCAGACACGTCCAAAGCGGAGTTCGTATAAAGAAGTTATGGTCTCCATAAGTTCAGTTGAAACGGTACAAGTCGAGAATTTAGCAAAATTGGAGGACTTTTATGAAAATATGAAAATCTCAGGGACCTGTCGGGAATTTCATGGATCAGCCCTAATTAAGCTTATAAAATTTGCACAAATACTTGGAAGAGAATGATTTGACTTTTTATATATATATATATAATTTATGACTTTATTTTACTTTCCGATTTTATTAGTTTACTATTTCTTTTATTTTTCCTTTTAGTTTTAGAAATCATTTTTTCTCGTTTTGGTTAGATTTACATACAAATTTTAGAGGAGGATGATCAATTCTCCCTCCCTCTCTCTATATCTCTCTTTACATCTTGTACATACTTTTATTTTCTTTTTTAGTTGTAAACAAGATTCAAGTTTTATATTTAAAAATTTCATCGAAGGTTTATTCAATTTATTGAATGTTTATTGATATTCTTCATGGACATAAGCAGATAATTCTTTCTTTCTACGGATTGGAGGTAATGTATATCAATCATTTATGCTCTAATTAATCTTGTGATCAATCAAAGATTGGGTTAATCAAAAGTAGTTTTAACTTAGGATTTTCTAAGCTACAATCACATGCGTAGATGTGATTGGCTTTTAAATTTAATTTGTATGTGATGATTGACAAGTGATTGATTGATACATAAAAAAACAATCTTTTGAATGAATATAAATTAGGTTTTGACAAGTGATTTCAAACCAAAATTTTAGTTTATTTATTCTTTGGGTTTTAATGGGTTCTTGAATATTATGTGGACTTTGCAAAAAATATGATATTTTGAGAACACTAAATTGTGAATGTGTGAACACCCAATTTTACTAAAGAGAATGAACCTCCAACTATGATTGATTGTATTATTAAATTGAATATTGGTGAGATATATATGAATTCATTATGTAGAACCTTCTCGTTTGTAATTCCGTAATTCTTTTCTTTGTTGTTTAATTGTTTTAGGAGTTAATTAAAACTAAACCCCAATCTTTAATTTCTTGTTTAATTGTTGGAAGTTGAATTGTAAATACACAAGTCCCTATTTATTCGACCCTTGCTAAGTGCATACTACTATATCGATAACTCGTGCACTTGCGAGATAATTTATAACAAGTGGGTTTTACCCCCAACAAGTTTTTGGCGCCGTTGCCGGAGACTTGTTTTGTAATCCACAATTTAATTTTCAACATTGTAAATAAGTTTTCTTTTGTTTTTCCTAATTATTCTTTGTAATAAGTTATTTTGTTTTTATTTTTTTATATTTTTTGAAAAAAATTATTGTGTGAAATACTCATAGAGGGATGTATAGAATGAGCACCTATGATGAGTTGGTCGAATAGAGATTGTTCCAACAATTGACCAATTTATCTGAACAAGTAGAACAATTAACAAGGCTAGTTGTAAATAGAAATTTCGCAAACTATAATATTCAAGAGGCATGTTATATTTGTGGTGTTTATTCCCATGCTACTAATGCTTGTCCATCTAGGCCATATATTTCTGAGTATTCTCCATAGGTATAAAAAAGCTTCCCCTTCCCATCTTGACAATCTTTACTTGAGCCGTCCTCAAACTCTTATAAACAAAATTGGGAAAATCAACATTCGACTCTGATTTGGAAAATAAACGACGAATGGGAAGAGTTAGTATACGATCCAACATGTGAGTCAAGCTCTTATGATGACCTACCACCACCTAGAGGGCAACTTTTGGAGGAAGCAGGGGGTAATTTTGTCTATGAAATCCCCAATAATAACTCTAAGAAAGAACTACAATCTGAAAAGAAACCTTCGGAGGACGCAACAGAGGATTTTGTCTATGAGATCCCCATTCTTGACTCAAAGGATAAATTACCTATGGATAGTTCGCGTTGGCCGACGAAGGAGGTAGAGAAAACATGGCATGAGCAAGTTTGTGATGAGATTAAATTTGCCTTATATGGTGGGAGAATAGGGATGGTGAGGAGGTTCACAATGCGGATAAGAATTTTCAAACGCTTAGCAATCCAAATAAAAACTTGACTATCATTATTGTACCTTCTCCTTCTCCTTGTGATGAAAAAGGTGGTGGAATGCCACAAGTAGAAAAGCCCAAGGTACGTAAATGGCAAAAATTCCCTATAGTTATAAATGACATGATAAAAAGGGGAATATATATATGGGGTTTAATTCGAAAATAAAGACCCATGAAAATGCAAAGTGGGCTAAAGGGACTAAAAGTCAAGTCCAAACATGGGCAACAGTCGGGCTAATTACCTTAACCAAATGTGATTCTTGGGAGGCAACCCAACTAGTTATGTTTTTATTGCTTTATGTTATTTGTTTGTTGTGACATGTCATCCTTTGAATACAATGCATGTTTTAGTATTTATGCTATAAGGAAATAGCATGTTTTGAGTTTGGGTGTATATATCTCTTCAAGTTTGTGGGTTTGTAGGGGATTGTATATAGTGTCACCCTCCAAAAAAATAGTTTTTTTAAAAAAAAATTGTTCTTTTCATATTTTGAAATGTTGGCTAAAAGTTTATAATGATTTGAGAGTTCTAAATTTTTTAAATATTGAGTGTTATTATTAATATAGGATATAATTGCATTGAAACATGTAAAGTATGATTGTTTCACCTTTTACTTCCATAATATTTTCTTGATCATTATTAACAATTTAAGAGACATTTATAGGATCACTTTGGCATCTCAGGGTCCCTAAAACATGTTTGTATGAATGTCAATTACACATCAATTAGGCTATTCGGGAGGTGATTTTATGGCTATTTTCTCTGAACCCAATTTGTGAGCCTTTAACTTTTTCGTCACTTATAAAATTTCCGCTATAACCTCTTTTGAACTTGAAAAAGAATGGAATATCTCACAGAGTGTGAGGATATCTTAAACCACCATTTGCCTTCTTTTGGCACCTACATTATCCTACCTTTTAAACTTATATACTATTTTCTCACATTTTCAAGAAATTGAAATTAGGGAATGTTGGGAGATCAAATGGTTGAGTGGTGAGAGGTCAATAAAATAAAGAAAAAGGGTGATGAATTATATTGAAAATAGGAGCTTGTGCAAAGTGTTAAATGCATGGTAATATTCGTGATATATATATATATATATATATATATATATATATATATATATATATATATATATATATATAAGAAGAGAAAAAAAAATCGGAATAAGCCTTGCCCTATCTTGTGTTTAAGTGGAAATAGCTAAATGAAAGAAAGGTGATCAACTCCATGTGAAAGTATGCAAAATTATAAGTTTGGGGGTTGAATCAATAGGTTGGCATGGTTGAGCGGAGAGTTAAACTCAAAGTGATGATGTATTTTGAAGGCTTTCTAGTTTCACTTGCTTTACTTCATATGTCCTTACCTTCATTTGTAGCCCTGAACCTAGCCCACAATTTTTGCGATACATTACAAGACATAAAGTCATATTTGATCCCTAAAGAGTAGTCGTTGTGTTTAAACATACATATGAGTGTCCTTATGCAGAAATTTCATCTTATTATCATTGATTTAGATCATGATACAAGTGACCCTATAAAATATCTTACTTTGGTAACATTGATCTCCTATTTATTCATTCATTATCATCATTATTTGGTGGAGAATTGTAAGTTAGATGTATACATGTAAATATAATCTCATATTCATGATAATACTTGTAGATTATGTGTGTTGTAAAGATCTGACACTTAATTTGCCAGCAACTTATATGATTTGAACAACCCAAAAATATTTTCTTTGTTTTATATTAGTTAGTAGTTTTATTTTGTTTATTATTTTATTTTACTCGATGATGAGCAAAAGATAAGTTTGGGGGTGATAAAGCAAAAAATGATCCGGATCAGCCTTAGTCTAGCAATTGGTTGATCTACAGCTACTAAGACCTGAAACCACGAACAAATGACTTGTTGGGATGGTATCCGGCTAATACCCTCTGTCGTGATGATGCGATATAAAGTTATGTGCTAATAAACTGTATTGAACTTGCATAATCTCAAAATAGTTCCAGTGACATTACCTTTTCACGTTATATGTGGTCTGGTATAAATAGAGTCGTTTGAGGGAGGTTTAGGAATCCCATGAATCATGGAGATAATGTGGACGTAACGGTCTCCGAGATTGTAGGAGACGGTTACAATAGGTGACGTGGGTAGACGCATGTATTGTTTGGTCGAGGTCACCTGATCGAGCTTGACCTGACTTCGTACTTTAACTGGGTAGAGAAAGTATAAAGGGGTGGACCGTATGTTGGACGAAGCTAAATCGGGACTGAGGAGGGTCGGAAAATAAGCTTGGTCGATTGACCTTCCTGTTGGGCTATCATTATTAGGATAACATGGTGGACCTTTTATTCTTTGATGAGCCTTTGGACTTACTTGGAGACGGGGCAGCCTGTTGGGCCTGGCCCATCACTTTTATTCCATTCATGGGGTATTTGATGCATGTATTTTCACTCATTCAAATGATATATATTTAGACCAATTTTATGCTCAACCTTGGGTGTTTTTGTTGGATTTTTGGAGTGTTTATGAGTAAAGGGAATGGAAGGAGAAAGTCCCGGAATATGATTAAAAAGGATACGCAAAGGAACAATCGAAAACAGAGTGAAAAAGAAGAAAATAATAGAAATTACAGAAGGACAAATTTGAAGATAACATGAGCATTCAGTATCATTGGATAGTACTCGTCGAGATATTTCCAACCATATATAGCACATCTCAACCGGAGTCCGTATGAAAAAGTTATTACCTCTGGAAATTTGTCAAGGAATGTACAAGTCGATGAAGCACGAGGAGCGCATGCACCCAAGGATAGTGAGCGTCCGCCCCAAAAGGCAAAAACCATAATTTGTAAACCTTTGATGATTGCGCCCCCCCCCCCTCCCGAGGCTGCTTTTCCAGATTCTTTCTCCGACTTGGTTTTGACCTCATTTTCCTAATATGACTGTCCTTTCTCACCCTAGTATATATACAACTACTCTAGCCATATTTTTGTATGAATTATTCTCTATTTTCCTCTTTTACATATTAAATTAGGTTTTACAATTGTGAAGACAAGGATTTAAGGTTTTTATTCTTTGATTGTAATGGCTTTTCGCGACTAAATTCTTGATTCGTGAATTGGGTGATCAACGATTGTATCTTTATGCTAAGGTTTTAATTCTTCATATCCTTTTCTTATTTTTGTTCTTCTCATCATTCTTAATTATCGTTTTAGACTTCATTTGTATGTTAAGATACTTTTGGCATTTGAATTTACTTGGGTATAAATCGTTGCAATCATGTGGATGATTAATACATTGTCTATCGTTGAGAATAATAGATTCAATTGATGACAGACTAAGGAGCCAAATGAATCTAATTTCTTATATTCTTATAATTTTAATTGAATCTCTTGAATGTTTGTACCGACAGACCAAGAAGGTATAAACAAGAGAGAGATATTAAGGTTGCAATCAGCACAACAAACGTACCAGCCTTATATTTTTGTGAACGAACCATTGAATGAGATTGGAATCTTTTACATAATTTAAATAGGATAAAGCGACAATTGTTATGATCACAATCCATGAATCCCTTGCTTCATTGTTATCTTTACTTGTTTTAATTTTTGTTCTTAGATTAATTCAAATAATCAAACCAGAAATCCCTATGGTTACTTCTAAATTAGTAAAATATACTTGTTCTACAATATTCCGTATGGACCCAATCCTTACATTGTAAATACTACTACATTGATAAACTAGTACACTTGCTAGATATTTTAATAAAAGGGAGATTTTCTTTATCAACAAGATTCTAACTATTTTTCAAAAAATAATTATTTTAAAATGTTTTTAAGTAAATATAAAAAAATAAAATTTTCATCTTTTTTACAAAAAATATTAATTTTCATTTTTCTTGATAAGAGAGAGAGAGAGAGAGAGAGAGAGGGAGATCTAAGATAGATCTGAGAGAGATTCGAGAGAGATCTTTTTTGAAAGGTGACAGCCGGAGTTGGGAGCCAGGTAGGCGTGATCGGAAGGGATGTAGGGAGGGGATTGGGGCAGTCAGTGGCGTGGGGGAGAAAGAAAAGACAGGTGGAAAGTAAGGGACTATATTTTGGGAGGGTGACCCAACTCATGTACCAAATGACTAAAAGCCCAAGTATTTAAATAACCTTAGTTGAGTCGCACGTGCAAGACACGTGTTATTTAATTGAATTTTGTTAACAAAATCGTCAAAAATCCCAATTTGACTAACGTGGGTAACTTTAAACCTTAAATTGACAAAATTGAAACATTAGACCCCGATTAGCACACCCTCCCAAACTTTGAAATCTAATTTGTCAAAAATCCCAAATCTTCATGAAAGACAAACTAAGTTTTCTTTCATGCCACATCTCATGTGGGGACTTTAGGAACCGATTTAGTAGGGACACAATTCAGTGTAACCGCATTATTTCTAATGCATATCCTCAAAAGGTAATAGGAAGGTCAACTTGACATATCATCGAACGAACCATGTCCTACAAGGTTCATTTCCTCCTCTCAGACACTCCATAAATATGGTGTTCCGGGTGGAGTCAACTCTGAAATGATTTCACAGTTTTGAGATGATTGTCAAACTCTTGGCTCAAATATTCATCACCTCGATCTAATCGAAGTACTTTAATATTTTGCCAAGTGGTTTTGTACTTCATCTTGAAATGTTCGAAACATCTCAAACGATTCACCTTTGGACTTCATCAGACAGACATAGCCATATCTAGATAAGTCACCGGTGAATGTGATGAAATACCAAAATCCTCCTCTAGCAATGCTACTTAATGGTCCACATACATCTCATGTACTAGGATCAATAAGTCACTAGCCCTCCCACTACTCTTAGTGAAGGGTGGTTTGGTCAATAATTCCAATAAACAAGATTCATATTCCTCAAATGATTCATAATCAAATGAGTCTAAAAGTCCATGTTAATGGAGTTTAGATATATGTTTCTTATTTATCTGACCAAACCGGCAATGCCATACGAACGAGTTGTTCACATTATTCGGTTTAGATTTCTCACTTATATTATAGATATCTTCAATATTTTTTTTCTTAACATCAAGGATATGAAGACCATTCAATGACATATGCAATACGGTAAGGCATATCATTAAATGAATACAAAACTTCTTATTCTCAATAAGAAAATTATATCTTTCATCATCCATATAAGAAACGAAGATAATACTCCTACTAAAATCTGGAACGTAGTAACACTTGTTCAAAACAAGTACTAGTCCAATAGGTAAAGTGACTTCATAAGTCCCTATGGCTAATGCATCAACTCTTGCTCCATTCCCACGCATAGGTTTAATTTACCTTCTTTGAGTAGCTTTCTATTCTTAATTCCTTGCACATTTAAACAAATGTGGGATCCATATCCGGTATCATATACCCAAGAACAAGAAGTCGAAAGGAAAATATCTATCATATAGATACTTGAAGTAGTAGCAATCATAGTGCCCTTCTTCACCTTTTAGGCATTCCTTTTAAGCCTTGCAACTTTGCTTCCAATGACAATCTTATTGCAATGGTAGCAAAATGCATCCTTTTGAGACACTTTGGGTTTAGCCTCTTCGGATTTGGCAACATTTGCCCTAGGTTTAGCAACCTTTTCTTTACCTTCTTTGTGTTTCCTTTTAAACCTCTTTCTTGTGTTAACCATTAACACAACAAACCTCTCTTGCCTAGCTTGCACTTGTAACATTTTCCTTTGTGTGTTGTGCTAGAACAAAAGTAACTTTCATGTGTTCAAGGTCCTTCTCAAGAGACTTTTAAACATGGTGGCAAGTATAAGACAAACAATATTATTAGAATCAGTAACATGTTTCTAATTTTGCTCCTTATTTGCCCTTTGCAACATTTGCAGTGGGTTCAGCAGGAACGGGTTCGTCAAGAACGTACAATTTTTGCCTAAGAACAATTCTTAAGCTTCTGATCCAATCAGAATAGTCTTGTACCATTCTTTTCTAACTTGTCCTTCATAAGGACGAATTGCAATTTATTGTGTAATGCTAATTCTACAACAAAATATGCACACCATATGAACACATATCAATATCAACACATTTACCATCTAAGAGCAAATAATGTATTTCACAAATACTCCCACTAAAGTATACACCTTCTAATACAAGCATGTATCATATAATTATAGTGGGCTAAGATCCATATTTCACTTGATTTTGGTTTAACTGAGTCAATGCCCGAAATCAAGCTATATAGGTAGAAACATAAATCATATCTCTATATGACTCTTAGATCTTTTATGAGATTTCCTTAGACATCATATGTCAAAAACATGTTTTAAATCTCATCTATGCCTTGGGTTCAAATCTCATTTGAAATCACCAATTAAGTCAAAACCTTTTTCAAATGTATGAGACACGGAACGATGCACCTGACTATGGCCAAAACTACATCAACCATAATCTCATCTTGATCACAAATTAAGATATAAGATGCACCCAACTGAGTCAAAACTACATCAAATACCCTAAAATTTCACAATTGTTCTAATCAAGGAATGGCATAAGACTTAAATATTTAGAAGGTTTTACACATAACAAACATCGCATGGTTGTATATGAAACTTATGTGTATATCATCATGAACATGGGAATTTCACATAAAATCCTACTTTAGGATCATACCAATAATCATGTAATAAATGACAATTATTAACTGCATAATTATTCCATTCTCAAAAATATACGGACTCAAATAATCATGTTAATCATATTAAAACGAACATCAAATCCTACACAAATAATTTGTTTCAATTTTGAGAATTTGCCAATCTACTTTAATCACATTAAATAGACCAATATCCCAAGTAAAAGACTAATCTTATTAATCAATTATTAATCATGATCATGGCATATCACATATACTTGTTTTCTCAAAATAACACACATAAAATCATAGATCTATTTCACATATAGCATGTAAAGCATTTAATCACATTAAATCTAGCATGCCAATTTTAACCTAATCATGATAAGACGCGGCTCTGATACCACTATTGGGTTTTGGGGTTACAAACGCAGCGGAAGACTTAGAAATAACAACAAAACCCTAGCCCTTTAATCCGTCTAACATGAAGAGGTAAAACCATGAAATAGAATTTACATACCTTAATGCGATTATGTTAACCTTTCGAAAATGGATCTTGGATTCAAATCTTATTTGAATCGATGAACAACCTTCGAATCTTTGAACCGTTGATGAAGCTTGGATCTTCTTCTTCGTTGTTCTACCTTGGTGATGAATCAACAATGGAGGTCTTCAAGCTTTAGGAGATAAAGTAACCTCCCTCTAATGGTGATCCACACGCGAATGAATAAAGAACGCTTCTTGTTGGATTGCTAGATGATCCTTCCGATTAATGAAACACCTTTCAATAATCAATGGCTAATAATATGGAATTTACTTGGATTGTTTTTTATCTTTGATTCATAATCTAGATCAAAACTAAGAGTTTCATAAACCCTAGGCTTAGATGTGTTTTTGGCTGCTCAATGGTTTATATTTATATCAAATATAAATCCCTAATACTTAGGGAGAAACCAAGTCCAAACCAAAAACCTATTCAAACAAGGAGACAAACGTACGGACTGATTTTGGTCGCTGGCACGAGTCGTGCCCAGGAGCACGAGTCGTGCCCAAGCCAAAATGCAGTAGTGATACGATTCGTGACAAATATAACACTCGTGCGGATTTAGGGAATGACTCGTGCCCAAGAGCACGAGTCGTGCCCAATCCCACATAGTCAATATTTTCATTTGTCAACCCTGTTTGCCCCAAAACGAAGTCGTTCTGCATTTATCACGAGTCGTGACCCTTGGCACGAGTCGTGACCTAGGGCAAGAGTCGTGCTCCTGGTCACGAGTCATGCCAGAACCCAAAATATCCAATTTTCAGCCAATGATCAAATTCGTTCTTTGTGTGTGACCCAATAGGAATTATATTTATGTTGGCAGTGATTTGAAACATCTATATCACAAGATATAAGTGGTTTCTAGAAAACCATTATATCCACCCAATTAATATAACATCAAAGCTTGATTTTCCCGATAGATCAAATGTCACAATCCCTTTGTCCACGATGTCCAATTGAACATGAGTCATGGTCCATGTCAATTCATCTCGTTCAATGCTTTCTCAATTCTGAATATGTTGATAATCCAAGTGCATTTGATATCTATCAAATCTCTTGAGTATGGCCATACATTTCATCAATACTATTCATCGAGGGGCCCAAGTAAACATCTCTCTTCATAAGAGGGACAATTCCCATCTTGACTTATCATTCTTCCTTACATGAATCTAATCATGCCAACATAGCCCTGATTGCTATCCTATTAAAGATAGTGTTAGACCACATCAAACACGATCTTCATCATGTGGAAGATGATGATAATCTCAGGTACAAAGGATTCAATGACACGACTATCATGAGATTTAATCATGACAACAGACCATGTCATAAATCTCATAAGTAGGTCAAGTCCAGTACTCGTTCTCTAGCAAGTACCCATAAGTGTAATGTGCATCTCCATGCATATAATCATCTCCATGATTATCCATTACCAACTTATACTAGTTGTTCACAACAACTAGGGACGCAGTTCAGTATAATAAACATGTAAACATATAATGAACCAAATAAACTTTCTCTATAATAAATGATAAAGATGATACATAACGGTTTAAGTTAAACATAACTAAAGCCTAGGGTATTACACCAACAATCTCCCACTTTTACTAGGCTCCATCTATGTATCGAATACCCATGGACCCAACATGACCATCATGCTTCTGCCTGTGCGAGGGTCTTTGTAAGTGAATCCCCAATGTTATCATCGGTTGATACTTCGCATATCTTAACGTCTTCTCATTCTTATGAATTCTCGAAAAATGTCTAAGTGTGTGTTCGGATTGTTGTTGTGACGTTGGTTCCATTGCTTGCATTAATGGCACCATAATTGTCACAACAAAGTTCCACCGATTAGTGATACTTGGAACATTTCCAAAAATACTAAATGAACTTTTGATCCAAACTTCCTCTTTTAGCTGTATCATATGTCTCTAAAAATTCGGCCTTAGTTGTAGAATCGGCTACGATTTTCTGATTGGAACTCTTCCAACAAAACCGCACCTCTAATAAGCATAAACACAAATCCTAATTGCAATTTTAAACTAACTTTGTCAGTTTGGAAGCTAGCATCTATGTAACCCTTACAACAAGATTAACTTCCAACCTTTCAAATACCAAGAACGTATCCTTAGCTCTTCTTAAGTACTTAAGGATCGTCTTGACTGCCATCCAATGGTTCATATCAGGATCAGATTGGTATCGACTCGTCATGCTTAGAGCATACAAGACGTTGAGTCTATTACAAATCATGGCATACATGACAGATCCAAATGCCGGAGCATATGGAAGTTCATTCATTCCCTTTTGCTCGTCATTTTTCATAAGACAATGAGTATTGCTAAGAGTAACACCATGACCCATTGACAAGTTACCTTTCTTAGAATCCTCTAAGAGCATTATCAATGTGAGTACTTTGACTCAAACCAATTTATCCTTTTAGATCTATCTCTATAGATCTTGATGATAAGGATGTAAGCGGCTTCACCCATATCTTTCATTGAGAAAACTTTCCTTGACCAAGACTTGACAGTCTTAAGTGTCGGAACTTCATTTTTCCAATGAGTAAGATATCATTGTAATAAAACAATAGAAATAATACTACGCTCCCACTGAATTTCATGCATACACAAGGTTCATCTTCGTACTTGATGAAGTCAAACTCTTTGACCGATTCATCAAAATGAAGATTTCAACTCCTCAAAGCTTGCTTCAACCCATCTTACGGATCTTTGCAACATGCATACTTTATTAGAATTTCTTGGATCGACAAAACTTTGGGTTGTGTACTATACACATCCTTAAGAATCTTTCCATTTTAAGAAAGCCGTTTGACATCCATTTGTCATATCACATAGTCACAATATGCGATTATGGCAATTAAAATTCTAATAGACTTCGGCATTATAACTGGCAAAAAGGTTTCAACATAGTCAATACTATGAATTTGCCTAAATCCCTTTGCTACAATCCTTAGCCATGAAAGTATACACCTTCCCAACCATGTCGATCTCGAAGACCTACTTGCACCGTTTAGTTTTTACACTTTAGGTAGCTCAATCAAGTTCCAAACTTGATTATCAAACATGGATTGTAATTTGAACTCCATGGTTCCTAACCATTTATCCGAATTGGGAGTGGACATCGCCTCAAGATAGGAAGTAGGATCGTCATTCTCAATGACTTCCACTTTATTACTTTCCGATACGAGAAATCAATATTTCTTGAGTTCGGATCGTAACCTATCCGATCTACGATGGACTTGTGCATCTTGAACCGGTTCCACAACTCCTTGTGAACTTGGTTCCGTCTCTACTCTTGGTTCCATGTCATTTTCAGGTTCATGAACTTCTTCAAGATTAATTTTACTTCCACTAGATCCTTTATTGAGAAACTATTTCTCAAGAAACGAATCATACAGAGCAACAAACATTTTGTTCTCTTTGTGGTTGTAAAATTAATTTCCGAAAATAACCATGTCAGATTTGGTGCTAACTTATCAGAGACAAGTCTCTTCATATAAGCTTTGCAATCCCAAATATTCATGAAAGACAAACTAAGTTTTCTTTCATGCCACATCTCATGTCGGGACTTTAGGAACCGATTTAGTAGGGACACAATTCAGTGTAACTGCATTATTTCTAATGCATATCCTCAAAAGGTAACAGGAAGGTCAACTTGACATATCATCGAACGAACCATGTCCTACAAGGTTCATTTCCTCCTCTCATACACACCATACAATGTGGTGTTTCGGGTGGAGTCAACTCTGAAACGATTTCACAGTTTTGAGATGATTGTCAAACTCTTGGCTCAAATATTCATCACCTCGATCTAATCGAAGTACTATAATAGTTTTCCCAAGTTGTTTTGTACTTCATCTTGAAATGTTTGAAACATCTCAAACGATTCACCTTTGGACTTCATCAAACAGACGTAGCCATATCTAGATAACTCACCAGTGAATGTGATGAAATACCAAAATCCTCCCCTAGCAATGCTACTTAATGGTCAACATACTTCTCATGTACTAGGATCAATAAGTCACTAGCCCTCCCACTACTCTTAGTGTAGGGTGGTTTGGTCAATAATCCCAATAAACAAGATCACATTCCTCGAATGATTCATAATCAAATGAGTCTAAAAGTCCATGTTAATGGAATTTAGATATATGTTTCTTATTTATCTAACCAAACCGGCAATGCCATATGAACGTGTTGTTCACATTATTTGGTTTAGATTTCTCACTTATATTATAGATATCTTCAATATTATTTTGTTTCTTAACATCAAGGATATGAAGACCATTCAATGACTTATGCAATACAGTAAGGCATATCATTAAATGAATACAAAACTTCTTATTCTCAATAAGAAAATTATATCTTTCATCATCCATATAAGAAACGAAGATAATACTCCTACTCAAATCCGGAACGTAGTAACACTTGTTCAAAACAAGTACTAGTCCAATAGGTAAAGTGACTTCATAAGTCCCTACGGCTAATGCAGCAACTCTTGCTCCATTCCCACGCATAGGTTTAATTTACCTTCTTTGAGTAGCTTTCTATTCTTTATTCCTTGCACATTTAAACAAATGTGGGATCCATATCCGGTATCATATACCCAAGAACAAGAAGTCAAAAGGAAAATATCTATCATATAGATACTTGAAGTAGTAGCAATCATATTGCCCTTCTTCACCTTTTAGGCATTCCTTTTAAGCCTTGCAACATTGCTTCCAATGACAATCATATTGCAATGGTAGCAAAATGCATCCTTTTGAGACACTTTGGGTTTAGCCTCTTCGGCTTTGGCAACATTTGCCCTAGGTTTAGCAACCTTCGCTTTACCTTCTTTGTGTTTCCTTTTAAACCCCTTTCTTGTGTTAACCATTAACACAACAAACCTCTCTTGCCTAGCTTGCACTTGGAACATTTCCTTTGTGCGTTGTGCTAGAACAAAAGTAACTTCCATGTGTTCAAGGTCCTTCTCAAGAGCCTTTTAAACATGGTGGCAAGTATAAAACAATCAATATTATTAGAATCATCAACATGTTTCTAATATTGCTCCTTATTTACCCTTTGCAATATTTGCAGTGGGTTCAGCAGGAACGGGTTCGTCAAGAACGTACAATTTTTGGCTAAGAACAATTCTTAAGCTTCTGATCCAATCAGAATAGTCTTGTACCGTTCTTTTCGAACTTTTCCTTCATAAGGACGAATCGTAATTTATTGTATAGGTGTATTTCACAAATACTCCCACTAAAGTATACACCTTCTAATACAAGCATGTATCATACAATTATAGTGGGCTAAGATCCATATTTCACTTGATTTTTGTTTAACTGAGTCAATGCCCGAAATCAAGCTATTTATGTAGAAACATCAATCATATCTCTATATGACTCTTAGATCTTTTATGAGATTTCCTTAGACATCATATGTCAAAAACATGTTTTAAATCTCATTTATGCCTTGGGCAAATCTCATTTGAAAGCACCAATTAAGTCAAAACCTTTTTCAAACGTATGAGACACGGAACGATGCACCTGACTATGGCCAAAACTACATCAACCATAATCTCATCTTGATCACAAATTAAGATATAAGATGCACCCAACTGAGTCGAAACTACATCAAATACCCTAAAATTTCACAAGTGTTCTAATCAAGGAATGACATAAGACTTAAATATTTAGAAGATTTTACATATAACAAACATCGCATGGTTGTATATGAAACTTATGTGTACATCATCATGAACATGGGAATTTCACATAAAATCCTACTTTAGGATCATACCAATAATCATGTAATAAATGACAATTATTAACTACATATATATTCCATTCTCAAAATATACAGACTCAAATAATCATGTTAATCATATTAAAACGAACATCAAATCCTAAACAAATAATTTGTTTCAATTTTGAGAATTTGCCAATCTACTTTAATCACATTAAATAGACCAATATCCCAAGTAAAAGACTAATCTTATTAATCAATTATTAATCATGATCATGGCATATCACATATACTTGTTTTCTCAAAACAACACACATAAATCATAGATCTATTTCACATATAGCATGTAAAGCATTTAATCACATTAAATCTAGCATGCCAATTTTAACCTAATCATGATAAGACGCGGCTCTGATACCACTGTTGGGTTTTGGGGTTACAAACACAGCGGAAGACTTAGAAATAACAACAAAACCCTAGCCCTTTAATCCGTCTAACATGAAGAGGTAAAACCATGAAATAGAATTTACATACCTTAATGCGATTATGTTGACCTTTCGAAAACGGATCTTGGATTCAAATCTTATTTGAATCGATGAACAACCTTCGAATCTTTGAACCGTTGATGAAGCTTGGATCTTCTTCTTCCTTGTTCTACCTTGGTGATGAATCAACAATGGAGGTCTTCAAGCTTTAGGAGATAAAGTAACCTCCCTCTAATGGTGATCCACACGCGAACGAACCAAGAACGCTTCTTGTTGGATTGCTAGATGATCCTTCTGATTATTGAAACACCTTTCAATAATCAATGGCTAATAATATGGAATTTACTTGGATTGTTTTTTATCTTTGATTCATAATCTAGATCAAAACTTAGAGTTTCATAAACCCTAGGCTTAGATGTGTTTTTGGCTGCTCAATGGTTTATATTTATATCAAATATAAATCCCTAACACTTAGGGAGAAACCAAGTCCAAACCAAAAACCTATTCAAACAAGGAGACAAATGTACGGACTTATTTTGGTCGCTGGCACGAGTCGTACCCAGGAGCACGAGTCGTGCCCAAGCCAAAATGCAGACGTGATACGATTCGTGACAAATATAACACTCGTGCGGATTTAGGGAACGAGTCGTGCCCAAGAGCACGAGTCGTGCCCAATCCCACATAGTCAATATTTTCACATGTCAACCCTGTTTTCCCCAAAATGAAGTCATTCTGCATTTGTCACGAGTCGTGACCCTTGGAACGAGTCGTGACCCAGGGCACGAGTCGTGCTCTTGGTCACGAGTCGTGCCAGAACCTAAAATCTCCAATTTTCAGCCAATGATCAAATTTGTTCTTTGTGTGTGACCCAATAGGAATTATATTTATGTTGGCAATGATTCGAAACATCGACATCACAAGATATAAGTGGTTTCTAGCAAACCATTATATAACATCAAAGCTTGATTTTCCCGATAGATCAAATGTCACAATCCTTTTGTCCACGATGTTCAATTGAACATGAGTCATGGTCCATGTCAACTCATCTCGTTCAATGCTTTCTCGATTCCGAATATGTTGATAATCCAAGTGCATTTGATTTCTATCAAATCTCTTGAGTATGGCCATACATTTCATCAACACTATTCATCGAGGGGCCCAAGCAAACATCTCTCTTCATAAGAGGGACAAATCCCATCTTGACTTTTCGTTCTTCCTTACATGAATCCAATCGTGCCAACATAGCCCTTATTGCTATCCTATTAAAGATAGTGTTAGACCACATCAAACATGATCTTCATCATGTGGAAGACGATGATAATCTCAGGTACAAAGGATTCAATGACACGACTATCATGAGATTTAATCATGACAACAGACCATGTCATAAATCTCATAAGTAGGTCAAGTCCAGTACTCGTTCTCTAGCAAGCAAGTACCCATAAGTGTAATGTGCATCTCCATGCATATAATCATCACCATGATTATCCATTACCAACTTATACTAGTTGTTCACAACAACTAGGGACGCAGTTCAATATAATAAACATATTAACATATAATGAACCAAATAAACTTTCTCTATAATAAATGATAAAGATGATACATAACGGTTTAAGTTAAACATAACTAAAGCCTAGGGCATTACACCAACATTTACGTCTTCTCAACTATTTAAATTTGATAATGCAACTTATAGAAGAGAAATGACTAAATTTACTGCTGCTAAAGGATTACCCTTTAATTTTGCTAGTGATAAATTATGGGCTAATTTTGCACAAATTGCTTTAAATCTCGTCGCTAAATAAATTCATAAAAATACAAATACTTGTGATACTATAAGACCAAATATCTCCAAGGAACATTAACTTTAATTAATATGTTTAAAGATTTACCGCAAAAATTATCAATATGTGCTGATATATGGAGTGATCATTGGCACACTCATAATTATATAGGAATTACATGTCATTGGATTGATAATACTTGGAAAATACAAAAACGATTACTTGCATATAGAGATTTTGATATTGTTCATAACTCTCAAAATATTTCAAACAAAATTGCTACAGCTTTACAAGAATATAACCTAGTTCACAAATTTTTTTCAATTGGATTTGATAATGCTGCAAATAATACTGTTAATTTACCATCACTCATTCAAGTTTGTCAACCATCCGTTGGGGGTATATTTTTTCATGTTCGGCGCATATGTCATATTTTAAATTTGTGTGTCCAAGATGGTTTAACAAATTTAAAGGAGCATATAACCCCAATTAAGGAAGTTCTTTCTTATCTAATGAAAAATCACACTATAACAAATAACAAAAATGTGGATTAGATTTTGTAAACAAAATCATATCCCACCTAAAAGATTTTCCCTAGATGTTTCAACCCAATGGAATTCCACCCATAAAATGTTATCCGACTCTTATGAATTGCGTGAACCATTGGGTCAGTTTTTTTAACAAATAGAGTACCCTACTACAATATTGTCTAATCAATGGGATGTTTGTGATAATTTAAAGAAAATTTTGAAAGTTTTTAAAGATGCTACCGAATAATTATCCGGTTCTTATTATCCCACTTCACCATTAGTTTTAGAACATTGTGCTAAAACTAGTTATATATTTATGCATTTTAAAGATTGCCCAGTTTTAGGTGAATGTATTTGTAACGACCCCAAAATCCATACATAATAATAATACTTAATTTGATAATAAAATAACCTCCAACGGCTACTAATACCATAATTCAAAATACTAACCACTATTTAAAATAATTTAAATGCAGAAACGGTAACAATCTCTACGGCTAGTACAATCCACTAGCTCGATAAAAATACTTAATGTTCTAAAATAATTATTTGAACTCCAAAAGCCGTTATTCCATCAAACACGCAGCCAATCCACTCCAATCATTTATTACTTGGGAGGGGAAAGAATATGAAAGGGTGAGCGAACAAAGCTCAGTAAGTTCATACGGGATCTCTTCGGTTTCTAAGAAGAGACGACCGGAACGAATGAATTTTAACAATATATCAATGAAAGGATAACATGTACAATAAATAGTTTAGGTACTGAGAATGTCAATGAAAGATACTTTTTCAAATAACAAGTAGTGGCACTTTTACAAATAACAGATAGAGATTTTACACACATTTGTCTGTCAATTCCAAGTACTTGTGCACCTTTCATATAGGCGACTCCGATTCACCTTTTCAGGCAACCGTTGAATAAGGTTCTCTTATGCTATTATCAGAGCGCCCCCTTATTCTGATGCATCATAATAATCACATCTATAGAATTACGGTCATTTCATTCTGACTAGACCATTTCATTCTATAGTGAGGTCATTTCAATCTGACTAGACCCAGGTCATTTCAATCTGTTTAGACCAATTTATTTAACATTGAGGCCATTTCAATCTGTTTAGGCCTTAGGTCATTTCAATGTAACGACCCCAAACATATAAAGTCCTTATCAATTGGACGAACTTAACATCATATACATATAGTGTTCATGGTATGAGAACACATAAGTCAATTTCAATTTACATAGATACACATTGAACAAAACACATCAATGGTAAGATATTCCAAGAACGTTCATAACGAGGGAATACAAATCACTATCGGCCACTTGGTAGCATATACTTTATGAAACTTTTAGAATCCTAACACAAAGGATATGAAACAATCGAATGCTAAGGAGCGTAATCCCTTACCTTAATCGCTTGCGCTTCCTTGCAATAGATCTTTGCACAAATCTACAATCATGCAAATAAATACTTCTTAGGATAAAAGTAATTCCTATTTACTTTAATTACCCCTTCTAAATCATCTTGTTAACCTATGAGGTATTCTTCTTTTAACTCATTTTAAGGCTAACCCTTACCCTTTTTAGGTTTCCCAAAATAACCCTAGGGTTTCTAGGCATTTAATCCTTGTTCAATCTTCTTATATTTAATTTACACATACTAAATACACCTTTCTCAGCATACACTACACACACCAACACATACGCACACCCTAACCCTAACTACACCCACACGACACACACACACTTGCTGCCATACACGGCAGCAACACACACACACACGCACATCAACACACACGCACACACACAGCCACTGCACACACATCAGCCACTCACACACACACACGGTTCACACACACTTCACACACCTGCATACTCACACGGCACACACATTAAACACATATAAAACCCTATCTTTTTCTTTCATAATCCTTAGCAGGCAATGCCTCAGGTTATACCATGGATCACATACCGAACCTCTAACCATGATTCAACAATGCTAAGTTTTAGACAATAACCCGATTAATATAATATACCAAGATTAATCCTCCAATTAATCCATAATAACCATCATGCAAACCCTAATCCCAACCCACAAGTTTCTAGGGTTTTCTAGGTTTAAGAGTGAGTATAAAAGAGAATCGATCCTTACCTTGTTATTGAATCTTCCAAGCAATGAAGAATGATCTTCTTCTTCTTCCTCCTAGCTCCCTTTCTCTTTCCCCCTTTCGGCTCACTCTTCTCTCTCTCTCAGCACTCTGCCGCCTCCCTCTCTTCTATTCTCTCTTGGTTTGGTTTTGAAAATAATAAGGGTTTAGGGTTTGGTAAAGATATATTTATATGTGGTTTTACAATCCTAGGCCAATTAGGTTACTCAAGCCCAATAAAACAAGCCCACAATTTCTAGTCCAATAATAACTCAAGTCCACTACTTCCAATCCTTTTATTAAAAAGGTAAATCAAATAATTTAATTTAAAGAAACAATTTAATTACTAAAACAATTATAAATAAATCAATTAATAATGAATAATTAAAATAAATTTCCGGGTTACTACAGTATTGGTATGATGAGAATAAAATGGATTAAATATTTTTTGAACATTCCACCATTGTTTTTACTAGCTAAACTATTAGATCCTAGGATAAGAGAAGATGGTTTAGAACAAATACTTACATATTATTATAACAATTTATTTCCCATCGACATTGATTTATCGTTTAATAAACCTATCCCAAAGGCAAAAGACATTGTAACTACTATTAAAAATACTTTATATGATATTTATAAAGAATATTATGATGTTTTTGATAATATCGTTTATCCTAGTAGTGAAAATGTAGGTGATAGTAGTTCTCATGATGATACCGATCCATTTTTGTGGGTAGATAATTTAATAAATTTAAATTCTAGAAGTCAAAAACGTCAATGAGGTGGCTCTACTTATATTGAACTTGAATCATATTTAATAAATTCAGAAAATGGCGCCCTTCATGTACAATTTATTTCCCACCGACATTGAATCATATTCTAGAATCTTTTGATATTGTAAAGTGGTGGGCACGAAGGGCAAAAAACTATCATATTCTATCGTTGATAGCAAAGGAGATCCTAGCCGCTCCCGCCTCAACCGTCGCCGTAGAAGAAGTATTTAGTCAAGGAGGGTGTGTCTTGGATGATCGAAGGTCAAGGTTGAGTCCATATAATTTAGAATTTCAAATTGTGCTCGGCGATTGGACAAAAGCCGAACTAAGAACTCAAGATAAAAGTAGTAGTTCCGAGGAGGAGGCGGGCTTTTATGATGAAGATACATCGACGGGGAGCGAATGAACTACACTGCTCCATAAGAAAAGTTAATTGTAATTTTATAGATTATACTTTCTTTTTTTTATATATATAGATTAGACTTTTTTTAATAGATTAGGCTTCTCTTTTTTTTTTTTTTTTTGAAGATAATGTAATTAGAGGTAAGGCTCATTTGGCTTTGGTTCATTGGTTGTCCCCCTCCTTGTAATTTCTTATTTTTATTAATAAAATTGGTCAGGGTACCGTCCCTGTTTTTCCTTGTAATTTCTTATTTTTATTAATAAAATTGGCCAGGGTGCCGTTCCTGTTTTTTTAAAAATACTTTTGGATGTAATTTTATTTAAATTGGTAACAAGTAAAAAAAAAATACATACAAAATTTATTACAATTTACAAAGTTTAAAAAATATATCAAAAGACATAACAAATAATTTTTTTTTTTTAAATCATGGTTCAAAATCGGAACCGAAACCGTACGGACGGTTCTGAACAGTGAATCGGAATCGTACATATCCGGTCCGGCTACTGTTCAAGGCTGCGGTTTTGTGAACCGCCGGTTCAGAACCGGCTGGGCATCTCTACTCCGACCCAACCAAAAATTCAAAAAATTAAGTGAGTTCAATAATTAAGGAGAACGTGATTGTTATGAGTGTAAATAGTTTGGTATGATAAAGAAAGTTAGGCTCCGTTTGTTTCAACGTAAAATGTTTTCTAGAAAATGATTTCCTGTAAAATGTTTTTCGGAAAATGAAGATGTTTTCCGTAAAATGAAGATGTTTTTCAGAAAAAGAAGATGTTTTCCGGAAAATGAGATAAACATGTTTTCGGTTGTTTGGTAAGGAAAATATTTTTCGAAAAATATTTTCATGTGTTTAATGAAAATATTTTTCGAAACCGAATATTATTAGATTAATGTAATGATATATTTTTATTGAAATGAGTGTCTTCAAATTATATTTTCTTGAATTATTAATTTTTTTTATAAAAACTTTTTTTTCCTTTTTTCTTTTTTTTTTCTTCAAACCAAGTGATTTTTTAGCTAATTGTTATAATGTAGATTTTAAAAAAAATCAGGCTTAAAATATTATCCATCCACTTTTTTTACACAATTTTTGAGTTTATTATTGATAATTTATTTGTTAATTAAAACTCCAAGAAAAAAATAAAATAAGAACTGAGATTTTGGTTTATTGAACCATCTTCTTAAAAAATTATATATATATGAGTTGTACATTGTGAGATATGAGTTGTACATGAAAGCCACCATTTTCTGAAAAATATTTTACTTAGAAAAAATCTGTAAGACAATTTCCTTAGAAAGGGCGGAAAATGTTTTTCGGAAAATGTTTTCTCCATTTTTCGGAAAACAACCAAACATCGGAAAATGGAAAAAACGTTTTCCGGAAAACAACCAAACACCGTAAAACGAGTTATTTTATGGAAAATATTTTCCGAAAAATGTTTTACGTCGAAACAAGCGGAGCCTTAAACGGAGAATAATTAGCGGATAATTGTTCTGAATATTACATAATATAACATGTGGGACCCAAAAATAAAGAAATAATTAAAATTCTCCATTTTAAAGTTTGGCCAATCGACCACATATACAACGTAGTAGTTTCGGGACTTGCGTCATATAATGAAACGTAGTTTTTAGTATCTAAAAAATGCAACATATTTTTAAAATATATTTCAAATAATGCAACAAATTTTTTCTTTCACTAACGGGGTTAGAATTTCTAACGAAATACTAACGGAGCAAACAAGATGTTAAAATTCTAACTGAATATTAATGTGAAACTTGCTTATGCAGAGTTTAGGGGGTCATTTTACCCTGCCCCTTGTTTACTCCTATGTATCATCTTTGTCGATTCCACTGATCCCATAAACAAAATGCCATTTTATTCACAAGAAGCCATGTACAAAAGTCCCCCAAACACTACTAGAAACAAGCCTTTTACCGACGGAAATTTTCGTCGGTAATTCCACCTATCCGTCGGTAAATGGATATTACCGACGGAATTAGTCCGTCGGGTTCCGTCGGAAATAATTGGTTGGTAATATCGACGGACAAATTCCGTCGGTATTTTCGACGGATTGTCCTCCGGAAAATCTAAAATTCCGCCTGAAAACGTCCGTCGGAAATGAGTTATGCCGGCCGGTTAACCGGAGCAATTGCCGGAGATTACCGATGGAAATATCCGTCGGTAAATATTTAAAAAATAAATAAATAAAACCCATTACCGACGGTTATAACCGTCGGACACGATAAAATTTACCGGCGGTAATGTCCGTCGGAAATCTAATCCCTAATCCGACGGATATGTCCGTCGGTAATGAGATTTATTTTTTTAATTTTTTATTATTTTCCGACGGATATTTCCGCCGAAAATTAATATTATTTATTTTTTTATTAATATACCGACGGAAATTACCGTCGGTAATCTGGCCAGATTTAAAAAAAAATCTGTTTTATTATTAAACCACCTCTAAAGGCTGTAAACCTGTTCAAACAACCTGTTTTAAACAAATACAATTACAAACTACAAACACACACAAACAACCTGTTTCGCTTGTACATCAAATAAAATACATATGTTTGTCCAAATCAAGCGACAGGGGAAGGGGAAAGGGGAAAGGGGAAACGGCCGGGGAATGGGGAAAGGGGAAACGGCCGGGGAAAGGGGGAAAGGGAAAGGGGAAACGGGGAAAGGGGAAAAGGGAAGGGGAAAAGGCCGGGGAAAGGCCGGGGAAAAGGGGAAAGGGAAAGAGAAACTATATATGTTTGTTTGTTTGTTTAATTACATGTCAATGAAAATTCATGTTTAACAACCACGAGCGCTGTCGCTGCCGCTGCTGCTACCGCTACCACCACCATGCATGTATAAACCTATCAAGATATTAATTAAAAAACAATATATCAATATATATACAAATAAAAAGACAATAATAAAATGTAAACATTATATATATGACATTTACAATTAAATAATACTTACTGGCCACTGGGAGAGATAGATATTTCCATTTTTCCTTGCTCATTAATAATTGCGTCCAAATTAACCCGCCCGGATGGTTCACTACGTCCAGAACCAGAAGTAGATCCCCTCCCTCCCGTCCTTGGTGAAACAAGACGATGGACAAAACCCGCAACCTTCCCTCTCTTTGAACGATTGCCACCTCGACTCGACATATCTAAACTAGTATATTATATATGTAGACAGAAAATATCATCAAGTAGAACAAAATTTAAATAGTAGGAAGCATTCAAATTACTGACTACATGTCCAAGTAAAATTGAAAATCATGAGATAGATATAATATTACAGTGATAAGTGATATAAAATGTAAACATTATATACAAAACATTATCTGAATTAAAACTAAACTGATTCATTCACTACAATCTTGATCACTATCACTACAAAATTCAATTTCTTCTTCACTAGTTTCCTCGCCGTCGTCTTCTTCCCCATCTTCATCATCGGACCCAGATATATACTCTTCTCCTTCCTCATCCTCCACATTGTCATCATCGATTTCATTGAAAGTGACTTCCTCCCCTAGTGGACGGGTGTTTTCGGCCATTAATGCTTCATCCTCGACATTATCATTCAAGGAAATAATCGGAGGTATAGGCATTTCCTCTTCCTGATAACAATCATTTAATGATGAATCAATATTTGAAGTAGATGTTTTTGCACGCAATGATATATCAAAAGTGCTTCTTGCTTTGGTTTTCCATACGGCCACCATCCGCTAGACTCTCTTCGTCGACGGGGGTAGGGGGTCATATACACCTGTTGTGCTTGAGATGCAAGAATGAACACATCATCACCATTATGCCTAGAAGAATGCTTTAAGTCAACGAGATCAAAATTGCCATGTTTTGTAATGCCTCGCTCAGCGTCCCGCCACTCACAATTAAGGAGAATATAGAGTTTAGCCGCTTCTAATTCTTTTCTGCTTAGCATGCGCGTACACTTTCTATTGCCAAGGAATCGACCAGGAGAAGAAAAAACTGAAATTATTCCATCAGGATCAGTGACTCCCCCATCATAATTGCATCCCACTTTATTGAACCTTGTCTCAATGTCTGGGTAAAAATATGTTGAAACAAATGACACAATTTCATCGACAATCACTGATTCAGACATAGATGCCTCAACTTTTGCTCTATTGCTCATTTTCTTTTTCAAACTCCCCAAAAATCGTTCAAATGGATACATCCATCTATACTGAACAGGTCCTCCAACTCTAGCTTCATAAGCTAGGTGAATTGGTAAATGCTCCATTGAATCAAAGAAAGATGGCGGAAATATCTTTTCAAGCTTGCATATTGTCACCACAATGCTCTCTTCGAGTCTTTTCATATCCTCAACACGAAGAGTGGTGGACATCAATGCTCTGAAGAATTCACTCAATTCTGTTAGGGCAACCCATATTTCATTAGGGAGAATGTCTCTAAATGCAATGGGTAGCAACCTATCCAATAATACGTGACAATCATGACTTTTCAACCCATATACCGTCACTTCTTTCACAGTCACACAGTTGCCAATATTAGATGCATACCCATCAGGAAGTTTCAAATCTTTCAACCACTGCAGAACACGTTGCTTATCCTCTCCTGACAGAACAAAGGGAGCAGCTGGTTTGAAATCTTTTCCATTAACTTTAGTAATGTTGAGATCTTTACGATTGCAAATCGCTTCAAGGTCTAGCCGACCCTTGTCTGTGTCCTTCGTTGAGGCCTTAAAACCCATCACTGTATTGAAAATATTGTCAAACACATTTTTTTCAATATGCATGACATCAAGGTTATGTCTTATCAAGTTCGTCTTCCAATAAGGTAACTCCCAAAATATACTCTTTTTAATCCAGTTATGGTCTTTACCAAATCCGTCTGGTCTATCCTTTGAAAACATCTTTCCCCACCCGACATCAGACACCTTAGACACCTGCTCAAAAATATCCTCGCCACTCAGACGAGGAGGGGGGCCCCGATGCTCAACTCTATTTTTGGTGAAAGCATTCCTCTGTTTACGAAATGGATGGTCACTAGGAAGAAACCGTTTGTGGCAATCAAACCAACACTGCTTCTTGTAATGCTGAAGTGTGAATGCATCTGTATTTTCCATACAATACGGACAGGCTAATCTCCCATGTGTGCTCCATCCCGACATCATACCATAAGCAGGAAAGTCATTAATTGTCCACATCACTGCAGCCCTCATGTTAAAATTTTGCAACTTGAAAGCATCCCATGTCTGGACACCATTATTCCACAGCTATTTGAGTTCATCCATCAAAGGTCGAAGATACACATCAATGTTTTTGCCTGGATTCGAAGGCCCGGGAATGAACAAACTCAAATACATATAAGGATCAGTCATACATAACCACGGGGGAAGATTATACACTGTGACTATAACAGCCAACATGAATAAGATTTTGCCTGGTCCAAATGGAGAAAACCCATCTCGTACATATCCCCACCTTATGTTTCTAGGATCCGCAAAGAAAATCAGGGTAAGTGGCATCAAAATGTTTCCATGCTTCACCGTCAGAAGGATGAGTCATCACACCCTCTTCACGAGGACACTCTTTGTACCAACGCATGGCTTCTAAGCTTTCTTTCAATGCGTAAATTCGTTGCAACCTGGGAATCAGCGGCATATAACGTAACTGCGCCCGAGGCACGTTTTTCTTGTGCTTGGCACTACCACGGCGTTGTGGCTTATACCTACTAAGTCCACATATTAAACATGAATCGAGGCCCTCATTTTCTTTATAAAAAAGCATGCACTGATTCTTGCAAGCATCAATTTTAACATACCCAAGACCGATCTGCCCCACCAACTTTTTTGTCTCATAAAAATTGTGAACCATATTATTTTCTTCGGGTAGCATCCGATGTCCCCATGACATTATACGATCGTAAGTATGATGGCTCATATTTGTATCAGCCTTGATAGTTAGAAGCTCAGTCACTTGCTCTAACACTGTAGCCTTTGCACCATGATGAATTTTCTCATTTACAGAGTCCATTAAATTCATAAACTTCTTTGCAACGGGATTTGGTGCCTCTGTTGGATTAGGGTTCCAATCAAACTCTGGGCCAGCCGCATTTCGAACCATATCATCCAAACCGACAGACGGCTCCTCTTCATCAATCAAATGTTCAGGTTCCCTTGGCGGACCACTTGATACAGTAGGATGATTGCGAACACTTGTTTCAACAACATAACGCTCCCCGTGCGCTACCCATACCTTGTAACCATCAACAAACCCTGCCTCTAAAACATGTTTCTTTACCCATCCAACACTCAGATATTTTCTATTCTTACACTTTTTACAAGGACACCTAATCTTATCACCACGCATGCACTGGGGATGCGCTTTAGCAAACTCCACGAAATGTTCTAAACCTTCTAAGAATTGAGATCTGACACCCCTTCTACCGGGATTACTACGATTATCCATCCAACTACGATCTTATCCAGACATAATTAACTCCTGCATTTCATAATGTATTAACAGTTAAGATGTAATTAACGCATTACAATTCCCTAAATTTGGATTACAAACTTAAAAGCAACAAGACATGTTTCTTTAGGTTTAGAATTGTGGTTGGCTTCTATCGCACACATCTATCACATTTTTTTAATTATTAATATTTTGAATAATTTTAAATATTAATATTTAATTTTTTGTTGTAAAGTATATCATTCCCTATGATGAAAGGACAATTCATGTCCATTAGGTTTAGAATTGGGTTGGCTTTTATCCCATCCCGAAATACACGTATGAATTGCAAATATCACCTTGTCTACTTGCTTTATAATCGAAAATCAAGAAATTTCGGCAGCATAACCCCATGGTCTCCAAGTGCACGACGTAGACTAGGTCAATCAAACACTATCGATTAGAATTGACAGTGTAATCAACCATATATGTCTAGTATACACTCAGAGAACAATAGGATTAATGCAACCGAAATATCTCAACTATTGACTATTCAAGCAATTTTAATAGACAATGATGATATTTACAAAACATATAATCGTGCATTTCAAGACTGTCCACACGGACAATTTAAGAATCGATGACTACATGTTGACCTCAACATGATAAGTTAAAGATTCTTAAATGGTTTTCTAAGCTTTTGTGTTTCAACCGTCACAACGTCACGTCGTAACATTAATTTTTATTCATTACCGTAAAATACATAATTTTACAACAATGAATTAACACACACATCTATCATAATATTTTGAATAATTTTAAATATTAATATTTAATTCTTTGTTGTAAAGTATATCATTCCCTATGATGAAAGGACAATTCATGTCCATTAGGTTTAGAATTGGGTTGGCTTCTATCCCATCGCGAAATACACGTATGAATTGCAAATATCACCTTGTCTACTTGCTTTATAATCGAAATCAAGAAATTTCGGCAGCATAACCCCATGGCCTCCAAGTGCACAACGTAGACTAGGTCAATCAAACACTATCGATTAGAATCGACAGTGTAATTAACTATATATGTCTAGTATACACTCAGAGAACAATATGATTAATGCAACCGAAATATCTCAACTATCGACTATTCAAGCAATTTTAATAGACAATGATGATATTTACAAAACATATAATCGTGCATTTCAAGACTGTCCACACGGACAATTTAAGAATCGATGACTACATGTTGACCTCAACATGATAAGTTAAAGATTCTTAAACGGGTTTCTAAGCTTTTGTGTTTCAACCGTCACAACGTCACGTCGTAACATTAATTTTTATTCATTACCGTAAAATACATAATTTTACAATAATGAATTAACACACACATCTATCATATTTTTTAAATTATTAATATTGTGAATAATTTTAAATATTAATTCTTTATTGTAAAATATATAATTTTACAATGATGAATTAAATTAACATTTATAAACAAGATAAGAGTCGTTCTCATCCACAACTATCAAAACCCTATCTCATCTTAGACCAAGAAAGACAGAGCAAACAAGTTCATTACCGTTTGAGCAAATGATTTTTTGTTTAATAAGAATTTTTTCCAGTTTCACTGTCCTCCTCTCTAAGGATCTCAAGTGATGTTTGAGATCCTTAGAGATAAAGAGGACAGTAAAACTGAAAAAACTCTTATTAAACATAAAATCCTTTGCTCAAACAGTAGAGAACTTGTTTGCTCTATCTTTCCTGATCAAAGATAGACGGATTTTGATAGCTGTAGGTGAAAAAGGCTCTCATCTTATTTGTATTAAATAACTTTAGACATTAATTGGTCAAGCTCAGGCATTCAGGGAGGAGCAAATGCGGATGATGCATTTGATGATGGAGAGACTACCCCCTCTGCCCCATCAGTCAGTTGGTTGAGGTATTCCCTTCCCCTTCCTTATTTCATTTGTTCTGTAGTAATGCATAAGGGGACTATTCATGCTTTAGTGAGGGGGTGGGGTACCTGTATGTGGTATGTATATATAGTTGCCTTCTTCTTTACTTAAAATAAAAAAAAATCAAATAAAAAAATAGAAAAAAAATGATATCAAAGGTTAAGTCTATATAGACTGTGTTAAATTGCATGCTGCAACAACATATTTCTATGGTCACCAGCACACGAGCAGGTATGATTAGGCAGTCACTTTGTAAACATGATATCAAAGGTTAAGTCTATATCCAGTCCCTATTTTATATTAATGCCTTCCATTGAATTTGATTTTTGGCTTGAAGAAATCGAATGGGAGTTCAAAATTGATATTTCTGTCAATGGTTAAGTCTATATCCAGTCCCTATATCCGGTCCCTATTTTATATTAATGCCTTCCACTGAATCATATCAATTAGAGCAGATGGTGGAGGAATTGTGCTTTTGTCATCTTCTCTGTGTAACCACTGTACAACATCATGTCTCCTGTTGAAAGAGAGTGGTGTTTACGGAGAAGATGTTGATGCGTGTTCTTGATTTTCGGCATTGGGGTTGATATTGAACTGATAATATCAAGCCACATTGTGATTGTGTGTCTTTTTTTGTGAAATATGTTAGCATGAAATACTTTTGATATGATCTTGAGATTGTTCTATTTATTCATCTTTATCATTGATCAAAAAGCATTTTATATAAATATAATGCAATTCATACAACTTTCATGCTTTAAGTTAGTCACTTCTTTCACGAATCCTATTGATGTCTCCATTTAGTTTAGCTTAAACTTTTCATATGTAAATTGCTTATGCATAATTGAAATTTGACGTTTCAAAGGAAACAATATATATTACAATCGAAACTACATAGATGGAAATTGAACATTGAATGTTGATGAGTTTGAAGCCATGTGTTTTATGTCTAGGAGGTATTTAAAGTCGTATGGTTCAAGAAATTTAGAATTTGAATTTATTTGAGGACTTAGGAACCTTATTAAGGGTTTTCAGATGTGGTTGTGATTTATCTGTTTGCGAGTTTGTTCACTATAATTGAGAATTTGTAGGCATGGAATTTGGATTAACAAATTCATAGCTTCATAGTGTTTGTTGCGAGTTTTGGAGGAAGTCCCGGTCTCTTTTGCAGAAAGTTGAGTTTGATTACTTCTTAATCAACAACAATGTCAACAATCGTAGGATAGCAAATTATTATCAACAACAATGTCAAAAATTTCCAAAAAGGCGTCCCATCTTAAGGTTCAAAAGCCTAAAATGGAAAATTTCATACTCATAGCAATTATCAACTAAATATTTCCAACCCCCTTTCTCCTACCCAACTATCTCACGACACATCATCTTCGACACATCATTTTTTTCTTAATTCTTGTGCCGACCACTTTTTGAAACTTAAAACTTAAAATGGGATGGAGGGAGTATACATACAGCCACTGAACATTGGGAAATAATAGTACATATGGATTTTAGCAGGTGTGTTTTGATTGGTGTTCTTTTTGGTGATTTAGAAATGTGGGAGAAAGATATACTATATGGTTAGAAAGGCTGAAATATGACTCCAGTTATTTGGGGTTGTTTAGGAATGCTGAAAGATAGACATGCCAATAGCAACTGATTTTTTTTTCGATATTTCATTTCATTTGGTTTATTTTGGATATATTTTTGGTTGTTAAGAAATGTAGGAAGAGATTGTATACTTATCACAAATTAATTTTAAATTGAGTTCTTTATTGATTAGGGATGTTATAGAGTAACATTTCCGAGCTGTTTAGAATTTTAAACTAGAAGGATAAGGAAAAAGTCCCCATTTCAGATATGGAACTGAAGAACATTAAACATGTTAGTTCGGCCTTGCTTTCAATTTTGGTTTGGTGCTGCCAAAAACTATTAGGCATTACCCTATTCTGTCCAGTTAGTTCACCAAGGGCTCATGGGAACTGAAGCTTGTGATGGTTCTGGTATGCACCTGGTGGTTAAAATGTACTCCCTCCGTCCCTAAATGAATGTCAAAATTTCCAAATAGTTTGTCCCAAAATGAATGTCCAAATTTTAGAGAATTTAATAAATCCTCACTGAGATACAACAAGTTTGAGTTTGCACTTAGACTCAACATGCATTATGGTGAGATCGTTAATGGTTTTTTATGTACTTATGTTACTAAACTTCTTAATGTTAACCTTTTTGCAAATGTCCCCAAAAGTGAAATTTGGACATTCATTTAGGGACGGAGGGAGTACTTCGTAATTATAGTCTGAATTTTTGAATTGATAAACTACATTGATATCTCGCCTTGTCTCATGAAGTTAATGTTTATTTGTTTCCATTAAGTCAAGGCATGTTATAAGAACATAGTTGTATTAAGTATTGTCTAGATGACCACCAATTCATCAGTTCAAGACCAGTATTTAAGGTGACTATTAATTTTTACAAAGACCTAAATTTCATTTCTTAGTAATCAATCCAGTTATTCCTATTCTATTAGCTTACAAGATGTTAGGCTTGATATAACCTTCCATTGTTGAATGTGGGCTATCCAGTACCTTTTGAAGTCTATTTTTTGTTCACTTTAATGAAGTAGCTCCCTTGATATACCTTAGTTTTCGTTATTAGTTTTATTTCTTCATTTTATGATTCTTATAACTAATAGCCATCTTCACCCCACTTGCAGTGTAGTTATTATGGAAGGAGAAGCTTCGAATCCAATCCAACCAGAATCTTCCACTCTCAATGGCTACATAAATTCTTGATTCATAGGAATGAGTGATTGTATATATTGTATCTTCCTTAATCCTTATGCTTTGTATCTGTCTGAAAACACACTTTGTTATGCTTAACTTGTCCGTTTAGGTTATGCCATATATGATTTTCACTTGGCCCATGGTTTGTGGGAAGTTTTGTTGTTTGATTACATGTTTTATGCATTTATTTTCTATGATCTATTTGAGATCAGTGGCTGAATGTGGTTGTTGAGGATAGGTTCACTATCAAGGGGATTTTGAGATGAGTTTGGAGAAATAAGGACTGAAATGGTTTGTCTATAACCATTTCTTAAGCTGATTAATTTCTGATGGGTATCTTATTTGTAGATGTAGTCTGAAAATGTGTGTCAATGTGAAGCCACAATATAATTGATACCCCATCAATGCTATTGTAGAGTCAGACCAATGTTGACGACTATATTCTGGCTATAGTGGTTCATTCCAAGTTATTGGAGGATCATTTTGGTCCTTGAAATTATTTAACATTATGTAAGTAATATTAAACTTTAATATGCCCGTCGAATTTCGACGGGTTACTCACTAGTGTATATAAAGGATGAAAGTAATTGATACTTGAAAAGTCATCACTTTGTATTTACTACATACATTAGTCTATCTAATTAGATAATTATTGATCATTGATTAAAATAACTCACTTAACCATATTTAGCTATTGAAAGGTTTTTACGTTTCTATTAATTTATTTTATGAATTTAACCAAAAAGTGAAAATTTATGGTATTTTTTGTGAAATTGTGAAAATCATTAATGGTATATCAATAAATAATATTAATATATCATTCGAACTTACACATATTAATAAGACAACTCTAACGATTCAATTATTGAAGCTTAAAGAAAAACGATTCAATTAATGACTGAATTTTTAAACTTTCTGTTAGGAACTTTAACAAAAAAAGTAATGGCTTCTTAAAAGATAACGAAAAAACTAACGGACAGAATAACAAACTAAAAATTAAGTCGAGGCTTGTGTTTGACACAATCTCCGTAAGAAGTATTGCCATGCACTAGTGCTGACGGTACTCTGACAATCTCCTCATAAGATGCAATGACTTTACAATTGTTAGTAGAAACACTTCAAACTAACGACTTCGGCGAACAAACTAACTGTTTGGAACTTCTGGACTTGAGAGGAATATTTATGCTACAATATGCTTTCTCTCTCTAATTGCTAATGAATGCTAAATCACTGAATGATTGGAATGAAGATTGTCAAATTGCTGGGGACTAGACACCCCAACTCTTTGAACCATTCCAACGCCTATTCGAACCGGCTCCTTGAACCATTACAACGCCCAATCCGAACGGGCCTAGGCCCAACCGCACCCATGAACTAGTCTAAGCTGAACTGAACCACTGCACCTGAGCCACGAACCTTGATCGATTTTTCTAAAAATCAAAGGCTCCAATAGCTCCTAGCGACGATGCGCACGTGCAAAGTGCGCCTCTAAAGTGCCCAATGCGCCCAGTGTGGTTCAAATTGAGCTAGTATAAAACTGGCACAATTGGGCTACTCCTTCCATGGTTGGGCCCAATGGTCTACCTAGGTTGGCCCAAGGAGGAGCATCCTTGATGACTCCTCCTTGTTTGCATCTACTTATAAACTAACATTACTTTACATCTCAAAGCAATGTGGGATAATTCTTTCATATCCCATAAACTCTTCATTTTCCCATTTCAAGTTACAATCTTTAGCCATTAATTTCTCATTCACCCGAAAATGGGTTTGAGTAAATAAATGCATTTTTTTAATCTACAACAAATGTAGATTATAATTTTGTAACTTATTTCATTAAACAATAAATGAAACCCATTTAAAAATTGGGTCAAAACTTGATCAAACCTAGTATATTATATTTTTAGACACTAAGAACTACATATCTATACAAATGAGTAAATTACATTATTTTTTTATTTTTAAAATTAATTTTTCATAAATTTTGAACTTTTGGTTGAAATAAACTTTCGAGATTTTTTTTTAGCTTTCTAATGAAACAAAAATTATATGTTGATACTCACATTATAATCTATAATTATACAAAGGCTGAAGTGCAAAGCACTTCAGCACACCCACTATTTTGGTGCCAAAACTTGAACCAAGACAAAAAAGAGAACAGATTCATTCAATTCTAAGCTCAACCATCAAATACACCCCTCTATTCAAGTGATTACCCGAAATTACCCCTATTAAATAATTCACCAGGCAGCTTTCTATTAAGTTAATTAAGGTTGTTGATAGACTTAAATAGTTATTGCAGCTATCAAAATGAATATACAACTTTCAAAATGAATATACAGATTTCAAAATGAATCTACAACTTTCATAATTACACAATGCTTTCCTTTTCCCAGATTAATAATTGATGTACATAAGATGTTTTTAAAATCCTTTTCTATCGGAAATAATAAAAAAATATTAAATAATAAAGTCCAGTTACATTGAATTTTATCCTTAATTAAACTATTTCAAATTAAATAAGAAATATGAAAGGTCAAGTATATGAAAAGATTGTTGCCCAGGCGGTATAAAAATAAATGTGCTCTTTGTATGGTTCCTGCCACATAAAACAAATCAGCCATTAGAAACAAAATACAATATACCTTTCTAGCATTCAAACAAATGACAATAACCTTCAGCCTTTTTTGTGATCTCCAAAAAGGACAATCTAATTGGTCCATGAAGGTAAGGGTGGCGCGAAAATATGAAATCACAGCTGAAAATGACAAAGGCTTGCCACCAAGTTTTGAATTCATCCTGGTTGACTTAGAGGTAACAAAATATATTTTAGCTCTTTTATTTCAAACACAACAGTTTCTTTGTTTCTATTTCGTTTATTTTTCTTACATTCAAAGTACCCACCAAGATTTCTTCCTGTGTTGATGAGATCTTGAGATTGTCTTTAATATACAGAACTGCTCCACTAATCACCCCAATATCTAGAAATTGTTACAATAAATAGATCAAATTAAAACAAACAAATATATATATATATATATATATATATATATATATATATATATATATATATATATATATATATATATATATATATATATATATATATATATATATATATATATATATATATATATATATATATATATATATATATATATATATATATATATATATCTATATATATATATATATATATATATATATATATGAACAGCTGATATTGATTTCAAATTAAAATTACTAGATCATAAATATTTACCATAACCCAAGAGGATGGAATTGGTAGAAGCCAAAAGGGCACAGGCAAGAGCATATTTATTGATTGCTGCAGAGCTTCTTGATTTTCTGGGGGAGTGTGATTCAATGGCGGTAGGGGGATCCATGGAAGCCATGAGAGGAATAATTTGGGAAGGCTAATTGGAGAGAATATAAAGGGTTTCATTTGTTGAAACTGGAATATAAATTCCAGGAACAATTGTTTTTTGATTTGGTGTTTAAGGCCCATTTTATTACTATTCTGCTTTACACAAACATGTTGAGGTGTCAGCATACATGAATATCTAATTCACGAAAAAAAAACTGATTTTTTTTTTAAATTAGAATAATTAAAAAAAATCAAATTATATTAATCAGTGTGAACTCATGATGTTATGCATTCAATTTGTATAAGGGACATACCACTTTACAAATATATAGACTGCAATAGCACAAGAATTCAAATACCACCCCTTAAATACATATCATTTGTTAGTGTGTGCTTAGATTTAGATGTCCAAACTATGAAATCTTGAGGCCACCTGTTATGATATAGCTACTTTTTCTAAATTAGGATTGTGAATGTCGTAGGTGTAGTGTGCATAATTTTAATGAAAGCCAGGCAGTAAGCGAAAATCGGGATCTCAAATCAGAAAGACGTACCATCTGGAACATTCCAATTATACCAAGCATAGTTTTAATCCTAACACATGGATAAGAAGCGTACCTTTCCAGCTTTGATTTGAACAAGGTCATCCATAGATAATGTCTCCCCAGTAACGGGGCACCCATATTCCTATTATCAACAATCAAATAACTAAATTCCTATTATCAACAATCAAATAATTCAACATAACTGCGATCTCAAATCAGAAAGACGTACAATTTGGAACATTCCAATCATCCCAGGGATGCTTGCAGCCTGCACAGTCCTTGGCTTCACTATCTGCATCAAGTCCAATTGAAAATTGAAAAAAAAAAAGTAAAGGGAAGGAAAGGAAAGAAAAAAGAAACATGGATCTGAAAAAACCAGACAGAACTAATTATACCAAGCATAGTTTTAATCCTAACACATGGGTAAGAAGCGTACCTTTCCAGCTTTGATTTGAACAAGGTCATCCATAGATAATCTCTCCCCAGTAACGGGGCACTTGCCATATTCCTATTATCAACAATCAAATAACTAAATTCCTATTATCAACAATCAAATAACTCAACATAACTGCTCCCTTCGTTCAAAATATAATATTTTGAGTCTTCAAAGTCTATATGGACATTTGTTTAGTTAGAGTAGAGTAAAACACTAACAGCTTCAAACTACATTGTAAAGAAATGTTTTGGTACTTTATGAAAAACCAAGAAAATCCACTTAAAAGTCAAAATGCTACTCATTCACTGGAAAAGAGTACATGGAACAATGTGTTCTATTCTGTACAACAATTATTACAGGGAACTACTATCTTAATTTTGAGGTCTGGAACCACAAACGAATTGGAAGAAAAAACCCTAAATAATCAAACTGAAGTCCAATAAACCAAACCTTCACATGCCGCTCGATTAAGCGCTTCTCGAAAAGTAGTCCGGAGTTCTTAGAAACGATGGGCTCTTCTGGCACCTCGCCGGAGACTGAACGGACAGAATACAACAGTAAATGGAGTTAAGTCAACAACTGAATATTCAGAATGAGTAAGTATACGCATAACATCAGAATTAAAACTTCAAAAGGAACTAAAACTTCATCCAGAAAAATCATAACATCAGAATTAAAACTTCAACTTGAATAATATTTTGAGATCTTTTTTACATGCATTCTTAATCTACGTCAATAAGGCTGAGTCTATTCACAAAAATCACATCTCAATAAAATCAACATGAAACCATCATTCGAGCTACTTAATGCAAATGGAACAAGTGTGCATCAACCCAAACAAGAAAGACTTTTTTGCTTCCGCAACTTTTTCATGGGAGGAAAAAATGGAAGTAGTACTACCACCACCATCACCAACAACAACAACAACAATAACAAAAACAAAAGTCTTAGTCTCAAAGTGATTTGGAGTCACCAAAAGTAGTATTACCAACTAAAACATTAACAACTGACAAAAAGTTTACAGTACCATTCTTAGTGAGGATGAATTTTGTTCCTTCCAGTATCTCCAGAACAGAGAGCGGATATCTGAAGTCCATCTGAAGAGTCCCCTCCATTCATTGTATATCCACTAAAAAAAATACACAATGTTATGACAAAAGGAATTAAAAACTTCATCCAGATAAATCATAACATCAGAATCTGTATAATATAATATAACTTGGGCTATCAGCCAAGTTAAGACCCATTTTATTTTCTGCTTTTGTTTTAGAACTATTGATACTTATGAATGATTAGTTTTTGAAGCTGGAATATAAATTACAGGAACAATTGTTTTTTGATTTGATGTTTAAGGCCCATTTTATGACTATTTTGCTTTTGTTTTAAAACTATTGATGCTTATGAGTGTGTGCTTAGATTTAGATGTCCCACCTATTTTGCACAATAATAAGACTTATCAATCCGTGTTAAAGTCCCAGAACAAAAATTACTATACTTTATATGGTTTCACCATCAAAATACTCAACCTTTACATGTTATAATTACTTCAAGTTGAGAAATAATTAACTATTTCCCATCTTTTTTTGTTAAAATTTCCATCTTTTAGATGAGTAAATCAAGCGAACGAGCAGTACATCCCAACAGAGTGCACCTTTACTTAATTTTTTATTACTTGTTTTTTTACGGCACCTTCAGATTTGTGTTGCTTTCCTAATATATAAGTCTATAAGTTCATAATCTTGAATTATCCAACAAGTCCAATTAACATTTTTTTAAAAAAAAACGTAATACACCTATTTTGCGCCATAAAAAATTATTTAAAATTAAATTAAAACATTGTTTTCTCTAGATCTTTACATAAAAATGTTAAAAAAAAAAAAAACATAAAAAATGTCATTTTAACATGATAGAGATATATCCAAATATTCAAGCATGGCCGTTAACATCTGAGGTAAAATGCAATAAATAATGTATAATTAATTTAAAAAATTAATTCTAACAAAATTTAGAACAAATCCTAATATGGGTCACATGATTTATAATTTTTATTTATAAAAAATAAAGAATATACATAGAAATTAAAAAAAATACCGAAATCAAGGCAATAGGGAATGCGTTCGTGATCGGAAGCTGTTGATTTTAGGTAGATCGAAAACTCCTCCATGTCGAACACTTAAACGACCGAAATAGTTCTTGGAAATCATGAAAGTTTTCTTGAATGACGAATTGAAAAAGAGGACCATGAATAAAATCATTCAATGTATCCGGATGAAGTTACAACAGAGAGAAATAATGTGGAGAGTTCAAGAGGGTGGGGGACGTTCGGGCGGCGGCATAGAGAAAAATTGAACGGCGGCATAGGGATAGAAATTGAACGATCTGAGTTTGGGGTTGGAGAGAGAAAGTGAAACGATCTGTTTTTAGAGATGAACGATCTGTTTTTTGAGATGAGAAGAGGGAGCGGCGGTGAAGATAAGGATAAGGAGTATTAGGATTTTTTTTAAAAAAAAAAGGAGTATTAGGGTTAGGTTTAATTTATATATATATATATTTTTTTTTTAAATTAAGTTATGTGGGCTTGACCTTTAAAACGGGCCTATTGGGCTGAAAATACTTAGATTGATTTTGGTCTTAATTTATTAGTTTACTAGAATAAGCCCGTGTTCGAGGACACATTTTTTTTTAATCAAGCTCGTGTCTGAAAACACGTTTTTTTTTTTTAATTTAAAAAAAAAAATTTAAGGGCAAAATGGGAAAGGGACAAAATAGTGAGGGCAAAATGGAAAATTCGGCCATTGAAACTATTCATTCAACTGTAGCACACCACTACCATTTATACTATAGATACTATGTGCTTACTATTTTATTTACTTTTTGGCCAATAAGTTTAAACATCTTTTGAATAAAATATAAATATTTTCATTATATGGAACATTTTTTTCAAAGTTGTATATGATATTATATATATTTTTTATATATCTCTTATATACTCATATATATAATTGCAAAAAATATTTCTCCGCAAAACTATATTACAAGGTATAAGAAAGGATTTTCAAAAATTGTGATAATTAATTTGCATTGAAATTTTAAATTATTCTTTTTTTTGGGTTATAAATTTTATAATTATTGCTAAAACAATAAATATGGTGTCATAACTATTTGAAAATAGTTTTCAAAAAAGAAAACTGTTATATAATATTTGTTAGAAAATACGAAGTATGACTTATAAGATTATATCCAAAAAAAAAAAATTTAAAGAAACAAATTAATGAAAAAATAGGGTTGTTGATACTTGATAATATTAATTACTTAGAAATGAGATAATTATTTTTATTTAATGACAGTCATGCAAATCAAATGAGATAGTTATATTAACATTTATGGTAATAGTAACTATTTTTAATTTATTCATGGTCAGTTGTATGTTGCTTTGTCTAGGGTAACCAATCGTGTCGGGTTGAAGATATTAGTGGTAGATGAAGAGGGAAAGACTGTGGATGAAACCTCAAATGTCGTCTATATAATGAAATTTTTCAAAATTTGTAACTTTACTATTATTAATTCATTTATATATTTTATATAAATTTATTCGTTTAAGAAAGATTTCTACGTTACTCTTTATAGATAGACATAGTAACTCTTATGATTTTGGATCTGTAATTTGTTGAAAAAATTTAGGTCGCGCGTTTAATGCACGGGTGTAATACTAGTTTTAGTAAAATTTAATGATACAAATATCCATTTGCCCTTAAATAATTCGTCTCACTTTTAAGTTTTTATTTTTCTTTATAACTAGTCAGTAACCCGTCGGTACCCGACGGTGAATCATTTTTTTTTTTGATTAAGTAAATAATTATTTATGTATTTTAATTGATTTTTAAGTAACAATATAAATCGAAATTGATAATCAATGTAGCGGATATTAGGAGTATAATTAATACAGAAAAAAGATGTTGACACATGATGTAACGTGGAAAGCCCTTGAGACAACTATCTCGCCGGCACAAAACCACGAGAGGTTAGGTCCCTGCCTAACCAAAAAACATTATTAAGATTTTAGTGTTACAACTTTGGAAGATGAAGAGATATGGTTACAATAGCGTGAGTTTAATAGTGTGTGCCTAAGTGTCAACATAATCTCTTCCATCTCCTATATATTTAAAGAAAAACAAAATAAAAACAAAGAAAATAATAAGAAATTGCAATACTTTTGTTTAACCACAAATTGTGCGATCATAAATTCTCAGAGTCTGTCGAAAACTTCCTTGTAGACTACATTCAGCGTCTTGTCATATGTTTGAGCATCTGAATCACAAATAATAACTTTAAGTCCTCTCTTGCTGGTTACTCTGGAAAATGCTACATAAAGTTGTCTCGTATCGAAAACATTTGTGAAAGATATAGTCCTACATGGGAAAGAGATTGTCCCTGACTCTTGTTGATTGTCATAGCAAAAGAAACGGCAAGTGGAAATTGCCTTCTTTGGAATCTAACCGGAAATTTTGTCACATCTGACGGAGACATTATCATTCTAGGAATAAGCACCTTCATGCCAGCATTTTTTCCCGAAAGCATCTTGGCTTCGACTACGTGCTTACCTACATATATGTAACAAAATTAAGTATTAAATTATATGTATATAAAAAATAAAAAAATTATTGTATTTACCTAATTGAGTGACAATCATTCTGGTGCTGTTACACAATTCAGCAGCTTGATCAAGATTTCTCAAAAGCATTACTATGCACCCAACTTTCAACTTAATAATGTGATTTGCCAATCCGTAACACTTGATAGTGTTTAGAAATTCAGGTGAGTATATATCTTCAAAGACCATTTTCATCATCCTCATCCTTACAAATGGCATCGAACTCATATATTCAACTTCGTCTCCCGGAAAGAGTGACATGACATAATCATTTATGTTATCGACAATCTCATTTGTTGGATCAAGCACGACTCTAGTACTCGGAAGAATCCTTCGACATCCTTATTTTGCAATAAGTCAGGATATATAGATTCGACTATTTTTGCAATAGGATCGAAGCCTCTCGAATCAATATATCATCGGGAAGGTTAATGTCAATTTCCCATCATTATCTCCACCGGCAATCCCATCTCCGACACTCAAGAGCCACCGAGCGAAATCTCTTATCTCTTCGGAATTATGAGAAGTAGAATCACCCTACATTAAGTTAAATATATACAAATTACTTAAATTGAAATAAAAATATTTAAGTAGATGAATAAAGGCTATATACGAATTACCCGCAATCTCATATTATGCGTCAATCCGAGAACCTCACATTCATTCCATATTTTGGATGAACAGTGCAGCATGCACAATATCATGCCTACTCCCTTTAGGAACAACGGGTAAAATCTGTCAAGTCACCACCGAATACAATAACTAAACCACCAAATGGTTTATTGGAATATCTCCCCTCGGGTGTACGAATAATATCTCGGAGGCTACAATCGAGAGCCTCAAAACAATGTTTATGAGCCATTGGAGCTTCGTCCCATATAATTAGTTTGGTTTTCTGTAGAAGTCTTTGCCTCATCCGTACCCGACTTTAGTTTACCGCAAGTTGAGCTCTCGTTTACAGTATCGGGATACCGAACCTAGAATGCGCGGTCCTACCTTTCGGAAGGAGCAATGAAGCTATACGCTAATGGAAGCAACAGGAAGAACAATATCTCTCCTGCTCCTTAATGCAGAACACAGTGTTTTCCATAAGAAGGTCTTTCCCGTACCACCATAACCATAGAGGAAAAACACACCACCGTTTCCTCGATCAACAGCCGACATAATCTTATCATAAACACTCTTTTGCTCGGCTGTTAACTGAGGATGTAATCTGAAGTGCTCAGCTTTCATCTCATTAATGTCATAAGATGTCTCATCTAGAATGAGCTTATTCATTGCATCACCAATGACATTGACCACCGGTTTAGGCATGTCTTTAAATTTATGGAGATTGCTGCAATTCTGATCAGTAACTTCTCAATTTCCGCCAAAGCAAGATTTTGGACCTGTTAATTAATTAATTTCAAACCTGAAATTATAATAAACAAATAAATATATTAATATAGATAAATATATAGAATCATATTGTATAATTGTAAAGTAGAAATAAAATCATAATTGATATTTATTGTAAAACAAATATGTAAACATGGAACGGAATACCCGGATTATCGTGCATCCTCCGATACTTGTACTCTATATCATCAGATAATAAGTGCCAAGTCTTCTCCCATACCTCTCCGGGATTCGACATACTATTAGATAGTAGCAACATAAAAAATAGTCTTCTCAGACTATCGGGCAACCTCCAATGACTCGCTTCTATAATTCCATCAACATATTCCTTGTCATCATCTAATAATCCCAGAGCGTAACATGCAGATTTGAAATCGGGATGAACAACGCGATTTACAGTTCTCAAATCCTTGAAATCCATGGGACCCGCTACATGATTCAACATTATCCTGAGATAATACAATTCTCCGCAATTCATTGGAACATGATAAATACGCCCCACTGCAAAACGTTTATCTTTCCTCGGACGCCATTCACGTTTAGTTCTATCCCATATGAAATGATGAGGAAATTCACAGTATTTATATTTCCGAGCCTCTGAATGAATACTGTTATACTCTATCCACTTCATAAATTGAGATTCTTTAACTGTCGCTTTATCCAAAACATCAGGAAGAAAATCTCCATCCTTGAAGGGGATACTATGATCACCCTCCAAGTGAAAAGCCAATCGCTCAACAGGAGGGGTCCGATAATGTATGTCGAATCCGAAAATCCTCCACATAGCTTCACACGTAGAGACATATCGACAATCAATTTGCCTTTTCACCTCATCGTTTTCGATTGCAAGGCATATCCTGTCGGTTCCCTTGTTTATATACTTGAACAAATACTTGATTGCCTTGCTCTGATTGCAGTACTCGACATTTATGTGAGCTTCGTACTTTAGCAAAAGATATGGATTGAATGGGACAACTGAACGATTGTCGAGAGCAACTCCACCCTTATCAATTATGAAACCCGTGTCTCTTCGCCTATATACATGATACCCATTCTCGTCTACACGAGTGCGATCATTGAATGATTTAGGGAATTTCTTTGAGCACCTGTTGTGATCCATACACGGAGATTTAAGATTAGCAAAGCACCACATGGTCCATACAGCAGCATATATTCAACAACCGCCTCGTATAATCTAGGATATTTCTCCTTGTCGGGAATCTCAAAGCAATAATCCACTTGTCAATATCTTCGGGATTATGACCACGATCATGGCGGTTAAGAAAGAGAAGAATATGAGCATGCGGAAGGCCCCTCTTACGAAACTCCACCGTGTATATAATCGCATGAATCAATTAACAAAATAAGAGGAACATGCTAATAAGAAAATATAAATGACAAAACAATAAGAGGAAAACAAATAATATTTAAAGATTTACTTACTTGCTTTTGGGGTGCCAAATACTTTGCCTTCCTTGAAATCTGCAATCATCTGATTAAGCTTCATTCTAAATACCCTGTTTAATACATCGTGCCTATCCTCGGGCCTAATGCCATATTTTTACTGAATCTCGTAATCTCGTGCCATTTAGGATTACACGTAAATGTTATGAAAAGTGATGGATACACGGTCCATTTACATATAGCGAGAGAATCCTGGTAATTTTGAGTCATCCACCTCTGCCCGTAGGTATAAGTGGATGGCAATATAACTCGTCTCCCGGATGCTTCGTTTCAGATCTCCTTACCGATGCATCAAATGATTTTTATAAGTTTCCATCCGAAGAGTAGGGTGATTATAACGTATCCATTGAAGCCTCTGTATCCATCATAACATATGCATCAACCATAAATTGCCGCAAAGAACCGACCACTTCTCATAAGCCGTGATCCTTCTCTTATCCTCTCCGAAGTCGAAAAGATAAAAACTCTTTTATTGACAGACTTGATCTCTTTGCCCGGGAGGTTTATTTCTCGGAATGTACGTGAAATATCCATCTTCACCGTATACAAATAACGAGAGGATAATGTAGAGGAAGGTAAGATTTATCAAATTCATGAATATGTTTCGGATCCCCATTGCTTTTCAATAACAATGTCCCCGACATCACTGAATCATCAATATCACCTTCAATTATAGCGGCGACCTCCGAGGTGTCGGCATATTAAACGGTTTTCCATCTCTACCCCGCTTTCCTATAAGCCTCAATTTAATATCTTTCTTCATTCCAATATGTGCTCGCCATTACGTACGTCTGTGCATAAGGGTTATGCGCATCTATCATATTTTTCAAATCAAAGAACAAATGACTCATCGAATGGAGAAGGCTTATCTTTATCTTTCCTGCTTGTGTGAAAGAATCAGACATATAAATAGAAGATAGTCATACAATATATGTAATATACACTATAATTCTCGAATAATTAAATAAAAACGTACCTGAAAGCATTAATTCTATTTTTAACTTCATTATCCGTGTCATAGATATAAAGCTGAGAAAAACGGGGGAGATGGCCATCATTAGGCAATAAAGAACCTATCATATGATCATTCTTTCCTTTCATTTTAAACGAATAAGGACCACGACCATTGTTTATGCCATGGTCAACTGCACCGGTCATTGAAGTGAATGCGAACATAGAATTGTACGCTCGAATATTGTCTTTATAATTTTTACTCTTTTCATGCTTGTTCTCTAAGAGATCACTCAATAACTTAGGTGGCTGCACTAATGGGTCAATCTGAACTTTTCCATTCATGCAGCATAATGAAAATTTAGGCTGTGTTGATGCTTGCGTACTTTTTAACCTTTCATCATACCAGAACATCGCACCACATTTAGCACATTCGTACTCCGGATCGCCTATATCCCCATAAACTACAATATATTGATAAATATTTAAATTATGTTAGTAATTCATTGGCTATACAGATATAATAATAATATAATATATACTTGAGAAAAAAAATAAAAATAAACACCTGTATTATATTGTTCGTTCGAATCTTTTTCCTTTCTACCGACGCGCGCTTTTTTGGATTTTTCCTTCTGATTTATTAACGACTCACTTGTTGTCGCATGCATGCGAGAATTATTTATTAACGCGGATTCTGTATACAAATGGAATATATGACTTAGTATTAATGAAATATTTTATCATAAACTATTGAATAATAATTTGTAATAATAAATATTTTTATTTAAAAATATCGAATGTTGAACAATTAAAAAAATCATTACCTAAATTCACAGTAGGATATAATAATGTTATATTATTTGCTACTGTTACATTATCTATTCCTACAATGTCAAAAGAATGTTGAGAACGATTAATATATTTATTTTAGCTCTTTAAAATATATAGTTAACTAATAAATCAAACATATAACTTACCAGATATAGGACTGAATCTATCAACATCCAAATTTATCTTTGAAGATTCCAAAATAGAAGCAGCTACCTTTCTTGGTCTCCCGATTTTTCTTTTCCCACCGTCTTTTAACAAATTTGTCGTGATAGAATCCAAAGAAGAAGAAATAGTTTTTCTCGGTCGTCCAATTTTTTTTGGCTCAAGGAGCGTGCCGTGGAAAGTGTTATGTACACTTGATGCTATGCTCGTAAATTTAGTTGAATAAGAAAAATAATTATTCTTCAATAAAAGATTATTAAGAAATTAAAAATAAAAATAAAATAGGAAAAATATTGTAAATTAACAAAGAAAATCATACATATAGATCCACGGTCGTGACTTGAATTAGGAGTAAGATTTTCATTTGTATGGTTCACACCAATACCTGTATATCAAGTATTATTATCTTAGATCTAAATTAATTAACAAATTTATATAAAAAAATAACATTATATATATATATATATATATATATATATATATATATATATATATATATATATAAACAAATTTTTTTTTAGAAATTGTCTTTATAATGAAAATACTTCAAAATTGACAAAATTCAATAACATATTACCTTAAGCCGTAATACAACTTTGATGATTACTCGGTGAAATCAAATGACTACCCGATGATAAGTCCACTAAAAATAAAAATAAATTCATTTAAAATGATAGTAGAAAAATAAATATAAAATCATGCATTCTTATAATTTAATTTTATCCACATGATATTAATGGATATGCTAAAATAATAATAAAGTAAATAATAAAATTACCATTAGAAATATCCGCCAATGGTAATCGTTGAGAAGATCGTTGCGATAAATTAATGGAATCGTTGTCCACATCAGTAAGATGCGTTTTTCTTTTCATAGATGCTCTATACATTTGTATAATCTAAAAAAAACTCAAATATTAATGAACATATATTTAGATAATGTTAATAATTTAAGAACAGTCTAAAAATAAATAAAAATAAAATAAAATAACAAAAAAAGAAAAAAAGATTTGAAAACGTCAAAACTCAATCGTTTACCGGGACTATATAAGCTAAGCAGGTCGGCGTTCTTTCTATTCAATTTGTTCAAGCGATTATCAGAGCAACTACAGCGTCAGCTTCGATCTTAGGTACCACCAATTTCAATTTATTCTGATTATTTTTACAAGTTACCCTAATCGTTTACCGGCGATTTGTTGGTTAGTTTAGCTTAATATACTTTCGATTCGATTTAGGGTTCTAAGTTTGGTTTTGTTGTTGAAATTATTTGTTGATTTAGACATTATCGTTTGAAACCACTTTAAAAGATTTTGTTATTAGGGTTTGGCATAGATATTGTAATTAGTTTCATACTAATGTCTGTTGCCTTTTCCGTTTTGGTTTTTGTTCATTGTCAAGTTTTATCTTGCTGTTAGGGTTGGGTTTGTTGTTAAATGATTTGTTGATTCGGACATTCTTATTTTGTATTATGTTCTTGTTCAGATTTTGACTTAATTATGGCGGAGGAAGAGAATCAGATTGAGATGAAGGAGGAAGGGAAGGAGGAAGGGGCTGATGTATGTTTTTTCATATGTTCTCTCTATGCATAGTTGTTTTTTGTTGATTTCTTACTGGGCCTTCATTATTTTTTATAATTTTCTTTATGTGTTTTAATTCTTGTTCAGATTTTGACTTAATTATGGTTGTAGTCATCACTCTAGGCACAGTTTGGTCAAAGACTCAAAAACATAATTTGTAATAATGAGGAGGAATTGAGTTGGGGTGTTGATTACTTGACTGGGATTTGTGAGTACCCCGACCCGAACTCATGTTTTGGGTCCATTTTAATTAATTATTGGACTCTTGTAATTGCTAAAGAAGCAATTAGAGACCAATTGCCCATACAGCCCACTAAACCCATTGGGCCTGCCAACCACTCGGCCCAATATGGCCAAAAGGAATACGTTGTCGGACGACATGGACACTAAGGCGGTTTAACTGCCCCTGTCGTCCGACATGGAAGCCTCAGTCAGGATGCCTATAAATACAAGGCATAGCTGATCATTTCAAGGGGAGGCAAAAGAGAGCCAAAGTGAGGATTAGAGAATCCTGAGAGCAATATCAGTAAAATAGGGGGAAAATCTTGCCAAATAGAGTCTCTCTCTCTCTCATACACACACACTCACCTCCTTCCTCACACACACACACTTCAAGGTCAAGACCCAAAGAAGCTTCCTTTGTTGGTGATTGAAGGGGTAGACACCATACTACTGGTGATTCTACCTTGTGGACTACAATAGGTAGCCACTAAACCTTTCTCCCTCTTTAAATAAAGTCTTTAATATACATTGCATGCATACTTGCTTTCATACTATGTAGAAATTGGGATTTTGCATGATAAAGGTGGTGGAGGAGTGAATCTTCAATATTCACTTCTCCCCACCTCAGATCTGGACATTTGGTGGCATACACACCAATAAAGTTTCAATCTTTGCTTAGCTACATTGGGTTAGGAAGTGATGGCTACTCCAAAGTGGCCATAAAACATGTGATTCATCACATTTGGCCACTAAATCCATGTGATCTTCCCATAATACCCATATTATAGTATTATATTACGCTATAGCTAAATATGCTTGGTTTGCTTGGGAAACAAAGGAGGAACCAAACAGACTGAAGAGCACTGAAACAGGCTCCCCATGTCGTGCGACATAGGTCTCCATGGAGATCCTGTGTCATACGACATGGGACTCCCAGAAGGCTGCAAAGCCATTCTTGAACTTCAGACCTGCTAGGTTTATCCCCTTTGTGACTCAAAGCCTACCTAAGCATCTTCTGGCTCATAAGCCACTATTTGGGTGCCTAAACTCAGTTTGGGTGCAACCTACTTGACGGAAGAGGATCACCGTATGACATAGACGACATCGAAAGCTCTATGTCATATGACATCCGTGTCGACAAAGTCTATCGTGACTTTGTCCACTCCTATCAACCCCAAACAGGGTTTTAGGCCACTAAATAGTGTCCTAAATGAGCAAAATAGTGTCTTTTCATTTCTCGAGTAGCTTTACCTCTGTAAGAGACAATCTGACCATGAGTCCTTATGTCGCCCGACATCCTCGTTAAGAGAAGTCCTGTGTCGGACGACAAGGGAACTCCCTGGGCAGACTGTCTCAAGACCTCTACCTTGTGATAAAAGATATCATATGTAAAAGGGTGTGGCCCCCTATCATGGCTCACAAGTTGTATTTAGTTCCATACCATCAATGAAATCTAAGCTTGCACACTTTACTTGTTGACACACATCGGACACACATTTTGAATGTCCATAATTGTCCAAACGTTGATTGAAAGTCTCGAAAGAGGCGTGTTGGGTGAACTCTCTGGTTCTTCCCAACACGTAACCAAACTCCCGGACCCAAAATCTCTTAAAATAGGTTTTTCAATGTTTTCCTCTAAAAACGGCGTGGCGACTCCCAAAACAAACCGAAAAACCCCTTTTTCGCTTCAAAAGCAAAAAAAACAAAAAAAGACAAAGGGAAGAGAAAGACATTCAAAAACACCCTTTATTTTTTTTTTCTTTCTCGTTTTTTCGGGCGAGCGTTCATTCGGTGGCGACTACTGGGGACATACATTGAAAAACTTTTTGTTCTAAAAAATGAAGATAATACTTGGTATATAGGTGGAAACCACTAACCTTCCTGTATCGCTCCCTAACCTGGGGCTTGGGATAAATGGTGGTCTAACAATCCCACGTACCAGTATCATTCTTCTATTTTCTAAAAGAAGAAAGGTTTTTCTTAAAGTGAGTCTAACTTTCTCCAAATCAACTTGGACAAATTTTTCATTCTTCTTGTGTGTGCATTTGTGTCATGTTGTGTGCTTTGCCTTGATTCCATGCTTATATGCTCTATCATGCTTTGGTATGTGATACTATCGAGAGCCGGGGCTCTTTTCCTTTTTGCTACTTGCTTGTTCCGTCAAAATAGAACAGGGCAGAAAGATACAGGACTACAGCTACTGGTAAAACTCTGACATTTGGGGCAGTCCCCTTTTGTCATGCTTTGACTCATTCCTTTGTTTTTTCTCTTTGCATACTGCATAAAAAAAAAACAAAAAAAAAATATCTTTTATAAAAAACAAAAATATTTTCTTAGAAAATACCTTCACACTACTCGCACTCTACCTGCACATAGAGTTACAACCCGGGAGTGTACGGACGGCATCGCGGAAAGCGACGTGTTTCGCTGACGTTTGAGCGCCTAAAGTCCTCCTAGCCAGTGAGTCAGCCAACACTTGTCCGTGACACACCTTACACCGTGACTGGTTGGTTTTTGGCGAATACTTTTCAAAACGTCATTCAAAACTCGGTTTTCAAAATTTCCTCACAAAGTCCGAGTCGTATCCCATCTCCAAAAGTCTCAGTATACCTTCCCCTCTTAGTGTCGAAATTACGACATAACCCAACGTAAGTAAACGTCAAGACTTTGACATATCTCAACATAAGCACGTGTCGATCTCACGGTTTGACTCCGCAAGGAATCATAACACGTTTTCGACATGCGCCAAATGTGAGACCATGTCGAATTCTTGATACATACTGGCGAAGGATTATGCCAGAATTTCGCCACAAAGCAGCGAAAGGTTATGCCAGATTTTCAACTCGAAAAGAGGAAAAGTCACGCCCAATTTTGCCAGGATCTTATCTGCAAATTGAGGTATCGTACATTCAAACGTACTTTCCGACTCTTTCTCCTCCCGAGTTTAGACATTGACTCGGACTTGGTTTTGAAAACCCCGAGTTTGAATCGTTTTGACTTGTATGCCCATAGGCTCGTTCTCCCCTTTCGGTTGGTGGGTTCCACGTGCTCTATAGGACCTCTGCCGGGATTGTCCGTCCCAGAAGTGCAATACAGGTGAAATACAGAGGGTCTATAGATGTAGTGATGGGACCCACTAATCCAGGAATAGAGTAGAATGCGAAAAAGAAGGTATTCCCCCTTTTCCAACCATTCCTAGGATTAATAAAATCATTTTTGTAAATAATGCAAAGATATAAAAATACAAAAAAAAAGAGAAGAAAAAGGCATATGCATGGGTCCGTCCTCAGCTTATCCTCTCCCCTACCTAAAACCGTTCTCTCCCCCTTTCAGCGAGCAAGTATTGGGTCAGAATTCAGGGTGGTCGGTTAATCAGTCTCTCTCCAGTCAGGGATTCGTTCTCAGCAGTCTCAGAAATGGAAGATTCGCAGGTTTCAGTAAGTTTGGGTCCGAACGCAGATCCACTCGTAATCGAATATCGCCCGGCACAGGCCGGATCAAGGACGTAACGCGGGGCCAAACATAGCCCCGAATGCCTCTCCTAGCAGGGATACGGCGGAGGTCCTCACATGACACCCCGGAAGTCCGTTTGTCAACTCTCGGATTCAACTCCTCTCAGGAAGCTTCCTCCGTGCCGCCCTCGAAGCTTCTCGTGCCCGTGAAGAGGCCGCTGGGCTCGCTATGTTGAAGTGATGCGCATGCAAGGTATCGCAAGAATCCGTCATCCGGATGGGTCCTACGAAGAAATCAGTGGAAGAACCCGACGTTACCATCACCGGAACCGGTTTTGTCCCCCATCCTCACCAAGGCAAGGTTTTCTACAAAGCATGTCCCCACCAATCTCTTATGGTGTACTCCGGCTCCTTCCCGATGTTAACTCATGGGGGTATGTCAAGACCTCCCCCATTCCAAATGTCTACTCATGACAGCAAGATGGACCAAGAAGCGAATCAAGCTCCCTCCCGAATGTCAATACTGTGGCCGCTTGTATTTTACCCCGTAACTGGTCCGGCCGAGTCGCAACCCGGTGGTGCCAATCAAGAGCAGCTGGATACATCCAGACCGCCTAGAGCCCAAGGGCTAAATCCCTATGGCAATACGGGCCGTTCGCGATCCAGCCTTCAACGGTCCGTTTGTTGCTCCTCACAATCAATCCAATCATCAACAAAGTGGATACCGTCTATCGTGGAGCCGATTTGTCGTGATCGTATCCCACAATACCAACAAGCCCAAGGCAACACCCTCACTCCCGCGGTTTGTTCTCCTCTCACCCAAAGACTCGTACGGTTCCACCCCGTATTCACACCAAGCACCCGCATCGTAATCCCCGCCCATGGTCGTCGGAAGCCGGGCCAAGATAGCTCGGGCCTCGGAACCCCTGGCACTCAATTTAACGGTTATGACATGTTTGGAAACAGGATCCCCAACCAAGTTGGCTTAGCGGACAAGAATCCTAGCATACCCAAAGACTTCCGGTGCCTCCTCCTGGCCGCTCTTACCAATCAGGCTCGCGCCGTAGTTTCCAAGTGCCATCCTCAACAAGAGCTCCACTGTAGGGCAACCCCCGTCTTCCGAGGTTTCAAGCTTGAAGGAAGAACTAAAATATGTGAAAGAACAAATGCACGTAATGACCTTCTGACCCAACATGGTCAACTCCGTGGAACTCAAGGACTCTAAAGCCCTCCCGAAGAACTTCAAAATGCCCCCATAACCAAGTTCGAAGGCTCCACATGCCCAAAACTCACATGAACAGCTACATCATGTCAATGGGTGCCAAAGGGGCCACCGAAGAAATGCTAGCCCTCTACTTTCACCTATCCTCGACGATTCCCCGCTAAGATGGTTTCGGCCTTAAACCAAGCAAGTGGCTACGTGGTCTCGCATCGCCGACGCTTTCCCGGATAAATACAAAGGAAGTGTCGAATGGTACACCACCCGTAGTGACCTGATCGGCACCATCCAGAGGCACGACGAGTCCGTGATGCATTTTTATAAAAGGTGGAACAAGAAGCTCAATGAACCGGTTCACCCTATCCCCATCTCCGATGAAAAATCCTATCTTCCTTTCATGTGTCAAACCGGCTGTCAGTGAGGCCATTGGCCGGGGATATTATCCGAACCTGCGAGAAATGGTGAGCGCAGGGGCCGAAAGTGAGAATGCTACTTACTCCATCGTTCCAACTCCCGTGGCCAGCAATGCTCCAGCTCCCCGCTATCGAGTGCCAAGCTCGCCCCCGTTGCTTCAAAAGGCAAAGAAATTGCAGCCTCCAACACCGTCAACTACATCCAGGGAGAAAACAATCAGCCACTCCGGCCGCGGTGGAGGACGACCCCAAAGGTCAAAGTATGATGATTTGGGGATGCCACTCGAGGAGGTATTTGATGGTTTGGTGAAAACAGGATGGTCAAGCCTTTGGAAAACTACCCTACTCCCAACACCCCGGATTGGATCGTAACTTAAAATGTCGTTACCACCGTAACTCGTGCCATTCTACTCAACAGCTTGCTTCACGCTAAGGAGAATCGTTCAAAGCCCGATCGACTGGGCCGCAAGATCGAGAAGCCAAACATCGTCACCAATCCTTTGCCCAACAACAACAAGGTCAACGCAATCGAATTCGTCAATGTCATGTAGTTCGGTGGAGCCGACCTCAACAAAGATGTTAACGAATCTGAGGCTATAATGCCGACAAGCCACGACATAATCAACACTGATAACCAAGTGTTAGCTCCCCACCAAATTTCATACCTCACATCTCGTATGATGTGTGCGATTGTGAAGATTGTTTGGAATATGAATATCAAGACCGGATCAATGAAAATGCTCCTTCAAGAAAGGAAAAGAAGTCTCAGGCAGAAGCTAAAAGACAAATATGAAGCAGTGGGACAAGATCGTAGGGACCCCGGGGGAACCTTCTGTGCAAGTTTGACTACTACGTCGCCTACGCCAAGCCGCCTGCCAAGGAACCAATCGACCAGGACCAGGATCACCTTCCCGCTAGCCGCACAAATGGGGTTACACCGCCAAAAGTCTAAGAAATCAGCAAGACATACCCGATCCTTCAATCCACCAAATTCCGTATAAGCTAACCGAGAAATTGGGCCAGTTGCTTTAGTCCCCCGCACCATCTCCCGTGAGACACGGCTCACCAACGATTTCAGTGCAAGTTTCGACGGTATGAAACCCCAAGCCCTCCGAATGATGCCGACGAGACCACAACTCCCTGGGCAACGACTCCGAAGAAGTAAAAGGCCGACCCGTGTCAAAAGCTTTGAGTCGAATAAATAGTGTAGGGTCCCGAGTCGCCGTAGTCTTTCGTTATCAAAATCGAGTCTCTAGATATGTTTAGTGCTCTCACGACTAATGATTATAGTCGTATCTCCGTCTTCCTTTTTACATTGAATGAAATGGTTGACCCTTTTGCGTATCCCTTAATTGCCATTCTATCAAATGATAAGTTAACTAAGACAAATCTTAATGACTTAAAAGTGGTTAACAATGATTCATTTGAAGAAGACACGTACCTTTTAGATGAAAACTTTTTAAACGATAATATAAAGCAGTTTTGACCGAGACGACAATCGGGCCCAAGCCGCCGATGAAGTATTAACCACGGTGAATTTGGGAACTACGGAAAAACCCAAAGGGACACAAACTGGCAGCCGCCTCACCGGAGAAAAACGAGAAGTCCTCGTCATTGCTACCAAGATAAAGTTCCGTAAGGAAAATCAAGAAACCGTTCAGTGGCCTGGAGGCGCGAGAACCCCGCCTACCGTTGCCAAGTCGAGCTAGAAAAAGTCAATGACCCATGGTACAGCCAAATCTTTCAGTACCTTAAGCGTGGCGAAGCCTCATTTCCCACAGAAGAGGATGGTAGGCTAAAAGAAGGCCTCCGCGCAAAGCGCTTGCAAGCGTTAAAAGGTTGGGTTCGCGCAGCACGTTATTCGGGGGACGACCTGGAAGAAAAGGCATCGAGGGCCACTTCGCTTCTCGCATCGCAAATCTAAGGCCGTAAAAGTCATGGAAGAAGTCCATGGTGGCGCATGCGGACCACATATGAACGCCCGAGCACCGATGTTCAAAGATACTCGGGATGGGCTATTATTGGATCTCCATGGAAACCGATCGCATCTCGGTTGTGCGGACTGCGATAAATGTCGGCGGTTCTCCAATCTCAACCATATGCCTCCCCATGATCTCTACTGCATGAGCACTCCTTGGCCATTTGCAACTTGGGGAATCGACGTCGTTGGAAAAATAACTCCGGCCGGTAGCAACGAACACGAATTTGTGTTGGTCGTCGTAGACTACTTCACCAAGTGGGTCGAAGCAAAGATCCTACAAGGTCCCGAACTCCAAAAAGGTAGCCCGCTTCATAAAAGAAAACATTCGTGCCGATACGGAGTTCCTAACGAGATCATCTCGTACAATGGGTCACACTTTGAGGGACATACCGACGAACCGCTCGCGGAATTCGTAATCAAGCGACACAAGTCCTCCCCTTACCGCCTCAAACCAATGGCGCCGTCGAAGCGGCAAACAAAAACCTGGAAAGAATCATCCGAAAGATGGCCGAAAGGAACCGGACTCGGCCCGAGAAGCTTCACTTAGCACTATGGGGCTACCGCACCTCGCAAGAACACCACGGGTGAAACTCCGTTCGCTTTAACCTATGGGATGGAGGCCGTTTTGCCCATCGAGTTGGAAATACCCTCTCTACGAGTCCTGCTTGAAAATGAGGTCAACAAGATAGAATGGCTTCAGAGTCGACACGACGAGCTAGCTCTCCTGGACGAGCGGAGGCTTAAAACAATGGAGCACATCCGAGCTTATCGTAAGCGCATGGCTAGGGCCTTTGACAAGAAGGTACATCCCCGCGACATTAAAGTGGGTGATTTGGTCCTAAAAGAAAAGCCACCGAATCGGTTCGGTCCTACGGGCAAGTGGGCACCGATGCAGGTAGGCCCGTATCCGGTGAAAGAAATCTTCTCCGGTGGAGCAATGAAGTTGACGGATTTGGATGGAAACCCCTTCATGCATCCGGTGAACGGCGACAAATTACGCCGTTATTACATCCGAATCGAGTCTCCCCTCTAAAAAAAAAAGAAGAAAAGATAAAAAAAAAAAAAAACAACAACAAAAAGCGCGAAAATAATGTACCTGACGAGACCGAAAACCTCTCAAAAGGCAGTCCGTGCAAAACAAAGGGCGCGCTAGGTGCTAAAGAATATACCCAACTAGGGCCGAAAACCCTAAAAACGGGCGGTCTAGGTAAAAACAGTGGTTGCACCATTTGTCCCCCTTCTATCTATCCCTTTCTTAAACACAAAGGTAATTGGGTCGAACTACGGAGACCCGAGCCCCTCGATCCAATCAGAAAAGCGGAACGTAGGCACCGTTCGCGGTTCGGTCTAAAACATAAAAATCACCAAATCTGTCAAACAGTTGTATTTGTGATCACCAAAATGTGTCTTGATTAAGTTTTGAAGTAATTTCAACTTTCATCACATTAATGCATTCATTGATGAGTTCAAGCACCTGCCTACTCTCGACTCATTAACATTAGCTAAAATAATATCTTTTAAAAAGAGCATCTAAATTGTACGTGTTGGCAACAAGGGATACAATGATCGGTCGCCTAATCCTAGTCGCTCGTTCCCACTCCCGAGCTAGCATTCTTCTGCTTCCTTTTCCTTGGTCCCCGGGAGGTCTTTGGCTTAGCCATACCAAACAATCTTGTCTCCCGTCGTCCCGGCTCGGGAATAATACGAGTCGGCGAGTCAATTAATCCGGCAGCTCTCAATGCCGCCTGGGTAACCCTTTCATCTCTCAGAGCTGCCCTCCTAGCCATAACTTCAGGGTCATCCCTCATCTTGGCTCTCCTCTCCACGAGTCTCTCAAAATCCGTCGTCGAGTCGTCGGTCACATTGTCTGGGTCAGCCTGTGCTTCAACATCGCGTAGCTCCCGGCTAGTTGGGTCTCCTCCGTGGATCCCTCGGCAATACACTTCAATGGTGTGCTGGACTGGTCCCATCTGCTCCCCATACCAGATCAAATACAAGGTGGATAGATATGTGATCCTGTGAATGTGTGCCCCAAATTTTTGTTTATTGGAATTCACGCGGGTTTGAAGACATCCGAGTTATTTGAAAAACGGAGTCGCCACGCCATTTTGATTACCTCAAAACTTTGAAAAAAAGGTTTTATGGATTCGGAGGTTAAGTTACCCCTTGGGAAGAACGTTTGGCGTTCACCCAAAGTGCCTTGCCGGAGCAAGTCTCCCTAGATTTCATTAATCGTGTTTGCTTGCGTGCTTTCTTTGTGTGCATGTGTTTGAAAATGATAAAGGGGGGAATGTCCCAAGTTATCTTCCGGACGTACAAACCATTTGTTGGTTGTCGCTCGGGATTCCTTGGAATTTATGTATTAGGGATTATGATCCCGTCCTCATCTTATGACTTATGATCATCGCATTTTAAACCTCGGGACCCTCGGGACTTGCGTGATCGAGAGAATGACTCTCTTTTGGTCAAAGATGAGGTTCTTTAGGAAGGAATGTCCTTAGCCCATCAATCCTACGCTTTAAGACGGTCGAGCTCGTTGAGAGGCTTCATAGTCATTCTTAAGCGATAATCGGAGATTTAGGGTTCAAGGTTATCCTTGTCCTAAAGAAGTCACGAACCTTTAATGGAAGGAACGATGCAAAGATGAGAACTTTTACACCGGTCCGTTCCAAGGTTGGGGAAAGGAGGAATGCATGATGAAAAAATGACTCTTTAATGAAAAGATGACATTTTTGTATGTAAAGCATGTCTTTTGGTTGCAAGGGATGCTTTTTATACAAAGAAAAGATTCTTATGCAAAGAATGCATTTTGCGTTGGAAAATAGCATTTAATGCACAAATGATGCATGAAAATGGCAAAGAATGGTTTTTTAATGCGAAGTATGCATTTTGAGTATGAAAATGGGTTTTTGGGTGCAAAGAGTACATCTTTAATGTAAAAAGGGATTTAAAATGTAAAAAGGATGATTTTTATGCATGAAAATGAGATTTAAGTGCAAAGGATGCATCTTTATGTATGAAAATGGTATTTTAATAAAAAGATGACACATTATGTACATAGATGTTACCTAAAATGCAGATAGACATCAGATTATAGCATTATGGGGGTTAACATCAGATTGCAGCTTGAAACTGTGAAGCTTCTGCAAACTGGCTACTTATGTCGCGTGACATAGGCTGCCTATGTCGCGTGACATAACTAGCCATTTTGCAGAGCTTTCAGCAAATGAGATCTACAGAGGTAACAAGGCCTTAAAATAGCCAAGTTACTTCACCAATAGATCCCGTGGGAGCATGTTTATCACTAATGAACACTTCAAGAGGGTGTGGATATGAGGGATCCACACTCATCTTGAGTGTTCATGCAAAACCAAGCCAAAACGGGGATTTTATATGAAATGTAATGAAATGAAATGTGGATATGGGTAATATGACATAAAGTATGCAACTTTAATCAGTAATACTACATTATGAAGGCATTTAGCATGGAGATTTCACATTTGAATGAAAATAGAGAGTGGAAAAGGGGTAGAAACTCGTTACCCTCGAAGATCCACAACTCCTATATCAAGTTAGATATAGGAGCCTTCTAGCGTCCTCTTCCGGAGTTGGTGTCCAGCCTTGGATCCTTGGGAACTCCTTGATTTCTTGATGTATGTGAGAAGTGTGTGTGTGGAAAGTGTGTGTAGAATTGATTTAGGAGGATTGGGGTGATTTGGAGGGTATGTGAGGAAGGAGGAGGCTTACCGGGCGTGTTTCCTATAGAGGGGACCGAGGGGTGGAGGAGGTGTGTTTAAAATGAGAGGTGAAGGCCTCTATTTATAGAGTCGCTGCATGGGCTTGTTATGTCGCACGACATAATAAGCCATAACCGTTTTCCTTCTAGAAACATGCAAGGTGGCATGGTTCTAGAACTCTTCTGGCTGGTTATGTCGCACGACATAAGTGGCCGCCCGGATTCTTCTAGAAACATGCAAGGTGGCGGTGTTTCTAGAAGGTCTTCTGGCCGGTTATGTCGCACGACATAAGTAGCCGGTCTGACTCTTCTAGAAATGTGCAAGGTGGCGGCCTTTCTAGAAGGGTTTTGGGATTAAGAAAACGTGTTTCTTAATCACCAAGCATTCCCTTCAGCCCTTAAAGGCTTGAAACAGTTCGAATTGTTCCGGAACTTTTAGGAAAATCCGGGGAATTACCGGAAAAATTGCCGGAATTACCGGGAAAATTAACCTAAGGCATGAGCCGATTTGGGTACTTACGAGCCCTCGGCAACGTCACTTGCAGGGCGAGTGGGGTTGTCGATAGAAAAGGATCCAATCTGGCGAATGCCGAGATGGATTGGGTGACCAAGGTGGTCGAGTGGCTGGACCTTTTATAAAAGGCTACCTACGTATCCCGGAGGAATCAAGCCAAAGTCGTAGTTCGAGGATCACTAGATAGTTAGGAACGATGTCTAGGATCCTTGAGATTTTGACAATTAATGGAGGATGTCACCTGATTGACAATTACTGGAGGAAGTCACCTAATTTGACAATTGGAGGCATTTGTCACCTAATTTGACAATTATTGGAGGCTTACCTAATTTTGACAATTACCGGAGTCGTCACCTAATTTGACAATTACCGTTAATTTGACAATTACCCTGGAGGTGTCACCTAATTTGACAATTCTTGGAGGCTGTCACCTAATTTGACACCATCGAGGCCGTCACCTAATTTGACAATTACCGGAGGCCGTCACCTAATTTGACAATTACCGGAGGTGTCACCTAATTTGACAATTACCGGAGGCCGTCACCTAATTTGACAATTACCGGAGGCTGTCACCTAATTTGACAATTACTGGAGGCTGTCACCTAATTTGACAATTACTGGAGGCTGTCACCTAATTTGACAATTACTGGAGGCTGTCACCTAATTTGACAATTACTGGAGGCTGTCACCTAATTTGACAATTACTGGAGGCTGTCACCTAATTTGACAATTACTGGAGGCTGTCACCTAAAAATTATTTCCTTTTAACAGAAGCTAAAGCTTACGGCGCTATCTCTTTATGACGGAGATAGAGGTAACTTAAGTTGGGAAACTTGAGCGTACGTCACTATTCGCGGATAGTGGTATCACAAGTTGAAATAATTTGGGCATTCGTCACTATTCGCGGATAGTGGTTGCACAAATTGAAATAACTTGGGCATTCGTCACTATTCGCGGATAGTGGTTGCACAAATTGAAATAACTTGGGCATTCGTCACTATTCGCGGATAGTGGTTGCACAAATTGAAATAAAGAAGTAAGAAGGACTCAATGATTTTTTGTAAAGAAAGTAGGACGTATCCTGATAATTTTTGTAAAAGAAGTGAATTAAAAATGCCAAAGGCAAATAAAATGAGCCACGAGGGGGTAAATTTGTAAAATAAGCCTCGGGAGGCACTGGAGGGAAAATTTAATTGAAAATGTTTGAAAATGCCAGGGGCACAAAGGGTAAAACAGTCCTACAGGGCACAAAATTGTAAAATGAAGCCTTCAAGGGCAAAATTGTAAAAACAAGCCATAGAGGCCTATTATGTCGCGCGACATAAGAGGCCCATTTGACAGATTCATTAAAATACGCATACGCCATTTGAAAATCAATTGAACTTGAAATTGAGAGGGAGGCGACAAAGTGAGAAAAGAGAGAGCGACATCGGAGAGGGAGACTCGAGGGATATTGAGTGAAATCAAACACTTCTTAGTCCGATTCCATTGAAGAATGCCTCCTAGGCTCTATCCGACCAAGAGGGGTTCTCAACACGCCAATCTAGCTGCTCGGAGAAAGGGGGTGCAAAGGAATCAACGGCCGTTTCTACCGGAAGCACCAAGGGGAGATTTTTACCCAGCGGCTCGATGAGCATACTTCGGATGTCACGAAGAAGGAAGAGGTAAGAAACCTAGGGTTTCTTGAAAAATTTTCAATTTGTGCGAAATTGATTTGAACCGAGTTTTTCTTCGTATCGCATTTGAACTTCATATGGATTGGCTCGTGAACATGAATGAATCTAGGAAATGCAATGCGTAAATGCATGCCATATATTGATCCATTTTGTCCTACTTTTGCTTGAGATGATTTCAAGAAATAGAAAGAAATATTAATATTTGTGCCATGTTTTCTTGCAGTGGATTGCGCACCCGTGGCTCCCCGAGGTGATTGGCGTGCTATGGGATAGCTTGCCGGGCAGCCAGGAGCAGGTGGACTCGCCTAAGGGCCTGATTTACGCCGCCGGGCTAGGGCAATTTTTGAGATGGCGAAGGCCATCTGGGGCACTCAGAGGAGTGTGGATCTAGTGAGGGCATTCAGAGAGTTCGCGGTGGGAGACCACTCACTCATTTCACTTCTCTTGGGGTGAAACGGGATCACTCCGCTGGACTTTGCGGTCATCACAGGATCGCCTTTACGGATGAGCCGCTCTACATAGAGGAGCCCGTACAGGGAGTTGAGCCCCACTATTGCTGATGATGATTTTATGGGCTTACTTGGTTTCGTTCCCTGATCAAGAAGGGGAATGGATATGAGTTGGGGGTGCTACATGGCCCGATTGAGGGCAGAGCAGGACTACACCGTGGTAGATGATCCCGTTGAGAGCCTACCGAGAGCCGAGAGATTGGCTAGAGCTTTCTTATGGGTGGGCTTTTCCGACATGCCGTGTTCATTAACGCGCTACCGCCTTGATTTCTTTGTTGGAGCTTACCGAGGGCATGGGATACCTGTCGGGAATCTGTCTTGGGGCGAGGCCGGCTTGGCTAAGATGTATTTGGCCCTAGATGACGTCAGCCGAGGGAAGGCGAATTACTTCACCTGCTTTCATCCGGCTTTTGAGGTATTCTCTTACCTTGTTCTCTTTTCCTTAGCGCATTTCATTATATCCCTTGTTTTCCCGTTTTGACTTCTTCTTCTCCTTTTCGGGCTTGGGCATACGAGTATTTTGGCCGCATGAGTGGCGCATCAAGGATGAGTTTCCTGCCACCACTTTTCCTGCTCTTCGTCGGTGGACGAAGGATGCCAGAAATGCACAGACGCCGGAGGGCTCGAGGTGCGGGATTCGCTTCTTATCATGATACGTTGACGTGCACGAGAGGGTTCCACGAGAGGATGAGCTTGTTCCCCTGGGTAGTCGTTATGGCGCTGGGATTTAGATCACGCTGCGCACTTCACGAGTGTCGCAAGCTGCTTGGTGGGCTTGTCCGGAGACGCCTTGTACTTAGGAGAGAGGGTGTATAGGCGGCATGGGCCGAATAGGCATGCTCGGATCACTGATGATCCAGGCTAGGATGTGGGTTGCCTCGCCGGTTGGCGAATGTAGATGCTTTGATCGTAGGCATGGCGGCACATCTTTACACACGGGAGGGGGACTATACTATGTACGTGGCCATGCATCTTCGGTCTCCACGAGACCGGGGTTGGTTATGGTGCTCATAGCGCGGGGCCTTCGGCTGGCTACGTAGCTAGACCTCCTTTGCCCCAGACTTTCATTGATTATCGGGGTGGTGGTCGCATGAGGCGAGCTCACATCGATATGTCACGAGACTCATCCTCATACGGTGCTACCGCGAGGTTCTAGATCTGTAAGTATTGTTCCTTACGCCTCTTTGGATTGCTTGCATCTTTTACGTTATCAAGAACCGCATTTTGACACGTATTATGTCTGCTTGTAGCAGTATCGGCTCGAGCTTACGGGCACTTGACCAGGGCATATACGGTCTTTGTGGGCATGATTGGCAAGCTCCGAGAAAGGTATGAGCTTACGGAAGAATCGGTGCCGATCACGGGGTTCGATTGATATTTCTCCACCTCGCCGCCCGAGGAGGAAGAAAAGCCGCTCGACGACGTGGGCACCAGCGGGAGCACTAGAGGACCGACGCCTCGGACCAAAGCGCAAATGTGCCTCTTCTGAGACCCATTGAGATTGACGATGACGATGATGAGGAGGATGGTGGAGCCGAGATGACCACAGATTATGAGCTTGACTCTACTTGTTATCACCGAGCTCGACGACTATTACCGCACGGAGACCATAGCCTACGAGGCACCTTCGGACGATCCCGATGATGAGCCAGAGGAGGCTGAGGATGATGACGAGGATGGAGATGAGGAGGGTGATGGAGATGATGGAGAGGATTCAGAGTAGCCCCCTTCCCCCTTTAGACATTTGTGGCTTTTGATTATTGTACTCCCTTCGGGGAAAACACATGTCATTTATTTTTGCTATGCACATCTTTTTGACTTGACCTATTTCATTTTGTACGTACATCGTTAGCCTTTTGTTGCACGCACTTATGAAATGACAATGGTATGGCATTTGGCTTGAATATGAATGATTTGAATGGATTTTTGGCTTGAATATGAATGCATGGGTGTATACGGGGTAAATGAACCCTTCCTTATGCATTTGAGAAGTGGATGGATGGAATTTGCGGCTTTTGACATGTCGGGGATTGCCACAGGGAAAGCGGCATGTTGCGATGTCTGTTTGTCCGATGTTGGCTAGTTATGTCGCACGACATGGCTAGTTATGTCGCGCGACTTAATAAGCCGGGCCGAGCTTTCACTTTGCCTTTGGAACTGGAATGAAGCTGAGACAGGTTAGAATTAGATGACCAAAGAGGTCACCTACCCGGTCTCCTTGGGTCAATGGCAAAGACACATTTGGTCCTTTCCTACGAAACGGGCGTCCTAGGAGGTCAAGCAACCAATCCTTCACGGGGAAAGTGCCAAATCAAAAGAGGTGACCAAAATGGTCGAAAATTGGACTCTCATGAAGAGCTTACGCACCATTGGAGAATGGAGGACTAAAGGGTGACCAAAGTGGTCGAGATGCATTTGGACCTTTATGAAAGGCTACCTACGTATCCCGGAGGAATCAAGCCTTGATCGTAGTTCAAACTGTACCTAGACAGTTAGGAATGATGTCTAGGATTTTCGACGTTTTGACAATTAGGAAACTGTCGCCTAGAGTTATCTCGAAGGCACTTTTTTGGGAGAAAATGTTATCATTAGCAATTGGCACGTTACTTGAGCCTAGGGGTGATTTTTTTCTGGAAACATGGTAGGGGCTGAGTGCGGATGTACATATGGAATGTATTTGGGAATTGTTTGAGACGGGTTTCAAGCAGGTGGGGTGTATCCCTTGGGTGCGGGCTGAGCTGTTCTTTGTTGTCAACGTGGACGAGAATTCCCTCTTGGTGAGACTGGGTTTGAACCTCGGGTCTGTGACTATTCTTTTCTCACACTCTAGCATTTGAAGTTGATGCTAACGAGATGTCGAAGTGACCAATCCTCTCTTCTAGGGATGGATGCAACTTATCGAAGCCAGGTCTAAGGAAATACTCTGCAAAAGCCCCATATCTTGTTGAAGTAAGGAAAGATTCTTTCATTGGCAAAACCTTGGTTGAATGAGGCGAGCAAGCGAAGTGACTTGGCGAAGCCCTGATCACAGTGACCTAATAAAAATCCCAATCGATTGGTATTGCGAACGTGATTACGAAATTGATCGACCAAGGCTGAATCCATCTAGGGACCTAGTGAAGAACCCGATGCGAACCCGAAAATGGCTAAAGAAGCCCCGGTTTAAAGGAATGATTTGGCAAAGCCCCGGCTGGAAGAGTTTCGAGGCGGTCCTAATGCGAATTGTAGCGAGAAGAGGGAAAACCTATCCTTTTTCTTTTTTTTTATTTCTATTTTTTTTTTTTAGTCGACCGGTCAACCTTAAGGAGGCAGACAAAGAGAAGAATTTTAGGAAGATATGTACATGCGGGGGCATATTTTTCAAAAGGTGGGAATAATCCCGATTTTGTATTATTTTGATGGCCTTATTCGATGTAGGCACAAAACTCGCTTTTAGGTTTGACTCTTTTGAGAGAGCATAAGCGTAGAAAGGTTGGTAAAAGTGTATGGAAGCCCCCGCCTTTGATAGAAAATTAGTGTTTAGCTCTATCTTTCCTAAAATGTAGAAAAAGAAGACTTGTCAAGACATCGAAAACTTGCTTTATTTACAATGATCACAAGATTGCTTAAAACCCTTTATTGATGTTCGGGTTATTCAACCGCTAATTTCGATATGAACAAACATTCTTATTAATCATGAGGAGAAAGTCAACCAATGTCGCGGATCAAGGTTGGCTGGGTGTGAAAGAAAGGTTTGTGTACAGGGAGGTCATTGATGAGGCCGGGTTTTACGGGATTTGTTTGTGTCCATGGGAGAAGTCATTTGATGAGACCGGGTTTTCGGTAATTTGGGTATGCTTATGGAAAAGGTCATTTGATGAGACCGGGTTTTCGGGAATTTGGATATGTTTATGACCGGACCATTCTTTGGTTGCCTACGTTCCCCTCATTGTGAGGAGCTCGGAGTCGCCGTAGTTCGGCCTTGGCCGGCTGCTTTGGGAAATGGGATTTGTGGTTCCTTTAGTGAAAAGGCTAGGATGAGAAAGGCTGGATGATGAGGCATGGGCCTCGGGATGATTCCTTGACCAAGTCATTCTTGGACGGCCGCTTGATAGCTTTCGATTCTCGTCTTTCATTGGGGAGAAAGGACTTGCATATGCCTAAAGGCTTATGAAATGCTTACGCTTTTGCTTCGACCGCCCCATTGTTGTCGACAACTTTCATTTTTTGAGCTTTGATCTTGCACGTCCATCAAGCTTTTGATTGGTAACGCCGGGTCCTTGGCCTCATTTTTCTTTTATTTTTATGTGCAACCCTATTTTTTGCCTAGGCGCCTTTTGGGATTTTCAGTCTAAATTTGGGGTATTACTCTTTTGCACTAAGATTTTTCCTTTTCTTTTTTTATATATATATGTGCAACCTGTTTTTGCCTAGAAGCTTGCCCTATTTTTGGGATATTCGGCCTAGTGGTATTACTCTTTTTGCACTACATTTTTTTTTTTTTTTTTTTTTTTTTTTGAAGCACATGAGGACCAAGGCGAGCCCCTGCTTGAATATTCTTGATACCCTTGAAGTCTAAGCCAAGCCCCTAGGTAGTTGTCGACACGGGGTCAAACTTTCGAAGCTGAGTGGCCTTTTTTGTCGTTCCTTGATGTCGCCGTCGTTGGCTTGGTCAAGGTGATGGTGAGGACATGGTTGGGAAAATGTATGGCTTTGATGAAGGCCTTTTGTGGGGTAAGGATAGTGTTTGGCTTGATGGCATTAGTTGACTTTCTCACACCGATTAATCGAACGTTAATTATTTCGAGAGATTGTTCGTTGAGCAATGCAAGTGATCATATAAGATAAAACCATTTCATTAAATGTAATGTAGTTGTGCAAATAATGTCTTAAGTCTAGCAAGAAAAGAAGAAGACTCTTTCATAGAAAATTGAAGATTCAATTCAATGCCCGTAGAGGACTTAATTGAAAGGCAAAAAAAAAAACTAAAAAAAAAATACTAGGACCTACGAAGGTTGACTGAGAGACTATTTTCCTCTTTTTTTTTTAATCTTACTTAAGGATAAGTAGACCCTAGTCTAGCTACTCTTCACGGGTTGGGTTTGCCCGGGGAGTTTGAGCTTTCCTTCGTAGATCGGCCCTTGAATTTCTTTCTTCGAGATCTACACACTTATGCAGTCACATGACCATAATGCTTGTGGTACTCACGAACTTGGCCTGTCAACTCTACTTGGGTTTCTTGGCTTATGATTCTCGAGAGGTGTGAGAAGGCTTCGTTTCACCAAATCGTTGAAAACTTTGCTCATGGGCATCCCAAAATCATCGGTGACGTTTCGACCTTGCACTTCTTGAATTGACCTCTTGTCATAACTTTCATCTTTGGCCCATGGAGGTTCTCAAGCTTCCCATCTTCTATCAACTTACGGATCTCATACCTCAAATAGGTGCAATCATCGGTGTCGTGTCCGGGGTATTGATGGAAAAGACAATGCTTAGACTCATCCAGCTGAGCATTGTGTTTCTGGGCTTCCAATTTTCCAATGGCTTTATCGGCTTTTCTTTCATCGGTTTTCCGGCATCTTGCTTAAAGGCATCTCTGCATTGTCAAAATGAAGGGAGCGGGGTTTTCGGGAGACATTGTTGTTCTCAAGACTTTGATCTTATTTGTCCCAATTGGTTCCACTTTGTTGGATTTGGGTGAAGGAAGGCTGTGACGTTCTTTCCTTTGTGAGGGAGGTGTTGAGCCGAGTACGGTTCTTTGCTTGGTATTGGGTTATGCTCGGTGGAGTCATTTCCTTGCACAGTCGACATCTTGGGTCAAGGGAGTATTGATACTCATCATGAGGTCAAGCTTCTCTTGCATCCGTTTCACTTGCTCCATCAATATTGCCACATGGGGGTCAACGGGGACTCTTGGGCTACGGAGCGGCAACGGGACTCGTAGTAGCAAGCGGCTTTGAATTCATTAAGTCCGGTAGGTGGCGGTGAAAACTTGGATCATCCTTTGGCAACTCATGATCGCATTCGGGGGCGGGTATAGGGGTTTGAGAACATAGCCGCATATCTCAAGCGATTATGTGAAGGCTGGAGCATAGGCGGCGGTATTCTTGGCGAGGATAGGTGGGGTGAAGTCCAATCCGTTACGAGGAGGCGAGGGCGATGGGGTCTGATGGTGGGATGTTGGAAAGGGCGAGGAGAAATGGTCCTTGGCAAGGGATCATATGTGGATGGAGGAAGGTATTGGTTATAGGTGGGAGGCGAGATGGCTACTTACGGAGTCTCATCTTCGACCACTACCGAGAGAACCATTGGACTCAATTGTTACTTGGACTCCATTGCGGCGAAGAGCACCGATAAGCAATGACAGTGCTCTTCATGAATCTTACGGGCATTTTCCAAAGCCGGGACTAACTCTTCCTTCCTAATCATCGATTTCCTGCGCCCTCATTTGTTTTTACATCCAAATCGCCATTCGACTCTCGATGGCGTATGCGAACCTAAGGTTTTACGAAAAGCCGGCGACCCAGTATTCTCGTCCACTTCTTTCTCAACTGCGGGAAAGGGATAGGCAAGGTTTAGACTCGGGAATAGGTAAGGTTTAGGCTCGAAGGTAAGTGCTTAGGCTTAGAGGTAAGTGTTTAGAATTTGAAGGCTCAAGTAACATGCACTTATCGCTTTAACTTTTGCTCGAAACACATTTTCTCCTAATACTAATTGATCGGAAAAGATGAGACCTTGAAAGGTCAAGATTGAAAATGGAGATCGGACCGAGGGTCACGATTAAGGATTTGACCATGAAAGGTCGAGACGGGAAATCGGAGATCGAACCGAGGAGGTCTCGATTAGGGTTTGACCATGAAAGGTCGGAAAAGAAAATCGGAAATCGGACCGGGTAGGTCTCGATTAGGGATTTGACCATGAAAGGTCGGGACGGGAAATCGGAGATCGGACCGAGGAGGTCTCGATTAGGGTTTGACCATGAAAGGTCGGAAAAGAAAATCGGAAATCGGACCGGGTAGGTCTCGATTAGGGATTTCGAGATAGGACCATGCAATTATGATTACACTAATTGTTCAAGTTTACTTAAAACAATGTCTTTTATTAATTTCTATTTGGTTGGAAAAGGGGTTTGCCCTTCTTTTCGCAACTACTCTAGATCTGGATCGGTGGGTTCCGTCACTACGTCTATAAGCCCCTCGTATTCCACCTGTATTTCGACCTCCCGGGGTGGACGGCCCGGGCGAGGGTCACATAGGGCACGCGGATCCCACCGACCGAGAGTAAAGAAACGCTCCTATCGGGTCTAGCGGGTCATAGGACCTTTCAACGCACTAGCGATGCGGATTATAGTCAAGGCAATACCGGGAAAGTCTCGTCTCTCTGCCTTGACGGATTTTTGACGAGTTTCGCTTGAGCGAATGACGTTTTTGACTTTCGGTAATGTCTGAGAAAATAATAGGCATGGGTCGGGCGGCAAAAAGCCGGATGACGCGGTGTCACATTGAACTTCGTTGCATACGCAGTGCGTGAGTCAGAATCGAAGTCAATGCCGGTCAAGATCTTGCCAATTTTTCCTTGTCGGAATTTTGGCAGAGCTTCTCTTGAGCGAAAGATCTTTTGATTTTTGGCAAAGACTCGGTCTTGACTCTTACGCATTCCGTGCGGGTCAAGGTCAATAGTCAATGTCGGAGTTGAGATCTCGCCAATTTTTCCTTGTCGGAATTTTGGCAAAGTTCTTCTTCCGTTATGAACTAAGGCTTGACCTTTACGAGGGTATGCAACTAGGCTATATGACACGGACTAGACCAAAAACCAACCAAAAAGTCACGGTTTTGAAACGTGTGACACTGACCGTGCATTGGTCGACACCGGCCGCCATGGGGAGGTTGGGATGATTCCGTGCGCGCCGGGAGCATCGTAAGGCTGTCCGTGGCTGCAGCTGGAACCACCCTCGGGTTTGAAGGACGTGCGTGCAAAGTGTACAGGATATATCGGGTGCGCGTAGTGTGCGGTCTCCTAAAAATGTTCCTTTTTGAGTTAAAACAGAGATTTTCATAAATGTGTTTTAAAGGAATGATTTTCGGGACGGGAAAAATGCAGCACGTAAGCACGTAAATTTTAAGGAGCCCGAGTCGGTCATGGAGGTGAATAGCCCCAAGCTGCTAGGGCTTGCCGGATTAACCATGATTTTCTGGTGGAATTGCCACCGAGGTCGTATGGTCGAGAATCCAATGAGGATTAGCCGTACGACGGCATGGATCAATTTTCCGGGTTCCACTCCTTTTGCTATTTTTCGGGTTGTTTCCCGTTCAAAGTATGCCTGAGATTCCAAGATGCAAATGATGCAATGCATGGTAAAGAAAGCAAGCACGATTAATGAAATCGGCGATGGGAGTCTAACCCGCTCGAAAGGGAAAAGCTTTCTTCTAATTTTTTTCAAAATTTTTTTTTTGAAAAGGGGATACTGGTACGTGGGATTGTTAAACCACCTGGTTATCCCAAGCCCCGGGTTAGGGAGCGATACAGGAAGGGTAAGTGGGGTCCACCTATATACCAAGTATCGACTTTTGTTTTGAAAATAGAAGCTTTTCTCCTTTGGGTATCCCCAGCGGAGTCGCCAAACTGTGAATGTGTGCCCCAAATTTTTGTTTATTGGAATTCACGCGGGTTTGAAGACATCCGAGTTATTTGAAAAACGGAGTCGCCACGCCATTTTGATTACCTCAAAACTTTGAAAAAAAGGTTTTATGGATTCGGAGGTTAAGTTACCCCTTGGGAAGAACGTTTGGCGTTCACCCAAAGTGCCTTGCCGGAGCAAGTCTCCCTAGATTTCATTAATCGTGTTTGCTTGCGTGCTTTCTTTGTGTGCATGTGTTTGAAAATGATAAAGGGGGGAATGTCCCAAGTTATCTTCCGGACGTACAAACCATTTGTTGGTTGTCGCTCGGGATTCCTTGGAATTTATGTATTAGGGATTATGATCCCGTCCTCATCTTATGACTTATGATCATCGCATTTTAAACCTCGGGACCCTCGGGACTTGCGTGATCGAGAGAATGTCTCTCTTGGTGGTCAAAGATGAGGTTCTTTAGGAAGGAATGTCCTTAGCCCATCAATCCTACGCTTTAAGACGGTCGAGCTCGTTGAGAGGCTTCATAGTCATTCTTAAGCGATAATCGGAGATTTAGGGTTCAAGGTTATCCTTGTCCTAAAGAAGTCACGAACCTTTAATGGAAGGAACGATGCAAAGATGAGAACTTTTACACCGGTCCGTTCCAAGGTTGGGGAAAGGAGGAATGCATGATGAAAAAATGACTCTTTAATGAAAAGATGACATTTTTGTATGTAAAGCATGTCTTTTGGTTGCAAGGGATGCTTTTTATACAAAGAAAAGATTCTTATGCAAAGAATGCATTTTGCGTTGGAAAATAGCATTTAATGCACAAATGATGCATGAAAATGGCAAAGAATGGTTTTTAATGCGAAGTATGCATTTTGAGTATGAAAATGGGTTTTTGGGTGCAAAGAGTACATCTTTAATGTAAAAAGGGATTTAAAATGTAAAAAGGATGATTTTTATGCATGAAAATGAGATTTAAGTGCAAAGGATGCATCTTTATGTATGAAAATGGTATTTTAATAAAAGATGACACATTATGTACATAGATGTTACCTAAAATGCGAGATAGACATCGGATTATAGCATTATGGGGGTTAACATCGGATTGCGGCTTGAAGCTTGTGAAGCTTACGCAGCGGCTACTTATGTCGCGTGACATAGTGCCTATGTCGCGTGACATAACTAGCCATTTTGCGAGCTTCGGCAAATGAGATCTACGAGAGGTAACAAGGCCTTAAAATAGCCAAGTTACTTCACCAATAGATCCCCGGGAGCATGTTTATCACTAATGAACACTTCAAGAGGGTGTGGATATGAGGGATCCACACTCATCTTGAGTGTTCATGCAAAACCAAGCCAAAACGGGGATTTTATATGAAATGTAATGAAATGAAATGTGGATATGGGTAATATGACATAAAGTATGCAACTTTAATCGAGAATACTACATTATGAAGGCATTTAGCATGGAGATTTCACATTTGAATGAAAATAGAGAGTGGAAAAGGGGTAGAAGCTCGTTACCCTCGAAGATCCACAACTCCTATAGCAAGTTAGATATAGGAGCCTTCTAGCGTCCTCTTCGGAGTTGGTGTCCGGCCTTGGATCCTTGGGAACTCCTTTATTTCTTGATGTATGTGAGAAGTGTGTGTTGTGTGTAGAATTGATTTAGGAGGATTGGGGTGATTTGGAGGGTATGTGAGGAAGGAGGAGGCTTCTGGGCGTGTTTCCTATAGAGGGGGACTGAGGGGTGGAGGAGGTGTGTTTAAAATGAGAGGTGAAGGCCTCTATTTATAGAGCTGCATGGGCTTGTTATGTCGCACGACATAATAAGCCATAACCGTTTTCCTTCTAGAAACATGCAAGGTGGCATGGTTCTAGAACTCTTCTGGCTGGTTATGTCGCACGACATAAGTGGCCGGTCTGGATTCTTCTAGAAACATGCAAGGTGGCGAGGTTTCTAGAAGGTCTTCTATTTGGTTATGTCGCACGACATAAGTAGCCGGTCTGAACTCTTCTAGAAATGTGCAAGGTGGCAGCCTTCTAGAAGGGTTTTGGGATTAAGAAAAACGTGTTTCTTAATCACCAAGCATTCCCTTCAGCCCTTAAAAGGCTTGAAACAGTTCCGGAATTGTTCCGGAACTTTAGGAAAATCCGGGGAATTACCGGAAAAATTGCCGGAATTACCGGGAAAATTAACCGGAAGGCATGAGCCAGATTTGGGTACTTACAGATCCCCCGAGTCTTCCGTATCAGTGTATGAGTGGGAAAAGCTACTCCTGAAAAGGCCCTGGCAAAGAACCTAAGGGTCCAGGCATCAGTCATGTCAAGAAGGGCGGTATCCCGAGCCATCTGCTCCCTGAACCCATCAACAGCCTGCTGTGGGTATCCATACTGCCTCTGAACAAGCAAGGGGATACTGAACGATGAGAAATGCAATCCCGGCAGCCTCACTATAGCAGAGCCATCCTGCCTACCGCTCATAATTTTGAGCCTCCATCCGGAACCCCGATCTTGGATATCGGTGGTAGTATACGGCCGGTCGCCTGCCCGACCTTCTGTGAAACCTCGGGAGTCACTCGCCTCTCTTGCGTAACCCAAGGTGCTGCGGTTGCCCAACAGGTAACGGGGAAATGAGCCTCAACCGCTCAAAGAGCCACAATGACAAAAGACTGGGGCTGCCGCGTCCCATGTGCACCGACCCTCCAGCCAGTCGGTCCATCCCGTGATAGGTCTCTGCCAGCAGAATGGGAACTATGTCTCTCTCTCCCTGCCCGGGTCGAACCTCAGTCAGTGTGATACCTCGAGAGCCCCGCATCTGCCTAACAACTCCCAGCAGCAAGCCGGAGCATACCCCATCATACTCACAGAAGCAGTATAGGGAGATCATAATCGGCATAAAGATGTCCATGGTGTAGATAAGTCAGCTGCTCGGGCATGACCACGGCCAATCGGGCTATTCGGGTCAGTCAAGAATCGATCAGGTCACCACTGCTCTGCACGAAAACCCAAGAAGTCGGCCAATTGCTCAGTCAAAGGTCGCGAATCTCGCGGGAAGACATGATCTCTAAGCTCAGCTCCACCAATCAGTGCACGGAACTCCTCAATCGTGGGTGTGGGATCGTTATACGAGAGGGTAAAGACATGCCTCTCCCGGTCCCAGTGTCTGGATGCGGCCCGGAGAAGGTTCCAATCTACCGCCCACTCCTTCAATGCCCAGATGCATTTCAACCCATATCGTTGGTCAATGATCCTCCTGTTGTTGCTGCGATGACGGTGGGTCAGATCTATGAGATCGGAATGAAATTGACGCTCTTTGGTCTTAGACCTGTCGTCATAATGTTCCATTTTGGACCAATGATCAAATCTTGGGGCTAATTTTGAGGTGGAAGACAAACTCGACACCTGATGTAGCTGCTGGAATGAACTGTTCCCGAATCTGCCTTTTATAAAGTGCTGAAACTTGCTGACCAAGAAACCTGTCCCACAGACTCTCTATGTCGTGCGACATAAAGGTCCCAAGAAGCCCTGTGTCGGACGACATAGAGAGCTACATCAGCAACAGCAACAGCTGCAACTGCAGCAATCCCGAAGCGACCCAACGCTTGCTCAAACAACCACCCAAACCTGTCCAAAACACCATAAAAACATACCCAAACACTTCCTCTCGCTCATAAAGCCCACGGGAGAGGATTCGGAACATCCGACACACCCACAGACACATAAATGTCGCTCAAAACATACAAAAATCGCAAAAAACACCCGATCACACCAAAAGCCACCATCCCGTGCCTTTCTTGGGACGAACTCATGCATATAAGCTCGCAAATGCATAAATAAACAAATATTGTAATTGTCAAAGTACAAAAGTAATAAAAAACATTGTTTTACAATCCAAAAGAACAAAAATAGCACATGCATTTCCTCTCTCCCTAAAAAGAGTCAAAGCATGGCAGAAGGGGACCGCCGTGATCACTCCGACTCGGAGTCGTCATCAGAACCGTCCTCCTCCTCAGAGCCGCTGTCATCCTCAGCGCTGCCCACCTCCTCCTCGGAGCCACTCTGCTCCTGGCCATCATCGCCACCCTCCGGCACCTCATGGATCTCGCCGTCAGAGTCATCGCCCTCATAATGCGCCCAAGGCTGGGGCTCAGCATAATATCCCTGCCACTCAGGTACGGTAGTAAAAGGGGGCTGATAAGGATCCTCCTCGCCATCATCAACATCAGGCTGGGGCTGTCGACTCGATCCACCCGCCTGAGAACCAGAAGGAGCCAAAGCTGGCCTGGGCCTCTTCTTCGGAGGCACAACGTCACCAGGTTGAGAGCTACACCTCCCCTTCCAATGCTCCGTGCTCCTCTGAAACTGGCGCAACATCTTCACAGCACCGGTGAGCGCCTTCGCCACTGTCCTGAACGTCTTGACTGGAACCTGTTCAAAGAAAGCAGAAAGCGTCAAAAGCAGTTGATATAAACGGTAAGGCGGTTAAAGCTGGAATGAATCATGAAAAAGAAGGGAAATTACTCACGAGAGGTGGTCCTCGGGGTAGCCGCAGATGCGGATGAGTCTCGGACATGTCGAAAGAGGAACGGCGAATACGTTGACCTCATACTCAAAGAATCGGGAGGCGCGGTGCACGCATCCCATTGCCCTCCTACAGCATCCATGACTGAGGAGTCACCAACCGGGTGAAAACAAAATAGGCGTAACCACCCTCCTCATAAAACTCGGCGGCATCAATGCCGGTCCGCGGCGCTCCAAATCGGGCGGGGCCCGAATATGCCATATCCCAGGAGGAGGATCGCGAGGAACACGAGCGGCCGCACAGGGACCATCTTTGCCTGCTCACTCTCTCCCCAAGTACGGGGCATCGCCCTCCCGGGCCAACTAACGGCCTCCTCGTCCCGGTCACCGGGCGGCGGCACCAATCAAGTCCTCACCATAACGGCCGTGCCAGGGAAGTGTCTCAACCCGAGACGGGAGTAGCCCTCGAGCAATCATAATGTCGTGATAGCAAGCCGTCTTACGGGGCTTCACCCGTCCACCTTACGGCTCTCTCTCGCTCCAAAAGTCCAACGGCGAATGGCAGGGAACAGATCTGCCGCAATCCTCTCGGGCACAGTCCAGGCGTAACGGCCGAACACCTCATAGGCCCACACCGAAATCGAGACAAAATACTCTCGGTGTGCGGCGGTATGAAATGAAGACGAGAAAAGTCAAGTGCAACGATCAATGTGCGAAAAAAGCAAAGGACATACCTCCGGCCACGGATCCGGTAAAAATCCAAAGATGTCCACGCCTCTGCTCACCTCGTCCAGGCCCCTGTATACAGGGCCAAACCAGCCTCTCCCATGAAAAAGTGGACACCTGGTCCCAATCTCTAAGAGGCTCCAACGGAAGAGTCAATGCCGTCGTAGAGGCATTGCAAAAGCAGTGTCAGACAACCCAGCCCAGACAAAGGCTCTAGCCAGCTGCTCAGCAGTAACCACGGCAACACCCTCAGAGAACAGACGACAGCGATGCGTCAAGGCGAGTGCAAATCCGCGAAAGGAACCCCATTGCCTTCGGGCCAAGGGTCAATCCGATCAGCTCGATGGCATCTATGCTCGGCACGCCGGGGTCCTCGAAAGATAGGCCCGTCTCGTAAGCTGCAGACCTGTAATAGCCGTAAAATCATAGGGAGTGATGGTCGCCTCACCCCAGGATAGATGAAATGTGTGGGTAGAGTCCCACGGAAGCGTACGAAGACACGCACTAGCTCGACGCTCTGGCCGTATCCCCAAAAGCTCCGACAATTTGTGAAGAACGGTCCAAGACCAGCGGCAGACCAGTCCCTTAGGGCTGTCCGGTAAATCGAAGAGCCGGAAGAAGACCCCAAATGGTCGCAATAGCCTCGGGAGACCCCTTGGTCCGCAAGGTGGCAGTAAGCACAACACAGGTATCAAAATCATACTCATAACAATATGTGCATGCATTCATCATCGCTAAATTCTTTCAAAATAAAAAGAAACAGAAAAGGAAAAATCTTTTCAAAACACATTCATCCCATGCCAAGCATGCAATTCCTATTTGGGTGCGATTTCCCCCAATTTCAATCCCTAACCCTAGAAATCAAATTTCGAAAAGGGTTAATCTTTCAATACTTACCCCCTTCTGCTCCAACGTAGAAGTGTGAAAATCAAGACCCGGGTAGAGCCCATGTCCCTCGGGGAATTTCTTCCGCTTGTTCCGATCCACAAGCTTCCGTCTCTCGGACAATACTTGTTGCACGTTCCTTCTCGATTCGGCTCGCGGAGGCATTTTCAATGTCTTGATTTAAATCAAAATCGGAGGGAGAATTTTCAAAATTTTCTCTCTTTCTTTCTCTCTGTTCTCGGCGGCAATGGATGGTCTTTTAAGACCTGTCTTACGACCTGCGGTTTTAATTAAAGCGCACAGGAACCTCCCATGTCGTACGACATCCATGTCCCCGAAGGGTGATTTTCCCCTTTTGCCTGATCAACCTTGTCAGCCTATCTTGGCTACCTGACATTAAAATCCGTCGTTATAATTGGGTTCAAGTACCCACCTCTCTCGGTTAACACAACACAATGGCCCGGAACGGCCTTAAACTACCCGGTCCGGAAAGATCGCACAGATTTCCACGGTCAAATTAGCGGGTGACTCCCAAAGAAAAAGTCAACATTTCCGGCGGGTGACTCCCAAAGAAAAAGTCAAATCCCGGGGTGACTCCCCATTAAAAACGATCCGGCCCGGCGGGTGACTCCCAAAGAAGAAAGTCAACATTTCCGGCGGGTGACTCCCCGAAGAAAAAAGTCAAATCCAGGGGTGACTCCCCATTAAAAGCAGTCCAACCCAGCGGGTGACTCCCAAAGAAGAAAGTCAACATTTCCGGCGGGTGACTCCCAAAGAAAGAAAAGTCAAATCCTCGGGTGACTCCCCATCGAAACGATCAATCTTCGGGATGACTCCTTAAGAAACAGTCAAACTCCGGTGCAAATGCACATCTTCGGGGTGACTCCCCTTGGACAGATCACTTTCGGGTGCAAAACCCGTAGCCTTTCATTTGGCATCCCATCTTTGCTGAACTACGACTTGGCTTGATTCCCCACGGGATACGTAGGAATCCTCTTCATAAGAGGTCCGGCCACTTGACCATCTTGGTCACCTCTTTCCCGCCGTTCGTGTCCGGCTCGGGATTCTCATTTTTGTCGACGACCCCGCTTCCCGTGGAAGCGACGTCGCCGAGGGGTCCTGTGAGTACCCGATCCGAACTCAAGTTTTGGATTCAATTTAATTAAATTTGGGCTTACACAAATTGCTAAGAAGCAATTAGAGTCCAAAAATCCTTCAGCCCACCAATCCATTGGGCCTGCCAGCCACTCGGCCCATTATGGCCAAAAGATGTCTGTTGTCGTCCGACAAGGGACACTAAGGCGGTTTAACTGCCTATATCGTGCGACATAAGAAGCCCCATCAGGATGCCTATAAATAGAAGGCATGGCTGATCATTTTGAGAGGGGGGAAAGGAAGAGAGCCAAAGTGAGGGTCAAATTCTGAGAGTAATATCAGTAAAATAGGGGAAACTCTTGCCAAATAGAGTCTCTCCCTCTCTCTCACACACACACACTCACCTCCCTCCTCACACACACACACTTCAAGGTCAAGACTCCAAGAAGCTTCCTTTGGTGGTGATTGAAGGGGTAGACACCATACTATTGGTGATTCTACTTCGTGGACTACAATAGGTAGATGCTAAACCTCTCTCTCCCTTTAAATAAAGTCTTTAAATATACCTTGCATGCATACTTGATCTCTTACCATGTAGAAATTGGGATTTTGCATGACAAAGGTGGTGGAGAAGTGAATCTTCAATATTCACTTCTCCCCACCTCAGATCTGGACATTTGGTCATCTTAGGATCAATAAAGATTCAATCTTTACGTATTTGCATGGAGTTAGGAGGTGATGGCTACTTCAAAGTGGCCAAAATCATGTGATTTATCACACTTTGGCCACTAAAGCCATGTGACCCTCCCATTATACTCATATATTATTGTCATATTACGCTACGGTAGCTAAATATGCTTGGTTTGCTTGGGGAACAAAGGAGGAACCAAACGGTGAAGGGCGAAACAGGCTCCCCATGTCGTGCGATATAAGTCTCCATGGAGACCCTGTGTCATACGACATGGGACTCCCAGAAGGCTGCAAAGCCATTCTTGGACTTCAGAATCTGCTAGGCCTATCCCTTTGTGAATCAAAGCCTACCTAAGCATCTTCTGGCTCATAAGACACTATTTGGGTGCCTAAACTCAGTTTGGACGCCACCTACTTGACGGAAGAGGATCACCATATGACATAGAAGACTTCAAAAGACTCTATGTCATGTGACATCCGTGTCGACAAAGCCTATCGTGACTTTGTCCACTCTCATCAACCCCAAACTGGGTTCTAGACCACTAAATAGTGTCCTAAATGAGCAAAATAATGTCTTTTCATTTCTCGAGCAGCTTTACCTCTGTAAGGGACAATCTGTCTCAAAACCTCTGCCTTGTGATAAAAGATATCACGTGTAAAAAGGGTGCGGCCCCCTATCATGGCTCGCAAGTTGTATTCAGTTCCATACCATTAATGAAATCTAAGGCTTGCACACTTTACTTGTTTACACACATCGCACACACATTTTGAATGTCCATATTTGTCCAAATGTTGATTGAAAGTCCCGAAAGGGGCGTGTTGGGTGAACTCTCTAGTTCTTCCCAACACGTAACCAGACTCCCGGACTCAAAATCTCTTAAAATTAGGTTTTTCAATGTTTTCCTCTAAAAACGGCGTGGCGACTCCCAAAACAAACCGAGAACTCCCTTTTCTGCTTCAAAAGCAAAACAAAACAAAAAAGACAAAGGGAAGAGAAAGAATTCTAAAACACCCCTTTATTTTTTTTCTTTCTCTCTTTTTTCGGGCGAGTGTTCATTCAGATGCATCCACCCATTTTTTATTGTGAATATTTGCATTTTGAGTAGCTTTCACTTTTCTTGAATCCCAAAGATAGCCCTTTTTCCCAATGATCTTATCAAGTTTGATTTCAAGATTTCTTATGAGAATCACTTGATCACAATGGTTTGGCTTCACACTGAGGGTGAAGCAGCTGTTTCTCATTGATTTTTAAGGCACCCACTGTGAGATATCTAATAAGATTATATCATGTTATCAAAAGACAACAAGAACAGGAAATGCCCACAATTAAGTGATCAGAAAATGTCAAAGATGAAAAACTCACAAGTGACCACACTGAGATATTTCGTGCAAATGCATGGTATTTTTTTTTTTCAGTTAGATAATATACAGATGTGTTTATGTGTGCACATTTGGGCACACAACCTTAAATATCACACAAGCCAAGAGACTTCCTCAAGGAGGAAAATCTCTCCAAATCTAATGCCTTTGTAAATATATCAGCCAATTGATTTTCAGTCCCAACAAATTCCAGACACACAGTTTTTTGTTCTACAGGATCTCTAATGAAATGATGTCTAATATCAATGTGTTTTGTTCTAGAATGTTGGACAGGATTTTTAGATATGTCTAAGGCACTTTTGTTATCACAAAAAGCAGTCAAAATTTTGCTATTTAATCCATAGTCTTTCAGCATTTGATTCATCCAAAGCAGTTGTGTGCAGCAACTTCCAAGGGCAACATATTCAGCCTCTGCAGTGGATAAGGACACCCAATTCTGCTTCCTACTGTACCAAGAAACAAGGTTATTTCCTAGGTAGAAGCATCCACATTTCCTATCATTACTATTTCCAGCCCAATCTGAGTCTGTATAGCCAACCAAATTGGTGTTTGTCTCCTTAGAGTAGTGCAGTCCTAGGTTCACAGTCCCACTCATATATCTGATTATTCTTTTCAAGGCTTTAAGATGGGACACCTTTGGATTAGCTTGATATCTTCCACAGAGACACTATACATGATGTCTGGTCGACTTGCAGTCAGGTATAAAAGACTTTCTATCATACTTCTGTACAAGGTTTGGTCTACACTCTCACCATCTGAGTCATGGCTCAGCTTTTGGGAAGATCACATTGGTGTTTTGAGATGTGAGGAGTGTTCAAGCTCAATTTTTTTCACAAGATTCTTGGCATATTTGGACTGAGAGATGAACATGCCTTCTTTAAATTGCTTTATCTGTAGGCCTAGAAAATAGTTCAACTCTCCTACCATACTCATCTCAAATGTGGAGGTCATGCTTTCCACAAACTCAGTTAGCATAGAGTTAGAATTTGACCCAAACACAATATCATCCAAATAGATTTGTGCCACAAGAATCTCCTTTTTATTTTTCCTCACAAACAAGGTTTTGTCTACCTCACCCCTTCCCTCTTGAATCCTAGGTGAAGCAAATAGTCAGTCAACCTACCATACCAAGCTCTAGGGGCTTGTTTTAGCCCATACAGAGCTTTCTTCAGTTTATACACATGGTTAGGATACTTGGAATCCACAAAACCTTTAGGTTGTTCAACATAGGCTTCCTCATTCAATACCCCATTTAGAAAGGCACTCTTAACATCCATTTGATGAAAAGTAAGCTTGAGGTAGCAAGCAATGGCCAACAAGAGTCTAATGGACTCAATTCTTGCAACAGGAGCAAAAGTTTCCTCAAAATCTATTCCTTCAATTTGGGTATAACCTTGAGCAACTAGCCTAACCTTATTCCTAGTAATCACTCCCTGCTCATCAGTTTTGTTCTTGAAGATCCATTTGGTTCCTATGACATTTCCATGAGAGGGCCTAGGGACAAGGGTCCAAACCTCATTCTTTTCAAATTGAATAAACTCTTCTTGCATATCAAGAATCCAGTCAGCATCTTTCAGTGCTTCAGTGATATTCTTAGGTTCAATCTTTGAAACAAAGCATCAAAAACTTACCTGGGAGTATGCTGATGAGCAACTCCACAAACCAGCCAGCTTTCTATAGTCTACCTTGTCTTTCTGCCTTGTTCTCACTTGAGCATGCACATCTCCCACAACTTGTGTAGTGGGGTGGTTCTTCTGGATTTTAGAGGGAATATCCCTTGATCTATCTACACTCCCATCCACATTATCTTCTGGAGCATCATCCTGATCAGATTCAGAGGAACTGTCCTCAGTTTTAGGATTTTGAGTGGATGTGGGAGCAGATGTGGGCTCAGATGTGGATGCAGATGTGTCCACATCCTTGGTTACATCCTTTGTAGTTTCAACAGGTGTGTCAGTTCTGGCAGCTTCTGTTGGTTCTCCAGTACCTGTTTCTGTATCTTTCCAGTCCAGTAAGCAACCTGAAACATCATCCTCAGCAGTCTTGAGGTTAAGATCAAGTGAGTCATCAAAAACAACATTAGCAGATTCCATAATGGTTTTGGTTTTCAGATTAAAAACCCTGTAAGCTCTACTATTTGTGGAATATCCCATGAATATTGCTTTATCACTCTTTGAATCAAATTTTGACAGGTATTCCCTATCATTAAGGATGTAGCATATATACCCAAACACATGAAAGTACTTCAAGGTGGGTTTCTTGCCAAGAAGGATTTGATATGGAGTGACAGTGCTACCAATCCTAAGGAACACCCTATTTCCAATGTAACAGGCAGTGTTCAATGCTTCTGCCCAAAATTTCTTGGACAGATTTTTAGAACTTAGCATAACCCTAGCCATTTCTTGCAGAGTTCTATTCTTCCTTTCTGCAATTCCATTTTGCTGTGGAGTGATTGGTGCAGAAAATTCATGTGTGATTCCCTTGGAGTTACAGAAGACAGTAAACTTTGAGTTCTCATATTCAGTGCCAAGGTCAGATCTAATCCTAACAGCCTTAAGACCATACAGATTTCTAACCCTTTTGTATCAATTTTTGAACTCTCCAATGGTTTCAGATTTCTCTCTTAAGAACATCACCCAAGTATACCTGGAGTATTCATTAACACACACAAAGGCATACTTTTTCCTACCAAAGCTTTCTACTTCAATAGGTCCCATCAAGTCAGTATGAATCAACTCTAAACACCTAGATGTGGAGCATTGTTGGACCTTTTTGTGTGATACTTTTGTTTGTTTTCCCTTTTGACATGAATCACAGACATCAGGGTTCTTGAAGTTCAGCTTAGGGAGGTCCTTAACAGCTTCAAACCTTTGAAGCTCTTCCATTGTTCTGCAGCTAGCATGCCCTAATTTTTGGTGCCACAGATTGACATCATTAGCTTTCGAGCTTAGGCAAGAAAGATTGTCACCAAATTGGTAACAATTATCAGCAGACCTAGGACCAGTGAACACACACTTATTGTCTTTATCAAATACCTTACACAAGTGTTTGTCAAATTTCACATAGAGGTTATCATCACATAACTGACTGATGCTTATTAGGTTGGCTTTCAAGCCTTCCACATGGTATACATTGTGCAATTTTGGGAGACCCTTGATATCTAGGGTTCATTTCCCAACAATTTTTCCTTGAGCACCACCACCAAAGTTCACATTCCCCCTACAGATTAACTCATAGTCAAATAGTCATATGCCTAGAGCACCCACTATTAAAGTATCAAGAACCAGAGACACTACTCTTGAGGGAAGAGTAAACAACATTGCAGGTAGCACTTGGTTTGGCCACCCACTGCTTTTCAGCTTTCTTTTTGTGGTGCAGAGATCTCAGCTTGCTTGGATGTGTGTCCGGATGTGTATACATATTTTCACACATCTGAGACTGATTATTGTAACCAGATTTCTTATCAGCCTTTAATTTGTAACAGAAGGGTCTAATGTGCCCAGGAGCAAAGCAGTAATGGCAAATGTAGTGCCTTCTCCTTGGCTTTTTCTCAAAAAAAGATTTTTTTTCTAAAAATGGGTCTTTCCACAGTTTTTGAAGTAGAAGCCTCACATCCCTCCTTTACAAATTTTCCTTGTTCAAAGCCTAGACCAGTTTTATTGAGTTGACCCATAGAAATAGCTTCATCAAGTTTCATTTTACTTTTGTTTAACTTGGTAAAAGTACTTTCAGCTTTTTCACATTCAGTTTTGAATTTTTCAAGTTCAACTTCTCTTTTGGTTACCAAAACTTCAAGTTTGGCAATGGTATCTTTTTGAACATCATTCTCTTTTGAAAGTACGGACTTTTCATCTTCACAAACAGCTAATTTATCAGAAAGAGACTTATTTACTTTAGCAAGTACCTCAATTTTGTCCATTCTCTTTATCCAATTAGCATGCAATTCTTTGTAAGTTGCAAAGAGCTCCTCATAGGGTATGTCCCTATCCTCATCTTCAGAATCTCCTTTTACAGAGAAACAGTTAAACATCAGGTCAGATGTGTCACCAGATGTGTTCACATCTGGGACCACATCCACAGTTTCTTCAGGAACTCCTTCTTCTATTTCTGCAGAAAAAGCATTTTAACACAGAATGACAGTTGATTATAGACATGTTAGCAACTTCTTCTTCATCCTCACTATCACAAAGGGTAGCAGTTAAGCTCATTCCCTTCTTTTTAAGTGTGTTAGCACACTCATTGGCATAGTGACCAAAGCCACGACATGCCCTACATTGCACAGAATCAGAGGATTTTTTATTGTCAAAATTTGGCTTCTTAAACCCATTCTCAATGCTAGGTTTTGGTTTTTCAGCAGCACTGGGAGCAGATCTATTGGGGAACTTACTCATTCTCTTGTTCTTCAACATAGAACTGAACTTTTTAGAAATAAGTCCCACATCCTCTTCCTCAAGATTAGACTTGTCAATTTCAGAGGACAGTTCCACAAGCTCTGTTGGAACAGTAGCAGCACTTTTAAGGGCAAGGCTTATGGACATGTTCTTGTTCATACCTTGCTTTAACAAATACACACTAGTTAAGCAGTACGGCTGCTTCTACTTCGAAATCAAGGTGCAATGTAAAAAGCACGTGTTGCAATAGATAATATATTTGGTATAACTTGTACATACTAATTTTCATTGGTAGAAGACATAATTTCATTCGCAATAGAAGTAACCTAAGGATATACTCCCTCCGTTCCAATGTTATGGTTACTTATTTCCTTTTTGGGCGTCCAATGTCATGGTTACTAACCCAGAATAGTCAATGACACCCTCTTGTCATACTCAGAACAAAAATCTTCCTACCGACTTTATCTCTCCTACTTTACTTTCAGAAAATTTTGGGGGAACTCTGTTTCCCCCAAACATATAAAAAGTCTTGTTTTTAAAAAATTCAAGGCAAAAACTCAGTGTTTTAAGACATAAACTCGATGTTTTAGTTGCTAACCTTAACTCGGTGTTTTAACGCCTAAACTCGATGTTTTAACTTCTAGGTATTTTAACGCCTAAACTCAGTGTTTTAAGCTCGAAACTCAATGTTTTACACTCGAAACTCAAAATTAGAAAATGGACTTTTTATAACTTATGGAGAAACAAGTTTCCCCCAAAATGGACTCCTTTACTTTTCATGCTCACGACACTTACTTTTTTTTTAACCTCCGCGCATTCAGATTTACTAACCATAATATTGGGACGGAGGGAGTAGACATTAATGTAACAAGTATTCTGTTTTAAATACCTTATTGATTACAACGTAGCTTCTACCAGATTTTCTGACACTACTTTTAAGTCAATGAAAGGCTAACATTTTTTGGTTGAACATAATTTATCCCCTTTAAAAGCCTAAGTAACAACGCCTCTCTTCTTCTCTCTTTTTGGTCCATTGAGATAAATAGCATTCCATTTCATCTTCTCTAAGTGATGTAGAATTCCATATCCAGCGAGAAATTTATCCTTAAAATAACATACCGTTAAATATCCCCAACCATACCGCTTCATCTTGAGTTGAACCAACACCTACAAAAATGAGAAACCATTATACATGAACAGGAAAGAGTCAAATATACCGATTTGGCGCACGTTCTGAACCAAAAGGCTGAGCCCTTATAACCAGCAGGGTCAATAAAGCTTTTGTCTTTTACCTTCATAATTTTATCTTCTTAGAGTTCATTTTGTTAAGAGAATTGTTATTCACCCCCCCGCAACATTACTCAATACCCCCGCAATGAAATTATTACAAAAATGTCATCAATTAAAATGACAAAATTGACCCTTCAATAAATTTCTCAAAACCCAATTTCTACGTGCTCCGGCGATGGCAACAAATCTAGGGTTATAATTTCTTCTCCGGCAACATCATCAATGGTTGGAGGAAGGGGAGGGGGAGAAAACGAGTTTCTGTCAATAACGATGAAGGGAGACGGTCTCCTTGTTAACGCTCGGAATAGAGAGGGACGGTCGGACGTTATTAATGGTGCCGGCGCCCGAAGGAGATGGAGAATGAGGTTGGGGACGATGAACTGGGTTTGGGTTCAAATTGGGGTTCGATTATTTTGGTGGCGACAGGATTAATGGAGAAGGGAAAATCCTTCAGTTCCACCATCCCAATATTAAAATCAACCCTCTCAAACGAAGGGAAAATCAACATTTCCCTCATCCTCGGCAACCTTTTCCTTCCGCTACTCAATCTTTGACTGTCGACCATCAACCTATGTTCTCTCCTCTCTTAAATTGCATCATGCCAGAAGTTCTCACAATTCCGACGAATATGAAGATTGGTCGGAGACGATGAAGGTTGGCCGGAGACGATGGTGTTGTGCGTGTTAGTGGGTGTGTGTTTTATTATGTTAGGCTTGTTTTAATTTAGGGATTTATATGGGTATAATAGGAATAATGGTGGTATTATTTTTTTTAGTGTTTAATTTTTTAGGTAAACTTAAAAATGCGGGGGTATTGAGTAATGTTGCGGCGGTGAATAACAATTCTCTTTTGTTAACTATGTGTTTTACATAATCAGATCTGTAAATTATAAAAAATCCAAGAAAAACAATTATTAATGAAGTTTTGGCTAAACTAGAGAGAAATTTTTCTCTCTAGTTTAGCCAAAACTTCATCAAATTTTTCTCACTTTTCCATGACCCACCTTCATCAAATACAAAGGGGAAATTTTTCTCACTTTTCCATGACCACTTTAAAATGAAATTTATGAGGGAACTTGTCAAATATCAAATGCAAGGACGGAGGGAAAGAAATTACGTACACAGTAGGCCACAGAGAGAAGGTTGACATCCCATCCAAGCTTCCAAGAGGATATCTTCCTCTCTGTTACTATGACCCAAACAGCTGCTTGTATGCAGCTACACAAAGATTGAAGAGTAACAAGGCGCAGCTTTGCTGGATATTGCTTCACAAGAGGAGCCTGGAAATGTAACACATGACAACCTCTATTAGCATTCCCTAAAAAATAATAAATAATAAAAAATAATAGTATTCTCTCTATCACAGACATGGAGATGTTTGAAAGGACCAACAAGCTTGACTAACCTGAATTACAATCCAGAAAGACCATGCTGTGTTTGCTGCAACCATCATTAGAGGACCTTTTATAAAGTTCCCTTCGGAACTATGCTCCATCGACGTGCTATGAGTTTCATTTTTGTAGTCCTGATTCCGGGTAAAGAACGTTAAAGAAGGACCTTTGATGAAAGCAAATACCAGAGCCCCACAAACACTGACAATAAAACCAACCACCTTAACCATCCCACTCCATTGCTTTATGCCAATGCTTTCCATCCTGAATCGTCCAACATCATTTCACCCAAAACCCAGCAAGCATCAACCAAATTAAACTTCAATTTTGAAAAAATTGTACCAAATTTATGTCAGTTATTGTTCAAGTAAATCATCAAAGATTTTGGTTCTTTTTATTTCTTTTTTTCAAAAAAACAGAGCATCTCAAAATCCATGAGTTCGTCCAAAAGTAACGTTTATTGTAACGATGAACATAGTAATGATAACATTTTTAGTTTTCCAAGATACCTAAGAAGAACAGCCATCACGAACGTAATTCCAGGAAGCAAATTGGTGGCTGCAGCAGCATATGTTGGAGAAGTGTAGTTGATCGAGTAACAGTATAAATTCAAACTTAGTGTCATCCTGAAATGAAAATATATCAATAATAATCAGTAACATCAACCATGTACTACCATGAATTAAAAATTCTTCTGTCATGAAATTTTGGACTATAATAGGGTGTCGACCATAACTTTTTGGAATATGAGAAATACAGCATGCCGCCACCAATTTTTTTTTCAGAAAAAGTTGGCACTAATTTTGCTCATGTTGCTATATAGTGTCCATTTCAAGTATTTTCTGGGCTCTACCCCCACTACCAAGCTGAGGCAAGGTACACTTTTGGCTCTTTCCATTCTCACCATTTTGAGTCAAAGGGGATTGGATCGAGCCAAGTAAGTTCAAGCTCGATTCTACTACTTCACAGTTCGATCTATAAATGATCTGATAGCAACTATTAGTTGAGCCATGTTCAAAAATACTACTCTCTCCGTCCCAAAAATGAATGTCTGAAAATTTTCAAGATAAATAATCCACGCATATTTCGTGGTTATGCCTAGCTTATCAAGCAAAGTCAAGAATGAATCATTAACACATGGTCAAGCTCAACTTTAACACACCAGGAATTGAGTTGCAATCAAGCTTTTAACAAGTTCACGTGAGAACAGTTCATTGAACAGCCTTAGCAAAAGCAGACAGAGGTTTATAAAAGAAATATACCCAAACAAAGTAGCAAAGAAGATCTTGCAGAGTACGGTCCATGACAATTGAGCAGAAGTATTCCTGTGGAAGAGGGAAACATTAAATTCTAAGAATAAGCAAATCAAGTAAGAGTTTAAACAAATATATATTCGTGTCACCTTTCGAAGAAGAAAGTAAATGGAGCAAAAGAAAGAGTGGCAAATGTTTGCCGATAGAAAACAAAAACATAAGGGTTCATCCCATGAGATATTGCTGCCTTGGAGAACAAAGCCTGTCCAGCGTAGATTGACTGTACAATAATCATTGCTATATGAGGCATATTCCTCTTAATAGCCATTACACAGGAAAATGAGTCTTTCATGTTGCACTATTTCTGGAATTTTCCTTTCGAGCCATTAAACATGGAAACTCTAACATTTATTATTCATACAGAAACACTTCTACAGAAGTTCCCGTCAGTGGAAATAGTCTCACCTTCCATTAATTCAGAATCACCACTTTTTTCCAAGGAAAAGATTTTCAATAATTGAGCCTTATGGCTATTCTTTTATTTGAAAAGGAAAATGCATCTCAATGCCTTAGTTGCTTTAGCTTTTTCCCTAGCATAAATTGCTGTGATTATTATATTATAAGCTTTCCTTGTTCATACCTTGCTTTAACAAATACACACTAGTTAAGCAGTATGGCTGCTTCTATTTTGAAATAAAGGTGCAATGTAACCTAAGGATATATAACTTGTACATACTAATTTTCATTGGTAGAAGACATAGTTTCATTCGCAATAGAAGTAACCTAAGGATATACTCCCTCCGTTCCAATGTTATGGTTACTTATTTCCTTTTTGGGCGTCCCAATGTCATGGTTACTAACCCAGAATAGTCAATGACACCCGCTTGTCATAATCAGAACAAAAATCTCCCTACCCACTTTATCTCTCCTACTTTACTTTTCATGCTCACGATACTTACTTTTTTTTTAACCTCCGCGCATTCAGATTTAGTAACCATAACATTGGGACGGAGGGAGTAGACATTAATGTAACAAGTATTCCGTTTTAAATACCTTATTGATTACAACGTAGCTTCTACCAGATTTTCTGACACTACTTTTAAGTCAATGAAAGGCTAACATTTTTTGGTTGAACATAATTTACACCTTTAAAAGCCTAAGTAACAACGCCTCTCTTCTTCTCTCTTTTTGGTCCATTGAGATAAATAGCATTCTATTTCATCTTCTCTAAGTGATGTAGAATTCCATATCCAGCGAGAAATTTATCCTTAAAATAACATACCGTTAAATATCCCCAACCATACCGCTTCACCTTGAGTTGAACAGGAAAGAGTCAAATATACAGATTTGGCGCACGTTCTGAACCACAAGGCTGAGCCCTTATAACCAGCAGGGTACAATAAAGCTTTTGTCTTTTTCCTTCATAATTTTATCTTCTTTGAGTTCATTTTGTTAACTATGTGTTTTACATAATCAGATCTGTAAATTATACAAAAATCCCAGAAAAACAATTCTTAATGAAGTTTTGGCTAAACTAGAGAAATAATAATCATCAAATTCAAAAACGTTAACAATGTAAACAGCGTCACATAATTCGGCACGCGGTCCGATTCGCGACGCGAATTCGCATACGGAATTCGCTACCCCTGAGTGAATGCGATTCGCTTAGGTATTTTCGTTAAGAATTCGATTCATAATTCGCTTCATGTATTAGTAAGGTTAACTATTTGAAAACAAAATTTAACATCAATATTCATTAACTAACTGAAAACATACAACTCAAAACACAAATCTTAACAATCTACTAATATTTAAAGCTTGATTTAAAACAATGTTAATCATATAACGTAAGTAAGATGTATAAAATTATTATAATATTTTGCAATTTTTCCTCGACAAGAGTTTGATAAAAATAACAACTAAGATGTATAAAATTATTACTCCCTCCGTCCCTAAATGTTTGTCCCATTTGACTTTTCAAACATTTTATGGTTACATTACAAGTTTTGAAAATTTAGTGATTTTGAAGCCCTTTAATTTTGAAAATGAGACTAACTTTTTGGGACAAAGAAAAAGGGGAAATGGGACTAAATCATATTATTCAAAGAAAAAACACTATATTTATTAAACACAATATACATCCGTATTAAAAAAAAAAAAAAAACAAAAAAATGAACACAAAATATATGTCTATTGATTAATAAAGAAATTCTTTGATTAAAAATATTAAAAAATAAATTCTTATAGTAAATAAATTACATACTAAATGATTACACGGTAGGTTCATCCTCCTTTACTAATTTATTTTCGGTTGACCCACGTTTTCCAAGTTCCAAAACAGAACCCACCAGTTCCCAATTCGTTCGCCTCTTTCTCTCCCTCTATGCCCTAGTTGAATTTTTTGCAAGCGAAACTCTTCCTTTTTGTAAGATGCCCGGAGGCCGGAGCTGGCGCCGGAGGTCACCAATTCCGCAGGGGTTCTCCTTCTAGACGCAAATACAGATTTGTTATCCTTCACTTTCATTCATCTCTTCAATTTCGATCGGTCTGCAAGGGTTTTCAGGTACGTTTGCTCGTCTTACGTAGTTGTTTTCACATTCCTTCTCTGCCGTGTTCTTTCCTTCTCAGTCGTGTCCGAGGTTAGAGTGCCGTACGTACGTCTTTTGAGGAAACTAGGTTTCCGGCCGTGTCCGACGGCAATACGGCGTCTCCGGCGAACTAAGACGCGAATTTGAGCGTTTTGATTCGGAATCGAATTCCGATTCGATTCGATCGCATGAATTCGGAATTCGACCCCGTTCTGGGCGAATTCTGTGACCCTAATGTAAAGAAGTAACTTCACATTTCACGACAAAAAAAACATCAAAAGCGCATAGTATAGCAACCACAAATGAACTAGCAGGTATCAGTTATCACACGAGTCTTATCTTTACATAGTAGGCATGCTACAAAAATAAAGTCCAAAAGGAACTCGTTAGGAGACTGGTAGCGATGCAACAACGCAGGTGAAAAAAGATGGTCCCAACTCCCATGTATCCTCATATTGACCCACCTTCTATGAACCCATATAATAGAAGCCCTTTATGGATTTACAGTAAGACATGATCCACTATTACATGTAACAATGACATGGATAGCATGAGCAAATGCAAAAATCTGGAAGTGGCGTGGTAATTAAAAAATGTAATCGCCGCCAACATGGATTTACACTAAGACATGATCCACTATTACATGTAACAATGACATGGATAGCATGAGCAAATGCAAAAATCTGGAAGTGGCGTGGTAATTAAAAAAATGTAATCGCCGCCAACATGATAAGAGATTCTTACCCAATCAATATTAGATATAACTAGATTGAAAATGTAAATTAAGTATAGATTTCAAAGGTCATATGACTGATTAAGCATTGTAAAGGGTAGCTTAGCAGCAGGGCCTGTGGTTCATGAAGTTAATATTTGCTCCACATAAGATTAGCCATAAGAGTACGAATCATTAAACTAAAAAGTGGGTACACCCAAAATCTTGAAAATGAAAAAGAAAAAATAATTCAAGGCTCAGTCAGACAAAATAACAAACAGCTAAAGTGCATGGCAGTGAAACGACCAATGGTTTCAGAAAGATCAAAAGTAATGAATTAAAGCAAAGGCCGAAGTCAGGCCTGAAACTCATCTTAGTGTGATGTGAGTGAGGATGAGAAAGATGATGAAGTTAACTCCACTACAAGGACATAGTATTACTATCATTTTTTATTTTGTCTTGGTTATAAAAAGGTTACATAAGAAATTGGAAAATATGGTGCACTAAGAAGCTATTGGACCGACCATGGCACAGCTACAATAATATGTTGGAATTGGAGCCAGAATTGGGCTGGAGGAAACGGGTTCCGCAAGAGAAAGAAAAAAAAACCGCATTCTGGATGGTGCGGCCGCATAAGTAATCAGAGTGCAATGGGGCGCATGGTGGGGGGCAAGTAATCAGAGAGTAATGGGGCACATGGTGGGGTCCTTAATTGATTTGGGGGCAATGCGGCCGCATGTGCGGAGTCAAATTTTAGTGTGTGTTATGGGTCAAGGGTGTTTTGGGGGATTATGAGAGTAGTGACAAAAGAAAGGAATTCTTGGCTTTGCTTTGTATGTATTAGACTTAAAACCAGTACCCCCAAACAAGTTGGCCTGAGAATACCTTCTTGATCTGATATATTTTGGGAGCATTGGCCTGAGAATAACTGATTCTCAAGTCCTCCCAAACAAGTTGAGCTGTAGGAAGATAAGCAATACTGGAAGCAATATCAGTAGAGACAACATTGCTAATCCATGAAATAACCATACTATTGCAACGACTCCATAGCAGAGAGTATTTGGAGTTAGGCTTTGGTTTAGGGCAGAGACCATTGATCATTCCAAGTTTGGTCTTCGATTCAAGAGAGAGAGAGTCATGGCACGACTCCATTGGGAGTAATTTGTCTCAGTTAAGGCATGAGAAATGAGTTCCATGCCAGGATTGTCATTAGGATGAAGAGACAATGGATGATTGGGATTTAGTTGTAAGATTGAATCAGTGAAATTATAGAGATCTGGTGTTTCAGTATCATCAGGCATTTGTGATAATTGTCTCATCAGTATCATTCTCAGCCATATCAACAGGAATCAAGGCAGATAAAGAGAAGATAACAGGAATCGAAGCTCGAAGAACAAATAAGCAGATCAGAAAGCACAAATCGAGGATCGCAAGGATGAAATTGCAATCAATATGAAGAAATTAGGTCAAATAAGGACAAATCAGAGACGATCGAACATGAAATCAGCAGAGATTAGGGCAAAACAAGAAGAGAAATCAAATCAGAGAGCTTACGTACAATCAAGGATAGAATTTGAGCAGAGATTTGTAAATGAAGAACACAACACCTGATTTACGATCAAAACATGATAGCGGAAGCAAGAAATGGCGAAGATCGACCATCTGATACCATGATAGAAGTGAAAATATGGAGATTATACATGGAAGAATATGGAAATTCTCTTCTGTTATTCATTCTATAGAAATGATACAAGGACTAACATTATATACAAGTTGATCCTAACAACCTTCTAACTGCTCTACCTGACTAACTGAATTATTTACACTTAGGACCCTCTACTATACATACAGTGTCATTCTCACCCTTATCAGAATTTCAGTTTTTGGACGACGCAAATGGAATATTACATGTATGGTAAATTTCTATCCGAACCTCTGACAATAAACAATAAGTACAGTGAAACTTTTGCTAACCAAGAGTGACGCGAAAATACGTTAAAGGCAAAGACTATATTGGAGATGTTTTAGATGTTGAGTGATGACGAGGAGGCGACCGCATCGACAAAAGAAGTCACGAACACATTAATCTTATGTGAGAGCAGTCATCAGTTGAATTGTGGGTGTTGAATTAGGGAGTGTGATTCCATTCGTCCAGTGATGTGGATGAGATGGAACAATATACCTCAGACAATTTTGGGGTAGCTTTTGTCATGATGACAATCCGAACAAAATCACAAGGAAGGGAGACATTCGAGTCAAGGCACCAAATGAGACTGTTTTGCAGTTGTGTGATGTTCCACACATTTTGAGTTTAAAGAGAAACTTGATTTCCATAGGGCAGCTGGATAGCGAAGGTTGTGTGATCACCTTTGGCTGTGGGACATGGAAGATTACCAAAGGAGCAAGGATGGGAGCACATGTGGGAACTCGGGTAGAAAGGATAGACTGTTGTACACCACAAACAACATCAAGACCCATGGGGCTGGGGCTTGCAGCAATAACAAAAGGTGCGAGAATTAGGCATATTTCTTGCTAACAACATATTAGGTGGGAGGATGACAGTTCAAGTCGGCCATCAAAGGGAACATGAGGTTATTGACTCCAAATTAGAGCGGGATCTGTTATGGAGAGATCGTGGTCAAGGGGGCATCACAAAGTTCGTGGATATGGAAAAAAAAGGTGAGCGGGGATTTGCAAGGAGGAACACGGGAAGTGAAAACTCAAAGCAAAAAATTCAGCAGCAGAGAGGTTGAAGCTACGCTCTTCAATGTTATTTTAGTAAATGAAGAACCTTGTTAAATAGCAAATGCGTACACAGTAGGCCACAGAGAGAAGGTTGACATCCCCTCCCCACCTTCGACCACCCCCTCCCCTCATCTGTCATTCCAGTAGCTCCCTCTCCGCTGGTATGCACCGTGTTGACTCGTGGATTGAATCTTTCCGTAGCCGAAGTATTTCCGCCTCGTCCCTTTATGTTCCTTAAGCGCTGTTCTCCCCACCAATCTGGATACCCCACCAGCCTGTTGCATGTATCTGTTGGGTTTCGAGGGTCCATGCGCAGCGGAATAATGCAATAACTCGAAAAACCCGAAGCCCTAGAATCCGTTCTAGATGATTAATTAAGAAAGATGAAATAGAAATACCAACCTTGAGTGCTTTTGTCATTGATAAACTTGACCTAACTCCAGATTGAGTGACCTTGTTAATCCTTGATGAACGAACGGCGAATCGCGAACGAAAGATCTTGACGAGCGAAGATCCTCTATGTGTATTCACGCGATGAACGAACTCTAGAACTCTTCTAGGAGGATTGCTAGATCCTTTGATTGAAACTCTTTTCAATCGATGAAGAAATATGGATTGGATTGATTTTGATTCTCAATTCACAATTGGAAATCTATCTCTTTTGTGTTTCTCTAAACTCAAAAAGGTGGAATGGCTGCTAGGGCAACAAAGGGGTTGTATTTATATGTTACAAATAAAAGCCCTTTGAAAAACCCTAATTTAAAGCCAATTTTACGTCAGTTCAGCGCCGACGGGACGACTCGTCCCCCAGGGCACGAGTCGTCCCCTTGGGACAAACCTCTGATCCTGGCGTCCCCCTTAAGGGGAATAGTTGGTTCAAACCAGGGCACGACTCGTCCCTTGAGGGCACGACTCGTCCCTTGAGGGCACGACTCGTCCCCAAGGGCACGAGTCGTCCATCATGAGTCAGTCTCTGAATCATTCGTCCCAGGCCAAGGGAATAGTTAGTTCAGGCCTGGGGACGAGTCGTCCCCTGAGTGCAGAACCTCCATATTCTTCATTTTTGACAATTCGTTCGATGCGTGTGACCCCATAGGACTATATTAAGTTGGCAATGAGTTCGATCACATCGATCCTCATAAGACATGAGCGGACTCTAGCAAGCCATCATGCCTACCCAATTAATATAATGCAAAGTTCGATTTCCTACATAGAACATATCACGATCTCATTGTCACACGATGTTATATTGAACATGAGTCATGGTCCACGTCAACTCATATTGTTCAATGCTTTCTCGTTACCAAGTAAATTGATTAATCGAATGATATTAATCACATTAATTCATTCGGGCATGGCCATGCACTACATCAATCTTACTTACGAGTGGCCTAGCAAACATCTCTCTTTACGAGGGACAATTTTCCATCTTGACTTATCATTCTTCCCAACAAGAATCATACCATGCCAATGATAGCCCTTATTGTCATCCGGTTAAAGACTACGTTAAACTATATCAAACATGATATTCATCGAGTGAAAGATGATGATAATCTCATGTCAAAGGATATCAATGATATGACTATATGAGATTTAATTATGACATTTGACCATGACATAAATCTCATAATGGGTCAAGTCCAGTACCTTGTTCTCCAACAAGTACCCATGAATCTAATGTGCATCTCCATGCATATAATCATCACATGATTATCCATTAGACTTCATACTAGTGCTTTATAAGTACTAGGGACACGATTATTATAACTAAACATGCAAACACATATAATAATCAAAGAAACATTCTCTTATATAAATGAACAATGACATTACATAAAGATCTATCTCTATAGGCCTAGGGCACTAACACCTACAGTATCTACATCATGTCCCTTTTTCTTGCAGTGAGAACAAACAGCACTGCTCGCCTCCTTTCTCTCTATCTTCGAACAACTTGTACGATCAGTTGTGCGGTCGGTTAGTTGTGCGCACACTTGATCCCACAGCTGTCTGAACAGCAAAACTGGCAGGCACTGGATAATCTTCATGCAGGTTGCCTCGGACTCTTTCTTCTCGTGCAACCATGGAATATGCCTTATTTACATTAGGTAAAGGTTCTGTGTTCAGTATGGAGGATTTCACGTTCTCAAACTTCGGTGCATCAAGCCCCATAACGAATTGATGAACCCTCTCGTCTTCACGTCGTTGGACTAGCTTCTTGCTAATGTTACACCTGCACCCCGCACATGATCAAGTCAGGAGTGCATCAAAGTCATTCAACTCATCCCATAATTTCTTCACGCGGCTAAAAATAGGCTGCTACACTTTCACATTTCTGTTGCTTGCAATTTGCTAAATCCGCCTTTAATTGCTGAATCCTAGGTCCGTTTTGTAGGTGTTAGTGCCCTAGGCCTATAGAGATAGACTTATTTGTAAATGTCATTATTCATTTATATAAGAGATTGTTTCTTTGATTATTATATGTGTTTGCATGTTTACTTTAATAATCGTGTCCCTAGTACTTATGAAGCACTAGTATGAAGTCTAATGGATAATCATGTGATGATTATATGCATGGAGATGCACATTAGATTCATGGGTACTTGTTAGGGAACAAGGTACTGGACTTGACCCATTATGAGATTTATGTCATGGTCGTATGTCATAAATAAATCTCATATAGTTATATCATTGATATCCTTTGACCTGAGATTATCATCGTCTTCCACTCGATGAATATTATGTTTGATATAGTTTAACGTTGTCTTTAATCGGATAACAATAAGGGCTATTATTGGCATGATATGATTCTTGTTGGGAAGAATGATAAGTCAAGATGGAAATTTGCCCCTCGTAAAGAGAGATGTTTGCTAGGCCACTCGTAAGTAAGATTGATGTAGTGCATGGCCATGCCCGAATGAATTAATGTGATTAATATCATTCGATTAATCAATTTACTTAGTAACGAGAAAGCATTGAACAATATGAGTTGACGTGCACCATGACTCATGTTCAATATAACATCGTGTGACAAAGGGATTGTGATATGTTCTATGTAGGAAAATCGAACTTGATATTATATTAATTGGGTAGGCATGATGGCTTGCTAGAGTCCGCTCATGTCTTATGAGGATCGATGTGATCGAACTCATTGCCAACATAATATAGTCCTATGGGGTCACACGCATCGAACGAATTGTCAAAAATGAAGAATATGGAAATTCTGCACTCAGGGGACGACTCGTCCCCAGGCCTGAACTAACTATTCCCTTGGCCTGGGACGAGAGAATCAGAGGGAGTGTCCTGAGGGACGACTCGTGCCCATGGGGACGAGTCGTGCCCTTAGGGACGACTCGTGACACGAGAGAACCAACTATTCCCTTAAGGGGACGCTTGATATCGTAACATTATGGCAAGGGGACGACTCGTGCCCTGGGGGACGAGTCGTCCCGTCGGCGCTGGACTGATACGTAAATGACCTAAAATTAGGGTTTTCGCAAAGGGCTTTTATTTATAACGTATAAATACAAACCCTTAGTTGCCCTAGCAGTCATTCCATGGTTTTGGGTTTAGAGAAACACAAAAGAGAGAGATTTTCAATTGAGAATTGAGAATCAAATCAATTCAATTCCATTATTCTTTATCGATTGAAAAGAGTTTCAATCAAGGATCTAGCAATCCGCCTAGAATTGTTCTAGGGTTCGTTCAACGCGTGGATACACATAGAGGATCTTCGCTATTCAAGATCTTTCGTTCGTGATTCAAGAATCGTTCATCGAAGATTTGCTAGTTCTTCAATCTGGAGTTGGAACGCGTTTATCAACGACAAAAGCACACAAGGTTAGTAATTCTAAATCATTCTTCTTAATTAATCATCTAGAATGGATCCTAGGGCTCCGGGTTTTCGAGTTAATTTGCATTATTCCGCTGCGCATGGACCCTCGAAACCCAACACGTTTCCAACCGAGAACCTCTCCCGCAAGTCGTCCCATAACGTCTTCGCATCATCCATAACTCACCGTGGAACGAAGGTTTGGCTCAATGGTGGTAAAAATCCATGAAACTACCATTGAGTTTACCGTTTGCCAATGTTCCAATTCATCTTCCATGGTAGGTTTTTCAATGGTTCCATCAATGAAGGCTGTTTTTGTATTAGCCCTCAATGATCCCTTGAAAACCCTAGCCCATTCTTCATAATTCTCGCCCTTCAATTGAACGTGGGTGAGAATCATTCCTGGATTGTCACTTGTCGAAAGAAATATGGAGATCGCCTCTCATCCATAGTTTTCTTTTCTCCGCTAGCCTCGGTGGTCATGGCCGACCTAAACCGTGCTCTGATACCAAGTTAGAACCGAAAATATGTGAAGAGGAAAGTATTATTTCACTCTTTGAAGAAATACAATTGATACAACCCAATATATACACAATATTAGGATTCCTACTTTGACTAGGATTCTATCATAACTATATATTCTATTTTCCTACTTGACAAAGAAGTCTACCTAAAATACATATCTTACATAAGGAAACAAGATAACAAGGAAAAGGAAAAGTTATTGACAAAATATCTTTTCTCAACATACACACGTACTCTCTCTCTTTCTCTTTATTGAGCTGTTATTTAAATCTAATATGATTTCAATTGGGCATATTTTAGCAAATGAAGAACCTTGTTAAACAGCAAATGCATACACAGTAGGCCACAGAGAGAAGGTTGACATCCCATCCAAGCTTCCAAGAGGAGATACGTTTTTATCTGTATGCAGCTAAAAGAACATTGAAGAGCGTAGCTTTGCCGGATATTGCTTCACAACCATGACAAACCTCCGAAATGAGAATACTGTTGGCTTAGTGGCAGAGTACATTCACGTCTTCGTAATTGCAAGGTTTGTCCTCTTTTCTCTTTGAATGTTGTTAGTTTATGGTAATTTTAGTTGTCAAAATTCTCAATAAGAGTTTATTTGTGCAATTTTACGTAATTTGTAATTAAAATTATTGTGATTTGAGAAGTTATTTTTTTATTTTTAAGGAACGAAACTATTGCATTGCAATTTTAAACAACTTTGTTGCAATTTTAGGGTAGTTAGTGTTTTTTTTAAAAAAAAAAGTTAGGTTTGAAATTAGGTGTTTGTTAAAATTAGTGTGATTAATGGATTTCGTTGTTGATTTTTAAGTAATCTAACTATTTTGAAGCAATGTTAAAGCAAAATTCTTGTTCAATTTGAAGGTAGTAGGGTTTCCTTAAAACAAGTTTCAAATTTATATTTGGTGTTTGTTAAGTTTAGTGTATATATTATTGTTAAACAAATTTTGTTCATGTTTTTAAAAATGTAACTATGGTATTTGTGTGTTCCAGATGGATCAACGTGAACAAACCCTTCGTTGATCTCAGACCAATTAATTCAGTTGTATTGACTTCACATGCGTCACATTGGTCTCATTACATTTGGACTGAACGAGAGGTTGAGAGAATAAGATTTAGACGTGGTACGGAGCTCCCAGAAAAGTTGGATCCTAGGATAGAGCGAGGACTTTATGAGGTTGGATTTTACGGTGTGTATAAGTTGGGTCAATACAAGTATGATTGTCCTTTGGTAGAGGCTTTAATCGAGTGATAGCATCCAGAGACTCACATTTTCACTTACCTGTTAGGGAAATAACGATCACCTTAGAGGATGTTGGTGTGTTATGCGGCATTTCTATAGATGGATGAGATCTCACCTGCTCTGAAATCAAGTCAGTGAAATATGGTGTAAGATATGCTCGCAATTATTAGCGTTTATGTCATACGCCCAGAACATGAAAGGTGGTACATTGCCTCTTTGTTGGGTTCTAGACGACTTCCCTGAGTTCGAAGAGCTCTTACAATGGTGTCCCCGGTTTAAGATTGACATGTATATTCGTATAAGCGTTTATGTCAACTATGGGAAACTTGGATGACTAAAAGTTCAAGTAGATCTCAGATGGGTTTAATAAATAGGGGGATCATGTTATTTGGCTGTTGGGAAATATGGAAGAGCAGATGCAAGCTAAAATATGAAGGGACCCCTATGATAGTGCAGGAGATTCAGAAGCAGATAAGGAAGAACCTTCAGGAAATGTGTGGTCAGTTTATTCCCAAAGCTGAACACAAAGCAAGAGATATAAGTGTTTTAAGGCAGCCTAATGTATCAATTAGAATTCCAAAAATAAAACCAGTGAAGGCAGTTAGATGGGAAGCTCCAAAACAACAAGAATTCAAGCTGAACACAGATGGTTCATCGAAGGAGGGACATTGCACTGGAGGTGGTATTATCAGGGATAGAAGAGGAGCCTTAATAGCTGCTTTTTCAAATTATTATGGGGGTGGCACAAATATGAAAGGAGAAATTTTGGCCTTGAGAGATGGTCTACAATTATGCCATCATTTACAGCTTTCTACTGTATGCGTGGAATCTGATTCCATGGTGGCTGTCTCAGTTGTGAAAGGTGTATATGATGGGCCTTGGGAATTCAGCTATGAGCTTAAAGAGTGTAAAGTTTTGCAGGAATACATCTGCTCAGTTGTCATGGACCTCACTCTGCAAGATCTTCTTCACTTATTTGTTTGCGTATATCTCTTACCTAAGCCTCTGCTTACTTTTGCTAAGGTTGTTCAATTAACCATGCTCCGGTTAACTCGTTAAAAGCCTGATTTCAACTCAACTCCTGGCAATTTGAAGTTGAGCTTGAACATGTGTTAATGAGTTAGGCTCGAACTGGGAAGTAAACCCCCAGAAATTTCTTGAATATATACTGTAACATCAGGGGCGGATTCAGTATGGCGCCAGGAAGTGCAAATGACGCACCTGACATTTTGAAAAAAAATTACCGAATATTTATTTGATATATATATATATATATATATATATATATATATATATATATATATATATATATATATATATATATATATAGGGTGCAAACTGTAATTTTCGAAAGAAGAGGAATGTAAAGTGTAAATATGTGAAAGTTAGATAAAAGTTTTATCTAACTTTCACATATTTACAATTTGCATCCCTCTTCTTTCGAAAATTACAGTTTGCACCCTATTTTATTTTTTTGCACACCCTCACTCTAAATCCTAGATACGCCATCCTAGATACGCCACTGTGTAACATGAGCAAAATTAGTGCTAACTTTTCTAGAAAATTTTGGTGCAGCATGCTGTATTTGTCCTTTCCTATTCCAAAAAGTTAATGCCGATACCCACTATTATAGCCTAAAAAGTTTATAACAGAATAATTAAAAATTCATGGCCACTATGGAGTTGATGTTACTGATTATCCATACATGATCATTTCAGGATGACACTAAGTTTGAATCTATACTGTTACTCGATAAACCACACCTCTGCAACATATGCCGCTGCAGCCACCAATTTAATTCCTGGAATTACGTTCATGATGGCTGATCTTCTAAGGTATCTTGGAAACTTAAAAATGTTATCATTACTATGTCCATCTTTAGGATGAATGTTTCTTGGGGGCAATTTCATGGATATTAAGATACTCTTTTTATTTTCTAAAAAAAAAAAAAAAAGCTTGGGTAATTTTACGTTTAACAAACTAACATAAACCACAGCTATTTTTCAAAATTAACGATTAATTTGGTTGATGATTAATGGGTTTCGGTTGAAATGATCATGGACATTTCAGGATGGAAAGCATTGACATAAAGCAACTGAGTGGAATGGTTAAGGTGCTTGGATTTATTGTCAGTGTTTGTGGGGCTCTGGTATTTGCTTTCATCAAAGGTCCTTCTTTAACGTTCATGAACTGGAATCCTGACAACCAAAATGAAATTCCTGTCACGTCTATGGGACATAGTTCCAAAGGCGACTTGATAAAAGGTCCACTAATCATGCTTGCAGCAAACACAGCATGGTCTTTCTGGGCTGTAATTCAGGTTATCTACTGTCCATTTGTTGGTCAATCCTTATTGGTCCGTTTAAACATATTCATGTCCGTGATAGAGAGAGGGCTAATAGCGGTTGTCATCTGTTAAACTTCCAGGCTCCTCTTGTGAAGCAATATCCAGCAAAGCTACGCCTTATTACTCTTCAATGCTTGTTTAGCTGCATACAAGCAGCTGTTTGGGGCATTGCAACAGAGAAAAACATATCCTCTTGGAAGCTTGGATGGGATGTCAATCTTTTCTCCGTGGCCTACTGTGTACGTAATTTAACTTCTCTCCTTCCATCATTGCATTTAAGAAGTTTCCTCACTTCGCAAACAAACTAAAATGCCCAATTGACATCATATCAGGGTTGAATTAAAGCTATATAAAGATTGTGTGGGAAACAGAAAATCTTAAACAGTTTTTATTGAACAAAAAATGCAGGGTGTGTTGGTCACAGAGTGTGTGGGCTATTGAGAAGAAAGGTCCAGTCTTTACAGCAATGTTCACTCCAGTAGCACTAATTATAACTGCTGTCTTTTCTGCCATCTTTTGGAAGGAAATCTTTCACTTAGGAAGGTATCATTTTCTTACTCAAATTACTTCATTCTTACAAACACTTTAAATTGTCGTCCGTCCGCTCCTTATACTTAATCTTTTCTTGTTCTTCAGTCTTTTGGGGGCAATATTACTTGCTGGTGGACTCTACAGCGTCCTTTGGGGGAAGAAAAGAGAGGTGGAATTAAAAGTAATTGAACAAAAATTGACACAACCCAAAGAGGAAATTGTGCTGCAATCAATTACACACTAGTGAAGGCTATACAGTTACGAAGAAGCAGCGTAAAGTACAAAAGAATAAAGCTCAACTTGTTACGACAGAAATGGCAACTGTTTTGGTAAAACCATGGCAAAGGCCTCACATTGTGGAATCGAAATATGCTGTCCAGGATCATGTTTAACTACTACACGTTTATCACACAAAATAATCGTGATTCCTTATATGTGATTCTGACAATCATCAAATGAATTTTGCTTTGAAATGGAGCGTACCTTTTGTTGGTTTGTCAGATGTTTGTTCTCTACGCTTCTTTTAGCCTGACACGGTGAAGGTTTTAGTGTAGCTGGGAAATCAATTCAACACAACAAACACACGGATTTGAGTATAGATGTGAGTTACAATTGTTCACACATCCATCAATAAGCAGCAGAATAAAATAAAAAACACAAAGAAATAAACATTTACTAGTTCTACCCCACAAAACTAGGCTTAAAGTCCAAAAAGATTTTCACTATTAAAGATATGTTCTACAGAAGAAAACGCGAATAAGTTAAACAAAAAGATTAAAATATTAAATCAAGTTCTAACCAACTTCTAAATCAAGAACAATCTCCCTTTCCCAAGGAGAGCTTATTATAAACAGAAGTATAACAAAGAACTTGAAAGAAATCTAGATGTGAGTTCGGATGTAAGTCACAACCTCACTCACAACCTAAAAGAATATATTGAATCCGTGAATAACACAATGTTGTATCTTTCAAAGAATTCTCAATCCGTGTCTTCTCAATTTACCGAGGTCTTGTATTTATATGCACCTTTGAGAAGTTCTTTAATCAATCAAACTCTTCCTTATTTGGTACAATCGAACTCATACAAGGAAACATAAGATTTACACTCACAAGTAAAGAGATTTGTTAGTATATTAGTTAATATCAGGGCCGGACCTGTAAAATTTGGGGCCCTAGGCAAACGATTTGAGCGGGACCCTTAAAATCCCCGCAAGCAATAGTGAAGTGGCATTTTCGAATCTCTACTACTCTATTTGTCTTTCCGTCTCTCGTCATTATTTATCGCATGTGCCTATTTTTGTCTTGAACTGTGGATAAAAAACAAGACTTGAAAATTTTTATTAATAAAATATAGAGTTTTAATTGAAATTTAGTATTTAGAATGGGATAATTGCAAAAAAATAAATAAGAAATCGAAAATAAGTCAATAAATTTTTGAAATAATTGCAAAGAATTTTTAAAATATTTTCATCAAAATTTTAGTGATAAACTCAAATTGAAATGAAATAATGATTGCAAATAGATCATTAAAATTATTTTGGAAAAAGAAAATCAAATGTAAAAGAACAGGAGGGAAGCTCAAATTAAACTTGGAGAGAGAAAAAAGTGTGTTAGAGAGAAGGAAATAAAACTAAGAGAGAGAAAAAATGGGCAGGAGAGAAGTGTGTGTGAGAGAGATGAAATTTGAGAAAAAATGGGCAAGAAGAAGCAAATAAAACGTAGCTTCCATGCATGGAACCCGAGTGGATTGGCGCACATGCAATTTGTGTTATTCCCATTAACCACTTGGATAGTGGCATATCATTAATTTGAAATCAACATTTATAAATATATACAAAAACTTAAAAATTTGGAGCCCTAAAATCGAGTAATATTTTGAAGACCCTAGGCAACCGCCTCACTTGCCTTATAGCAAGGCCGGTCCTGGTTAATATTCCCTAAAATCTTACTTTTTCACACGGGAACAGGATAGTGTAAGAAAGGAAAAGGAACTTGAATGAGACAACACATGAAGATTCTTGTGACCACTTTTTTTATTTTTAGTTTATTTTTATTTTTATTTTTATTTTTATTTTTATTTTATTTTTATTTTTATTTTGATGTGGATGAAAAGAATAAATCTTGAGACATATTTTCAGCTCTCTGACGATACAGAATCTGCATAGCTTTCTGAAACGAGTATCGTTTACCAAAGATTAAAGGAACCAAATAAGATTCAAACAACCACCATTATAATCTCAATATTTCTCCAAACCCCATCATACTCAATTCTTTTTAATTTTGATTCCTCTTGCCTTGATGCATATCTTCAGATATGCTTTTGGTATATATAAAGCTCTGCACTACACATTGCATAACAATCTGCTCTAAGAGCAATTTGTGCGCGTGAATCTCGAGAGTATGACTTTTCAGCTCCCACTAAAAATCTCCAATAATTGTGGAATATCGTGCTAGTTGTTGATTTCGCAATCATAAATATACAACGGGGCCATGATTACAAATATGATTACAAATTTTGGTGGCTTTGAACTCGAAGATTAGTACCCTTGTTGTCTTTTTTAGTTTAAAATAGAAGGAAAGTGTCATCTTTTGATTTTATGGGGGCCTCAAGTGTATTTTGACCATGGCTACCACTAACCATACTCAATGGAAGTTAGCATGCCTCAAGTGGAGCAACTATTTGGTTGGAAAGTGGTAGGGTCATCTACTGGTGGTCTTGGTCTTTGGTCTTGGTCATGGTCTTGCGTGCTGATGTAGTGCTTTATCAACCAGATATTAATGTGACGCAATTTCATGAAGGTACAAGCAGGTAATACGCCTTTAAAAAGTTAGAACTTCCAATGGCGCGACCCTTTTTTGACGGAGGGAGTACATGTCTGCACGAACAAAAATATGCTGATCCATCCTACGCACTTGCAAGATATTGATGTCCACAAACATTCTTGGCGAAAACTTTCCATGTTTTGCATAATTGGAATGCTGACGCATGACATCAAAGTAAATTCTATGGATCAAATTGTTGTACTTGATGCAAAGATGTTAGTACATGCCATACCCAGTACTAGTGAACATTGGTCTGTTAGAACTCAAGGCAAACAGGGCACTGAGAGCTTAGATATGGAAAAGCATAATTTAAGTTCATTTTCCTTTTCTTGTAAAAGTGTGCACCAAGTGGTCTCAAGAATCTGCACCAAGTTCCTTTTCCTTTGGTTAGATGACGCAGGGTTATTCTCTCCTCATTTACGACTCCACTCGACCACCATTCCATTTCTCGGTTTTGCACTCCATTTGTTATATCGCATTCATGTTCCTTTATTTTTTTCTCGTATTTCCCTGTCAGGCTTAAAGAAGCATATATTTCAAACGTTGACTAAAGAATAAAAAGTACGCTCCATTTCAAACAATTCTCATTTGATGATTGTCAAAATCACATATAAGGAATCGCACGAGTAATATACATTGTTATCTGGTTAAACATGATCCTGGACAGCATATACCAATTGCAAAATGTGAGGACTTTTGTATCATGATTTTACCAGAACAACTGTCATTTTTAACAGAATAAGTTGAGCTTTATTCTTTAATTAGAAATACCTCCTTGGCATCTCCTTCACTGGTGAGTGATTGATTGCAACGCAGTTTCCTCTTTGGGTTGTGTCAATTTCTGTGTAATTGCTTTTAATTCTGCCTCCTCTTTCTTCTTCCCCCAAAGGACGATGTAGAGTCCCCCAGCAAGCAATGTAGCCCCCAAAACACTGAAGAACAAGAAAAGATGGCAGTTTTGAGTGGTCAAAAATTTGAAGTGTTTGAAACGATATACTCCCTCCGTCCTGGATTGATTCCTACTTTTTTTGTTGTTACATTGAATGAACTTTGAGCAATAGTTTTAAGTTGATTTAGTTATCTTAATTAAACCCAAAACTTGCTATTGACAGACCATTACAATACTATCAATGACAATTTTTTGATTTTCATTACGATAAATAATTTAAGCTAAAATTATTGCTCACAGTTCATTCAAAGAAAAAAAAAAGTAGGAAGACCATTCAAGGACGGAGGAAGTAGTAATTTGAGTAAGGAAATGAGACCTTCCCAAGTGAAAGATTTCCTTCCACAAGATGACAGAAAAGATAGCAGTTATGATTAGTGTCAATGGAGTGAACATCGCTGTAAAGACTGGGCCTTTCTTCTCAATAGCCCATACTCTTAACCAATGACTCACCCCTGTGGCCATCACACCCTGCATTCTTGTTCAATAACACCAGTTCAAGATTAGAGGATTTAGCGTAATAAAATCTGTACGCAGAATTTTCAAAAGATTTCAACTGACTGCCGGAGCATCTATTAACCACTGCAGTATCCTAGTTTCATCAAATACAAAGGGGAAATTTTTCTCACTTTTCCATGACCACTTTAAAATGAAATTTATGAGGGAACTTGCCAAATATCAAATGCAAGGACGGAGGGAAAGAAAGTACGTACACAGTAGGCCACAGAGAGAAGGTTGACATCCCATCCAAGCTTCCAAGAGGATATCTTCCTGTCTGTTACTATGACCCAAACAGCTGTTTGTATGCAGCTGCACAAAGATTGAAGAGTAACAAGGCGCAGCTTTGCTGGATATTGCTTCACAAGAGGAGCCTGGAAATGTAACACATGACAACCTCTATTAGCATTCCCTAAAAAAATAAAAAAATAAAAAAATAATAAATATTAGTATTCTCTCTATCACAGACATGGAGATGTTTGAAAGGACCAACAAGCTTGACTAACCTGAATTACAATCCAGAAAGACCATGCTGTGTTTGCTGCAAGCATGATTAGAGGACCTTTTATAAAGTCCCCTTCGGAACTATGCTCCATCGACGTGCTATGAGTTTCATTTTTGTAGTCCTGATTCCGGGTAATGAACGTTAAAGAAGGACCTTTGATGAAAGCAAACACCAGAGCCCCACAAACACTGACAATAAAACCAACCACCTTAACCATCCCACTCCATTGCTTTATGCCAATGCTTTCCATCCTGAATCGTCCAACATCATTTCACCCACCCAAAACCCAGCAAGCATCAACCAAATTAAAATTCAATTTTGAAAAAACTGTACCAAATTTATGTCAGTTATTGTTCAAGTAAATCATCGAAGATTTTGGTTCTTTTTATTTCTTTTTTCAAAAAAAAACAGAGCATCTCAAAATCCATGATTTCGTCCAAAAGTAGCGTTTATTGTAACGATGAACATAGTAAAGAAAACATTTTTAGTTTTCCAAGATACCTAAGAAGAACAGCCATCACGAACGTAATTCCAGGAACCAAATTGTTGGATGCAGCAGCATATGTTGGAGAGGTGTATTTGATCGAGTAACAGTATAAATTCAAACTTAGTGTCATCCTGAAATGAAAATATATCAATAATAATCAGAAACATCAACCATGTACTGCCATGAATTAAAAATTCTTCTGTCATGAAATTTTGGACTATAATAGGGTGTCGACCTTAACTTTTTGGAATATGAGAAATATAGCATGCCGCCACCAATTTTTTTTTTTCAGAAAAAGTTGGCACTAATTTTGCTCATGTTGCTATATAGGGTCTATTTCAAGTATTTTCTGAGCTCTACCCCCACTACCAAGCTGAGGCAGGGTTCACTTTTGGCTCTTTCCATTCTAACCATTTTGAGTCAAAGGGGATTAGATCAAGCCAAGTAAGTTCAAGCTCGATTCTACTACTTCACAGTTCGAGCTATAAATGATCTGATAACAACTATTAGTTGAGCCATGTTCAAAAATACTACTCTCTCCGTCCCAAAAATGGATGTCTGAAATATTTCAAGATAAATAATCCACGCATATTTCGTGGTTATGCCTAGCTTATCGGGCAAAGTCAAGAATGAATCATTAACACATGGTCAAGGTCAACTTTAACACACCAGGAATTGAGTTGCAATCAAGCTTTTAACAAGTTAACGTGAGAACAGTTCATTGAACACCCATAGCAAAAGCAGACAGAGGTTTATAAAAGAAATATACCCAAACAAAGTAGCAAAGAAGATCTTGCAGAGTACGGTCCATGACAATTGAGCAGAAGTATTCCTGTGGAATAGGGAAACATTAAATTCTAAGAATAAGCAAATCAAGTAAGAGTTTAAACAAATATATATTCGTGTCACCTTTCGAAAAAGAAAGTAAATGGAGCAAAAGAAAGAGTGGCAAATGTTTGCCGATAGAAAACAAAAACATAAGGGTTCATCCCATGAGATATTGCTGCCTTGGAGAACAAGGCCTGTCCAGCGTAGATTGACTGTACAATAATCATTGCTATATAAGGCATATTCCTCTCAGTAGCCATTACACAGGAAAGTGAGCCTTTCATGTTGCACTATATCTGGAATTTTGCTTTGGAGCCATTAAACATGGAAACTCTTAACATTTATTATTCATACAGAAACACTTCTACAGTAGTTCCCGTCAGTGGAAATAGTGGAGCCATTAAACATGGAAACTCTTAACATTTATTATTCATACAGAAACACTTCTACAGTAGTTCCCGTCAGTGGAAATAGTCTCACCTTCCATTAATTCAGAATCGCCACTTTTTTTCCAAGGAAAAGATTTTCAATAATTGAGCCTTATGGCTATTCTTTTATTTGAAAAGGAAAATGCATCTCAATGCCTTAATTGCTTTAGCTTTTTTCCCTAGCATAAATTGCTGTGATTATTATATTATAAGCTTTCCTTGTTCATACCTTGCTTTAACAAATGCACACTAGTTAAGCAGTATGGCTGCTTCTATTTCGAAATCAAGGTGCAATGTAACCTAAGGATATATAACTTGTACATACTAATTTTCATTGGTAGAAGACATAGTTTCATTCGCAATAGAAGTAACCTAAGGATATACTCCCTCCGTTCCAATGTTATGGTTACTTATTTCCTTTTTGGGCGTCCCAATGTCATGGTTACTAACCCAGAATAGTCAATGACACCCGCTTGTCATAATCAGAACAAAAATCTCCCTACCCATTTTATATCTCCTACTTTACTTTTCATGCTCACGATACTTACTTTTTTTTTTAACCTCCGCGCATTCAGATTTAGTAACCATAACATTGGGACGGAGGGAGTAGACATTAATGTAACAAGTATTCCGTTTTAAATACCTTATTGATTACAACGTAGCTTCTACCAGATTTTCTGACACTACTTTTAAGTCAATGAAAGGCTAACATTTTTTGGTTGAACATAATTTAAGTAATGTAGAATTCCATATCCAGAGAGAAATTTATCCTTAAAATACATACCGTTAAATATCCCCAACCATACCGCTTCACCTTGAGTTGAACCAACACCTACAAAAATGAGAAACCACTATACATGAACAGGAAAGAGTCAAATATACAGATTTGGCGCACGTTCTGAACCATAAGGCTGAGCCCTTATAACCAGCAGGGTACAATAAAGCTTTTGTCTTTTTCCTTCATAATTTTATCTTCTTAGAGTTCATTTTGTTAACTATGTGTTTTACATAATCAGATCTGTTAATTATAAAAAAATCCCAGAAAAACAATTCTTAATGAAGTTTTGGCTAAACTAGAGAAATAATAATCATCAAATTCAAAAACGTTTAACAATGTAAAGAAGTAACTTCACATTTCACGACAAATAAAACATCAAAAGCGCATAGTATAGCAACCACAAATGAACTAGCAGTTATCAGTTATCACACGAGTCTTATCTTTACATAGTAGGCATGCCACAAAAATAAAGTCCAAAAGGAACTCGTTAGGAGACTGGTAGCGATGCAACAAAGCAGGTGAAAAAAGATGGTCCCAACTCCCATGTATCCTCATATTGACCCACCTTCTATGAACCCATATAATAGAAGCCCTTTATGGATTTACAGTAAGACATGATCCACTATTACATGTAACAATGACATGGATAGCATGAGCAAATGCAAAAATCTGGAAGTGGCGTGGTAATTAAAAAATGTATTCGCCGCCAACATGGATTTACACTAAGACATGATCCACTATTACATGCAACAATGACATGGATAGCATGAGCAAATGCAAAAATCTGGAAGTGGCGTGGTAATTAAAAAAATGTAATCGCCGCCAACATGATAAGAGATTCTTACCCAATCAAAATTAGATATAACTAGATTGCAAATGAAAATTAAGTATAGATTTCAAAGGTCATATGACTGATTAAGCATTGTAAAGGGTGGCTTAGCAGCAGGGCCTGTGGTTCATGAAGTTAATATTTGCTCTACATAAGATTAGCCATAAGAGTACGAATCATTAAACTAAAAAGTGGGTACCCCCAAAATCTTGAAAATGAAAAAGAAAAAATAATTCAAGGCTCAGTCAGACAAAATAACAAACAGCTAAAGTGCATGGCAGTGAAACGACCAATGGTTTCAGAAAGATCAAAAGTAATGAAGTTAAAGCAAAGGCCGAAGTCAGGCCTGAAACTCATGTTAGTGTGATGTGAATGAGGATGAGAAAGATGATGAAGTTAACTCCTGATAGACCACCAGTCTATCTAACATATTCCAGACGCAAAAAGGGCAAGGGAAATTAGGTTTGCTGATTACAAGGCTGAAATTATGGCTGGGGTTACAAAGTTGATATTGGCAAATATTATGATGCTTAAATTAAGGGATTGATGATTGCTATTTACTTTGTTTAGTTTTCTTTGAAAGTTATAAATAGGAGGGAGTTTAGAGGAGAAAGGGATCCAGAAAATTATAATTGAGTGTGTTCATTTGGAGAGTTTCCAGTCTCTAGAATTGCTGAAAGAATTAGGAGAGAGCCAACCTCTATAATTGTTGGTATTTCATTGTTCTAGTGTTTTTATTGTTTCACTAAATAAATAATCAAGTTATTTTAGTTGTCTAGTACCGGTTTCTATCAATTGGTATCAGAGCAGGTCGCTAGGGAATAATGGAGACGAGGAGTCAGGCGCAGCGGGTCGAGAATGTGGAAGGAGCGCTTGATACTGTCCAAGAAGAAGTTGGGATGATGAAGGAGGAGATGGCTTCACTGCGGGAGGAGATTAATCTGAAGTTTGAACAGATGCAGGCTCTCGGAAACTCAAACCGAGGCGAATCTTTCTCACATACGAGAGGACGTAATGCTGGAGTCGCAGGGGAAGGGAGTGGAACATCATTTGGTGGGAATAGGAACGAATCTCGCCTTCGAAAGCTGGATATGCCAATATTTGATGGGGAGAACCCGGACGGATGGATTTATAAGGCTGAGCGTTATTTCACTATCAATCAATTCTCCGCAGCGGTAATTAGTTTGGATGGAGACGCACTAGCATGGTATCAATGGGAGGAACAAAGGATGCCTATAGAGACGTGGGATCAGATGAAGAGAAAGATACTGCGGCACTTTCGATCAGACCAAGAAGGGTCGTTGCAGGAGCAATGGGCAGCGTTGGTTCAAGAGGACTCTGTGAGCATGTGCAGGAGTATCGACGAAGATTTATTGCCATGTCTTCTCCACCACACTCAAAGGTTATCATGTCCTCGAACCGGTGGAAGTCCGTTTGGTGCCTCAAAAACTACAGGAAACTTGTTTATGGTTGATAACAGCCACGTCGGAATGGTTGGTACCTCCTCGTCTTTCACCTCCATTCGGTAGATTTCCACTAACATTCCTGAGCCTTCTTGTTGAATAATCTTCATCATTGACTTCAATGACACCAATGATCGCCCAAGGGAAGGGTCTCCTTTGAGTGTCACTGTTTGATCCCCGACCTGAAATTTCATAACCTGAGTTTTCCAATTTGTTTGAACGGTTCCAAGTTTCTCCAGCCACTGAACTCCCAAAATTATGTCTGCACTTCCAAGTTCTAAAGGCAGTAAATCCTCCACAATTTCAGCCCCTTGCAGATATATTGAGACACCTTGGCAAACCCCTCTGCCTTGAACCGAACTACCAGTACCCAATGTCACTCCATATGATGCAGTTTCTGCTATCGGGATCTGTAGTTTCCCGGCTGTCCTTTGGGAAATAAAATTATGTGTTGCTCCCGGATCCACTAGCACCACGACTTCTTGAGCTCCCATCTTTCCTTTTAATTTCAAAGTCTTCGGTGAAGACAAACCAGCGACTGAATTGAGCGATACTTCAGCCATTTGGTTAATTTCAGCAAGCTCTTGATCTACCATTTCTTTTTCGCCATTGACCCCTGCTATCCCCTCCAAAGTTTCTTCGGTTTCATCGTGTACCAGTAACACGCTCATCTCCTTCTTTTTACAACGGTGTCCTGGAAACCATCTTTCATCACATCTGTAGCAGAGACCACGCTTCTTCTTTTCTTGGAGTTCTGAATTGGTCAGCCGTCGTACCTCGCCAGCCTGTTTAGACGTTCCTGTAGCCTGTCCATTAGGTATCGTCCGAATCCCGATAATCGGAGTTGTACTTCCTGCAGATGGCACTAGCGCTGATGTTTTTCTAGTTGTACTCTCTGGTATCACCAATTTACTCGTCTTTGGTATCACCAACCTTTCCTTATAACACAATAACCCATTCACCACGGAAACACCGGAATGTTGCTGCAAATTTCGCGTTATGTCCTCTTTGACACGATTAATAAAATCATCCTTCTCTAGCTCTTGTTGTAGTTGCTCCCAGAACTGCCATTGCGGTACAAATAACGCAGTCAGATCAGCCATCTCTTGTTTTCGAGAAAGTGCATCCGCCACCTTGTTGCTGGCACCTTTCTTGTACTCGATGTCAAAGTTGTACCCCATTAATTTTGTTAGCCACTTCTGATATTCTGTTCCTACAACCCGCTGCTCCAACAAATATTTCAGGCTTTGTTGATCAGTACGTACTGTGAACCGCTTACCAAGCAAGTACGGTCTCCATTTAATGACAGCGAATACGATAGCCATTAGTTCCTTCTCGTATATTGATTTAAACCTTGCTTGTGTGCCCAGGGTGTGACTAAAAAATGCAATTGGTTGTTGCTCCTGCATCAGCACAACACCAAGACCAAATCCGGAGGCATCAGTCTCAACAATGAAAGGGCGACTGAAGTTAGGCATAGCTAGTACAGGTGCGGAGGTCATAGCTTTTTTTAATTCCTGAAAGGCTTCCTCGGCCCGGGAATTCCATCTGAACTTGTCCTTCTTCAGCTGCTCCGTTAATGGGAGGGCTATTTGAGCGTATCCGGCTACAAATTTTCGGCAATATCAACTTTGTAACCCCAGCCATAATTTCAGCCTTGTAATCAGCAAACCTAATTTCCCTTGCCCTTTTTGCGTCTGGAATATGTTAGATAGACTGGTGATCTATCATTACCCCCCGCCCAGACTTTCACCTTGTCCTCAAGGTGGAAATTAGGAAACTGATTGTGTATCATAGAATAGCCTTCCCATGTGGCTTCAAAATCCGGGAAATCCTTCCACTTAATTAATACTTCTCTCTCTCTTGTTGTCCCATGTTTGCTTGGGCGGACTCCCAAAAGAGATTCTGGTTCCACTACTAATTCCAGATCTTGGTTGAGCTGGTTGGGAATTGTGGTTGATGACGCAAACGAGCCCAATGCACGCCGAAGCTGGGAAATGTGAAAGATCGGATGAATTGAAGTGGTGTCCGGTAAATCTAGTCGGTAGGTTACCTTCCCTGCTCGCTGCAGCACTCGATAGGGTCCATAAAACCGAGCAGCAAGCTTCTCATACTTGCGTTTGGCTATTGAACGTTGTCGATACGGACGAATCTTCATGAACACTAAATCTCCTTCTTGAAATTCTTCGTGATGTCTTTTCTGATCAGCTTGAGTCTTCATTTTCTGTTGAGCACGCAGTAAGTGAACAAGCAAATCATCCAAAATGGAGTCCCTTTCATCTAAGGTCTCATCCACTGCTGAAACCACAGAGGTACCACGTTCATAGCGGATCAAAGCTGGTGGATCGCGTCCATATAGGGCCCGAAAAGGAGTGCAGTGAGTTGACGAGTGAAAAGAAGTGTTGTACCAATATTCTGCCCATGGCAGCCAGTGAGCCCACGACTTTGGTTTTTCTGAAGCAAAGCACCGTAAATACGTTTCAAGACCCCGATTGACCACCTCTGTCTGCCCATCGGTTTGGGGGTGATAAGCTGTACTTCTTTTAAGCATTGTTCCCTGGTTCCTGAATAATTCTTTCCAGAAAAGACTCAAGAAAATTGGATCGCGATCTGATATGATGGTTTGTGGAACACCATGAAGTTTGACGACATCTTTTGTAAAAGCTGCTGCAACTATTTTTGCTGTAAAAGGGTGTCGTAAACCGATGAAGTGTGCATACTTTGTGAGTCTATCCACCACCACTAATATAGTATCTGCACCGTCTGATCGGGGTAGGCCTTCGATGAAATCCATTGTGATATCGTCCCATACTCTAGCAGGAATCGGAAGTGGTTGTAGTAAGCCTGCAGGAGTGGTGGCTAAGTACTTGTTTCGCTGACATGTCTCACATTCCTGAACATACTTGCTAATGTCTTTTCGCATCCCCACCCAATAAACCTCTGCTGCTGCTCGCTGAAAAGTAATTGTGATATCGTCCCATACTCTAGAGGTTTAGATGGATGAGATCTCACCTGTTCTGAAACCAAGTCAGCGAAATATGGTGTAAGATATGCTCGCAATTATTAGCGTTTATGTCATACACCCAGAACATGAAAGGTGGTACATCGCAATTATTAGCGTTTATGTCAGTTGTCATGGACCTTACTCTGCAAGATCTTCTTCACTTCTTTGTTTGGGTATATCTCTTACATAAGCCTCTGCTTACTTTTGCTAAGGTTGTTCAATTAACCATGCTCCGGTTAACTCGTTAAAAGCCTGATTTCAACTCAACTCCTGGCAATTTGAAGTTGAGCTTGAATATGTGTTAATGAGTCAGGCTCAACTGGGAAGTAGTAGAGTCGAACTTGAACCTAGATTCCTTGGCTTGAGCCAACCCCTTCGACTCAAATTAGTTGGTGCAAGTGCTAAGATTGGGGATGACCCCAGAAAATTCTTGAATATATACTGTAACATGAGCAAAATTAGTGCTAACTTTTCTAGAAAATTTTGGTGCAGCATGTTGTATTTGTCCTTTCCTATTCCAAAAAGTTGATGCCGATACCCACTATTATAGCCTAAAAAGTTTATAACAGAAGAATTATAAATTCATGGCCACTATGGAGTTGATGTTACTGATTATCCATACATGATCATTTCAGGATGACACTAAGTTTGAATTTATACTGTTACTCGATAAACCACACCTCTGCAACATATGCCGCTGCAGCCACCAATTTAATTCCTGGAATTACGTTCGTGATGGCTGTTCTTCTAAGGTATCTTGGAAACTTAAAAATGTTATCATTACTATGTCCATCTTTAGGATGAATGTTTCTTGGGGGCTATATCATGGATATTAAGATGCTCTTTTTATTTTCCAAAAAAAAAAAAAAAAAAAAAAACTTGGGTAATTTTACGTTTAAAAAACTAACATAAATCACTGCTATTTTTCAAAATTAACGATTAATTTGGTTGATGATTAATGGGTTTCGGGTGAAACGATCATGGACATTTCAGGATGGAAAGCATTGACATAAAGCAACTGAGTGGAATGGTTAAGGTGCTTGGATTTATTGTCAGTGTTTGTGGGGATCTGGTATTTGCTTTCATCAAAGGTCCTCCTTTAACGTTCATGAACAGGACTAATCATGCTTGCAGCAAACACAGCATGGTCTTTCTGGGCTGTAATTCAGGTTATCTACTGTCCATTTGTTGGTCAATCCTTATTGATCCGTTTAAACATATTCATGTCCGTGATAGAGAGAGGGCTGATAGCAGTTGTCATCTGTTAAACTTCCAGGCTCCTCTTGTGAAGCAATATCCAGCAAAGCTACGCCTTATTACTCTTCAATGTTCGTTTAGCTGCATACAAGCAGCTGTTTGGGGCATTGCAACAGAGAAAAACATATCATCTTGGAAGCTTGGATGGGATGTCAATCTTTTCTCAGTGGCCTACTGTGTACGTAATTTAACTTCTTTCCTTCCATCATTGCATTTAAGAAGTTTCCTCACTTCGCAAACAAACTAAAATGCCCAATTGACATCATATCAGGGTTGAATTAAAGCTAAATAAAGATTGTGTGGGAAATAGAAAAGTTAATAATTGAACAAGAAATGCAGGGTGTGTTGGTCACAGGGGTGAATAATTGGTTACAAGTATGGGCTATTGAGAAGAAAGGTCCAGTCTTCACAGCAATGTTCACTCCAGTAGCACTAATTATAACTGCTATCTTTTCTGCCATCTTTTGGAAGGAAATCTTTCACTTAGGAAGGTATCATTTTCTTAACTTCATTCTTACAAACACTTTAAATTGTCGTCCGTCCGCTCCTTATACTTTTATCTTTTCTTGTTCTTCAGTCTTTTGGGGGCAATATTACTTGCTGGTGGACTCTACAGCGTCCTTTGGGGGAAGAAAAGAGAGGTAGAATTAAAAGCAATTGAACAAAAATTGACACAACCCAAAGAGGAAACTGTGCTGCAATCAATTACACACCAGTGAAGGCTATACAGTTACGAAGAAGCAGCGTAAAGTACAAAAGAATAAAGCTCAACTTGTTCTGATGGAAATGGCAACTGTTTTGGTAAAACCATGGCAAAGGCCTCACATTGTGGAATCGGTATATGCTGTCCAGGATCACATTTAACTAATACACGTTTATCACACACAATAATCGTGATTCCTTATATGCACATTCTGACAATCATCAAATGAATTTTGCTTTGGTTAGATGATGCAGGGTTATTCTCTCCTCATTTACGACTCAAGAATCTGCACCAAGTTCCTTTTCCTTTGGTTAGATGATGCAGGGTTATTCTCTCCTCATTTACGACTCCACTCCACCACCATTCCTTTTCTCGGTTTTGCACTCCATTTGTTATATCGCATTCAAGTTCCTTTATTTTTTCTCGGATTTCCCTGTCTGGCTTAAAGAAGCATAGATATCAAACGTTGTTGACAGAAGAAAAAAAAGTACGCTCCATTTCAAACAATTCTCATTTGATGATTGTCAAAATCACATATAAGGAATCGCACGAGTAATATAAATTGCTATCTGGTTAAACATGATCCTGGACAGCATAGCATATACCAATTGCAAAATGTGAGGACTTTTGTATCATGATTTTAACAAAACAATTGTCATTTTTAACAGAATAAGTTGAACTTTATTCTTTAATTAAAAATACCTCCTTGGCATCTCCTTCACTGGTGAGTGATTGATTGCAACGCAGTTTCCTCTTTGGATTGTGTCAATTTCTGTTTAATTGCTTTTAATTCTGCCTCTTTCTTCTTCCCCCAAAGGACGATGTAGAGTCCCCCAGCAAGCAATGTAGCTCCCAAGACACTGAAGAACAAGAAAAGATGGCAGTTTTGAGTGGTCAACAATTTGAAGCATTTGAAACGATATACTCCCTCCGCCCTGGATTGATTCCTACTTTTTTTGTTGTTACTTTGAATGAACTTTGAGCAATAGTTTTAAGTTGATTTAGTTATCCTAATTAAATCCAAAACTTGCTATTGACAGACCATTATAATACTATCAATTGACAATTTTTTGATTTTCACTACGATAAGTAATTTAAGCTAAAATTATTGCTCACAGTTCATTCAACAACAACAACAACAAAGCCTTAGTCCCAAAATAATTTGGGGTCGGCTAACATGAATCCTCACAGTTCATTCAAAGTAACAAAAAAAAAGTAGGAAGACCATTCAAGGACGGAGGAAGTAGTAATTTGAGTAAGGAAATGAGACCTTCCCAAGTGAAAGATTTCCTTCCACAAGATGACAGAAAAGATAGCAGTTATGATTAGTGCCAATGGAGTGAACATCACTGTAAAGACTGGGTCTTTCTTCTCAATAGCCCATACTCTTAACCAGTTAGTCACCCCTGTGACCATCACACCCTGCATTCTTGTTCAATAACACCAGTTCAAGATTAGAGGATTTAGCGTAATAAAATCTGTACGCAGAATTTTCAAAAGATTTCAACTGATTGCAGGAGCGTCTATTAACCACTGCAGTATCCTAGTTTCATCAAATACAAAGGGGAAATTTTTCTCACTTTTCCATGACCACTTTAAAATGAAATTTATGAGGGAACTTGTCAAATATCAAATGCAAGGACGGAGGGAAAGATATTACGTACACAGTAGGCCACAGAGAGAAGGTTGACATCCCATCCAAGCTTCCAAGAGGATATCTTCCTCTCTGTTACTATGACCCAAACAGCTGCTTGTATGCAGCTACACAAAGATTGAAGAGTAACAAGGCGCAGCTTTGCTGGATATTGCTTCACAAGAGGAGCCTGGAAATGTAACACATGACAACCTCTATTAGCATTCCCTAAAAAAATAAAAAAATAATAAATAATAGTATTCTCTCTATCACAGACATGGAGATGTTTGAAAGGACCAACGAGCTTGACTAACCTGAATTACAATCCAGAAAGACCATGCTGTGTTTGCTGCAACCATGATTAGAGGACCTTTTACAAAGTTCCCTTCGGAACTATGCTCCATCGACGTGCTATGAGTTTCATTTTTGTAGTCCTGATTCCGGGTAATGAACGTTAAAGAAGGACCTTTGATGAAAGCAAACACCAGAGCCCCACAAACACTGACAATAAAACCAACCACCTTAACCATCCCACTCCATTGCTTTATGCCAATGCTTTCCATCCTGAATCGTCCAACATCATTTCACCCAAAACCCAGCAAGCATCAACCAAATTAAACTTCAATTTTGAAAAAAAAATGTACCAAATTTATGTCAGTTATTGTTCAAGTAAATCATCAAAGATTTTGGTTCTTTTTATTTCTTTTTTCAAAAAAACAGAGCATCTCAAAATCCATGAGTTCGTCCAAAAGTAACGTTTATTGTAACGATGAACATAGTAATGATAACATTTTTAGTTTTCCAAGATACCTAAGAAGAACAGCCATCACGAACGTAATTCCAGGAAGCAAATTGGTGGCTGCAGCAGCATATGTTGGAGAGGTGTAGTTGATCGAGTAACAGTATAAATTCAAACTTAGTGTCATCCTGAAATGAAAATATATCAATAATAATCAGTAACATCAACCATGTACTGCCATCAATTAAAAATTCTTCTGTCATGAAATTTTGGACTATAATAGGGTGTCGACCTTAACTTTTTGGAATATGAGAAATACAGCATGCCGCCACCAATTTTTTTTTCAGAAAAAGTTGGCACTAATTTTGCTCATGTTGCTATATAGTGTCCATTTCAAGTATTTTCTGGGCTCTACCCCCACTACCAAACTGAGGCAGGGTTCACTTTTGGCTCTTTCCATTCTAACCATTTTGAGTCAAAGGGGATTGGATCAAGCCAAGTAAGTTCAAGCTCGATTCTACTACTTCACACTTCACAGTTCGCTCTATAAATGATCTGATAGCAACTATTAGTTGAGCCATGTTCAAAAATACTACTCTCTCCGTCCCAAAAATGAATGTCTGAAAATTTTCAAGATAAATAATCCACGCATATTTCGTGGTTATGCCTAGCTTATCAAGCAAAGTCAAGAATGAATCATTAACACATGGTCAAGCTCAACTTTAACACACCAGGAATTGAGTTGCAATCAAGCTTTTAACGAGTTAACGTGAGAACAGTTCATTGAACAGCCTTAGCAAAAGCAGACAGACGTTTATAAAAGAAATATACCCAAACAAAGTAGCAAAGAAGATCTTGCAGAGTACGGTCCATGACAATTGAGCAGAAGTATTCCTGTGGAAGAGGGAAACATTAAATTCTAAGAATAAGCAAATCAAGTAAGAGTTTAAACAAATATATATTGGTGTCACCTTTCGAAGAAGAAAGTAAATGGAGCTAAAGAAAGAGTGGCAAATGTTTGCCGATAGAAAACAAAAACATAAGGGTTCATCCCATGAGATCTTGCTGCCTTGGAGAACAAAGCCATTCCAGCGAAGATTGACTGTGCAATAATCATTGCTATATAAGGCATATTCCTCTCAATAGCCATTACACAGGAAAGTGAGCCTTTCATGTTGCACTATATCTGGAATATTGCTTTGGAGACATTAAACATGGAAATTCTAACATTTATTATTCATACAGAAACACTTCTACAGAAGTTCCCGTCAGTGGAAAGAGTCTCACCTTCCATTCAGAATCACCACTTTTTTTCCAAGGAAAAGATTTTCAATAATTGAGCCATTTGGCTATTTTTTTATTTGAAACGACCAATGGTTTCAGAAAGATCAAAAGTAAAATTATTGTTCAGAAAGATCAAAAGTAATGAAGTTAAAGCAAAGGCTGAAGTCAGGCCTGAAACTCATGTTAGTGTGATGTGAGTGAGGATGAGAAAGATGATGAAGTTAACTCCACTACAAGGACATATGGTGCACTAAGAAGCTATTGTGAGTGTTGAATTCGGGAGTGTCATTCCATTCGTGCAGTGATGTGGATGAGATGGAACAATATACCTCAGACAATTTTGTGGTAACTTTTGTCATGATGACAATCCGAACAAAATCATAAGGAAGAGAGACGTTCGAGTCAAGGCACCAAATGAGACTGTTTTGCAGTTGTGTGATGTTCCACACATTTTGAGTTTAAAGACACTTGATTTCCATAGGGCAGCTGGATAGCTTTTGTCATGATGACGATCCAAACAAAATAATATGCGCTTAAGTTTCACATACTCCCTCCATCCCGCCCGAAATGGTAAAGTTTGTGTCTTGCACACGAGAATTAAGAAAAGTGACGTAGGAAAGAAAAAAAGTGTATAGTGAAATACATGTTGCGAGTGAAAGTGAAATACATGTTGCGAGTGAAAGGTGATGTAGAAAATAGAAAGTGGGATTGGGAATAGTTAGTGGATATTTATTGTGACAGTATGATAAGTAAATCTCACAAATAAAAAAGAATAGTTAGTGAATATTTATTGTGATAGTATGACAAGTGAGTCTCTTAAATAAAGAAGTAATAAAAAACTTTTCATTTTTGAATTGTGACCTTTTTCGAAAGAGACGCCCAAAAAGAAAATATTATTCTATCATGTGAAGACCCCATATTTATCTTCGGCCCGGACCGGCAAATTCTAAATACAGGGAGTTTAAAATACAGGGATCCCGGGAAATTACTAATTTGCCCCTTTATATACCAATTTTTTTTTTTTATCATTTCAAACACTCTCTCTCTCAGACTCTCCCTCTTCTCTGTGAACGAACGAGAGAAAGGCGATTTCAATCGACTCGCAACAACGGAAAAAGGAAAAATCGATAATGGTGAGAGTAAAAATCCCGCCCCAACCCCGCCGCACCGGGAGCCGACGCTACCGCCAAAGTAATCGTCGCCGAGCGTCCTCTTCGACCGTGCCCGTAAAGAAGGTAAACTTAAACCTAATTTAATGGGACATCTCGAGTGAAACCACTCGAGATGAATCTCGAGCGGGTTTATACGAGATGTCTCGTATAAACCCACTCGAGATGCATCTCGAGTGGTTTCACTCGAGATGTCATCCCACCGTTGTTGTTGATTTGTGTTAGATTGTTTAAAATTGAATCCAAGTTTTGGCATAAACCGGGTAGCAATGAACCGGGTTTTAATGGGACATCTCGAGTGAAACCACTCGAGATGCATCTCGAGTGGGTTTATACGAGATGTCTCGTATAAACTCCACTTCGAGATGCATCTCGAGCGGTTTCACTCGAGATGTCATCCCACCGTTGTTGTTGATTTGTGTTAGATTGTTTAAAATTGAATCCAAGTTTTGGCATAAACTCGGGTAGCAATGAATCGAGTTTTAATGGGACATCTCGAAGTGAAACCACTGAGATGGTCTCGAGTGGGTTTATACGAGATGTCTCGTATAAACCCACTCGAGATGCATCTCGAGTGGTTTCACACGAGATGTCTCTAATGTATTGTCTCTCTCTTATTTGTGTTTTTGTAGGCACGTGAACCTACGACCGTTTCACTAGAAAGAGGAAGGCCGATAAGCTGTTGAGAGAGAAGAAAACCGGAGGAAGGCTCCGGCACGAGGGAGCCACAATGATGATGAGCGTGGAGGAGGAGGCGGCGGTCGATAGGGATAGTGGGGAGGAGGAGGAGGATAGTTCGATGGGGAGGAGGAGGAGGATAGTTCGATGGGGAGGAGGAGAGTGATAGTTACGGTGGTGGAGGTGGAGGTGGAGGTGGAGGTGGAGGTGGAGATGGAGATGATGATGATGCGGAGGTGGAGGTGAGGAGGAGGTGGAGGAGGAGCAGGAGGAGGAGGAGGATATAGTAGAGCCTCCTGACCCATGAGACATGGGAGGAGGCGGGGGTCGAGGTTGTGGCTATCGGGCGGGGACGGGGAGGAGGCAGGGTGTGGAGGGGCGACCATCACGGCGGCTTGAGAGGGACCCCCGGTGGTGGCCCGCAGGATGTTTCCTTGCTATACGGGTTCGGTGATCACCGAGCCGGACAGATTTGGAGTGACTCCATTAGTGAGTCATTAGTGACTTTCCAGACGAGACCGACGCATCACGGATAGGTAAGCTACTAATTAATGTGATATGTTTAAAATCTTGAAGTCATTTATACCACACACACACCGTAAATATTCCTTTACTTATCCCATGCCGCTTTTCTCGAGAATTGATTATATTTTTTGTTTCGAATCAACAGTTCGACCGCTGATGCGCATCCGGCCGCCGATAGAGCCCTGGCCGGCCCTCGTGGATGCGTCGGGCCTCCAGCCCAGTTTGCACGGTGCGGTCATTCGTAGGCCGAACCATGCGCTGCTACGGCATTTTTGGAACGGTGGTCTCCACGAGACTAACTCGTTCCATATGCCTTGGGGGAGATGACGATCACGCCGCATGACGTCTTTCATATCCTAGGTATGTTGTTGTTATATACTACACTCCGTCCCGCACGACTTAGGATTTTGGTCAACTTGAGTTCACTTGGACCGAGTAATTTAAGCAAAAAAATAATTATCCAAATAAAATTCTAAAAATTGTTATTGTATCAAGCCTATATGAACCGTCTACATTCATGTCGGCATTACTGTTTATTTTTATAAATTCATCTCTTGTCCGAAATGTTTATGTTCATTTTCATTTTACAGTATCACCGCAGAGGCCGACCGTTCGGTATCCGGACCCAATAAGCCGACCTATCCGCATCCGTAGCCACCTCGTTGATCGGCACTGGGTACTCATTGAGGAGGTCGAGCGCCTATTTACTCAGAGGGGGCATGACAGATGCCCAAACAAGTGCGTCCGCGTATATCCCGCACCTATTGGGCCGCACGATGTTCGTGGACAAGAGCGGGATAAGGTGCCCGCAGCCTCTACCTTCCTCGCATGGATCTGCAGCCTCCCCACTCTCTCCTGGGGATCGGCCACTTTGGCATATATGTACCGAGAGTTGGGGAAGGCGTCCGATCCGGATGCAAGCAGATGGGCGGTCGTGCGGCTCTCCTAGAGGTACATCTTACTCCATTCACTTTCTTTTTACCGTCTACTCCCCCCACCTCTCGTTATTAAATGTTGCATTTGAGTAGTTTTTAATACTTTTTTACATACATATCAGCCCGGATATACGAGTACTTTCCGGTTTTCGGCGAGTTACCGACCCGCAAGGGCAAAGAGGCGCCCGAGAGCCCGTAGATGGTCTCGTGATGATTCTACTGGGAGGTCGTTCGATCATCTCAGGCAAGATCGCCGCATTCTCGATGTGATGGGGGCCGACAGTGTGAGTTATTCATATTAAAACCGTTATACGTTTTTGTGTCCTTCCTTCCGATATTATGTTGACTTTGCCTAACAATGTCTACTCACAAAGTTATTTGGACTCCTTATGGGACCGGGTCGGACACGACACGCTCGTTTCATACTACAGGGGTGTTATACGCTTCGTGACATCACCGAGGCGTATACGGCCGATCGTGTGACTGTGCAGCCGGTACTGGGCCAGAGGATCCCTGCATCGCCCCCATAGCGAGCGAGATATGCGTTTTGGCAAAGGGTCGAAGGGGTATCGAAGCATTATGGTGGTGACATAGATCGACTGGGGCGAGATTGGGTTGAGCCTGGCATGGCGGAGTTCGTGGCCGATACCCGCTGGGGCCACTATTTACAGGAGATCATCCCGCGCCCGTTCCTCACGTGACTCCGGATTATATGGCTTGGTTTCAGGCGAGGAGTCATATTCGGATAGCTAATCCGATACACGATCCCCCGGTGACATTCCACCTCCCCCACCTCCCCAAGCCGATGTTCCACCGCAGCCCTACGGTTGCAGAGGCACGAGCTAGGCTACGCCTATCACGACGGATGAGAGGTTCCCGAGAGGACGGCAGAGCTACTCTTAGAGAGATCTACGAGATGTTAGGAGGTCCCACTTAGGATTTATTTGTTTGCTTCGGTTTGAACTTGTAGTGGACACCTTTTTAGATTGCTTTTAGTTTTGTTGTTGATGTTGTGTTGTAACTCCACTTCCTTTAATATTTTGACCAATGTCATAAGCATGAAAAAGTCTTAAAATGTCATCTAGATCTTAGAAAAAATTTAAAAAAATAAAAAACCTATACGTGTACCACTTTCGATGCTCGGGACATATTCCTTAAAACCCTAAAAAATGGGACATTTTTGTAACTCCACTTCCTTTAATATTTTGACCAATGTCATAAGCATGAAAAAGTCTTAAAATGTCATCTAGATCTTAGAAAAAATTTAAAAAAATAAAAAACCTATACGTGTACCACTTTCAGCATGCTCGGGACATATTCCTTAAAACCCTAAAAAATGGGACATTTTTGTAACTCCACTTCCTTTAATATTTTGACCAATGTCATAAGCATGAAAAAGTCTTAAAATGTCATCTAGATCTTAGAAAAATTTAAAAAATAAAAAACCTATACGTGTACCACTTTCGGATGCTCGGGACATATTCCTTAAAACCCTAAAAATGGGACATTTTTGTAACTCCACTTCCTTTAATATTTTGACCAATGTCATAAGCATGAAAAAGTCTTAAAATGTCATCTAGATCTTATAAAAAATTTAAAAAAAAATAAAAAACCTATACGTGTACCACTTTCAGATGCTCGGGACATATTCCTTAAAACCCTAAAAAATGGGACATTTTTGTAACTCCACTTCCTTTAATATTTTGACCAATGTCATAAGCATGAAAAAGTCTTAAAATGTCATCTAGATCTTAGAAAAATTTAAAAAAAATAAAAAACCTATACGTGTACCACTTTCAGATGCTCGGGACATATTCCTTAAAACCCTAAAAAATGGGACATTTTTGTAACTCCACTTCCTTTAATATTTTGACCAATGTCATAAGCATGAAAAAGTCTTAAAATGTCATCTAGATCTTAGAAAAAATTTAAAAAAAAATAAAAAACCAGGGTTTATGGAAAATATGACATCTCGTGTATATTAACACGAGATATCTATATGAAATCTCGTGTATAACTACACGAGATGATATTTGAACATCTCGGGTAGACTTACACGACATAAATCTCGTGTAAATGTACCCGAGATATGTCGTGTAAGTCTACCCGAGATGTAAGAGGACATCTCGGGTAGACTTACACGAGACGGGCAGGGGCAGCGATGGAACAAATTAGATCCCTGTATTTAAGATCCCTGTATATAAATATATCCGCCCGGACCCCTAAAACACTAGGACCGATCCTGCTTAAACCCTAATTAGCACCACAATTAATTATTAATTTCGTAGCACATACCTTTTTCAGAAACTGGCCAGAAACCGGACCGGAATTGGGAGTGTCATCTTTTCCTTAGGTTGAAGATTGATTTTCAACCCACTTCACTTCAAACACCTCGCAGAGGGAAAGAAGAAAAAAAAAAAAAAAAAGAAGAGGTGGGCAAATTTTGGGAGAAATTGTTAGAAATTAAGGAATTGAAGTCGGCATTCACATTCACGTCTTCGTAATTGCAAGGTTTGTCCTCTTTTCTTTTTGAATGTTGTTAGTTTATGGTAATTTTAGTTGTCAAAATTCTCGATAAGAGTTTATTTGTGCAATTTTATGTAATTTGTAGTTAAAATTATTGTGATTTGGGAAGTTATTTTTTTTAATTTTAAGGAACGAAACTATTGCATTGCAATTTTAAACAAATTTGTTGCAATTTTAAGGTAGTTAGTTTTTTTTTTTTTTTTTTTTTTTTTTAAGTAATCTAACTATTTTGAAGCAATGTTAAAGCAAAATTATTGTTCAATTTGAAGGTAGTAATTTAAATTTGGTGTTTGTTTAGTGTATATTCCCTCCGTCCCGGTTCACTTGGCACCAACTCTTTGGGTGTAGGAATTAAGGAAAAGTGATGTAAGAAAGAGAAAAAGTTAAATGTTGTGAGTATGAAGAATTAAATAGGAGAGAGAATGAGTGGGAGGAATAGTTAGGAGAGAGAATGTTGTGAGTGTAAAAGTGAAGTAGGAGAGAGAATGAGTGGAGGGAATAGTGAATATTCCTTTCCATTTTGGGCAGTGCCAAGTAAAGTGGGACGACCCAAAATAGAAATTAGTGCCAAGTGAAGTGGGACGGAGGGAGTATATTATTGTTAAACAAATTTTGTTCATGTGTTTTAGAAATGTAAGTATGGTATTTGTGTGTTTTAGAACGTGAACAAACCCTTCATTGATCTCAGACCAATTAATTCAATTGTATTGACTTCACATGCGTCACATTGGTCTCATTACATTTGGATTGAACGAGAGGTTGAGAGAATAAGATTTAGACGTGGTACGGAGCTCCCAGAAAAGTTGGATCCTAGGATAGAGCGAGGACTTTATGAGGTTGGATTTTACGATGTGTATAAGTTGGGTCAATACAAGCATGATTGTCCTTTGGTAAAGGCTTTAATCGAGTGATAGCTAGCGTCCAGAGACTCACATTTTCACTTACGTGTTGGGAAAATAACGATCACTTTAGAGGATGTTGGTGTGTTATTCGGCGTTCCTATAGATGGATGAGATGTCACATGTTCTGAAACCAAGTCAGCGAAAATATGGTGCAAGATATGCTCGCAATTATTAGCGTTTATGTCATATGCCCAGAACATGAAAGGTGGTACATTGCCTCTTATTAGGGTTCTAGACGACTTCCCTGAGTTCAAAAGTGGTGTCCCCGGTTTAAGATTGACATGTATATTCGAGGTTATATTTTTCTATGTATGAGGGCATATCTTATGCCAAATTCAAGTAATAGCTGAGTGAAGATGATGTACCTCTCACTGCTCAGGAAAATTGATAAGATACTTGAGTACAGGTGGAGCAGTGCAGTGTTGTCCTTTTTGGATAGGGAGTTATGTGCGGCGAAGCCCGATTCAAAAGGATGTGCTTAGGATTCTTGACTATTTTACAGGTTTTTCAATTATATTTGATTACATTGTAGTTGTGGATTGAATATATTTTCTAAGTGCCACTAAATCTATTTTTTTGTTTAGTTTTAGGCTTGAGAGAGGTTGTTGTGTACACAACCTAGTAGGATACAGGGAGATCTGATACTCCAGGGATCCATCACTACGGTTCTTCAGACTCACATTTAAATAGAAATTGCATGAAAACTCTTTCACTAAGCACTCAATAGTTCACTTTCGAGTTGTGCTCTTTTTTATGTTGAATCGCAGATTCCTCTTAATGTGAAACTTCTTTATCTCATATTACACCTCATTCTTCTTTGAAAATCGAATACCTTTGAAAATTTCGTCACTCTCTGCATTCCATTTTAAAAACGGCTAATCAACCTACATAGGTAATGTACTTTTGAGTTATCATCATATAAGGCAATGTACACGATTGTGACAAAAATGACCAACGTGCTTTTTCATCCATTATCAAATAAGGCAATATACCATTTTTTTTTTTTAACAAACGACATTAAATTTTTTTAACTGAAATCTGACTTGGCAACTAAAATGTTAATTTGTTAATCTAGTCAGCAACTGTAATGACCCTAACCCTAGGCACTATTTTAGTATCATATTATATGCATTTTATATTAATTGTTGACTTTATGTGCTTATTTTATGTCTTTAATTGGTTGTGAAATAATTTTAAAGCTTTAGGATTTAAATGGAAATAAGTTAAAAAAAAAACATATTGTGGTGCAAGTATAATAATTGAAAATAAGTAAAATATTGAAAGTAGTCAAGGTGTGTTATGGAAGAATTAGAAATTGAGGAGTTAGTTGTATTTCTTCAACTTGAAGGGGCTTGAGTGTAGAAATGTGAAAGACCTCAATTAATTGGGAATGGGGGGACCATGACTTCCCCTTATTTTCCTCACCCCTCCTTCTCCTTAGTCAAATGCTACCCATACTTCCCCCATACTCCTCCATCCTCCTCCTCATTTTTCCTCATCATTTTCTTCTTCCTTCTCCCTAAAATTTTCATGGAAACTCTTCCATGAAAGCTTCCCTTATCAAGTTCCTAGAGCATTCAATTCTTCACCATTTGGCAATCCGATTGTACTTCCGTGTTTGGGGCAACTAGGGGAGCTTATCAAGCCAAGAAAATCCTTAATCCATCCTATATTTGCTAAGGTGAGTTATTATGACTTTCCCTTCATTAAATGTTCATGAATTATGGATGTTGTTATTGTTATGATAATGATTGTTTGATGCTTTGGAAACTTTCCTAGAGTAGAGAAATTGTTTAATGAACTAGATACAAGATTGATATTCATGGAGTTTGATAAAGAAGAAAGAGTATGGTTTAAATGGAAGTAGAAAGGTTAAATGTGAAATGGGTAGTTTAAGGAGTAAAACAACTAAGTATTAAATAGATTAAATCTATCTTATGTGATTAGGAATGAGTGAGTAAGAGAGTGGTGAAGTTAGTAAGCCTTCTTGTGTTCACAATTTAGAGGAAGCTTGGGTTGGATTTTGGATTTCTTGAAATATAGACTTAGAGCTGTTGTTGGTACCTGAATCTGGCCGTGGCACGAGTCGTGCCCCTTGGCACGAGTCGTGCCCATGGCCAACTCGTGGATACGACTCGTGGAATTGGAGTTAAATCGTTCTGATCAACTTAAGGCTGAAAGAGCACGAGTCGTGCCCTAAGGCACGATTCGTGCCCTGTGGAAATAACGAGTCGTGCCTTGCTAAGGGACGCATGAATCTGGGAAAGGCCAAAGGGGCACGAGTCGTGCCCTGGGGCACGAGTCGTGCCCTGGGGCACGAGTCGTGCCCTGGCCTGGTTACATTGAACCAACTTTAGAGCTGTTTAAACCTATTCAAACTAGAACCAAAATGAAATCTCTTTAACCTAGATTAAAGTAGAATACTTTGGCTACACAATGACATCTTAAGTGATCAAAATGGAATTGGGGAAGTACTTTAAATATTGCTTGGAAAACGCTTGGCAGCCTAGTTTGGCAACTTGACAAATGGGACTCCAACTTGGTAGATTTAACTTGAACCTTTATAGAGTCCATGTATTGTTGTATGATGACTATGTAGGGTGGGTTGATGATACCTTATTGCCTTACTTGAGTTCATATTCATTGATTATACTATGCATAGTGTGTTAAATAAATGTTGCACTATGATATGGGTTGAACATGAGTATATTTTACCATGTGGCTATATTGCTTATCCCTTTTGTGGATTATATTTCAAGTAACTATTATGTGCTTGATAATGTGTTAATCAGCTGATGTTGGGGGTATAACATAATACGATCAATTATGGAAGTGTGACCTAATGTGGTCGGATTATGTTATATCTGTGACCGTCCCCTCCTGTGGCCACAGGTCGGGGTTATAGCATCTGTATTGAGCCAAAAGCCTTACAGAGTTGCTACTATCTTATATGGTTCCCTGAAAAACGGGTCTTATAAGATGTGAGTATTGCTTAAGCAGCTCACCTAAGATTGGGTTTTATTCCCCAATGCTGTACGACTATTGTTCAGACGGGAAAAGGTAAACCGAGGTAATGTAAAGTGTTTACAGCTTTTTCAATGTGTTATATGCAACTTGTTGTGTGTTGCATCTTATTTGGCATATTGATGCATTCATAATAACTTGCTGAGATTTATTCTCACCCCTCTCCCTTTAATGTTTTTAGATCCCGAGACAGGCGGACCGGCCAAGTAAGGGCGGAGAGGAGTTTGGAAGTGAGATTTTGGGGATTGTCGGGGTATGTGTAGGTTGACGTAGAAGGTGTATTTTGGTATAATTCCTTTATGGAGTTTGTATTTATAAACTTTAATTTCTACGTTATAACCACAATCTTTTGTAACTAAAACAGATGAATACTTTCAAAGTTGGTCAACTTTTCCTCCAATGTGGAGAGGAGTGGAGTTATTTTGAAATGGTTATGTTAATTGTGTTTATGTTTGAAAGTTAAATCAAAGTTTTAAAAAGTTTAGGTGATTTGAGTTAGTTTGGGGACGCCTCAACTCGGGACACGTGTTAGGTTTCGGGTCGGGGTCCTCACAGCAACTTTTGGGTTAAAATGTTAAAACTTATGTTGAAAATTAACAAAAAAAAATTCTTCATCATCACTTTCAACCCCAACACCCCTCTTCCAATCCTCCACAATAGCCACCCATCTTCCAAACTCACCACCATAACCATCGCCACAAACCCCAACAACAAGTCCCCACCCAACAAACTCCACCATTTAAAACCCAACACTACCATTTTCCATTACAACCATATTCAAATCAAACCCACAAATTAATCTCACCAATTTTTTGAAATTTTGAAGAAATTACCCAGATTTTTGTAGGTGGAAGATGGAGGTAAAGATGAGATAAGGATTGTTGGTGAGGAAGAGAGAGAGAGAGTGAGAGTTGGTAGAAGATGGAGGTGACAGTGGGGGGAGGGATATTGGTGAGGAAGAGAGACGTAGCGAGAGGAAGGGGAAGAAGGGCAGTAATGAAGGTCAGTGAAGGCGATTAAGGGTGTAGGTGGGTGGATTTGAGGGAGATGAGGGTTTAGGGCTGGAGGGTGGAGGTAGGTTATTTTTGGGAAGATGGAGGTAAAATTAAAGGGTTTGGGTGTAGGAAGGTTTTAGCCCGTCAAATATTCATAATTGTTAGTTTGGTTAACTGGAGTTGGTTTTTTGGCATAGCCACGTCAGAGTCTGTTAACGTCATCTGTTAAAAAAAATATTATATTGCCTTATTTGAAAACAGTTTTGAAAGTACATTATACTAATTAGTCGTTAGTTAGTACGTTTCCTTTCGCGAAAATAGGGTCTAAGTACATTACATAGACTAGTAATTATTCCTTTTGAAAACTTATCTTCATTATTATCATAAATCTCTGATCCTTCTCCAAAATCACGATAAAATTGATAGTTTTCTCTCTCAGTCATCTGATTTTGCCGCACGTCATAAGTAACCAAATGAACTCCCAAATCATTACCCGCCCCCATCATCACCCTTATTCCCGCTAATATCAGTAGCACTACTACAATCTTTATATCCATCACCACAATCTTCATTTAGAAGCGACATAATATTTTCTTCATAATCTTCATCATTTGCCCATTCCTATTCCACATATGTTTGTGTACTTGTACCAACGCCCTTTCACGGTAGCAACACGAAGAACCCATCTGAAAGGTATTCATGTCATGAATATACTCATTTTGTATCGACTCCTCACGTGTTTCAAACTCATCAACAAAATTCATCACGACATACAATTGTAAGCTACTTATCCCAACAAACTGAGCATAAACATCAACCATGACTTCCATACCTATATCATCATCAGTAGGAAATGTGACGTAATTTGCAACCCCATGGTAGATCAGATGAGGATATCTAGAAATAACTTGCACTGAACATTGACTCGATCTACCCCAATTGTCTTATATAACTTATCAATCAACTTCTCGTACCTCAATCGAATTTTAGCCCTAAGTGCACATTTTGGCCCTTTTTCAAAATGACAAACTTCATACAGATGTTAATTATCTCCTCCCCATCGAGTATTATTCCACATTGAAAATTGACAAACCTTGTCTATGACATATAAAGATCATGAGCCACTCCCCTTGACACCAATTGGTTTTAAGGGGAGTGGCCCATGATCTTTATATGTCATAGACAAGGTTTGTCAATTTTCAGTATGGGATAATATCTCTAACAATATTTACTCCTAAAAATTGAAATCAAGTGTCAAAATCCTAATTTTAACATCATTGCTAGATTTACAAAAAAATCACCAAATAAACTTTAATTTTAATTTACCAATCACAAATAGAAAGTAAGAGAGGGATTCTTTACATTGGTTGATTTGATTCTTCTTATTCACCAAATGGAGTAAACATAGATAGTTCTTTCCTTTGGAATGAAAGAGTTAGAAATATTCTTATCATTCACCAAAACAGAAGACGGTGATGATGCCCAAACGGGCTACCCGGCCCGGCCCGGCCCGTCGAATACATGCCAAACGGTGAAACGGGCTTCGCCCGGCCTATCCGTGTGTGTTAATGGGCTTTAGCCCGGCCCGGCCCGTGCTTGAATCCGATGTGAGACCCGCTCGTTTTGCCCGGATCCAAGGGCTAAACGGATTTCAACTTTTTTTTTTAAACAAAAGATGAAATGGGGTTGGGGGGATTCGAACCTTGGTGAGATGGAATAATTGGGTGTTACTTACCCAAACGGGCTACCCGGCTCGGCCCGCCGAATACAGGCCAAACGGTGAAACGGGTTTCGCCCGGCCTATCCGTGTGTGTTAACGGGCTTTAGCCCGGCCCGACCCGTGCTTGAATCCGATGTGAGGCCCGCCCGTTTCGCCCGAATCCAAGGGCTAAACGGATTTCAACTTTTTTTTTTTAAACAAAAGATGAAATGGGGTTGGGGGGATTCGAACCTTGGTGAGATGGAATAATTGGGTGTTACTTACCACTTGGACACAAGGCTATTAATGTAATTTATCCAAATGTTAAATATAAATTATAATAATAAAAAAAAACGGGCCAAACGAACATAAGGCAAACGGGCTTTGGAAGCCCGCGGGCTTGGCCCGCCCGTCACCCTAAAATCAAAATCGGGCCTGTACCGTCTTATTCACGGGCCGGATCACGGGCTGGGCTGCGGGCTACGAGCTACACGGGCTGCGGGCTACGGGCCAAAAATTTGTCCACGGGCTAAGGCCCATTTTGGCCTTCATCAGAAGACGATAGTGGGAGTGCCGGCTTCCACTTAAAATCTGCAGTATCAATGCCGACTTTAATCAAAGGGGTTACTTTGATACATACTTAACAAAATTGTGTAATTTGATACATATTTATTTTAAAAATGTTATTTGAAAAAAATATTCCTCTTTTTTGGCCTCTTAAATGCTAAATTTCCATATAAATGTAACTTTTATTTTCTAAACAATCTTGGCCCACTTAAAAAAAATCAGGCTCGCAACCGTCAAGATAATCATAATATAGTAACTACTTGTAAATAGATTAGTAAAAATTCGTGTCCGAGGATACGTGGTATTTTTTTTATTTATTTAATTTTTTTTTATTTAAAAAAAAAGGCAAAATGGAAAAGGAACAACTTAGTGAGGGCAAAATGGAAAAAAAATTTTTGGCACTATTCATTGTACTGTTCATTGCTGAGTTGGACAGTTGTCATTTATAATATAAATACCGCTATTATCATGCTACAATTTTCGAAAATTAGCAATTCTCAGGTGTATTTACTAAATTCACAAAAAAATTATCAAAATCATTGGAGAGTAGAGAGCTGTTGGGGGTGCAGCAAGAAAAAACAACTTATTTTTGTATGCATAATAAATACACTCTACCTGTCTATTGTGCGGGTAGGGTTGCATTGGGTCGGGTTGTGACAGGTCAGCGGGTTGAAACGAGTCGACACGTTACAACCCATTTAAGTTAATGAATCAAATGAGTCGGATTAAAATGAGCCGGGTTGGGGGTTGAGCCGGATCGATCTGTTTATTTTTCAGCCGTGTACTTTAAATTTATTAATTCCGCCTATTTGTGTTCGCGTGTTAAACGGATTGAAATGAGTCGGATCAACCCGTTAAGTTAATTGAATTGCGATTTGCGACCGGTAACCCATTGCAACCCACTAAAATAAACGAAACTAGTTGGGTTGGATAATTAGTGGGTAACATGTTAAAATTGCTAGACCTATAATTTATGGTATAAATGGTAGTTGTCTATCTCACTACGTGAACAGTACTATGAATAGTGCCAATTGTCAAATTTTTCATTTTGCCCTCACTAAGTTGTTCCTTTTTCATTTTGCCCTTAAAAAATAATTTTTTTTTAAATAAAAAAAAAAAAACGTGTCCTCAGACACGGGCTTTTGCTAGTAAATAATAAAGGAAAGGTATTTCCTTTCCATTTGTTAAAAAAAAAATGGAAAAAGATTAAGGAAAGGGAAGGCGGCCTTAAATAAAACCGTGAAACGAATTAAACAAGGGTTGGAATCCGCGTGTAAGAAAAGGAGAGGGGATAGAATAGACCTGACCACCACACCACACTCCAGAGAAATGTTAGAGAGAGAGAGAGAGAGAGAGAGAAGAAGAGAAAGAACCGCGTTGGTAAAGGCAGGGTGGATTCTGACAGATTGATCATCTGATTCTGACGACAAATCCAAGGCAAGTCTTTGATGAATTATACTTACTCTCACTCATATCTTCTTCTTTGGATCTTTTCTTTCCTTTCTCTATCTTACATGTTTCAAATTTCTTAGCAGATTTCATTTCTCTATCATATTTTATCCTCTTGACTACATATAATTATATTTATATATATATATATATATATATATATATATATATATATATTGTTCTCTTTGAATGTGTGCAAGTCCTTCACACTCAAATTTGAACCTTTTTTCTCTGTCGTAATTTCCCAATTATGTAATTTCAAGGTTTGTTCTTTTACTTTTTTTTCCCCAAACCCTTACAAGAAATGGACCCAATTTTAGACATTTCTACTTCACCCAATGTGTTTGTGGTGGGTATGTGTTGATTTTTTGGGTTGGGTTGTTCTATTTCCTTTGACTTTATGTGGGTAGTTGAAGATGACAGAGTTTATTTATTAAATTTCTTCTGGGATGGGTTTTTGATGTCCTTGTACATTTTAGAAAATGGGGGATGATTATGCCTTTAGTTTAGTTTTATTTGATGAATTCTTAACCAGTTCTAGGGTCCTTTTTTTCTTGGAAAAAATTGCACCTCTGAGTTTTTTTTTTTTTGGAAATTTGACGTTTTAGGTTTAAGTTTGAGCTCTGCTTATTCATTATTCACCCTTCAAATTTGTAACTTTAATTTGAAATCCAGTGACTTAATAGTTCTCTTCTTGAATTTCAATTTTATGGGTAACTGGGAAAATTTAATCTTCTACGATTTGTTGTTGCTTGCTTTTCATTTCTATCTTTTTTAAGTTTGGTATATGCTGGTTGCTTAAAGTAGATTTGTGTTAACCACTACTATCTTACCACTTCTGGTTTCTCACTGTTACCTTTCTTTATTCGTTAGGTGTCTTCTTTTTTCCTCATTTTGTTAGACATGATAGTTACGATTGAATCGAAGTGACATTAATCATTTCAAAATGAGATTAGAAGGCGGGAAAGTTGATTTTGATTAAAGTCTGGTATTCTGGACTGCTTTAGCAGCTTCATGTGAGGTCTTCTTTTATGAGAATCTTCTTTTCTTTTTTCTCACCCAGCCTTGTCACTTTCTTTTCTTGCCTACTAAGCTTTGTAGACCAGATTTTATGCTCTTAACAGAAACCCTTTGTTCTTTGCAGTTGAGGAGCCAAATATTTTCGATTTATGGTCATTGATCACCGAATTAAGATTGTAAATTGTTATTTATGCTCTGGTGTTGGAGCAAAGATAAATTTAATTGAAGAAATCGCCTTATTGGAATAGATGTCCTTCCGTAGCATAGTTCGTGATGTGAGGGATGGGTTTGGGAGCTTGTCGAGAAGAAGTTTCGAAGTGAGGCTTCCTGGTCATCATCGAAGAGGAAAATCTCATGGTGCAGTCCACGAGTTGCATGACCAGCCTCCGGTAATCCAGAATAGCTGTTGGGCTAGCCTCCCTCCTGAATTACTTCGTGATGTGATTAAGAGGTTGGAGGCAAGTGAGAGTACTTGGCCTGCTCGCAAGCATGTTGTTGCATGTGCTGCTGTTTGCAGGTCGTGGAGGGAAATGTGTAAGGAAATTGTCTCCGCTCCAGAGCTCTCAGGGAAACTTACTTTCCCACTCTCACTGAAGCAGGTAGGTTTTTTTCTGTTTCTTCTACGATCATTGAGTATTGCCTAAGTTTGAAGTTCATTTTTCTTGTTCTAATTTTGTTTTAACAGCCAGGGTCACGGGATGGCACAATTCAGTGCTTTATTAAGAGAGACAAGTCTAATTTAACATACCATCTTTCCCTTTGCCTTAGCCCTGGTTAGTTTCCTCACCACCAAATGTTCTACAGTTCAATCTTTATGATGTTTTGTGAATCGTATCTTGGTGGATGGTATGTATATCGTCCCAAGAATGTATGTTCAACTGTGATTAGTTAATGTGAAAGGAGGATATTGTTAACCTAGAAAATAAAGCTGCTATTACTCAGGTGAATAAACTCACGCTATTGCAGAAGCACGAGTATCAACTGTTTTGAAATGTTAACGTACTTAATAATGCTCGATTTTTTAAAATCACCTTGTACACTTTGGTTGCTGAATTAGTAATTTATGAAAGTACCTAATGGGTAAGAGCCCTGAAGTACTTAAATAAGAGAATATCATGGCAAACATTGTAGCAGATAAATTTTACTTAGAACTCCCGTGGTCCCTATTTTGGGTTTTGGCACAGAACTATTGCTTTGCAAATTGATATGCCCATTTGGTCGATGAGAAATAAAACATCCATCAAGATGTAATGTGGTTCACCGAATCAACGAAAAAGTGGTTAACTTCTGATAGTTCAAGTTAATAATTTTTGCAATAGATATTCATAAAGAGACAAAATAACCTACTGCTTATGTTTATTAGATGGTGACGTTTGCAACTAGGGGTGAAAAAATGTGTGTTTCAGTTACCCAACGGGTGTTATCCATTAAAAATATCATGCTTTAAGCTATTGTACATGATATAACCTCAGGGGGAATATGGGAACGTGTGTAGATCCTTTAAAAGAAATGATATAATGTACAATAGTTCAAAGCATGAGAAACCATTGGTCAGAAATTGCCACCCCTACTTGCAACAATGTGTTCAACCGTAATATGGTTTGGTGACTGGTTGATCCTAGTCTATCTATCAAATTCAAAATGTAATGGGGATAGACGAATGCCATGGTTCTGAACAACATTTCCTCCCAATCTATTCTGTTCATGTCCTATAAGTATGAGGATTATTCTGTCATCTTTTCTAATTCTGTTTGGTGATTTTGTTTGTCTTTTTGCAGCATTGCTTGTAGAAAATGGAAAATTTCTTCTTTCTGCCAAAAGAAATCGGAGAACTACTTGTACAGAATATGTGATTTCAATGGATGCAGATAACATATCAAGGTCAAGCAACACTTACGTTGGGAAAGTGAGGTAAGATATATCTTCTTTCAACCTCCTAATGTTCGAGATCATCCACCCTTTTTTTGTGTCGATGCTCGAAACTCCTGCAAATTAGCAGCCGCTATTTACATTAAACTTTGCTCAATTAAGCCATGTCCCTGATGAGGTTTGGAGTAGATCAGCAATATGCATGAAAAAAATATATGATGCTTTTCTATTTGTCACTTAAAAGATACTCTGTATGCAACAGTTTTGTCTAGTTCTGTAGTTGATTGATCATTGATGAGCTTCTTTTAGGAGTATATTGTTTAAAGGGTAAATTGCAGAAAAACCTCCTATGGTTTACCCATTGTGCAGACAAGCACCCTCATTTGGTACCAAATTTTCATTTCATGTCAAACAAACCTTTAATGGAGTTTCCAGATCTGCAAGTATTCAATACCCAAACCCAAATCATGATAAGAGATGATGTTTATATCCATCGAACGAATGCCGGATAATCACATCAATGTCAGATTGCATGATGTCATTTGAAAGGGAAATGAAAAAGAAAACCATTTTTCTTATAATTCACACTCCAACTAAATCAATCGTCAGTTTTGGCCAGAAAAATAACAAAACTGGTCATGCTATCTCCGCCATTCTGGATGCACTTTGTAGTCTATTAGAAAGACTTTTTATTTTTATTTATTTGTTGTTTCTTGGTTGGTAGGTATGAGGAGAAAGTGTATGTAGAGGAGGGAGTAAATGCAGTAGGGGCCGTTAGGAGAATGGTCCCTGTTGGTGGGTTTGTTTGCCAATCTTTAAGATTAAAGTCAATTCCAAATATTTATATTTAGATGACCTGCAAACCCATCAAATCTCCTTCTGATGCTCAGTCACCGGCGAAATCCGCTCCTTCCTCTTCCTCTTCCTCTTCCTTTCGGTAGCCATCAGGGTGTTCTATTTGGTTTGAGATGGGCATTCATGGAATTTCATTATAATGAGGTTACGATTTGACTTTTGGTGAGTGCCGTTCACATTCTATTAATATGGACATAAACTATAAGAAGCAAACTTCATTAACCACAGGAGGGTTATATACTCCATACTATACCATAGGGTGCTTATCCATAAAACAGGGGGCTTTTCTGCAGGTTACCCTTTGTTCAAATAAGTTGTGCAATTCTATTTTCTTGTAATTGTAGTAAATTGACGCTTTTGCTGAGAGGAGATGAGGAGAAATGTTCCTGGGATTGGATTGGGAAAGTGCTAAAGATTTGTGCTCTAGATGTCTTAATATTTAATGTTGGGTATATCTCTATTTGCTTAGATGGATTACTAACTTAATATGTTATCAGAGCTCTGATTTGACAAGGTCTTGGTTTCAAGTCATCTAGCTAGCATTTTTGACCCATAAATTTTTAGTGCAAGCGCTTGAACCATGTTTGATTTGTGATGCCTTTAATGTGGCATGTTTGTTTATTTCCATGTTCGGTTTGCAATGCCATTGATGTTGCATGATGTTGATCTTCACTTGTGGACGTGCACACTCGAGGGTGGGTGGGGGGGGAGTTAGCTTGATACTAATTATTGGGTCTTTCTTTAACAACTTGAGCTTTCAGAATCAGTAACTTAACAAGATGGAATAAATTGTCTGTCACGGTTCACAAGAAACTTACGATAATGGTGAATTGAAAATTTAATCTTACCTGTATTTTCGTGAGACAAGTTCATGGCTAAAGATAAATTTCAATTGACTCCAACTTCATAAGAACTCTTCTATACCATTATTTTCCTCATCTGGGCTACCATGGGAATCACATTGATGATTTTTTTTATTCTAGTACCGTTGAAATAAGTTCTAGTTTTGCGATCCCCAGGTCTCTTTTCATTTTTTCACGGAGAGACGGATGAATTTGACGAATTAACTGACTTCATAGATATATCATTAATAGAATAGATGTGCGTATGTCGAGTATTAGTAGTCAAAGGAGATAGTGAGTTGGAAATTTTCTGTGAAGGAACTCAAAGAGTTGAAGTTTTCCTTAAGGGTTAAATGTAGGCAAACGTTACCCTACATAAGTGCAAGAGGCTGCTTCTGGGACTTGTAACCGTGACCTCAAGGTCGCATGGCAACACCTCAACCAGTGTGCTAAGGCTCCCCTTCATGGCTTCCTTACATCAGATTACACATATAAAGAAAAAACTAATTTATGATTACTATTTCGTTGATTGTCTCAGGTCAAATTTTCTTGGGACGAAGTTCATAATTTACGACACACAACCTCCTTACAACAGCTCTCATCTCCCCCAACCTGGTAGGTCAAGCCGACACTTCTACCCAAATAAAGTTTCTCCAAAAGTTCCTTCTGGAAGCTTCAACATTGCCCAGGTCACTTACGAGCTGAACGTGCTAGGCACAAGGGGCCCACGCAGGATGAATTGCACCATGCACTCAATCCCCATCTCGTCTCTTGAACCAGGTGGCTCAGTCCCTGGTCAGCCGGAGCTCCTCTCCCGTTGCCTTGAAGACTCATTCAGAAGTATATCCTTCTCAAAATCAATCGATAACTCAACCGAGTTCAGTAGCTCTCGCTTTTCAGACATCATGGGCCCACATGCAGAAGATGACGAGGTCAAAGAAAGACCTTTGGTCTTACGTAACAAACCGCCAAGGTGGCACGAGCAGTTACAGTGTTGGTGCCTCAACTTCAGGGGCAGAGTAACCGTGGCATCTGTTAAGAATTTCCAGCTCATCGCTGCCACACAGCCATCCGCAGGTGCACCTACACCTTCGCAACAGCCACCCCTGTCTGATCACGATAAAATCATCTTGCAGTTTGGGAAAGTTGGTAAGGATATGTTCACCATGGATTATCGTTATCCTTTATCTGCATTTCAAGCTTTTGCCATATGCTTGAGCAGTTTCGACACGAAACTGGCATGTGAATAAAAGAAAAACATTAGACCGTAATTTGCGACCTTTTTTTTTTCTCTTTCGTAGAGCTGCAGCGTAGTAGGAACTGCTTATTGTTGTATTAGTCTGCAGGAATGCTATTTTGGTACATTTTTCTACTTGTCCATGTTGTAAGAAGTCTGGACCTGCTGTTGTCTCTGGTCATTTGTTGTAAAAGTGTGACTTTCTGGAAATATAAGTTACTGGTCTATGTTCTTTAATTAGCATTTATTACAGAGTACTGATGCATCTTAAATGTTTGTTATTAATCTGACAGAATAAATGCAGGCCTGTTATAAAGGAAATTTGAGTTAACGCTTTTCGTTAAGTCTGAGGTTTTCTGTTAGATACAAGCTTGAAAATGTCGCGTAAGTGGGTAGCTGCGATCGCGTTGATGAGCATGTTTCTTGTAGTTTTGTCGAAGGAATCGAGTCAAGTGAACAATAAGCAGAAATATAGGCTTACAGGTGTTGAATTTCATCAGCAGCAGACAAGGGAAGAATGTGAATTGGATTGTGCGCGGATGTTGTGTAGGTCAAGCAGTATATCAAAGCAAGAGGCAAATAGCTGTTCTGAGGGATGCAAGAGATTCTGCTTCGACGGATAAGGCGGACAGACTATATATATGTAGTTCATTCTTGCGCTATTTTCTCTTATTTAAAGTTGATATATCTATAGTATAAATAAGACCTCCACTATCTACAGTTGAATGAACAGTATCAAGCGGCAAATTTTCCAATTTGCCCTCATACATTGGTCCCTTTCCCATTTTGCCCTTAAAATTTTTTATTTTTTTTTAAATTAAAATTAAAAAAAAAAAAAAAAAACACGTGTCTCTGGGACACTTATTGACGTATCTTAGTATATATATATATATGAAAGATTTTTGACATTTCAAAGTGAAGTAATCAATACATGTATAAAAAAGGAGACCCTAAGCTTCTATTTCATCTTGTTACAGAGATAGATAGAATTTTGTATAGCAACAACGGTGAAAAATAAAAGCAGAAGTGAAGTGATTATGAAATATGGATTGGGCCTGGTTAGTTCAAAGGGTTTAATGGGCTTAATGGGCCATAGGTATCAAGGAAGATGAATAATACTTATGACGAGTAATTTTCTCGTCTTAAGAATGGCGATAAAGCGTCGTGTATCAGTGGTGCGACATATGGCGGGAAAAAAGAGTGGGCGGGATATGCATGAAGCGAAAAGACATCTTTAACCATTCCTAATCTTGAGTGACAAAGGGCGTAATTCAGGTTAAACAAACAAGTATGCTTTGTCGCCGTAGAAGTTTTGTCGCCAGGCGACAGCGAGGACGAGGGGTAGCAATTGGTTGGGTTACCGACACGTGGCAACCCCCCCCATAACGCACAACAGTGTAACATGATGGGATTGGTGGTACTTTTTTACTAACTCTGAGAGCAGTTGACTGACAAGGCGCAGATGATTGACACGTGTCCCTATAGGTATGGCCTATAACCATGTTGTGGTATAAATAAATGAAATTCAGCATTATTATGTAAGTTCCTCTCTCTCTCTCTAAACTCTCTCTTCTCCATTAATTTTGCTACTTTCTTTTGATCTGAATTGTGGACTGATTCTCACGCCGGAGGGGTTTTCACCGGAGTCACCCCCGGTTTAGTTCACTGTTGTTCACGTGTGTGTAGGTCCCAAGGTGCGCCATCCCAAGAAGATCAGCCGTAGTATCCATTGAAGTAGCTGGAGACTCAGCTCCTGATCAATACCATTTTCCATGGCAGCATCAGTTGGTTCCGTTGCCGGGACTGAGCGTTCTTCTTTGGGTGGCTAGGTGAAGTTTGGGAGGTTGTTGGTGGCTGCCGGAGGTGAGAGAGAAGGTGGAGTACTGTTGTTGTTCTGTCGGTGGAGCCCAGAAGATTCTAACTGTCAGTTTTGATCAAAGGAGTAAAAGCTAGTTGACTAGAGAACCAAGGAGGATTCTCAGATGGTACTTGTCAGAGGTTGTTTTTTGGATTGTTGTATTTATTTCAGGAAGTCATAAAGTTGTCCTTGGCTATAAAGGTTGTAAGTTCATTAATACATGTATTAAAGGCGTTTTGTTTTCAGAAAGTGACTTGTAAAGTTGTCAGAACAGTTGGTTTATTGTGAAAAGGTGTGATTTGGATTGAAGTGTTTGTAAAAGTATACAGTTAGTTGGAAGCAAGTTATGGTGGTTGGACAAGAAAAAGCTACCCCCTCTAGGGTGGCTCAGAACTTAACATTGGCAACTCCAAATGCTAAGGATGCTCGTGCGGGAGCTGGAGCAGGATCTGAAAGAGGGGTGGAGGTCCATACGTCTGAGACCAACACCAGCGTTAGGCGGGCTAGGGTGGAGGAGGAAAGGGTGAGAGTGGAAAGAGCCAAGGCAGTAGATGAAGGTCAAGTTCCCGCGAAGTCGAAGAATGCAGAAGTAAGAGAAAGGATTGAAAAGTTAAGGGCCGACAATGAGGCGTGGATGCATGTTCTCGCCAATAACCAACAATTGAAGGAGTTACATGTGGAGCCTTCCCACGTTCCTGAGGAGTTACTGAATGTGCAAGCGGGAAGGTCCCATGTCGGCGGGCAAAATCGAGAGGTTAGCGCTAGCGTGGCTAATAGACCAAGACAGGATGTAGATACGCCGCTGCCCAGGAGATTAGCGGAAAATCGAAGGCGGGATGATGGCTTGGAAGCGAGAAAGAAGAGGAGAAAGAAAATATACCATAAGCCAGGCAACTCCAAAGAAGAATCTTATTACTTTGAATATGACAGTAATGAATCTAGCGGCTCCACGCACGACGAAGGACGTGGCAAGGAAAGGACCCATATATCGCGACATCATGATGCTAGGCGACATCGTGAGAGGTCACCACGGGATAGGGAGCGACGGCGACAAGAGAGGAAAGATAAAGAGTATGATAAGGAAAGGGAGCGGAGAGTTGTAGAGGCGGCAAGGGCGGCAGAAGCCGAGAAGCTCGCAGAAGCCATAAAAGCCGCAGAATTGGCCAAGGCTAGTGAGGCAGAGAAGGCTAAGAAGGAAGAGGAACAAAAGTTGAGAAATGAGATGGCTGAGATGGCGAAGAAAATTAAGGATTTAGAGGCGGGAATAAAGAAAGTGGAAGGAAAAAAAGCCTTTTTTGGCTCCTTTCACCCAAAGTATCAAAGGTGTTGCCCCAGACCCAAGCTTTCGCATGCCAACTTTATCAAGTTATTCAGGAAAATCTAGAGCAGTAACTCATGTGGGAGGATTTGAAGCAACCATGTCATTGGCCCGAGAATGAAGCAGTTTTGTGTCGAGCTTTGGTGAGCACTCTGGCAGATCACGCATTGGATTGGTTTTTAGCACAGCCTGAAGATTCTATAACGGGGTATCAAGATTTCAGGGAGAAATTCTTGGCGAGATTTAGTGCGTCAGGATCACAACCGGTTCAAAAGACGGAGTTGTGCAGTCTTAAACAAAAGGATGGGGAAGGGATTGCGACTTTCACAGACAGGTTCATGGGAGTGGCAAATCAAGTCCCTGACATAGCTCAGGGCGAAATAATCATGTTGTATAACACCAGTTTGCAGCCAGGTCACTTCAAGCAGGAGCTAGGAATGAGATTGCCAAAGACTACAGGGGAGTTATATGAAAGAGTACGGGGATTTTGTAGTGGAGCTAGAGTTAAGACCAAGGGAACTCCAGCGGCAAATCAGACCAAGAAAGTGGTGGGTGAAAGGGTGGAGGTAGTGCGAGATGATCGGAGAGGATTTGGCGGCAGCAGAGGGGCAAGTCAAGCGGGGGGGGGGAGGAGGCCGTGGAGAAGGGCGCCTAGGGGGTCAAAGAGAGTTCAAGCCAAAGACAGACATCAAGTATAGTCGGTTGAACACTCCTATCAGCGAGATCATGAAGAAAATAAATTTGCCTGAACCTTTTCCTATTGCTCCAGGAACTGGTCCGGCTAGAGATCAGAATAGTTATTGTGAGTTTCACAAGGATAAAGGACACAAGACTGATGATTGTTATAATTTAAGGAGATTGATTTAGGGGAAGATTGACAGAGGTTTCTTGCAGGAGTATTTGGAGGAGAATGTTGGGCGGGATGATCAACGTAGGCCTGAGAGAAATTTGGTGGATGTCATTCACGACCCATTACCCACTGTATCTCAGTTGAATACCCAAATCATGACTTTGACGCATACGTTTGACGTTCCTCGCTTCCCGCCGCCAAGATAGGGTGATCGCTTTTTCCAGCGAGAATTGGCCGTTACCAAGAGCCATGGGAGTCACCAATTATCATCACTATGTATCCAGGCAATAATATTGTGCAGCGAGTCATGGTAGACTCTGGGGCGAGTAGGAATGTGCTCTATTATAATGCTTTTAAAAGGATGAATTATACAGAGGCAAATTTGGTGCCTCATAAAGGATATCTTGAGGGTTTCACTAACCACTCTGTTAAGGTTAAAGGCACGATTATGTTGGATGTTGAAATTGGTGAAGGAAAGTTGGCGAGATGCGAGAATATCGAATTCATGGTAGTTGACATTGTGTCTCCTTATAATGCTATAGTGGGGATCCCATTCATGTTAAGCTTTGAAATGGTTCTATCAATTCCCCACCAGAGGGTGAAGTATCCCACCACCAATGGGATAGGTTGCTTGAAGAGTGAGGCGGTCACTGTGGTAAGAAAGCAAAAGGAGATGTTGAAAGCTAAGGCGGAGAGTACAATTTCGATGACTTCCAAAGTAGAATCTAGTCAGTTAAAGATAAATATGGTTAAGATTGTAGAGGTGGAGAAGGGCGAACCAGATTGGGTCATAACGGAGAGTATGAGAAAGGGAACTGCTATAGTGGCCGAAGCGACAAACCAAGTTTCAGGGCAGGCGATAAGGGTGTTCAGAAGAAGGCGGGAAGTTTGTATGGTGGATGAACAAGATTCTGATTTTGAGGTTAGGCGAGAAAGGATGAAGGAGGTTGCAGTTTGGCGAGATGTAAGATCCGGCATGGTGGAGCAAAGCGATGATGATGAAGAGGATAGTTGGGCAATGGAAATGGTGAAAGCCACGCCCAGTTTAAGTTATGTCAGGGTAGTAAGGCTAGTTAGTATGGAGGAGCCAAGGATTGAAGAGGTGGTTGATGGAAATGTTAAAGTACTCATAGATGAATCTGATGATGATTATGAAACCATTGAAGTAGAGGACGCTCAGGGGCGGCCTACTGGTAATGTATTTGCTGATCCTCAAAGGTCAGTTCCCGTTGGTTAAGAAAGAGGAAAAGAATAGAGGTGGAAACGTTGCAGGTGCGGGATGAGCCAGATATCAAGGCAGGAGAAGAGTTGGAGGAGGTAGAAATCAATTGTTATTTTCCCGAGCAGAAGGTGAAGATTGGCAAGCAACTGTCGCGGGATGAGCGAGAAGCTTTGGTTGATTTTTTGAAGGAAAATTTGGATGTATTTGCTTGGAGACCGGAAGACATGAAGGGTATTGACGAGAGTGTGGCTCTGCATTGTTTGAATGCTGATCCTAAGGTGGAGCCATTTAAGCAAAGGGTAAGGCATTTGTCGCCGGAGAAAGAGGTGGCAGTATTGGAGGAAGTGGAAAAGTTGTTGAAGGCGGGAATAATTGAGAAAATTCAATATCCGGTTTGGTTGGCTTGTCCCGTAATGGTTTTGAAGTCAAACAAGAAGTGGAGAATGTGCATTGATTTTACTGATTTGAATACAGCATGTCCCAAGGATTGCTATCCTTTACCCAAGATTGATAAGTTGGTGGATTCCATTTCAGGTCACAGAGTGTTCGGTTTATTGATGCTTATTCGGGATATCACCGAGATCAAGATGGCGGAGGAAGACAAGGCGAAAACAGCGTTTAGGACTCCAAAGGGAAATTTTTGTTACAAAATGATGCCTTTCGGTTTGAAGAATGCGGGGGCGACATACCAAAGGATGGTGAACGAAGTATTCAAGTCTCAAATTGGGCGGAATATAGAAGCATACATTGATGACATGGTGATCAAAACCAGGGAGAACAACCACTTGTTGGACCTCGCCGAAACTTTCGAGAACTTGAGAAGGAATTCGATGAAGTTGAATCCTAGTAAGTGCACATTTGGCGTTACGGCGGGAAAGTTTCTGGGATTTTTGGTAAATAGGCGCGGGATTGAGGCCAACCCAGAAAAAATTCAGGCGTTATTAGACATGTCACCACCGAAATCTATCTGCGAGATTCAGCGTTTGAATGGGAGGATTATTGCCCTGGGAAGGTTTATTTCGAAGTCGGCGGAGAGATGTTTGCCGTTCTTTAAGGTGTTGAAGGGCGGGAAAAAATTTGAGTGGAACGAGGAATGTGGAGCAGCTTTTGAGGAAATGAAATCTTATTTAGGGAAGCCGCCACTATTGAGTAGCCCTGTGGAGGGGGAAGAATTGTTTGTTTATTTGGCAGCCTCTGACTACGCAGTTGCCGCAGTATTGGTGAGGGAAGATGGGGGAATTCAAAGGCCTGTATATTATGTATCTAAGGCATTGAGCGAAGCTGAGTCGAGATATTTTAATGCAGAAAAGTTAGCATATGCATTGGTGGTGGCGGCAAGAAAGCTAAGGGCATATTTTGTCGCTCATACAATTGTTGTTTTGACTGACGCTCCTTTAAGGAAGATTTTACAGCGACGGATTACGCGGGAAGACTTTTGAAGTGGTCGATTGAGTTGACAGAATTCGACATCAGATATGAATCCCGCCGAGCTATTAAGGTGCTAGCGTTGGCAGATTTTATAGTTGAAACCTCGTTTACGAAGTCTCATGCCAAAGTAATTGAGGAGCGCGAGAAAAAGAAGGTGGCAAAGCGGGCTGAACCAAGTTTGATTGAAGAAAGGAGGAGGCCGGAGGATTGTTGGGTCCTTCATGTAGATGGTTCATCAGCAAAAGACAGAGGAGGAGCGGGAATGGTTTTGATATCACCAGATGCGGGATGTGAGTATAAGAAGGCCTTTCGGTTCAAGTTCCCAGTATCTAACAATCAGGCGGAGTACGAGGCATTGGTGTCGGGAATTGAATTTGCGCGGGATGCTGGAGTAAAGAGGATTGTGATTCATTCTGACTCTCAGTTGATTGTTAAGCAAGTGAAAGGCGAATATGGCACGGTGAATTCCTTTTTAATAAGATATTGTAGTTTGGTAAGAAGCATCTTGAGTCATTTTGAGTTTTGGGAGTTGGTACAAATTGGGCGAGAAGATAATTCCAGGGCGGATGCACTAAGTAGGTCTGCTGGAAGCGAAGATATTGAAGCAGCTATTGACCCCCTGGTGGAATATGTCGACACGCCGGCAATTGATAGGCCCATGGTCATGGAGATAGGGGAAGTGGAGGCGAGTTGGGTTACTGAGATGAAAGATTTTCTAGACAAGGGAGAGTTGCCGCTCGATGAAGAAAGAGCTAAGCTAGTGAAGGTGACTTCCCCGTGGTTCACTATGCAGGATGGGATTCTGTATAGAAGATCTTTTTCAAAGCCGTTGATGAGATGCATAGAGCCAGGGATGGTGGCGAAGGTGTTGTTTGAAATTCATGAAGGTGTTTGTGGGGGTCATCCTGGGGCGAGATCCCTGACGGAAAAGGTGTTATTCCATGGCTATTATTGGCCAAGTTTGAGGAAGGATGCTGAAGAATACGTGCGTAAATGTGAGAAATGCCAAAGGTTTGGGAATATACCTCGGCAACCCGCCACTGAGCAGACGCCTATTGTCGCGACGTGGCCATTTGATATGTGGGGCATTGATTTAATAGGGCCATTCCCAAAGGCCAAGGGAGGATGCGGCATGTGGTAGTTGTCGTTGATTATTTTACTAAATGGACGGAAGCAAAGGCTACAGCGACAATAAGCGAAGACAATGTGATCGAGTTTGTTCAAGAAAACATTTGGTGCGAATATGGGTTACCCAGGGCCATTGTCTCGATCATGGAACGCAATTTGGTAAGAAATTTGCGGCGGAGTGCCGGAAGGATGAATGTTAAGCATTGGATATCGGCGGTATATAGACCACGGTCTGATGGTCGGGCGGAGGCGGCAAATAAACAAATTATTGCCGCTTTACGTAAAAATTTAGAAGGAAGAGGCGGCGCATGGTTAGAAGAGTTGTCGACTGCACTATGGTATGTGAGGACCACAATAAAGGGCTCAACTGGTGAAACAGCGTTCGCTTTGACTTACGGATCTGAAGCCATGGCACCCAAGAGATGGCCTTGCCGACATACCGGGTGACTTATTATGATGAGGCGAGAAATGGCCAGCGACGATGTAATGGTCTTGATTTGATTGATGAAAGGAGGTTGCAAGCGAGAATGAGGATGGTAAATTACAAATAGAAGATGAAGGCTCAGCATGATTGGCGGGTTAACAAGAGGTCTTTCAATGTAGGTGATTGGGTATTAAGGAGTGCAGAAGCCACGGGACCCAAACCAGGCTTTACCAAGTTGAATGAAAAGTGGGAAGGGCCATTTCAGGTGTCTCAAGTTATTCGAGAAGGGACTTATCGGCTGAGAAAGCAGGATGGTGAAGAATTGAAGAATGCTTGGAGTGTTGATCATTTGAAGCGTTTTTATCAATGAAGTTGTAGCAATCTTTTGTAGTTGCATCTTTTAATTTTTGTTCTAGATAACAAAAGCTACGTAACTTCCTTCTGAGGTCATGTGTTTTTGTTTACATCACATTGACGGGAAAGTTATGTAGAATTTGCCAATCTAGCATGATGTAACTTATGAACATGATGGAAGGAGGCAGGAATTATTCAGCTACATACTGTTTTGAGAATATCATTTTTATTGAAACTTGACAAGTTTTCTGTTTTATGAAACAGTTATTGGGAAGGTGAGATTAGAAAGGTGAAGGTAGTCAAGAAAGCCACTGTCATAAGAGATAAAGAAATTTGACGAAGGAGGGCGACAACGGAGGCACCATGAGAAAGGCGAGAAGAAATCGTCGCCAACACCTGATATAATGGATGCGGCGTCTTGGTTAGAGACCAAGTCGCCCAAAAGGGATGTGGTGTCTTGGTTAGAGACCAAGGCACCTAATGGATGCGGCGTCTTGGTTAGAGACCAAGTCGCCCAAAAGGGATGTGGTGTCTTGGTTAGAGACCAAGGCACCTAATGGATGCGGCGTCTTGGTTAGAGACCAAGTCGCCCAAAAGGGATGTGGTGTCTTGGTTAGAGACCAAGGCACCTAATGGATGCGGCGTCTTGGTTAGAGACCAAGTCGCCCAAAAGGGATGCGGTGTCTTGGTTAGAGACCAAGGCCCCTAATGGATGCGGCGTCTTGGTTAGAGACCAAGTCGCCCAAAAATGGAAAAATGGATGTGGCATCTTGGTTAGAGACTAAGTCGCCCAAATTAAGGCGGTGCATTGGTTAGAAACCAAGATACCAAATGGATACGCCGAAAATTGTCGCATCAAATAGTTGACGAGAATCTACACTTGGGAGTGAGGCTGCCTAAAGACAAGCCTCACTTTTTTGAAGGGAGTAGTATGTATATAGAAATAAGGTGAAGAGATACAGTGAGAGATACAGTCTTTGATGAACTATCAAAGCAAAATCAGAATTACCAAAAGAAAAACAAGCGACATGAAGAAGTTATGATAAGCAAAGATAGTTTCAGAAGCAAGTCATAAGAAGTAAAGCAGTAGATAAAAGGTCGCAACAGAGCGACAAGAAAATAGCTACAAATTGTCTTTGGCGCGAAGGCCGGGAACAGAAATTAAATTAATTGTTTGCAACAAAATAGGTGGCGAAAGTTAAAAAGAAGGAAACAAAAATTGTTTGTTACAGGCCCAAAAATAAAAAGTTGATAGCAATTACAAAACGAAAGCGCCAGTTCAATGGGCGTTGTAGGCGGCATTAAGGGCGTCCTTCTTTGCTTGAGACAGGTCTGACCAAGCGGGAACAATGTTGTCAGGACGAATTTCGGGAACTGGCCACGCGGCTTTGCCAAGGACGGCATCCTCCGATGCTAGCTGATTCAACTCAACTCTTATTTGTAAGGAACAAGGGATGTCCCTTGCGACTTTTGTCGAAAATTGTTTGAGCCCCATCGCGGCATAGCGGGGGTAATGGCGGGATTTTCTTCGGCGGCAATTGTTCTGAGGGTATGAAGGATAGCGTTATCAAACGCATCCATTTCATCAGTCTCTGCTTTGGTTTTAGCGGCTTTAAGATCTTGACGAAGTTTGGTCACTTGGTTAGCTCGCACGAAGTCTGCATCTCTAAGCCGTTTATTCTCGGCTTCAAGCTCGGGAAATTTAGCGACAAGTTCTTTATTCTTCTCGTTTTCCGCAATAAGGCGAGCAAGCTTCTCCTCTGTATCCTTGTTTTTCTTCTCAAGTTCTTCCAACTTCGCTTTACCCTCCGCCAGATCAGTATCAGCTTTGGTTCGCAAGTCCTGGAGTTCTTGGATAGTGGTATCCCGCCTGGTAACCCTACGTTTGTAAAGATTCCGCTCACGTTCAGCTTCAGTGAGCTCTCCCTCTAACTTAAGGCATTTGTTGCTTAAGCCCAGAAGAGTGCTACTGGCCTGCGAGAAGTAGAAAGGCAAGTAAATGTTATGGTTTAGAGTTAGTCATAAAAATTTGAATGAAAAGGAAAGCGAGTAAAGGTATCTTACTAGGGAGAGTTGGATCCCGGCATGATAGGCGGAGTGGGCAGGATTCTCTCCTTCAACGTAAGCGACTTGTTCGGCGTCGCTTGACCGCTTAAGAGCGGTGGAGCCTAGCAAGCAAGAAACTGTGTCTAGCCGCTCAGTTATCAACCCCTTGAGTTTGGGGATATCATTGGCTTCCCGACAAAGAGCCACCATACCCGCCTCGTCCGCCGGAATCTGGAACCCTTCTTTTAACCAGCTGGGCTGGCGGCGGGTATGTTGGCGGGAAGACGAAGGGCGTAGTGGTGAGACTGTGGGATTGGAGGGAGGATCAGTCTCGTGGGCAAGTGGGGAAAGCGGGATGTTGGTGTCTGTGGGATCTTCAGATTGAACCCCGCCAACTTCGGTTTCTGGATCCCCAAGGGGAGCGACAATCTCAGCCTCGTCTTGGGGCTCATCATTTTCTTCATTCTCTTCTTCCTCTTCCTCATCTTCCAAGTTTAGAGTTTCAGGAAGGTTCTCCTGAGTTTGTGCGGGAGCGGGAGCGGAAGTACGCTGCCTTTTGTTTTGTCGGGGGTTGGTGGAAGGGGCCCTCCTGCGGGAATTTTTGGGAACAATCTTTTCATCTGCCCCAGTTGTGGCAATGGGAATGGTCAAATCAGCTGGCTGGGCCTTGAGGCTGGCATTCCTAGCCGCGGCCAAACGTTTGGCCTGTTGCTCAGACTACCCATGCGCTAACCTCTTTTGATTCATATCCATTGAACGATGAACTGCGACAAAAAGCAAAAAGTCATTGTTGACATTATAAGACTAAAATTAGTAAATAAGGGAATGCAGAAATTAGTGAAGATCATACGTAGAACTTCTCGCATTGAGCGACAAACATTGTGGCCGTTCCCGCATGTTGTGCACTCAGAAGCAAATTTTGCGCCCGAATGAAGCTCCCATCCCGACTAGGAAACTGTATGTTCAATGGCCACCCTAGGAGGCAAGGGCGGGAAATTGTAAGAAAGCCCTACTTAGCTCAATAGGGAGTCATCAGCTAGAATTTGCTGCCACGAGAAACGAGGAGTTGAGGGATCGGCGGGATTGTTGTCAGTAAGAAGCTTAATCATTTTTCCTTGCAATCTTTTCTCATCCTCGTCTAAGGACCATTTCTTGTCGACTTTGGGGTGAATCCCCAAGAGATCAGTAGGAAGCGTCCAGCCAACACGAGAAATTATGAATAGCGGGTTGCTCTGCCAGTTGTGAACTTTGGAAGGAAGAGGGGTTAGGATTTTGGGTTTCTTGAATTTTAGCGACATACGAAGTTCGTTTGTCTGCTTGTCTTTTTGTGCATAACCCGTAAACATGTCCATTAGGAGGTGAAGGGTGGGTTCCCGCCTGAGTGCGCGACAAACGACTATAAAACAAGTCAAAACCCTTATGGCATTAGGGTGGAGTTCGGCTATTGCCGCGTTAGCTTTGAAAAGGACCAAAGAGATAAATGGGTCAACAGGAATCCTAAGGCCCGCTTCTAGTTGTGACGGGAAAACTACTATACCGTCTTGTCGCCGACGGATGGAGAGTAGCGACATGTCACCATCGTAGCTAGCGATATGGTAATTTAAGTGATCTATATGGTATTGAGTGTGAAAGGGGGTGATGTGAGAATTTGTCAAAGGGTCGTTTCCCGCGGGTTAGAAGTAGAGGATTATTGGTTAAGTTTGGTGTCCGCCGGCGAAGTTGAGGCGCCGGGAGCTCCGAGTTGGACATCTCGCTGAATCGGAAGAAGAGACAATTTGTTTATAACGAGATCTATTTACTAAAGATCTCGCGGCGAAAAAATCGATATACGAACTATCAGAATGAGTAGGAGGACCGTAAAAGCGACAAAGGTGTTCGCAAAGTTCGCGGGGAGTGAAAAATGTTTTGGACATAGGGGCTGAAAAATGAAGAAAACACTTGCCCCTAATCTCTATGGCATCAATGATTGTAGGATCTACTCTATTGACTCTAAGACAGTTTACCAAATCATCTCGTGGGATTCTCGCCCATATACCCCTAGTTAGATAATAAATACCACCAGTTTTTCGACATTGGCCATATCTAATTTGCCTAAGACAATTCTTAAACCTAGCCATGGCGATAAGTAAAACTTAAGAAAAGCGAGAGGAAGCGAAATCAAAGATATTACAGGAAGTATGAAGGGTCGTTGATGAAGTCAAAAATGGATTGTAAGTTCGCCGGAATGTTAAGGGTACGCCCAAAGGGTTTATGGTCCAAGATGATTAAATAGATGAATCAAGTTGTAGAACGAGTGTTTACGAATGGATTTCAAGGGGAAACAAGAATTTAACCAGGAGAGGAGGGAGAAACGAGGGAAATGGTGGTAATCAGTTGGCCGGAGAATCTTAGTGGTGGTCGGAAATCGCTTTAAGGGTCGAAGACTAGGAAGACTGGAAAAAGGTAAAGGGAGGAGGGGGGAGGTTATTTATATTAAAGGAATATGAAACGGCTTTTCGAGGGGACAGTACAATTAATTGGCCCCCAAAAATTTTAAAATTCCCCCTCATTTAATGATTTCAAATTTCAAAAAGTCTTTTCAAATGTCATTTCATAACCGTCTGGCAGTTGTTGGGTGGCTTTGAGCGTGACACGTGGCATACAGGTGTCAGGTTTTTGAATATTTCGTAAAAAGGACGAAATTCATGCGAGAAGTGGCGAGAAGCCTAAATTTCTCGCCTGGAACATGAATGATCCAGGTCTTGAAATTGGGGGCTACTGAAGTGATTATGAAATATGGATTGGGCCTGGTTAGTTCAAAGGGTTTAATGGGCCATAGGTATCAAGGAAGATGAATAATACTTATGACGAGTAATTTTCTCGTCTTAAGAATGGCGATAAAGCGTCGTGTATCAGTGGTGCGACATATGGCGGGAAAAAAGAGTGGGCCGGATATGCATGAAGCGAAAAGACATCTTTAACCATTCCTAATCTTGAGTGACAAAGGGCGTAATTCAAGTTAAACAAACAAGTATGCTTTGTCGCCGTAGAAGTTTTGTCGCCAGGCGACAGCGAGGACGAGGGGTAGCAATTGGTTGGGTTACCGACACGTGGCACCCCCCCCATAACGCACAACAGTGTAACATGATGGGATTGGTGGTACTTTTTTACTAACTCTGATAGCAGTTGACTGACAAGGCGCAGATGATTGACACGTGTCCCTATAGGTATGGCCTATAACCATGTTGTGGTATAAATAAATGAAATTCAGCATTATTATGTAAGTTCCTCTCTCTTTCTAAACTCTCTCTTCTCCATTAATTTTGCTACTTTCTTTTGATCTGAATTGTGGACTGATTCTCACGCCGGAGGGGTTTTCACCGGAGTCACCCCCGGTTTAGTTCACTGTTGTTCACGTGTGTGTAGGTCCCAAGGTGCGCCATCCCAAGAAGATCAGCCGTAGTATCCATTGAAGTAGCTGGAGACTCAGCTCCTGATCAATACCATTTTCCATGGCAGCATCAAGAAGTTGCCACAAATTCTACGCCAAAATCCAGAGGACTCTTCCAGTACAAATTCTTCATGTTGGTTCAGATTGAAAAATCAAATCAAACAGGTAGAAGAACCAAAATTATCAGAAACAAGATGGTTGCAGAGAGTGGCAGATCTATATCAAAACATTTGGTGTTGCCTGTTCTTTACTAAAAAAAAAAAAATTGACGCAAAAATAAAATTCAAAATATTTACATACATAAATATAATAGGTTTCAATACGTCAACATTACATAAAATAAACACAATTTACATTTGTAGTTTCCTAGGATTCATCTTTTGAAAATAAGGTAAAATCTCATCTTCACTAATGGTCATAAATACAGGTCAAAACGACGTCGTTTTGCAAAAAAAAAATAATAAATAAAAAAAAATTGGGTTGCCTGGGCAACACCAGGCACCGCTGTACATCCGCCCCTGGTTGCAGAAGGCAATGACAAATTGCGAGAAGTGAGCACTCAGACCATGTGCAATGCAAACTGAATTTGGGGTTGAAAAAAAAAAGTTAGTTAACTGAATGGCTACAATGAAAAACTGAAACTTAGAGGAATTAAAGTGAAAACCGAAAGAATTGAGTTGACTCAAAATGAAAAAAACTTTTTTTTTTCTTGAATTCTCTTGGGCCACGTTTTGCAATAGGATTGGTTCATAGGATTTTCGGATTTCCTTTTTATCCCAAATTATTTGAGCTGAATTATCACAAAGCAAATTATTTTTTTTTAATTTTTTTCATCAAAATTCATAATTTTTTTTCCCTATAAATAGATGCAAGTTTCATTTGATTTGGACATCGAAAAAAAACACTCTTTTCTCAATTATCCTTCTTCATTTTAACCCGTATTTAAAAAATTTCATCATCTTTTCAGTGAAATGGATTTCAATAATAACCATTTCAACTCTCAAAATGCAAGTAATTTTCCACAAAATTATTACAATCCTAATGATTCTCAATTTGAGAATCAATCTTCCAACCAACCACGTCCTCAAAATGTATCAAATTATTTTTTTCAATTATTGGAGTCCGTCAAATTCGACTAGTCAATGAGAATCCAATCCTTATCCTTTAATTAACTCGATTTAATTCGTACTTCAAGTCCGCCAACCTCAACCACTCAATTTAATTAACTCGGTATAATTTTTACTTCAAGTCCGACAACCTCAACCACTCACTTTCTTATAAATAACACTCTCTTCTTTCCTTCTTCCTGCATCAAACAATCTTTTCTTTCCTTCTTCCCACATCAAACATCTTAAAGTCTGAGGTTCCACCTTAAAATCAATTGGTGATAAGGGGAGTCTGAGGTTCCACCTTAAAACCAATTGGTGATAAGGGGAGTGGCCCAGAATCTTTATATATTATAGGCAAGGTTTGTTAATTCCCAATGTGGGATAATATCTCTAACACGCCCCCTCACGTGTAGCGGGCTTTGCCAAAGCTTACAACGTGGACATATCAATCGGGTGGCGCGGAGTAACATCGTGGGCCGTTGGGCTGCACGTGTAAAGAACCTGCTCTGATACCATCTTAAACCATCTTAAAGAGGAATATATTTCGATAAATACATCAGTAAATTACATAGAGTTTTATAGGAAGAGTTGTGAGCACCCCAACTCGGATCCTAACACGTAACCCGAGCTTGAGGGGCCCAAACTAAGAAAACTCACTTTGAATTTTTTTAAAACTTTTATTTCATCTTAAAAGAAAACCGATTAAAACCAACTGATAATGTCTCCACTTTGGAGGAAATTTCAACAACAACTTCAAATTACTATAATATGATCAATTACATCGAAAACCCCCAAATAACATTGTTTTACAAAGAGTTTTCTATACAACTTTATAAAAGAGTATTACTTAATAAAGACTCCAGACAACCTACTTATTTTCATAACCTGACAAGTCCCAAAAGCCAAAGTCCACACTCTTATCCCCGGCCTCACCGGTTCAGGTCACCTGTCTCAAAGACAATCTAAAACATTAAAGGGAAGGGGTGAGAATAAATCTCAATAAGCTATTATGAATGCAGCAAGATGCCAAACAAGATGCAACACATCAAAAGACATATCCACATAATAAGAGAGGCTCCCTGCCGCCAACCGTCCCATACCGGTTGAAAACAACGACCAGCTCATCATGAATATATCACAACACATAAGTACGATAAAGTAACACTTAGAAGGATACTGAGCCAAGGTTTTAACTCCAAAAGGATATACACATCCGAGCAGCAACAACAGTTGAAGAAGCGGTTTCGGAACCATAAATAATAACAGTACCATAGGGATTCTGACACACAGTCATATCCCCAGTGAAACTAGACCATCTACCTCAAAAGGAGACGCTAGCCCACTAATTCCAAGGGGTACAAATCCGGGTTACCAATGTATGAATTATAATGAACTTGGCTCGGTGCCATTATAATTCCATAACATTGCCCAACAAACAAATACCAGCTGGATTTTCATAACTAAGCACAGTAATAACATACTTGTTTAACCAAACATTGTATGATCCAAAGTAGGGATACATACCACAATAGCATATCATGAAGATAGCAATATTATAACAAGTATTCAACATATTAGCACAACGGCTATAAATCCTTGTTTCAACAAGTACAGTTTAGGAATTCCAAAGTAGGGAACCCTACAACAATAGAATATCATAAAGATAGAAATACTATAACAAGTATTCAACATATTAGCACAACGGCTATAAATCCTCGAACCAATCCCAAAACAATTTAGGAATTCCAAAGTAGGGAATCCTAGCATTTATATCGAAATATATCAATGAGTCCAAAATGTGCAACACATAAGGTCTAAACATTTACTATAACAAGTTATGTTACAATATCATCCATAATAAGAAGTATCACAACTTAGAGTTCAAGGATATCAAGTATTTCCACATACTACAATAAGCACACCACAATAGTAAAATAGAATATCTGGAAATGATCATTACAGATTTAGTTTATAAAACCAATTCCATTTGAAAGATCACCTAAAAATACTCAATTTGGACTCTTGAACCATCCAATTTCGAGTTCATATGAATTACTTATTCATTTTATAAGTTTAAACGGTTTTGAAAATGGTTTACTAAACTCTGTTGCAAAAAGAGACATTCTGGGAACATTATTTATACTTTTAGCTTATGAAAATATGTCCATTGAAAAGATCTTGGAAAATTATCCAAAATGGACTCAAGAAGCACTCAATTCCGAGTCCGGGTGAATTAAATATGAATTTCACAAGTAAGCGCAATTTTAAGAGTCATGGACATCAAGTGTTCCAAGCTACTTTATCCCCATTTTTAACCATCTTCTCCATATCCAAATTGGTATATATAAACATCAATTAGTAGCCCATATAATTTATTTAAATTATAATGTTCAATTGGTTGAAATATATGTTAAATGGTTAGGGATAATTTGCTTCAAATCTGAACCAAAAATCACCTACTAACAATAACCCCATCACTCTTTACTCTTTCATGCCTCTTCCGAAACAACTAGGATGAACCCAACCCCTCTCACTTACTTAGTGAATTCTCACATTTCACTCTCACCATTCAAGTTTAACATTCTTATGCTAACTCATACCACATTCTTACACTCTTCATCAACTTCCATGAACAACAACGTAATTCTAGGTCATTATTCCATTTCTCAACTCCAACAACATGTTCTAATACCTCAAACAACACTTATAACAACAATATCAACATCAAATATTTCATGAACATTTAATTGAAGGGAAATCATAATAACTCACATCATTAAAAGTATATTCAATCCTCTTCTACTTCTTTCTACCCAATTGAAATATGCTCATAACATTTCCCAAATCAAAATAAGATGGACATAACTACAACTCCATAACACAATACTAACAATTTTCTTCACTTACTTTATTCTAGAAAATTGGCCAAAACTCAAATTCAATACTTACTCTTAAATTATTAACATTCACAATTATTCTATACCTTTCCTCCTTCAATCTTAGATCACCATTTTACAACTAAAATCAATTCAACCTTGACTAACCCATTTCAACTCAATTAATCATTATTTAAAATATCAAAATCCTTTTCTTTCAACAAGAGATTCAATACACATAAAGTGAGCAATTATTAGAAGGAAGTCATAATAACTTACCTTAGAAATATGAGATGGAACAAGGATTTTCTTAGCTTGATGTGCTCCCCTCGTTGCCCCGAACACGAAAGTACAACCGGATTGACAAATGGAGAAGGATTGAATTTGCTAAGAACTTGGAAGGAGAGGTTTTAGGAGAGGGCTTCCATGGAGATTTTTATGATTGAGGAGGTGAAGGAGGATGATTAAATGAGATGGGGAAAGTATGGGAAGGATTGACTAAAGAAGGTGATGGGAGGAAAAGAGGGAGTATGGCCCCCCATGCCATATTAAATGAAGTCTTCCCATTTTCTACACTTAAGCCCCTTAATGTTTAAGAAATGAAATTAAACCCTTTACTTCTCTCCTCTACACAAGGACAACCTAGCTACTCATAATTTATTTATTTTCAATTAATATACTACAGCAAAATACTTTAACTTATTTCCATGTTATCCTAAGGCTTTAGAATTATTTCACAACTATCTCATCTTAACATAGGAAATCAAAGACATAAAATGAACACATAAAGTCAACAATAATATAAAAAACATATAATATGATACTAAAATAGTGCCTAGGGTTAGGGTCGTTACAAGAGTCCTTCCTTAATTCAAGCTAACTACCCATAATTTAAGCAAATCTAATGCTATCTATAGTAAACAAATATTTGAATTATCACTCCTAACTATTTACATTATTCACAAGGATATTATCATATTTATTCAAATATGATAATATATTTTAACACACCCCCTCATTCGAAGCGGGAGGCTTACAAACACTTAGACTGGCACGGAAATCTTCAAAAAGAATCGAAGGAAGACCCTTAGTAAAGATATCTGCCACTTGATATAAAGGGAGTGGCCCAGGATCTTTATATATTATAGGCAAGGTTTGTTAATTCCCAATACGGGATAATATCTCTAACACGCCCCCTCACGTGTAGCGGGCTTTGTCAAAGCTTACAACGTGGACTTATCAATTAGGTGGCGTGGAGTAACATCGTGGGCCGTTGGACCTGCATGTGTAAAGAACCTGCTCTGATACCATCTTAAAGGAGAATATATTTCGATAAATACATCAGTAAATTACATAAGAGTTTTATAGGAAAAGTCCTTCCTTAATTCAAGCTAACTATCCATAATTTAAGCAAATCTAATGCTATCTATAGTAAACAAATATTTGAATTATCACTCCTAACTATTTACATTATTCACAAGGATATTATCATATTTATTCAAATATGATAATATATTCTAACAAAACACTCTCTCCTATTTATTTGATTACAATTACAAAAAAATTAATTAAGTGTGAAGTATTTTTTTAATTATAAATAATAATAATTATTATTATTATTTTACTAATCATAAAAATAAAGAATATAAATAAAATAAGAGTGGTGGGGTATAGAATGATGAGTTGGGAGGAGATAGTTTAATTTTAAACCTTGCATTGTGGAGGGGTTAAATGAATAGGTAGTTGAATTATTAGGTGAATGAGAGAGAAAATGAGGCGGATTTCACGTGGTCTCACAAAAAACCTAGTAGCATGCTCCTCCAGACTGCCGTCCCATACACATTCAGCTTAATTTCTCATTTTTAATACTCAGTTTCGTTTCATAATAATAAGCATAGCAGTTAACTTGTCAATGTTTTCATTAAATGTATTTTACCTTTTTTCTTAGGGAATGGATTTTACTTGTAATCATTGTATAATCTTTTTATTTAAAAGTACAACACTTGCCTCTTGGCAATTGTCAAAAAAGGAAGGCTCTAGCAAATGATTTCCTCTTTCAACCTTCGCCTTATTATGAGACGGGCTAAAATTTGAAGCACGACACTTATTATTATTATTATTATTTATTAATAATAATAATTATTATTATTATTATGGTTCGGATTGAATAATAAAAAGTTACAGTTATGCAGTTTTGTACTACTTTGGATTGTTTATCTGCAACTAAATTATTCTGGTCACTAATTTGATAAGAACAAACTGATCCCAGGAGTTATGAATTAATGTGGTCGGTCATGCAATGTTGAATGTCGAAATTTCGTATTAACGGACACTCTGAAAATATATGCTTTTTTATAATTTTAATAACAAAGATGTATAAATATTCTTGTTTTCTACTTTCCAAACATTTAGTCAAATATAAAGTGACTAGTCAAAAAATTTGGTAAAAAAACATTTAGAAACAAAATTATTTTCAAAAATGACATTCATTTTTGGGACAAAAATTTCTTAAAAATCGACATTCATTTAGGAACAGAGGGAGTAGTATGTATAAGCTGAGGTCGAAAGGGATATCATGTTCACCATGGATTATCACCCTTTATCTGCATTTCAAGCTTTTGACATATGCTTGAGCAGTTTCGACACGAAACTGTGTCGAAACTGGCATGTGAATAAAAGAAAAAAAGAGAGCGCAATTTGCGGCCTTTTATTGTTTTCTTTCGTAGATCTGCAGCGTAGGAACTGCTTATTTTTGCATAAGAATATGTCATTCTACTCTAGGTTGCACGGATACGTATTCTCGGATACGGATTCGCGGATACGAGATACGGGGATACGTGATTGTTAAAAAATCCCGGATACGGATACGTGGGGGTAAAGTGTAAATATTCAAACTATAAGGACCAAAGTGTAACTATTCAAACTATAAAAACCAAAATGTAAATATCCAAAATAGAAATATTCAACATTCAAGATATAAGTAGATGTTTGACAATTGACACAAAGTTATAAACTGATAAACACAAAAAGTCAAAAGTCATAAACTATCCGGGTACGAATCCAAACTTTGACGAATTGTCAAAAGACCCCCTGTGCGTATCCGACAGAGAATTCAACGAATCCGGAGTGAATCCGTATCCGGAACGAGTCGGATACGTAATTCGCTCCTTGGGGAGAGAATTCGTGCATCATAGATTCTACTTATCTCTATTTATCAGTGTTCTAAAAGACAGGGCGCCTAGGCCCCCCTAGGCGTTAGGCCCCTCTCCAACGCCTAATTCTAAGCCCCGCCTAGGTCCCGACTAATCCCGACTAGTCCCCGCCTAGGCGCTAGGCTTGGCTCTGCCGCCTAGCATCCGCCTAGCGCTTTTTAGAACCTTGCTATTTATATTGAGAAGTAAACAGTTAGCTTGACACATCTTTATTTAGCATTTATTACCTATTGATGCTTCTTAAATGTTTGTTATTAATCTGACAAAATAAATGCAGGTGTGTTATATAAAGGAAATTTGAGTTAACATTCTTCATTAAGTCTGAAGTGTTCTGTTAGATACATACAAGCTTGAAAATATGTCGCAAAAGTGGGTTGCTGTAATCATGTTAATGAGCATGTTTCTTGTAGTGTCGTCGAAGGATTCGCGTCAAGGGAATAATAAGGCAAATGATGGGGTTACGGGCGTTGAAGTGTTTCATCGGGAGAAGCTGACAAGGGAAGAATGTGAATTGGATTGTGCGCGGATATTGTGTAGGTCAAGCAGTATACCAAAGGAAGAGGAAAATCTTTGTTCTTCTCAGGGATGCAAGAGACTGTGCTTCTACAACAACTGAGGCAGACTGGCTATAAATAAATATGTAGCTCATTTTTGCGCTATTATCTCTTATTTAAAGTTGATAGTATATCAAAGATTTTTGACATTTCAAAGTGAAGTAACAATTACATGCATAAAAAAGGGGCAAAACTTCATTTTCATTGTAATTTTAAGGATGTTTCATTTTTAGCCCCAAATACGTCTCTGAATCCGTGCCTCGATCTGCAATTATGGGGTTAAAATGATACATTTTCCAAAATACAGTGATTTTTTAAAGAAGGAAAGTACTGTTAATAGTAAAACAATAGTAAAACGCCCATGAAAGTACAACGGATGAAAACATTGCTAGCCCTAAAAAAGGAGACCATAAGCTTCTAATTCATCTTTTTACAAAGATTGAATTTTGTACAAAAACGACGAAAAATAAAAGTAGAACCTGATATCTATTAACAGTTGCCACAAATTCTATGCTAAATTCGCTTCGAAGTCCAGAGGACTCCTCCGGTACAAAGTTGTCATATTGTTTCAAAGTGAAAAATAAAATCAAACCTGTAAAAGAACCAAAATGATCAAATACAGGATCGTTCCAGAAACGGATAGAGCCAATGATTGAGCCGTAGGGCTCAAAGGCAATGACAGATTGCGAGAAGTGAGCACTCACAAGCATCTTGAACTGTGTCTTGAGCTACAAACTTTCCTTTGTATAAGAAAGAATCATGATTACCGAGCATCTTTATAGGCGAGGAAATATGTATATTGGCGAGGAAGAAAATGTATTGATCAAACGAAGACGAATGATCAGCAAAGTCAGAGAGCAGCGCCATACGGGGAAAAGCCACGCCTAACATGATAGTGGTGCCCAACAATCTGGCTCTTTCAGGCTGGAGAAGACAGCCCGAGTATACAAAACTAGTTTCAGACAGTGAGTGGGATAGGAAGGGGATAGTTACATATAGATTTATGTATATATTGTGTGCATAAAATATTGATAACTAAGCTATCGTTTGGTTGTTAACATCACTGCTTAGCTCACTTGTAGATCAAGTTGCATGGTTGTTAACCTTATTCAATCTTTATAATAAGCGTGAAGGTTCTGAAATACAATCTGTAGGGTCCCCAAATTTCGAACCCTCTCCTTGACTCTGGCTTGGGACATCATAAAAAAAAACAAAAAGAAAAAACCGCGATCTGCAGGCAACATTTACAAAAGTTACAGTCTTAAGCGCGCGTGAGGAAGGGAGCTGGGAGGGACAATTCAATTGTGGGTGGATGCGCGCTGGCTGGCTGGCTCGTGCAATCTTAGATGTCGGGAATCACAATGCTTTTCGTATTTATAAAGTGCACGCATGTTGAAATAAAGGACATATTCTGCTCCTCCAATGGACATGTTGAGGTTCGAACAATAAACAGACATAATTGAAAATCCTCAAGCCTAAATTTCGTTCATGTGTGTAATAATCCACATTTTGTGGTAAAAATAAAATAAAAAGAAAAGTAAAATATAACTTTATTTGGGTTTTCACGCAAATAAATAATTTATCATTAAATATCAGTTAAAATTCAACTAGTGGATCAAATACGATATTTATTATTTGGCTTATCTGCAACTAAATTATTGTACCAGTCAGTAATGTAATAAGCCTAGACTGATCCCCAGGAGATATGAATAAATGTTGTTCTAGTGTCAAAAATATACTAGTTTTGGCCTGCTGGCTAGAGCTCATGGCTTTCAATTTGGAGGTCATAGTTCGATCCCTCCAGAAGTTAGAGGAAAGACTTTCTCTCCCTAGGATTTATCTCCTAGGCGCTTCTGTGCGTATATGCGTGTGTGTGAGTAGTGAAAAAAAAAAAAAAAAAAAAGGTAGAATTTAATGTGGTCGGTCATGTAACGCTGCAGCTTTTATCCTATGTTTAAGCTGAGGTCAAAAGCATTCACTATTCTGACGTATGGCACATGGAAGTCATTGTTAGAGTAGTTAAGTTATTGCCGTCACATTCAAATGGTCCAAGTTCAACTCCCACTACCTTTGTTTCTCCTTTTTAAATTTTTTAAAAACAAACAAATCGAGACTGTTTGAATAGGAACACGAGCAAACGGGGCAGGCCGGATCATGGCACACTAGGAGGGCTTGGCCCGCAGGCTTGAAATGGATAGACCGGACCAATCCGCTGCGGATTAGGCGGGCTCTTTGTTGGACGGGTCGAGCCGGATTAGGCTGGTCCGTTATTCATCAACAAGTAGGGACGTCAACTGGCAGATTGCTAAGCTTTTATTCAAGTGGCATACGTTTTTTTCAATTCGAGAGTTCAGAGTTCAAACCCCGTTAAATAATAAATTAAGTATTTATTAATAAAAAATCAGATTAACAAAAAAAAAAAAACTGATAGATTTAGAGTAAATGCATATAAGTTATCATTTTAGGATATACTCCCTCCGTTCCATTTGAAGCTTCACATTTTGTCAAAATGGATATCCCGTTAAAAGCTTCACTTTTCCTAAAATGACAAATAATCTTTACTATTCCATCCACTGATTCTCTCTCCTACTTTACTTTTATACTCACAACACCAATCAACTTTACTATTCTCTCCACTTATTCTCTCTCCTATTTTACTTTTATACTCGCAACACTTTTTTCACTAACCTTTTTTTTTAATTTGCATGTCACTTTCAAAATGATGAATGTTTAAATGGGACGGAGGGAGTATAGGTGAGTTTAAAGTAAATTTGACCATTACTAAACATGTCTAGGGATGGATCATATGGAGACACAAATGAATTCTAAGGATGTGGTCTTGTTAGAGAAGAATGAGGATCAGTTATTTCAAAGTCAAGGTCTAAGGATTTGACAGCAAAGACCAGGACTGTATTGAAATTCCTTCTAGATGCACTATACTATCATAAATTCATAATGGTCCTATTTCTGTCAGGTTCTCAGTTTAGTTTCACATCACGTCAGAGTTCACAATTCTCCTACTATTCCCTCCGTCCCTAAATGTTTGTCTCATTTTTCTTTTTTTTTTTGTCCCAAAAAATTAGTCTTATTTCCAAAATTAAAGCTTCAAAATCACTAAATTTTCAAAACTTGTAATGTAACCATAAAATGTTTGAAAAGTGAAATGGGACAAACATTTAGGGACGGAGGGAGTATTATTCTTCAATTCTTAAGTTTGACTTTTCTAAACTAGACATTGAAGGGCAACCTTACCTGGCTTCTCCTTTGACAATTCTTCTTACGCCCTCAGATCTAAAAGTAATACGAGTACTTCACCAGTTACCTTACCAAACAATTTTCAAAACACGAAAAGTAAGAAAAAAATGAAAATATTTATGTGTCGTCAGTGTAAATAGTTGGATAAATAGAGAAAGCGATAAAGAAAATAGTAAGTGGGTAGTTGTTTTAAATATGACAAGTGGTCCCCACTATTTATTAAGTAATACAAATTTAACTAAAATGATTTTGCAAATTCAAGTGAGACACCTAATTGGGTAGTTTTTGCAAGCTCAGGTGGATGGAGGGAGTATACAAAAAGACACATTTTGGTTGTCTGAAAGTAATCAACCATGTCTATTTATTTGGGTTTCTATCATTGAATCAACCAATCGTCACTTAAAGGTCACTGATTGGTGTTCCATAAAAAAAGGTCACTGATTGGTCTTTAGCTCATCTTTTCTCTTCTATGTTACTAAAAACTTACTCCCTCCTTCCCTAAATGTGTAAGAAATTGAAAGCCCTTAGCTTTGTATATTGATTATCAATGAATATATATACAAGAAGAGGAATCCTTTTTGTACAAGGATTTGGAAATCTATCTAGCTTATACAATTGAATTATTTAGATTCCTAATATTCACAAACTACTTAATATACTTTGAATGTAATAAGGAAACCAAATACCAAGTCAAATAAGGAAGATACAGCAGCTTTCCTAAACTGAACCAAGGCAGTCACGACTTGAGGCGGGCGCCTGGCCATGGCCAGGGCGGGCGCATGGCAGGCAGAAGGTTGGCCGAGGTATGAGAGCCTTGAGGCGGCCGCACCACTAGGGATGAGGCGTGCGCCTGAGGTTCAGTGGTATCAGCCATGGCATTCGACATACGAGGCGGGCGCATGGCTTGAGAGTGGGCGGGCGCCTCAGCAGAAATGGTAGCAGCTTTGGTTTGTTTAACTTCTTCATCCTTAATACGCCCCCGCAAGATGGACGATCCGTGGAGAAGGCCAATCTTGGAGATAATTTCTTGGAATCGTATACGAGGCAATGGCTTCGTTAGAGCATCAGCCTAGCTTGGTCTGAACCGCAATGTGTTGCACACGGAGAGAGCCAGACTGGATTTGTTCACGAACAAAGTGAAATGAGAGAGCCACATGTTTCATGCGAGAGTGGAAGACCGGGTGTGCAGAGTAGGTAGTGGCACCAAGGTTGTCACTGTAGATCACCGGTGTAGCTGGTGAGGGGAAGCCAAGCTCAGATAGTAAGTTCCCAACCCAAGTAAGTTCAGCTGCGGTGTCGGCAATAGCCCGGAATTCAGCTTCAGTGGTGGATCTGGCAAGGGCACGTTGTTTTCGGGAGGACCAAGTGACCGGGTTTTTGCCCAAATAGACAAGCAAGCCAGTAGTGGATACAAAATCATCTTTGTCTCCGGCCCAATCCGCATCACAGAATGCATGAAGAGAGGGAGGAGACGTCGCAAAAATCTGAAGACCAAGGTGCATAGTGCCATAAAGGTAGCGTAGAAGACGCTTCAAGGCAACCCAATGAGAAGATTGAGGGTTTTGCATGAATTGCGCAAGTTTGTTGACCGAGAAGGCAATGTCGGGACGAGTAAATGATAGGTACTGAAGTCCACCAACAATAGCACGATAGGAAGTAGGGTCAACAGCTGGAGTGGCAGTGGACCGTGTGAGGGGAGGTGAAGTTACCATGGGAGTGGGGAGTGGCTTGCAGTCAATCATTTTGTGACGGGTGAGAAGGTCATGAATGTATTTGGTTTGAGAGAGGAGGAGCCCGTTATGGTTAGGGACGACTTCAACACCCAAGAAGTAGGACAAGGGGCCAAGGTCCTTGAGGGAGAACCGGTTGGATAGAGTGGATATGAAGGACTGAATGTGAGAGGGGGAAGGGCCGGTGATAATGATATCATCAACATAGACAAGTAGGTAAATTGGAGATGGGGATTTGTTGAAAATAAACAGTGAGGGATCAGCTAAGGAGGGATGGAAGCCATATGTGGTAAGGTAGGTTTTGAGTTCTTGAAACCATGCACGGGGAGCTTGTTTGAGACCATAGATTGCTTTAGACAAGCGACAGACAAAGGATGGGTTGGTGGAATCCTCAAATCCGGGGGGTTGGGTCATAAAGACTGTTTCAGAGAGAGTGCCTTGAAGGAAGGCGTTATTGATATCAAGTTGGCGAAGGGACCAATGGTTGGTTGTGGCAAGGGAGAGAAGTAGCCAAACAGTGGCTGGTTTGACGACGGGACTGAAGGTTTCGGTGTAGTCGACACCGGGTTGTTGGTGAAAACCTTTGGCTACAAGTCGGGCCTTGTATTTTTGAATGGTGTTGTCGGGGTTGTATTTTACGCGAAAGACCCACTTGCAACCAACAATGTTGTGGGCTGATGTGGATGGTACCAAGGACCAAGTGTTGTTGCGGGTTAGGGCTTGGAACTCTTCAATCATGGCATTACACCAATGAGGAATGGATAGGGCTTGTTTGGTGGTGGTGGGAAGGCTAGTGGGAGATGTGAGGAGGGATAGGTTGGCATACTTGGGATTGGGTTTGGTGATGCCATGGGAAAGTCTAGTGGTGATGGTACGGGTGGGAGGTGGAGGGGATGGTGGGTTGGGAGTGGGTGGTGTAGTATCAAGTTGAGTTGGGGTGGGGGGTTCATTAGTGGTGGGATTGGGAGTGGGATGAGTTGGGGAGGGGGGAGTGGGGGTGGCGGAGGGGGTTGGGGTTGGGGAGGGGTTGGGATGGAGGGGATAGTGTTTAAGATGGGGAGAAAAAGTGTGTGCCATTCAGAGGGAGGAGGAGAGGAAGGAGTGGGGAATGAGGTGGTGAGGGAGCTATAAGGGAAAGTGTTTTCAATAAAGCGGACATGGCGGGAGGTGTAGACACAGTGGGAGGTAGGGTCAAGGCAGAGATACGCGCTTTGCGTGGGTGAGTAACCGACGAAGATACAAGGGGTGGATTTTGGGTCAAGTTTGTGGGTGGTGTATGGGCGAAGCCATGGATAGCAAAGGCAACCAAAACTGCGTAGCTTGGTGTAGTTTGGAGGGGAGCGGAAAAGGCGGAAGTAGGGGAATCATTGTTTAGGGTGGGGGTGGGTAATCTGTTTATGAGGTATGTGGCAGTGGTGAGAGCATAGGACCAAAGGGTGAGGGGTAGGTTGGCATGGGAGAGGAGAGTGAGGCCGGTTTCGACAATGTGGCGGTGACGACGTTCGGCGTACCCGTTGTGTTCAGGAGTGTGAGGAGGTGTAGTGAGATGGGTGATACCGTTTTGACCAAGAGTTGGGGTGAGTTTAAGGTATTCACCCCCATTGTCGGAGTAGACTTGAATGATGGGACGTTTGAAGTATTTTTCGACTAGAGCTTTGAAGCGGAGGAAGGTGGTGTGGGTTTCAGATTTGTGTTTGAGGGGATAAAACCAAATGTATTTGGTGAAGTGGTCAATAAAGATGACATAGTATTTGAAGTTGTCAATTGAGTGAATTGGAGAGGTCCAAACATCCGAAAATATGAGATCAAGGGGAGCATGTGACACAAGAGTTGAAGATGCAAATGGCAGCTTGTGACTTTTATTAATAAAGCAAGAATTACAAGGAGGTAAACTAGAGGAAATAGATAAACTAAATTTGCTACGTAATAAACTAAGAACGGGGGAAGAGGGATGTCCTAGTCTATGATGTCACAGCTGCGATGAGAGAGAGCTTGAATGAACTTGAATGGGCGGAGGGTGCCAAAGGTAGACGCCATCCTCAAGGTTTCCATGGATGAGTGTTTGACTCGTGGCTTTGTCCTTGATAAGAAAAGAAGAATGTGAGAATTCAATGATGGCATTATTGTCACGACAAAATTGAGACACGGAAAGGATATTACGAGTAATGAGAGGGACATGTAAAACGCTATTGAATTTAAGAAGAGAGGAGGATGTAGGGAGAGAGAGAATGAACCTATGTGAGAGATCGGAAGGGTGGAACCATCGCCGATGATAACGTCGTCATTGCCATTGTAGGGTGTGTGTAGGGCTAGGTTGGAGAGGTCATTGGTAATGTGATTGGTGGCACCGCTATCTATGAGCCAAGAGGGAGGGGGGGAGGGGTTGTGGTGGGCAGCAGTGTGGGCTTGGGGATTATGTTGATTAGAGAATTGGTTTTGGTTTGGGCGAGGGGGGATGTTTACGGTGGGGTGTTCACGTTTGAATCTGCGACATTGGGAGATGACATGGCCAATGTTGTGAAAATATTGGCACTTACCTTTGAATGGAAGGCGAGAGGGTGTATGGGAAGGGGATGGCGAGGAGTGGAAGGGGCGGTAGGTGTTGGTGCGGCTTGATGATGGGTGGGTTTGGGCAGCAAAGGCAGTGGTGGGGAGGGGGTTTTTGGGGGTAGATTGTTTAATGGTGAGTTCATGTTGGATGAGCTTTTCATGAAGGGCATCAAAGGAGATGGGATTATCACGGGCTCGGGTAGAGTCTATAACGGGTTTGAATGTTTCATAGTCAAGACCTTTGAGGATGGTATAGGTTATGTCTTCGGAATCCATGGGTTTGCCTAGGATGGCGAGTTTGTCGGTGTAGGATTTGACGGTTCATGTATTCCGATATGGAGAGTTGGTTTTTGGTGAGATTGGCAAGGTTATCTTTTATTTGAAGAATGTGGCCACGGGAGGGGTTAGCATATGTAGTTTTAAGGGTGGTCCAAGCTTCATGGGAGGTGGTGGCTTGGTGGACAAGGGGAGCTACTGTAGGGTCTAAGGTACCTATGAGAGCCCCAAGGATGAGGCGATCTTGGCGAGACCATGTAATGGCTGCCGGATTGGGTATAGATGTGGTGGTGGCGGGTTTGGTCGGTTCATCGTCGGTTTCTGCGACGACAGGAGTGGTGGTGATAATGGTGTCATCGGGTTTGGGATGGGTGCCATCGACAAACTTTAGAAGGTCGAGACCAAAGAGAATAGAGGTGATTTGGGAAGCCCATGTAAGATAGGTTAGAGGAGTAAGGGAACGACAGTAGGATAGATTGACAAGGATGAGAGGTTGATCGGGTTGAGCGGAGTTGGGGATGGTGGAGGAGGGGCTGCCGGCCATGGGGAAGAAGGGATTGGGACAGCCGAAATAGGAAGGGAGGGGGGGTTTAGGCTATGAATCTTTCAAGCTCTGATACCATGTAAGAAATTGAAAGCCCTTAGCTTTGTATATTGATTATCAATGAATATATATACCAGAAGAGGAATCCTTTTTGTACAAGGATTTGGAAATCTATCTAGCTTATACAATTGAATTATTTAGATTCCTAATATTCACAAACTACTTAATATACTTTGAATGTAATAAGGAAACCAAATACCAAGTCAAATAAGGAAGATACAGCAGCTTTCCTAAACTGAACCAAGGCAGTCACGGCTTGAGGCGGGCGCCTGGCCATGGCCAGGGCGGGTGCATGGCAGGCAGAAGGTTGGCCGAGGTATGAGAGCCTTGAGGCGGCCGCACCACTAGGGATGAGGCGTGCGCCTGAGGTTCAGTGGTATCAGCCATGGCATTCGACATACGAGGCGGGCGCATGGCTTGAGAGTGGGCGGGCGCCTCAGCAGAAATGGTAGCAGCTTTGGTTTGTTTAACTTCTTCATCCTTAATAAAATGTTTGTCCCATTAAACTTTTTAGTTGAACTTTGACCACAAATATATGACAATTTAATTATGTTCATGAAATTCTAAAAATTCCAATTGATTCACCATTAATAATATTATCAACAACAACTTTTAGAATTTCATAAACATAATTAAATTGTCATATATTTGTGGTCAAAGTTTAACAAAAAAGTCAAATGGAACAAACATTTAGGGACGGAGGGAGTACAATTTATTTACTTAATAACTACAAAATTTTATTATCCGAAGCAATTTCCATTATTTAAGATATAAATAGAGTGATTAAACATGCTTGGGGGTCAACATGGTGTTAGGTCTAAATTAAACTATGGTTCTTAATGATGTCAAAAATGAGTTGAATCAGTCATTTGTCTAGCGTTTCAGATGATCCAGCCGCAGTGACCTAAAAAGGATGAAAAAATGACTATACAGGATGGTCTATTGGTAAGACCCTTCGGCGTGAGAACAATTATTCACTCTACGTTAAATCAAATGGACAAAGTTTTGAGATAGAAAACGTTGGAAATAAAAGTTCAACATTTATAGCCAGATTTAGTTGTTTTGGCAACAGGCAGATAAATATGAGAGATTTTGAGGATTGATAATCATGTCCTGATTTAAAGCAGGTCGTTATGAGTGATTTAAGGTGAGATGAGTCGGCCTTAATGAGTTCAACTATAAGTAAGAGATATAAGTCAACCTAACGAAGTTGAGCATCAGATTGATATAAGTCGACCTGAAGAGGTCGATTATATACAGGCGATATAGGTCGACCCTTCGTTGATAATGCGAGTCGGGCTTAATAAGTCGACCTGATGATAAGAGTCGACCTGATAATAATAAAAGTCGGCCTAACGATAAAAGTTGACCTGACAGCGAGGTCGGCCAGATATTTGGATGTCATCTATGCACTTGGCAATTTGTATAAGGGTTGTAGGTTGGGCTAAGGTAGGTTCGACCACTTCTGAGCCGACCTAGCCTAGGTCGCCACTTAGAGGGCTTCTTAAGTGGATCTCTTGTTCTTGAATGGACTTGTCAGAAGGTGGACTTTGACAATTTGAGCACAACTCAATTTATTTACTTTAGTGCCCCCGATTTTCTAGCTCGACTTGTCCATACAAAGTGAGGTCGTTCTATTTGGGCAGGCTGGAGTGGTTGGCTTGACTTAATAGCTCCCATCGGCTTGAGTACGTGTGTCGATGTGGATAGTGGTCGAGGTCGCCATTACACTTGGGACTAATTGAGGTCGTCATATTACTTTGGACTGGTTAAGGTCACTACAAGAAAGTTGACTATTTACGGCACTTATTTACGACGCGCCGCCGTATATAATACTTATATACGGCGGAAGACACGCGTCCGCCGTATATAATTAATATATACGGCGGTATACTACACCCGCCGTATATAATACTTATATACGGCGGACTTGAGGCGCCGTATATACTTTATACACGTACATTTGACTTATACATAACTGAGATTTTAGTTATATACGACAGTAAGCAAGTAGCCGCCGTAAATAATACATTATATACGACGGTAGACACGGAGCCGCCGTATATAGGAACATTATATACGGCGGTTGGAACGGAGCCGCCGTAAATAGCAACATTATATACGGCGGTATACAATATCCGCCATAAATATTAATAAATACCGCGAAATCAATTTCGCCTCTCAGTTCGCGCAAAACACAAAATTCCCTCCTCTCCTCTCTCTCTCTCTCTCTCTCTCTCTCTCTCCTCTCTAGGGCAAAGCACCGCTCTCAATCGACGGCGAGATCGACGGTGACCGGTGACGAATGCTGCTCCAGTGAAGACCCTGCTCCGGTGAAGACCCTGCTCCGGTGAATAACCCAGGTTTGAAGCTTTCTTTTCTAATTTCTCTCTTATCCGTTTCTTGCCGCCATTATTTTGCCTCGTGAAGATTTCTTTTCTAATTTCTCTCTTTTCTTTCTACTCGTTTCATCGTCTTCACCTCCCTGCGAAAAAACACAAGCTCCTGTGAAAAGATCTGCCTTCTTTCTCTCTCTAAAAAGTCTCATTTTGTCACCGCCAGGTACGATTTCTCTCTTATCAGTTTTTATTTTTTTTAATGAAATTTAATTTTGTTTTTATATTTTTTTTTTGAATTTTTGATTAATTATTTGCAGTTGATGCTTTTTTTGTGATGTGTTATGTTTAGATCTGTAGTCTGAATCATGATTTGTAACAGATGGCTGTTTGGGGTTAAAATTTTGATGTGAATTTTGATATTAATTGTTGCTCCCAACTGTGATTACTCAGCATATTGTTGGAATTTAGGGTTTTAATTGTTATTTGCTAGTTTAAACATATGCTATGCTGACAAGAATATGAGCTAGAACTTTGGGTTGAAATTGCCATATATGTTTGTGTCTGAGTTGGACTAGTCAAGAGTCCTTTTTCGGGATGTAGGGAGTAAGTCTTGACTATTATCATGTCATATCGACATTCCATCATGCATCCTTCTTAGTTGATACTTTAAACATGAAGTTAATTTGAATGACAATGTGGTCATCAATAATTAAAAGTATGTTGGACTGGAAAATAAAATGAGTAGCAAAGAAAACAAGTAACTGAAGTAGGAGAACAAACTTACCAAATGAAGAGGCTCATGAACAACAGTATCAAGTGCAACAGCATTGTGCTCGATAGATCTTTTGACAAGAATATAGGACTGCACTTCATCTAAACACTGAAAAGAATTAAACACCATCTCAATCAAGCAATGAGAACCGTTGATAAAAACAGGTGTCGAGATCTAAGATATTGCAGGCCACATACAATACACATTGTGCCTCCGTTAAAATATGGCCCCACCTAATAGACAATTTAGAGAATCAGGAACTCAGTTCACATGTACTAGATCACTGCTATTAAGAAGCTTTAAGAACCACTTAAGTTTTGGAACAAAATTCTGTAACACATGGTTTCAAAAAAGTTCAACAGATTTGAAAGTTTAAACATATGTTTGTGTCTGAGTTTGCTAGAGTCTGACGGGGGTTAAGAATCTACAGGGTAACTGTCTGGGCAAGCATAATTAAAGGCCACATTCTCTACTATAATTAGAGGGTACCCTCTTGCTTGACCAGTGTTTGATGTTCTTAAAGGTGAATCTTATTCAGTGGTTTTCTATTAGGAAAAACTTCATGGAGACTTTTTTAGGAAAGCTTGAGGTGGATCATAAATTATTTGTTCAGTCGTACATTCTCGTGTTAGATTTGTTAGTCTTAGATTTGAAATCATCCCTTAATGCTACTACATGAATCATTTATATCACGTTACATATTATTAGCTTCTCAATTAGGGGGGGGGGGGCTTGTGAGAGAGAACGAATGAATGTTGTCATAGGGTTATACTATATCATGGGCCCAAGCTCGACTAATAGGCTAGGCTCCAACAATGTATATTATCTATTGAGCCAAAAGTTGTACATATTTAGACTATGTTTGTTTATGAGTTTATTTTTATTCTAAAATTTGTGTCTCTCGGTCTTATATATAGGTTGTATTTTAACGTTAAGAATATCAAGTCATATATGAATAAAAGTTGGATTGATTTGGGTAACCGGATTTCAAATGAGTATATGTCTGGGATTGACAACTTTCTCGACTTTGCATTCTCAAAAATGTCTCTTGGTGCTAAAGAAATATATTGTCCTTGTAAAAAATGATCAAATCGTTACCAAAAAGACCGTGCAACCGTGAAATCGCATTGTATTGAAGTGGGATTTGAAACAAATTACAAGAATTGGACTAGGCATGGGGAAGAGTACATTTCGGTGTATAAGAATGATAATAATGATAGGACAACTGAAGATGGCATTGAAATTGAATTGGGCGTGCAAGATTGTATGAGGCAAATGGTACATGAAGGGATGGGTATGCCGGATAGTAACCAGCCAGGAATTGAAGAAATCGTACAATCAGATGCAGTCACCGCAAAGTTTCTTAGACTTTTGAGAGATGCTGATCAAGCCTTGTGGGAAGGGTGTGATAAGTTTACAGTACTCTCATTTATTGTAGAATTTATGCACTAGAAGGCTAATTATCGAGTGGTCGATAAGGGATTTACTTCTTTATTAAAAAATTTCATTAGGGCATTGCCTCAGTCAGCAAAAGTGCCAAATTCCTATTGTGAGGCGTACAAGATGACTGCAGATTTGGGTTTCAGTTATAAAACATGGGACGCGTGCATTAATCATTGTATGTTGTTTCGAAATGAAATTGAAAAACTTACTAAATGTGAAATTTGTGGAGCCTCTAGATATAAGAAACAAGAAGAAGGGGGTAGCGGTGAAGGTGCGGAAACAAGTGGCAAGAATAAACTTCCCAAGCAGGTAGCGATGAAGAAAGTATGATTTTTTCCCTTAAAGCCAAGGTTGCAAAAGTTGTATTGGTCATCTAAAGGGCAAAGAAAAGGGTAAAAAAACTACATATGTTACTACCATTTTCTGTTGAACATCTTTAGTCTTATAGTTTTACATTCTAATGCCTTATAGTAATTGATTAGTTATAAAGTGTTGTAGCTATTCCAGTGCCTTTCTGATGACGGAATTCTTCAACATTAGGTTTGCTTTAACTTCAGTGCATTTCTTTCCAAGTCACTAAAACTTTGTGTTCTCATTAAGATCTTTCTTGCTTATACATAAGATACATGTTTTAAATCATTTACTATATTAAATGCTCCCTCCGTTCCATGTTAATTGTCATACTATTCGTTTTCATGTTTCTTATATTTTTTTTGCCAGACATGCCGCTAAGGAAGCAATTAATAGGTGAGGGCTCAACAAGAAAAGGAAGAGGGTTGGCAAAATCAACAAAAAAATGGGGTAAAGAAAAATTAAATGTAATATTTAATGAACTTGGACAACCCTGTGGTGGGAAAAATGCAAAACTAGCTACTCAGCTAGGATATTTTGTGAGAAGTGGGGAACATTTCCCATTAACTAAAGAATGGTATGAGATGGAACGTGCAGTTCTAGATCACGTATGGAGAGATGTTCAAGTAAGTTGTAATTCATATTCCTTACATAAATCTCACGTTTACTTAATTATTTTTTCTTGGCTTTAGTTTTTGATGGATAAAATTCCACTGTGTAATAAAAACCTTGCAAGTGTACAAGTTACCGAAGTAGCAATATACAAAAGTAAGGGTCGAACCACAGAGACTTGAGTGAATTAACAAGTTGATTTAATTAGTGTAAACGAAACAAGAAGGGGGGGGGTTTGATTTTGATTGATTAAAATAAACTAAATTGAAAAGCAAATAAATTTACTAATTAAAATAAAACAGATATTGAAATCAAGAATGACAAGGATTCACGGATTGGGTTTCACAATTATCTCCTTCCTATGCTAATTTATAAAAACAATTACTAATCTTGTTCAAGAAATCGTTCACTTTAATAAGAGTTGGGACGGTTAGATGGCCGGATTGCAACCCTATTCTTACTTCTATGTGTTGTGTTCCGCTAGGTCTACAAAACACACAAGTAATGCATTAAAATCCAAAGAACAATTGATTTTAGACCCTTTTGATTTCCGCAAGGTCTTCAATTGGATCTATTCAATGAAATCTAGGCCAATGTAAAAACTACCCACGCAAGTGTAGTAATTTAAACCCTAGTAATTTAAAGACCAACAATATCAATCAATAATGTTGAAGTCTAAAAAATAAATTAAGCAAATTTCATTGAACAAGAACAAGAAAAGTGTGAAAGAATTAAAACATCATTAGCATAAGAATTCGACAATTGTTACATCCAATCCGTGAAAAGGAATTTAGCTACTCATAATAAAAATTATAAAAATAAAATAAATAAAACATAAACAATTGAAACGGAGACGGAGAAAGTAATTATGTTCTTCTCTATTGACTAATGCCACGGCATGAATCCCAATTAGCTACAGTAGCCGACTTTTTTCTACAATCATCCCACTCGCATGAATTAATCCTCTCCTATTTATAATAAACTAATTACTCAAGTTATAAAAAAATACCTAGCTCCTTGCTTTATGAAACTGTCATGCAACTAAGTAAGGCCCAAAACAATCGGGCCCAATTCGCTTCAACGCCAAGTCGTACCCACGACTCGTTGCATATGGCCCAAGTCGTTCCGATTGCATAACATTATTTTAAGGCAGCTTTGGTTTAGTGACCAAGTATATTCGTGTTTCGTTCCCACAATTTTGCCGTCGCACTTTGATCACTAAAATCACTTTTTTGCGCTCCGCTCTTTGAGACTTTATTTTTAACTTTAACCCACGAATTTTTATAAATTAAATTCGTCCAAAAATTCCATATTTCCTGTTTAGTCCTTGAATTTCTCAATATTTCCAATTTGGTCTTTGAAGCTCCAAAGTGGGTACAAATCCTCCGTTTTCAGCATTGTTGCACTTCAATCCCTGAACTATCGAAACACTAACAAAATACATTAAATTCTCAAGGTTTCGAGCACCAAATAAGCTAGGAAATATATCTTTTGGATGGGTAAAATCACATCCATCAAATACCCCCAAACTTATCTTTTGCTCGTCCTCGAGTAAAACAAAACAAAACTACTACTTTAACAAATAAAAACAATCAACGAAAATATTTTTGATATGTTCTCAATATATACAAGGTTGTCGGCCAAACAAGTCTCAGATTCTCACATAATATGCTAAATAAGTGCCAATAAGAATATGCAATTACAATTACATTAATGCATCTAACCCACAATTTTCCACCTCGGCCTGAATGATGAATGAAATATGGGAGATCATTGTCACCAAAGTAAGATATTTTATAGGGTCACTAACCACATGCTCTAAATCAATGATACTAAGATGAAATTTCTGCACAAAGGACACTCATATGCATATTTAAACAAAACTGTCAACCCGGCTACTCTTTAGGGATCAAATGTGACTTTTACGGTTTGTAATGTATCGCGATAAACACGGGCTAGGTTCACGGCTACAAATGAAGATAAGGACATACGAAGTCAAGCAAGTGAAACTAGAAAGTCTTCGTCATACATCCTCACATTGAAATTATCACTCCGCTCCAAGCTAACCCATTGATTTAACCCCCAAACTTATAATTTTGTACATTTTCAAACTTGTACTCGATCACCTTTCTTTCTTTTTGATCACTTTCCACTTCAACATTAGAGAGGGCTCGGCTTTTCTTTTCTTTTTTTTCTTTTTTTCTTTTTTTTTTTTCATTTTTTTTTCTTTGCACAAATATATCACGGAGAATGTGCATTCACTATTTTGCTCAAGCCCCTCTTTTCATTACATAACATGATCCTTTTCTTTCTTTTTATGACCACTTTCCACTCAATCCTTTGATTTTCCAAACTTCACCCAAAAATTCTCATTCATTCCCTAGTTTCACTTTCTTGAAAAGGTAAGAAAATAGTGTATAAGTTAAAAGGGTAGGATAATGAGGGTACAACAGAAGGCGAATGGTGGTCTAAAATAACCTCCCACTTTGTGAGAGATTCCATTCTTTTTCAAGCTCAAAAGGGGTTCTAGCGGAAAATTTTGTATAAGTGACGAGAAAGTTAAAGGCTCACAAATAGGGTTCAAAGAAATAGCCACATATCACTTCCCGAATAGCCTAATTGATGTGTTATTGACAGTCATGCAAACATGTTCTAGGGACCCCGAGAATGTCAAAGTGATCCTATAAAGGTCTCCTAAATTGGTAACAATGATCAAGAAAAATGATGGAAGTGAATGGTGGTGCAATTGTGTTTTACATGTATTAATGCAATTCTAATTAACATATTCAAATTGGCACAAACTAGCAAAACTCAATAAAAAAACTCTCTCAAATCATCACGGACATTGACCAACTTCCAAACAAATAATGAGAACAAAATTTTTAAATTTTTCTATTTTTTTTTTTTTTGGAGGGTGACACTATATACACTCCCCTATAAACCCACAAACTCGGAGAGATATCTACCCCCAAACTCAAAACATGCTATGTCCTCATAGCAAAGAGAACAAAAACATGCCTCGAGTTCAAAGGACGATATGACACAACAAAGCAAATAAATAAAGCAAATAAAACATACCTACTTGGGTTGCCTCCCAATTAGCGCATTTGGTTAAGGTCGTTAGCCCGACCATTGCCCCACTTACTTGGGGTTGAGATTGGCCTCAATGGATTTGGCCTTTGCTTTTCGGCCCTTTGACCACCTTTGATTTTCTCGGGCACAAATGCCCACTTCCTTCCATGCGTAGGTCCCTTTCTTAATTAATTCAGGTGGAGCCCACGAAACTTTGGGTGTTTTATGCTTCACCCTTTTTCTTTTCTTTTTATTGGGGCTCTTGCCCCCAAACTTAGTTTGTTCCTTCACCTGCGGAACATCTTCCTCAACAAGATCAAAGAGGTTATCTTGAACAAAAATATTAGCAAAAATAGTCTCAGATAAATCAGGAAAATAACTCTCCTCTCTAACTTTAAGTTTTGAATGCCCTTGTGGTAGATGTGATGGAATCGACTCTTTATGGGAGTCGTGTGGGGAGTGATACGATCCGTTACTCCTATAGTATTGGTCGGCTTTAATGTTACTAGCCAAGGGGCACACGTCCGCATTATCCCCACTTTTCTCACATCCATTCACATCATATTTGACAATTGGAAAATCGGTTATGGCTCCTACAAAATCATCTGTGGGGGAGGGTTTCTTATCATTTTTAAGCATACAAAATTTACATTCCTCCCCATACCTCTCAAGGACACAACCCCTTGACACACATCAATGGTGGCCTTAGTGTCAAACATAAATGGCCTCCTGCAGAATGGGAGTTTTCGCTTGTTCCTCACTTGATCCCTCCATACACATCACATAAAAGTCAATAGGGATAATGATTTTATCGATTTTAACCAACACCCCTTCAATAACCCCTAAAGGTCTTTTGATTGAGAGATCCGCCAATTGCAAGTCTCTCATGGGTGATTTCAACTCACATACCCCCAAACTTCTAAAAACATGAAAGGGCATCACATTAACACTTGCCCCAAGATCCAACAAACCTTTAAAATTTTGACCCCCTAAAGAAATTGGGATAGTGAAACACCCGGGGTCTTTTTGAACATGTTTAATCTTTTCAAACTCCACACATCTCTGGGGTGTGGTTTTCACAACATTGGGAGGAGGGGTTTCTAAATTTAATGCAGAAAATACATATTGAACCTCCCCAATCTCATCCTCTTCCTCACTAACATTATCAATATTATCACATTCAAAATTATCAAGGGAAGAAAGAAATACCTCCTCAATCTCATCACTTTCATCCCAAATAGTCACTATAGACTTGGCTTGCTCTGGTGGATTTTGAAAATTTTCTTGTCTTTGGCCTTGTACCGCTTCCACCAACTGTCCAATTTGGGTCTGTAACTTCTGCATGGCAGCCTCATGATTTCTGAAGGCTTGTTGTTGTTCCATCTTGTACTGTTGTTGCTCCATCTTTAACTGCATCATGGGCTCTTCCCAAGGCTCTCTGTTCCTCTCAAAGGGCCCTTGAGGTGGTGGTTGGGGATGGAGAGTTTTATTCGGTTGATTTCCACCAGGTGACAGGTGTCAAATGTTCCCGGCCTACCCTTGGGCTTGCCCACCTAGGGATTGTATGCATTCCCGTCCTGATTGTTGCTTGGTGGGAACCTTGCATATATGACTCGCATCGTGCACTCCGCTCATGATTATATAAATGGGGACTAGTGGTGGGGCAAACTTCATAAGAGTGAGTGTTAGAACCACAAGTTACACAACTATCATGCATTACATTACCAACAGATGACACATTGGAAGCAGAATTGAAAGTACTACTCATGGCCAACTTATCAAATATTTGATTTAAAAGTGCAATTTGTTTAGCGAGCTCATCATTCATTCCTACTCCATTCACACCATTGGTTTTACCCCTTGACCCCTTTTGTTGCGAATTGGATGATAATCTCTCAAAAAGATCTTGGGTCTCTTCCGCAGTTTTGGCTCCTAAGGAGCCTCCGGCTGCGTTATCCACCATAGCCTGATCGGCTTGTGTCAATCCCCCATAGAAAGTTTGATGCAATAAAGGCAAAGGGAAATTGTGGTGGGGACATTGCACCAAGAGCATCTTAAATCTGTCCCATGCTTCATGAAATGCCTCAAATGAGTCCTGTGTGAACCCAATGATTTTCTGTCTAAAGGTGGCTAACGTGGCATGTGGGAAGTATTTTCTCAAAAATTTATCATGCAATTCATCCCAAGTATTAATGCTCCTAGGTGGGAGCAACATGAGCCACTGCTTAGCATTATCCCTCAAAGCAAAGGGAAAGCATTTTAGTCTTAAGTGCTCATCAATCACACCGTCTCTCAATGGAAAACTAGACACAATCATCATATATTCCCTCAAGAAATTCAAAGAATCTTCAGAGGCGAGGCCATGAAACTGAGGAATCATGTTAAACAGATGGCCTTTTACCTCATAACTTTTTGTTGCATCAGTCAACACAATGCATGACACAGACGTGTCCACCCGCGGCCTAGAGAAGGTATCCATAGTAGGTGCTTGCAAAGCCATATCAAATATAAATTCCTCTCCCTCGGTGGAAGAAGTTTCTAATTCACTCAAAGTTACCTCTGTCTCGGTGACAGAAGTTTCAGAATCAGTTTCAAACACTTGAGTAGAGGGAATGCCTCTCTCAACTTTGTCTATCTCGTCGTTCAAAGGAACCAAGTTAGGATCCAATGACCGGCGACCAAACATGCACCGATTAAATAAACTTGTTAAAAATCACAACAAGTCCCCGGCAACGGCGCCAAAAACTTGATGGATAAAATTCCACTGTGTAATAAAAACCTTGCAAGTGTACAAGTTACCGAAGTAGCAATATACAAAAGTAAGGGTCGAACCACAGAGACTTGAGTGAATTAACAAGTTGATTTAATTAGTGTAAACGAAACAAGAAGGGGGGGGGTTTGATTTTGATTGATTAAAATAAACTAAATTGAAAAGCAAATAAATTTACTAATTAAAATAAAACAGATATTGAAATCAAGAATGACAAGGATTCACGGATTGGGTTTCACAATTATCTCCTTCCTATGCTAATTTATAAAAACAATTACTAATCTTGTTCAAGAAATCGTTCACTTTAATAAGAGTTGGGACGGTTAGATGGCCGGATTGCAACCCTATTCTTACTTCTATGTGTTGTGTTCCGCTAGGTCTACAAAACACACAAGTAATGCATTAAAATCCAAAGAACAATTGATTTTAGACCCTTTTGATTTCCGCAAGGTCTTCAATTGGATCTATTCAATGAAATCTAGGCCAATGTAAAAACTACCCACGCAAGTGTAGTAATTTAAACCCTAGTAATTTAAAGACCAACAATATCAATCAATAATGTTGAAGTCTAAAAAATAAATTAAGCAAATTTCATTGAACAAGAACAAGAAAAGTGTGAAAGAATTAAAACATCATTAGCATAAGAATTCGACAATTGTTACATCCAATCCGTGAAAAGGAATTTAGCTACTCATAATAAAAATTATAAAAATAAAATAAATAAAACCTGAAATTGAAACGGAGACGGAGAAAGTAATTATGTTCTTCTCTATTTACTAATGCCACGGCATGAATCCCAATTAGCTACAGTAGCCGACTCCTTTTTTCTACAATCAGTCCCACGGCATGAATTAATCCTCTCCTATTTATAATAAACTAATTACTCAAGTTATAAAAAAATACCTAGCTCCTTGCTTTATGAAACTGTCATGCAACTAAGTAAGGCCCAAAACAATCGGGCCCAATTCGCTTCAACGCCAAGTCGTACCCACGACTCGTTGCATATGGCCCAAGTCGTTCCGATTGCATAACATTATTTTAAGGCAGCTTTGGTTTAGTGACAAAGTATATTCGTGTTTCGTTCCCACAATTTTGCCGTCGCACTTTGATCACTAAAATCACTTCTTTTGCGCTCCGCTCTTTGAGACTTTATTTTTAACTTTAACCCACGAATTTTTATAAATTAAATTCGTCCAAAAATTCCATATTTCCTGTTTAGTCCTTGAATTTCTCAATATTTCCAATTTGGTCTTTGAAGCTCCAAAGTGGGTACAAATCCTCCGTTTTCAGCATTGTTGCACTTCAATCCCTGAACTATCGAAACACTAACAAAATACATTAAATTCTCAAGGTTTCGAGCACCAAATAAGCTAGGAAATATATCTTTTGGATGGGTAAAATCACATCCATCAGTTTTGTATTCTAGTAAGTAGTCAAAAGTCTTATGATTCTCTAACAATTGTTCTTTTTCTTTGTTGAATTGTATATAGGATAATACCAATGCGCCTCCTGAGTATGAGCCAATTATGTATCTAGCTCTCAATAAACAATGGAGAGATTGGAAATATGAGGTGAGACAAGCATATAATAACAGACGACTTTATTTACTTGTAATATGTATTGTTTAGATCTCATTTGCTTACTATGCAATTTTACTCACATTTATGATTATGACTTTGTAATATGTAAATGTCAGGTGAAATGTATGTATAATATGTATGCATCCGACGAGGAGCGTTTGGCTCACAAACCCGATGCGTGTGTTGATTCGAATCAATGGGTTGAACTTGTGCATATGTGGAGTTCAGAAAAGGCTAAGGTATATTTCAAATTAATCTCAATATATTATCGTGAATGTCTTATAAGTAGCCAAATTAATACTAATATTATCTTCTTTTTTTTCCAGAAATTATCACAAATAAATCAAGCGAATCGATCAAAGCAAGAGTGCCTTAACAGGACTGGAAAAAAGTCGCATTGCACTCTCATAAAAGAGGTTTGTCATCGTTCAATTTAGTTCTCAGTTGTTAATTAATGCTTCTTTTTGTATCGTATATAAATAATTTTTTTTGTCAAATGATTCTATTATAAATGGTAGAGAGAAGACGAGGGATTACCCACTGATCGCGTAAGCTTGTTCATATCTACGCGCACTGACAAAAGTGGTCAGGCTGCAGACGAAACCACATCTCGTATGATCGTAAGTTAAAGTTTCAACATTTTCTGTTTCAGTTTTGTTTTTGTATAGAATATTTTTTCCATTTCTAAGTTCAGTTTCATAATATTAATTAAAGTTAAAACAATTATATTGAACATGTTATTTTTTGTTACAGTTAACGCTCAATGATGCGATTAAAGAACTATTAGAGGAGGAACAAAACTCTCCAAGCAAGCGAGAGCAGATATTCACAAATCTTATAGGAAATGATTTCATGGGAGAGTGCGATGTATGGGAGAAGGTCTTACCAAAACTAAGATGTTTGGTAAATCCTCAACTTCTCAAAGTGCTTCTGCAGCCCGTGTTACTGAACTTGAGGAGACGATGTCATTAATGCAAAAGAAACTTGAGGATCAACGCCAAATGATAGAAGATTTGAAACGTAATTTTATGCAACAACATGAAAATGACAGTAATGGATAGGCAGTGGTATGTTTTCTCAATTCTATAAATCTAATAACACTATATCTAAGCAGAGTAATACTAGTTTGCACATTGCACAAATAAATCATCCCAAAAAGTTTGTCCTGCTGAAATGTCAAATATGGTTGGTTTGCTTTACCTGGTCAAATATGATTGGTTTGCTTTACCTTCTCTTTTCTGCTTGTATGGTGTTGTAGGTTTTGGGAACTGGCATGAATACTCAAGGTACCTCTCCATCGATCTTGCTTTCCTTGGGGTACCAAACACTTTACTACTTATAATTGATGCATGTAATGTAAACATTGAGTTTTGGATATGCTACAATCTTTTTCAAGGTTCTAAAAAGCGCTAGGCGGATGCTAGGCGGATGCTAGGCGGCGGAGCCGGGCCTAGCGCCTAGGCGGGGACTAGTCGGGATTAGTCGGGATTAGTTGGGACCTAGGCGGGACTTAGAACTAGGCGTTGGAGAGGGGCCTAGCGCCTAGGCGGGGCCTAGGAGCCCTTAGGCGGGGTCTTTTAGAACACTGATCTTTTTTATGTTATTGGTTATGTTGTATTGACATTGTGATGTAAATACGAAGACAAGTTATTTTATACATGTTGCATTTGTGTGTGTACAGGTTGCATTTGTGTGTGTACAGGTTGCATTTGCATTTGCTTTCTGCTGGTGTATTTTTGGGGAAAATGAGTAATACAGGATGTTCTGGAGAAAAAAAATCTATTTATTTATGGTGGCTTGTATAATCCGCCGTAAATAACTAGTTATATACGGCGGATATACAAAGCCGCCGTAAATAAATGCAATGGACAACTCGTCCACAAAGGGGGACGAGGGTATCAAATTCGATTAAAATGGGGACGATTCGTGCTCTAGTGGGCGACTCGTCCAATGAACTTATTTACGGCGGATATACAAAGCAGCCGTAAATAAGTTCATTGGACGAGTCGTCCACAAAGGGGGACGAGGGTATCAGATTAGGTGAAAATGGGGACGATTCGTGCTCCAGTGGACGACTCGTCTCTTATATACGGCGGACCTACGCCGCCGTATATAATATTTCATTATATATGACGGTAACTTAACCGCCGTATAAAGCTTCCTCAAATACGAATGTGATACATACGGCGTATTTGTATTTCATTATATACGGCGGTGATTAACCGCCGTATTTGTCCTTGCTTTTATACGGCGGTTGTATTTCCGACGTAAATAGTATATACGGCAGTTTATCCGCCGTAAATACTATATACGACGCGACTTTATACGATGGACTATATACGGCGGATACTCCGCCGTATATACGGCGGCCCCATTCATTATATATGGCGGATTTTAACCGCCGTAAATAGTCCTGTTTCCTATAGTGAGGTTGTCACATTACTTGAGACTGGCTGAGGTCGTTATATTAATGTAGGTCGGATCGCTCGCTCAGCTTGCTTGATAAGATTTCAACCTTACTCTGTTAGCTCGGCTGATCTTGAAGGATGTCTATGATGACGGGCTTGTCATTCCAAAGTCTCATATTCTCTGATGTTGTATTTATAGGCGGTTGCAGCCCGAGATATTAATATATAGTATTAAAAAGGAAAGTAAAAATCTTATTATAAATTAAAAAATAATAAAAATTGGTCAATATAGAACTGTTAAGAACAAAACAAATACAATCATTAAGGGTTCGTGAAAATTGAGGATAAGTGGAAATCGTTTAACCTTTAACGAACCTTGACTTCAGACTTTCTTGATAGAAATAGAAATGGTCAAATGGTGAGACCATGTATAATTCTTTACCAGGTCAGCCCCCCCCCCCCCCTCGCCGCACACAATTCCTCGCCAAAACCCATTGGTGATTATGCATCTGTTGAATGGTTCGATTCCGGTGAATTTACGAATCGAACCATTATTTATCGGTTTAGCAAATTTTTAAATTGAATTAAAACATAAAAAAATTCAAACTAACCAGGTTTGATTTGGTTTGTTTCAAACCGCAGTTCAATTATGTGGTTCAAATCGCGATTTACATTGTGATGCAGATTGTGATTTATACCATGGTTTAGACTACGGTTCAATTCAAACAATGATTCAAATCACAACTCATTTTCATATTTGTTTAAATTTTTCGTGATACTGGATGAATAGTGAAAGATGCGAGTGTTAACAGAAAATTCGGAGGAAGAGAGATACTAGAGGAAGAAAGAGGCCAAAAGAATAAAAACACTTTATTATCTTCAATCGTGGAGAGAATTTATTAGTTATTTATGTGTCGCAATGACGATAACAAATGATGAAATTAATATTAAATAAGATACACAACGGGGGGGGGGGGATTTAGGATTAGTTTATGTAATGTAGATTTTCTTTTATTGATCTAACAGTTAATTTTAATAAACATACGAAAATATTAAATAAAATATAAAACGGAGTTTATGATTAGTTTATTTAATATGGTTTGGTCTCACAATTCGATTTGGTGGTTCGGTTTCAAACCGTGATTTTGTTCTGTTTGGTTCGATTTGGTCTGCGAGTGTCAGAATACAAATCAAAACGAAACATGTGATTTGACAAAATTTGAGACCAAACTAAAACATTTATACTTGAAAATCAAAACAAACCGCATGACTTGTTTTGGTTCGATTCGATTGTTAACCGCGGTATTAAACGAACCACTTATGTCCCTAGTTCCCCACACCCCAACTAACAACAATGTCACGGATGGATCCGAAAATTTGTTTATAATTTTTTTTGACAAAAACTTAGGTGAGAACAGGGATACCCGTCTCATCCATGAGACGGGTCGGATCCGACCCATGACCCGCCCATCACTGCCCACGTGACTGCCCAGCAGATCAATAGCTTCCACGGCCCAAGCCTTGCCCAGCCCATCAGCCTTGTCCCAGCCATCCTTCCTTGGCCCCAAATTGCTTTAGCTTGGCCGGCCATTGCCTGATTCCTTGGCCAGCAAACATTAATCATTTTGTACCATTTAGTATTCTTTTCGTCTCGCAATTCGCAATTGTAACATCGCACTTTGACCACTATAAAAAAAAAATTTGCACCTCGCTCTTTGAGATTTTATTTTTCATTTTAGCCCATGAATTTTTATAAATCAAATTCTTCCAAAATTTCCATATTTCCAGTTTAGTCACTGAATTTCCAAGATTTACAATATCAATCAATATTGTTGAAGTCTGAAAAATAATTTAATCAAAATTTCATTGAACAAGAACAAGAAAAGTATGAAAGAATTAAATTATTACTAGCATAAGAATTCGACAATTGTTACATCCAATTCGCGAATAAAATTATTTACTCATAATAAAAATTACAGAAATAAAATAAAATAAAAACCTCGATCGTAATATTGAGACGGAGGAAAGGAATTGTTGTTGTTCTTCCTTCCTTGTTACAAGTTAATTTTGTTAGTGCATTGTTGTAATGTTTTTTCCTATGTTTTCTTCGTTTGTCAAAAGTAATGATTGTATGCATATAAAGTAATACATATATAGTCCGAATCAGGATCGGAATCCTTCGATTAAATTTTTAAATTTTGTTTTTTTTTTTCGGTTTGTGAAAAGTAATAGTTACTATAACATAATGTAATGATTATATGCATATAAAGTAATAGTTTCTATACATTATTTTTTTAACTAATAATAGTTTTATGAACTGTTTTCATTTTGAGTAATACTTCTCATTTGTTTAAGTAATAGTTGGTATTGCTATAAGTAATAGTACTACACTTGTGAAGTAATAGTGTTATTTTATTTTTTAAACTAATAATAGTTTTAGGATCTGTTTTCATTTTGAGTAATACTTCTCATTTGTTTAAGTAATAGTTGATATTGCTATAAGTAATAGTACTACACTTGTGAAGTAATAGTGTTATTTTTTTTTTTAACTAATAATAGTTTTAGGAACTGTTTTCATTTTAAGTAATACTTCTCATTTGTTTAAGTAATAGTTGGTATTCCTATAAGTAATAGTACTACACTTGTGAAGTAATATTTTTTTTTTTTAACTAATAATAGTGTTAGGAACTGTTTTCATTTTGAGTAATACTTCTCATTTGTTTAAGTAATAGTTGGTATTGCTATAAGTAATAGTACTACACTTGTGAAGTAATAGTGTTATTTTATTTTTTAACTAATAATATTTTTAGGAACTGTTTTCATTTTGAGTAATACTTCTCATTTGTTTAAGTAATAGTTGGTATTGCTATAAGTAATAGTTGGTATTGCTATAAGTAATAGTACTACACTATGTCACCCAGGACTCTGGCATGTCTACAAAGCAATGAATACAGTGCAAATGTTCCTCCTTCACCATTATCATCAGCTCTAAGCACTATGAAGACATACTTCAGAAGAGGGACTAAAGTGAGAGTCCAGAAAAGAAAATAAAGGAAAGTGCCCCAAACACAATTAAAAAACTTCCATATGGGATTATTTAGATTTTGTGACCAAATAAAAAATATCAAAGAAACGAAATTGAAATCAAATGTAATATCCTTAATTTTCATACAACAGATAGGAAGGCTCGCCTCTGCAATTTGATGGTAATCTTTATGTAGAAACCAAGTATTTAAAAATCACATGTTAACAAAGTTTTGATTTCCATTGATATTCCATGCCCTAAATTGTAGAAACATAGACAAATTTTTGGTAAGGAACACCAAATCAGGTAGAGAAATGGGTTTCAGAATATGTAAAATTAGGGATCTACAACAAAAATATACGTGAAAGCTTCAACAACAAAGAGAGAAGCATAGAAGAAAAGAGACAGGGAAAAAGAGTTGGGCATTATCTGTACTCGCCGGAGGAAAACGTAGCACAGACAGAGTTGAGACAATGAAACAGCCGAAGGAATTTGGCACCGATTGCAGAGAAAGAAAATAGACGGGAAAGAGTCTGGGTCATGGGGCCGGGCTTCGGGTCATTCCGACCCGTCTTATCCATGAGACGGATACAGCTGTTCTCATGGGAGACCAGCTCATTTTTTTTTATTATAATTTTTCTCAGTTTAAATTAAAAATTGATCACATTTGATTTTGGGTTTAATGAACAACGATTTAAATCAGACAATTTTTAATGTTCGTTTTCCACAAATACTATTTCAAACAAATAAATAAATGTATCTTAAGCCTAGTAGTACGGATATTTCCTTACTACTTCAATATTTTAATAATATATTTGTTTGATGAATTGTATATTTTTTTCACTTGTATCATTATAATTTTTACTCTTTTAAAATAAATAATTGTAGTTTAAATAACATTGGATACCAATTCGCTCCAAATTGGTAACTAATTTGGGCCTCAATCCATAATTTTAGAATTGGAATAATACAATTTTTTAAACTACAAATATCATAAAAGAAAAATGTATAATAATTATTATGAAACTTATGTCAACACTATCAAGTGTAACTCTAAGCAATATAACAAAAGGTTACCAATGGTCTCTTGTCCGAGTGGTATCTTGCCGGCCTCCCTTCGGGGAAGTCCAGGGTTCGATCCCATCTTGTGGTTTAATTGTTCCTTCGGTTTCAGAAGCCTTGGAGTCTCCCGGGGCACATCCGTGCAGTTAAGGAAGCAGTACTGCTGGACTTGCAACCTCAGTGTGGGGAGTTCAAATTTTGACAAGAGCACTGGAGCAGCCATTTGGTGTTGTGAGAGTGATGTAATTGCCTCGTTGGCAGGAGCAGCTGGAGCAGCCATTTGGTGTTGTAAGAGTGTAAATGCCTTGTAGGAGGGCTCCCTTGGGGCCAGGAGTATAAGGGGTGCTGCCACCCTGACTGCATAGGGCATATCCCGCGATTTACCTCCGCTAGCATACTGAGGGACCGATACCTGATGGTCCAGGATTGATCCGACGAAGCTGGAAAACCTGGATAATCAAAAAAAAATAAAAAAAAAATAACAAAAGGTTTGTGTGTAATCATAGCAAATCACATGATAATTATTTTATGGGGAAGATTCTCAAGGTACTTTCGAGAGTAGGGATGACAATTTGACCGAATGCGATTTGATTCGAAAAATTAAGATTTGATTTGCAATTTTTAAAATTCGATTGAGTTCGGATCGCGCTGTTGATCTGCCCGAAACCCGATCAGATCCGATCCAAACTTTACTGATCCGCCTGAAACTCGACTCGATCCGACCTAAAACCTAAATTCGATCAGGTTCAGAATTTATTTTAAATATGTAGTATTTTTAATATTAAAAGTAGATTAGGGTGTTATTTTTGATGTTTTATAGTTTAATTAGGTTACTATATATAGACTCAGGTTATTTTGAGAAGGTTTTGACTTATTTTTCAAGCCCTAAAAACCCAATATAATTTGGGATACTTGTAATTCCTAAAATTGGACAAATCGGTTTTCCACGATTCATCCAATCCTTTAGCCAAGATTTTCGGGATCATAGATTTTATTATAGGGTAACTTATAAAATATGATCTAACATCCACGGGTTGATATCAGTTTCGGGCATAACATTCAAAATTTAGCGAAATAGGGTCTGACTTGTCATTTTATTTGGAAAAAAGGATTTTTATGACAGATTTCGTTGAAAAAAATAAGTTAAGACACATGTGACTTGTACGTGATTGATGAGATGTATCAGTTTGAAATGGGTATTAGTTTTAAGGGGTTAAATGCAAATACTTAAACTTAAAGTTGAAAATATAAAATTTTCAAATTTAAATTATCAAAATTTAAAATAAAATAACTAATATATTAAAATAATGATTTTAATTATTTTTAAACTATAAATAAATAAGTCTTTTCCTTCCAAAAAATAAAAATAAAAAAATGCTTCATTAAAAAAAATAAAAATTAAATGAAAAGTAATTATAATTTGAAAAAGTCAAAATTAAAATTAAACGGGCCTCACTCGCTATCCGGATAAACCCACCTGAATACAACATCACCCGATTACACCGTATCCTCGTATGTTTTCAAAAAGTCAATGACAACAAAAGTCTCACGTATTGTCTATTGTGAGGATATGAGAACATTGCGAGGGGTATTGGGAAGAAACAAACAAATTGCTTAAACAGCAATGAACGTTGACTAATAGTCAACAAATATAAGTTTCGATTCACTTTGACGAATGAGTACAGATATAGTGTGAACGTACGTATTGATGGTGTTCAGAATGTGCTCGCCATTGGTATGGCGAAGTAGAGCTTGTACATTTAATTAATACAATAAAGTATTATAAAAATATAATTACTTGACATTTAATATAGTAAATTAACATAAAACTATAATTAATTGTCGTTTAATTATGAAATTTTTATTGATAAAACATTTATTTATTTTTATTTTTTGAAAAGAAAGGACTTTTTATTTATATTTTAAAAAATAATTAAAATCATTATTTTAATATATTAGTTAATTTATTTTAAATTTTGATTATTTAAAATTTTAAAATTTTATATTTTTCAATTTTAATGCGCCGCGCCAACTCTCTCAAATACACGGCTCGTGTCCACATCAACGACATCCCCTCTGCAAGTGAATCTTTCTTTACTGGCAGGCCCAATCAGATGCGGACACGTGTATCTGGTCAAAGACTAAGATGTCCTTAGGGCTGACCTCATGGCTTACATCAACAAGCAGCTCTCCATCACCTATAAATAGAAAGCCCTTGTCCTCTTGGACAAGGTAAGTGTCAAATTGACATTGTAAGTCACATTGTCTAAACCCTTAACACACAAACACCTCAAGATATTCAAAGTCTTATTCTCTCAGGCTATTAATGCCTCTAAGATATCTTACTCTCACACCCGAGGGCCTGAGTTGGATTAACTAGGGGTGTAAATGGTTCGGTTTGGGGAAAATTACAGACCGAACCACTAGTCATCGGTTTGGAAAAATTTCAAATCGAACCGAACCGAACCATGAAAAAATTCAAATCGAACCAAACCAAACCGCTATGGTTTAGTTCGGTTTGGTTCAAACCGGGTTCAATTATGCGATTCAGACCCGGTCCAGACCGTGGTTCAGACCATTATTTAGACTACGATTCAAACCACGATTCAGACCGCAACTCATTTTCATATTGTTTAAATTTTTCGTGATCATGGAGGAAGAGCGAAAAATGCGAGTGTTTAAGAGACTAGAGGAAGAGAGAGGTCGAAGGAAGAAAAAACACTTTACAATGATGAAATTAATATTAAATAAAATACAAAACGGGGGTTATGATTAGTTTATGTAAATTTTAATAAAGATACAAAAAATATTAAATAAGATACAAAACAAGGGTTAGGATTAGTTTATGTAATGTGGTTCGGTTTGGCGGTTTGGTCTCGCGGTTCGATTTGGTGGTTCGGTCTCGCGGTATCAAACCGCGATTTGGTTTGGTTTGGTTCGGTTTAGTTTGGTTTGGGAGGGTCAGACCACAAACCAAACCGAACCATGTGGTTTGTAAATATTTGAGACCGAACCGAACCATTCATACTTGAAAACCAAACCAAACCGTATGATTTGGTTCGGTTCGGTCTCAAACCGCGGTTTGAACCGAACCACTTACACCCCTAGAGTTAATATCCAACTTTGACCTTAACGGTGCTCATTTCTTATGTTGTGTTCTAGGTACATTCGAAATATTCAGCCAGATATCCTACCTTATATTCAAACCCCAAAATACGTGGCGTCATCAGGTACCACCACGTAGAAGTTATACCCTATTTTGTAATTTACCCTTTATTATTTTGAGATGAGAGTACTTGTTTCACTTGAAATTCTTGAGCAAAAAGCTTAAAGTTTAATTTGAGTGTTTTCATATTTTAGATTCTAGAATCACTTGATCTTTTAATTATTTTTGTTTTTTTTTTTCTATCATCAGTTTGTTCTAAGCTTGTATTCTGCAAGTTTGTTTTTAATGAAAGATTTTCCAAGAAAGTCATTATTGGTGAATTGTTTAATTTTGAATTTTTATTCCACTCTGTATTTATATTCTTTTCATCTGTGTTTAGTTGTACTGACATTTATATAATCATTGTTACGAACAAACAAGTAACAGTCTTTAAGAATAATCATAGCTACAATTCTTTCGGACAGTAATCTATAGTATAAATGGCAATAAGGGTGAACAGTATAATAAATAGTTTTAAATGAGATTTTTTCCATTTTGCCCTCATTAAGTTGTTCCTTTCCCATTTTGCCCTTTAAAAATAAATTTTTTTTTTAATTAAAAAAAAAAAAAACACGTGTCCTCGAATATGAACTTTTACTAGTATTGAACAATTAAGAACTACATGATGCAGTAGTAGACAAGACATTATAGATTGAGTGATTAGCAATAGCAAGGCGTGAATCCTCAAGCAATTTTCAAGTCAAATAAATCAATGAAACTTATGATTTTGAAAAAGAATAAAAAATAAAAGCATGTGTGCTTGGACTGAGGAGACCAGGTTTCTAATTAATTTTATATAGTTTGACCGTCTCAATAATTAAAGGGATGCTATGTATTAATTCTGAATATTGAGTTCTTAAATTTTTTATTTTGCTACTTAGGCTTCGTTTATTTGAGAAAAAAACATTTTCTGAAAAATGAAAATATTTTTCAGAAATTACATTCGATTATTTAGTAAATTTAAGAAAAATATTTTTTAGCAAACAATTTCATATGTTTAATAAATCTAAAAATAACATTTTCTGATAAAAACACAAAATGGTATATATAGGATAGGTGGATGGGGGACAGGGGTAGGGTAGGAGGTGGGGAGAGGGTGAGGTAGGGGTTAGGATAGGGTAGAGTAGTGTGAAAATGGGGTGGGGAGGTAGAGTGAAGGTAGGGGGTTGGGGTGGGTTGGTAAGTGATTTGAGGGGTGGGTAGGATAGGGTGTGGGGTGGGGATGGTTGGGGAAGTTGTTAAAAAAAAATTACGGAAGGGTGGGAGACGTATAAGGGTCGTTCAGGGGAGTTGTTAAAAAATAATTTTAATATGAGTTAAAAAAATTGATTGGGGAGGGGGAGGGAGGGGTGGGGTGGGGGAGGTTAAGGAAAGGTTAGGCGGTGGGGTGGTTTGGGGTGGAGAGGCGGGAAAGTCTGTCAAAAATTAATTTTCATGAGTAAAATTATTTTTTTTTGACGGAGTGAATAGTAGGGTGGGAGTTAGGAGAGGGCGGGGGTGAGGGTGGAGGAACGGAAAGAGAGTTGATAAAAAAGAATCTGACAGAGTGGGGAGGAGGGGGTGGGGAAGGGTGTGGTGGTGTGGGGTGAGAGGGCAGGTGGTGGGCTAGTGAGAGGATGGTAGGAAAGTTGTTAAAAAATAATTTTAGTATTAGCAAAAAAAAAAAAAATTGACCTGGGGGGTTGGGGGAGGGAGGTGGTGGTGGTGGGGGTTGGGAAGTGTGGGTAGGGGGCTTGGGGGTGATGGTGTTAAAAAGTATTTTTAAGAAAATGTTTTGAGTATGAGAAAATCGGAATTTATTTTCATTAGAAAATAAGAATACTTTTCATTGATCGAATTTTTTTTTCGCTAACTTTATTTTTCAATGATTATCAAACACTTAAAAATGAAGAAAATATTTTTCGAAAAATATTTTCTCCCGAACAAACGAAACGAAGCCTTAAACAATGGATGCTTGACGGTGGGGCGGCAATTTCCCCTTAGCTATTTAGATCTGTTTGTGCGCAAAACAAAATTAAACGTCAAATAGTTGTATATAGGGGTGTGCTCGATCCGGTTTGATTCGGTTTTAGGCTAAAATCGAAATCGAATCGAAAGATATTTGTTTTTGTATTTTAAAACCATTAAGCTTCGATTTTATTCAATTTTGATTTTATTTGGTTTCGATTTGGTGTCGGTTTGGTTCGGTGTCGTTTGGTTTCAATGAGATGAGAAGAACATGCATATATTGATATATTGAATTATGATAGTT